>OZ018375.1:83270560-84520560 GCA_963969555.1 Polydrusus pterygomalis
GCAGTTGACCGGCGAGCCATGCGCTCGGGACGTATTTTTTCACCCCTAAATCGTAACTTTTGTTTACGCAGGAGATAAGCTGTACGTATCTAAAGGTAAATGTCTGGGACGCTGACGTAGTAGACGCCTTTTTTATCATGGTAATTTTCTGGATGTTAGTTGGGTAACTTAGGAGAAATTTGTTTATATTTTTTGACATTTAATATTTTAAAAGTTCTATAAAGTTTTTGAGACCCTGTATATGAAATAGCTTTTAATGTTTTATATAGTATAAATATTGGTTTTGTTTTATCTGTTTACTGTTGGTGCGAATTTTCTTAAAGATTACTGATACTAAATGTATTTTATTGCCTTAAATACCTGGCGTTATCAGTAGATAAAGAAAAGTAAATTAATTTATTCTAGGGAGTGCAGCTCTACCAACCACAAATATAAAGCAAGAACCGGATGAAATGGTACACGGGCGTAGTCATTCGCTGTCTGGTATGCAGAGTAGTGAAAGTCCGAGCCATCAAATCAAAATGGATAAAGGGAGCTATGGCGGCGGTACCGGCACCAACTCTGTGGAAATGCAACTGAAATATGAGAACGATCGACTCAAGCTAGCTCTAGCTCAAAGGTAAACCCCACGTATTTAATCACTGAATTTTACATACAAATTTAATGCATTAAGCGCGTCGTTTGTTTACTTTTTATAGTTGAAGTTTGGTTATGTTTATTATTATTGACAATTTGCGGTACTGGTACGAGGAATTTTGGTAAAAATGAAGTCGTGTTTATAGCAGCAAAGATTTTCATCAAGCAGCAAGTGCTTTAGGAATTTTAAAATATTTTTTCCTACGATCGTGGGGAAAAGTTACTTTTCGGCACGATTTATCGTGCGGAAAGTACCACTTTTCCGCACGATTTTACTTTTTTTTTGTTATCCTATAAAGTATATATAAAATGCACGTTTAACTTTAATAATATGCTTAATTTGTTCTCAGTTCTCTATTCTCCTAGTCTAAAATAAAGATTTTTTTCTTCAAACGTCAATAAACTTGACGTTTTTCTACTAATTTTTTGACGTTAAAGTTCTACTTTTTCGTCAGAAGGCGGTTGCTTTTGGCAACGGAAGAAAAAGTATTTACTTTTTCTTCCGTTGCCAATAGCAGCGGAAGTAAAAGTATGACTGTTCTCATGACTAAATATATATTAAATAATACCAGAAAGTTGTTGGCAGCAAATTGTTCGCAACATTTGCTGCAATTTTGGCAACCTCCGGGGGCGTACAGGTAAATTCTGAGTCTGACATTTTAATTTGAAGTAAATGTAGTTTTAAAAAATTCTATTTTTAAAAGGATAAAAATTAAATAAAGTTACGCAATAATGAATGCTGACACTTGTCAAATCGAATGGCACGTCGCTATCAAACAATATAATAATAAATCCATAGTAACGCTAGCCCCTTCTCAAAACTTAAAATTTTTAAATAAAACAATTAAAACATTTTGTATCTTTGTGTTTTCATATTTAAACAACGTCTGAAGAAAAAAAAGTATGTTTTATTCGGAGTAAAAGCAACTTCTTATGACTCGTCCGGCAAACCTACAGACTCGTCAGAAAAGTATCGCTTTTACTCCTAATAAAACAATATACTATTGTAATATTTATATGTAAATATGTGTTTATATGTAAATCGCGCGGAAAAGTAACTTTTCAGGACTACTAGCACTAGTAACTTTTTCGCACGATTTGTTAAATTAATGAATACCTTATCTAAAACACTCAATAAAGTGAAATACTTGCAAAATAAATATTTTTTTTTGCCAGAAGCTCAATAATTTTTGTAATTGCAGTATATTATTACGAGCCCAATTAACGTTTATCTGCGAACTATATCGATCGTAGGAAACCTTTTGTACCTAACACATGCGGAAAGTGTATTTTCCGCCCTTGACGGCTTGCCCGAACTCCGCTTCGCGTCGTTCGTGCAATTGCCGTCGCGTGCGGAAAAGTACCACTTTCCGCACTTGTTAGGTAAATAACTATTTTATTGATAGAAACCTAACAACGTGTTTGCGCGAAACAGTTGTGTTATTAAAATTAGTTTGCACCATCTCGATGGCGAGTGTTGTAAGCATTGAAAAATAAATTATTGCCGCCATACTAGAGTTTAAGAATCCTGTAATTGAAGTTTGCGCCAAACTGAAAAATTGGACACCCAGTTGCGTGTAAACCCGCCTGAACCATCAAATTCAACTTGCATACAAGTAGAAATAATTTTGCATGCATGGACCGAAAAAGTCATATTTCTGAAACATTAAACTGACTTAGAAATAGGCATATTCACTGGTGGAAACTATTGCAATAATATAACCAGTTATGTTTCTTTTGTAGTTCTGCCAATGCCAAAAAATGGGAAATAGAGTTAACAACTTTAAAAAGCAATAATTCTCGCCTTACTAGTGCCCTCCAGGAAAGTACTGCCAATGTAGAGGAATGGAAGAGGCAATTAGCTAGTCTCAAGGAAGAAAATATGCGGATGAAAGCAAAATATCAGAATGATTTAGAAAATAGTAAAGGTATGTTAGATTTTGTTGTGTTTATTAAATATAGCTAAAAATATTTAACTTAAAAATGCTTTTATTCCAAACTATCTATTAAAAACACTTTCTGGAATTTAATTTTATTGTGTATTTTCATAATTATGACAATTTTATCCTTATAATGTCTTACAGATATATACTTCAAAAGTTTTATAAAAAAATTTAAATAATCTTCGACACCTTCTTTTTAGGAAGGTTTTTTCTTCTCCCCCAGTTAATTTGGTTGGTTTAGACCCCCTTTAATAACTTTTTTAACATACTTAGTATGGTTTAACCTTTATCAATTTTCTTCATATTATATGTCTCTTCTACACATAATTTTTTTAATTCCATAAAGGCTCCATTAAGGTTCTACACCATTTTCTCTTCTGCTAAAACCATCAGCACTAAATAAATTTTCTGTCTCCTGATGAACGTTTCTACGTTCGAAACATGTAGAGACCCCTAGAGAATTTTTATTCTATTAAATTTTGTGGAGGGAGACTTAGGTTTTTTTTTCTTTCCCATACTTTAAGCATGGACTATTTCTTCAAACTATCTATTATAGGTCATTACATGGAAATGACAATATAATATAAAAAAATAATACCATTTAAATAATAATATTTATTAAATGGTTCTATATTTGTTTTTTAAGAGTTGTTGTTAATTTCGTTCACTGCCAGGGCCATTCCCAAGGGGACCTACGGTTTAACGTGGGCTCCGAACCACGATCCTCAGTCATTACACTCCCCGAAGGCTATCAACCCTTGGTTTCGCGCTTTCTATAACCTACGGATTGGGGAGTGCGTTCCTTCCCCCGCACCCCACGAGATATCCGATCTCATCCGGCCTGGTTACCGGCGTGAATGGGGTGGGTTTTAGGAATGATACATTTTTCACTCTTACACACACTTAAAAAATGAAATTACTCCAATTTTATTTCATTTAACTAAATTATCTCTAAAAACAGGTATTTTTCCAGAAAAAATGAAAATTGCTAAAGTAACTCCAGTATTTAAAACTGATAAAAGATATAAATGCAGCAATTATCGCCCAATATCTGTTTTACCAATCTTTTCAAAAATATTAGAAAAAATAATAAATAATAAATTATGCGACTTTCTAGAAAGCCAAAATTTACTTTTTGCTAACCAGTATGGTTTTCGCAAATCTAAGGATACAGAAATAGCTATAGGAGATATCATAACAAATATTCAAGCTAATGTCGACAGCAGTAAAAAATGCTGTTTACTATCCTTAGATCTGTGTAAGGCTTTTGACACCGTAAACCATGATATTTTATTAAGAAAATTATACAGTATTGGGATAAGGGGAAATACACACAAACTACTTCAAAGTTATTTAAGCTATAGTAAACAATTTGTTCAAATTGGGGAAAGAAAAAGTTAGGAAAAAGAAATAATATGTGGAGTTCCACAAGGATCAATATTAGGTCCTTTATTATTCTTAATTTACATTAATTCCGTTTCCAAATTGAACTTAAAGGGCAATATAAAGCTATTTGCAGATGATACAACAATTATTTATTTTGCTGAAACTCTTGCAGAAATGTATTTTGATATTAATAATGATTTAAAAATACTTCTTTCTTGGCTTCAATCAAATAAACTTACGTTAAATTTTAAAAAATCTTCTTTTATGTTTATAACTAAAAATAAAATAAATTCCATCGTTAACCCCTTAAAATTTAATAATGAAAATATTCAATATTCAAAAACGACAAAATGTTTAGGATTAGTTTTAGACGAAAATTTAAATTGGAAATGCCATATCCAGTATATTATCAACTCGATATCTCCTTTGGTATCTGTTTTGTACAGTGCTAGATATTTCATTCCTTTGAGATACTAAAAAAATATATATTTTTCATTAATATATTCAAAATTACAATACTTAGCTTCTGCATGGGGATCTGCTTGTTTATCAAACTTAAAACCATTACAAAAATTGCAAAATAAAGTTATTAAATGTATACACAAATTACCACATTTAGAACCAACTGTTAATCTATATAGACCTCAGACCAAGCACTAGGTCTGAGATATAGACCGAAAGGGTATTTACATGTTCAAACATTTATAAATTAAAAATTTGTATTCTAATTCACTCCATCATTTTAAAAGAAAAAAAATCAAACATAACACTTCAGGAGAATAAGACATTACATGATCATAACACCAGACATTGTATAAATTATCAAACTATACCAGTAAAAAGTAATTTCGGAAAAAAATCGCTTTTATATGACGGAATAATAAAATATAACAATCTTCCAAAAAATATCAGAAAAATTAAAAAATTGGCAACTTTTAAAAAACAATTAAAGAGATATTTACTAAATTAAATTATTTATACTATTTTTTTTTTATTGATTGATGAATCAAATTGGATTAACTTCAATTATTTTTATTGTTATTTTTTTTTTAATGGTTATTATTTTCTACATTATGTTGTCACTTTCCATGTAATGAACTGTAAAAGTTGTTTGGAATAAAGACATTTTGAAAGTTAAATCTATTTTAAAATTTTATACACCTTTTAAGTCATTTCTTATTTTTGTACGAATGCAGGTTGCAGAAGAAACTTAGAAATTAGTGTAGAACGTTGGTATATTTGGTAAATTATTATCAATTTTATTATTATTTTTTTACAGGAGGTGGAGAGTTAGCTGATGAATTAAGGAAAGAAATTCAATCATTAAGGATAAAAGTGGAACAACTAGAATTGGAAGTTGAAAGCAAGAATGACGAAATTAAACGGTTAACAACTGGAAATAGGCTGCCTGACATACAGGTATCAATTTTTGCACTCCCTGTCAGCGTGTATACAGGATTATGATAAAGAACCGGATCAGTAATTTTTTTTAGCCACTTTTGTAATACATATTTTTTTACCGCAAGCCGTACGTTAAACGGTTTCTGAGATATAGCCGGCGACCCTTCTTAGTTTACCACCCGGTACACATTTACATTGACCATTGCATGAAAATATTTTTGGCTCACCGCTTCAATGCTCCCCAGTGTACACACGGCCTAGGTAAAGTCGCCACAGTGGATCTTTTCCCGTGCGTCATCACTTTCACGTCATCAAAATCGTATGAATTAAATCAAAATTACGAGACGAAAAAAGTCAAAACTAAGTCTAAGTTCATAAAATGGACGTGTCTGCCTACCGTTTGACGTACCTACATAATATCCCGAAAAATTATTTATAACTCCGAGTTTCTCTCGGGGTTTATTCGTACTCTAACACAGTCTAACCGATAACCCATTAATTCCCAGCTAAAAATGAATTTCAATACATTTATTGAAATCTTAAACTAACATTCTATTTTAAAGGGAAATTATATTTAACAGCTGTATCTCGGAAACGAATCGTTTGCGGATCCATGTTGATACACATTTTTTTCACTATTTTTTTGGATATACCTATAGAGAATCCTTCTCTTATTATAATTTAATATATTTAAATATGTTTCTGTAACAACCTGTACTTTTAAATATAGTTTTGGGAAATAACCTAATACACAAAAATGCACAAAATAATTTATAAAAATGTTTTATTAATATGTATTTCGGATAAATATTCTGTAGGTTGGTGAGATGTGCTGGTTGCAGATTTGGATAAGTATTGTAGTAGGATGGAATGTAGCATTTGTTTTTAAATCCAAATTGGTATTTTTTGCTGCACGTGTTCTTTTATGTATTTTTTAAGGAATTTTTCAAAGAATTTGAACAAGAAATTGACAAGCAAATGTTAATACATTTAGTACTATTTTTAAAGCTTAAAATCTAGAAAAGTTTGGTGTTTTATTGACTATTAAAATCGCAAAAGTCAAATTTTTGACATCCTTTCATTTAAGGAAATTTAGCCACTGCCGTAAACCTTTCAAAGAACTTTCACGGTTAGAATATTTAAAATAAATAAATTATTATAAAAATCCATAAATACTTACCACCAAAACAGGTGGTGGGTATAATTAGCTCTAAAAAGAACTATTTTTAGAAAAAGGAACAGTTTTAAGGCACACAAATTTACAAAATACGAATTAGATTGGCAGATCAAAACAAGGTTGACAATGACGTTCTAAAATACAACGGTAGTCAACTAAACAAATAAAAAAAGTAATTAATTGACGTTTATAGTTTTATTCTTGTCTAGCACGTTATATTATTGCGGAATCTTGAAGACGTTCTTTTATGCTTTTATTCAAACTTGTTACTGTAATAAATAAGGATGCAGAGTTATTAACCACGTTGAGTCCTGATCGTTGATTGATGACGCACGGAAAAAGATCCACTGTGGCGACTTTATGTAGACTGATCGCGAGCGGTGAGCGTTGGCACGCGTTACTCAACGTCCAGCGTTAACCAATATACCATAGACATAATATACTTTTAGACCAGCAAAACTATAATCACGAAAGTTGCAAATTTATGGCTTTGCGCATGTAAACAAAGCCTAGCATACATTGGCATACGCACTGCCAAATTCTCATTTAACAAATGGAAAGATAGACAGGTTCGTGCTCTAAAATTTAAACTATCTATCCACAGTAGTGACAAGAAACTGGAACTTGTTCTAACTTTTTGACCAAGTTGTAGGAAAAGGTAGCGATTTCTGGTGTTTTTGGTGGCAGCTAACCTATCAGATTTTGAGGTTAGCAAATCGACTTTAATGTTTAGTTTCTAAAATTTCTTTAAAAATGATTCGCCGTCGTGTTTTTAGTTCGAAAAGCAAGACAACAAGCCAATTAAACTTACCTTATCAAATCGAAATAAAAAAGAAACGAAACAGTAATATTTTATGTTACCGCGTACCTAATCTTAAAGTAACATTTAACAATTTGCCAAAAACCTGGGTTAGTGTAAAAACAGTATTTTCAAGCACAATTTCTTGATCAAGAATTTGAAACAGTATTCGATACCAGTTATTGTTTATAGCACAAATACTTAACTACACAATACACAAGTACCCAAAAACTAGAAATGTGAAATATTAAACACCCACAATCCAGAATAACCTGAGTTCCGTTGAGTTGTTTTTAAATAGTAAAACCAATGGCGATTGAACGTTCCTTTTAAAAATTTAACTCTGCTCGGCAAAGATTTTTTCCTCCTCCCTTGCCGCGGTTATATATACCAATATATTATACCGGGTGTCCACGAAAGTAGTTCGCCCCCCTCTAACTTTTTTGTTTTTTAAGATAATGGAATAAAATTTGGGGGATGTGTATAAGACATAAAACTGCATTTTTTGACAGGTGACTCAACATTCTGAAACCTCCGGTTTAACCGGAAGTGGCATACACTTTCGATTTTGAAACGAGACACCTGGTATATTTTTCCTTTTTTTGACTCGATATGACATTCTTAATATAACGATGTGTCACTTGTCACTTTTTGTCACCAAGGACATCTTCTTTTCCAAATTATTTTTTTTATATAGAGGGCTATGAATACCTTTAAATCACTATTTTAGTTCTTTCATCTAGGGAAAAATACAATTTTACTATTTTTGCTACAATGCTATGTGCTGTGTAAAATTTAATCTTTAAAGTTGTATAACTCATTTTTCTTAAACGGCAACGCGGCTCGTCGGGTTATGAAAAAAGAGCATTTTATTACGATTATTTCGTACACCTGTTAATTTCGCCTTTTCGTCCAATCAAACCGTCTCGTTTTAACCAATCAGCTAGTATAATAGTGATAAAACTACGTGGGATTTTAGCGATTAAACGTCGCCATTGGCCCGTCTAGTTCTGTCACAATATTTCGAAGTATAAATCAATGTCAATTATTTTTTATAACTTTTTCGGATAATTTCTGATATTTTAATACAATAACATTAGTACTAGGTATATTTATTTACCTACTTGTTTTTATATTATAATGCACCCATGCCAATTTATTCCAATAAAGTTGCTATTCTTTATAAATTACACCACATTTTAAAAATACTTATTAAGTGTCATTTATTATAGAACTAATCTAAAATTCTGACTTCTGCTAATAAGGCTGGCAACCAAACATACAATTATAAACTTACTTATAATTGTATGTTTGGTTGCCAGCAGTAAACTGTTTAGAAATATATAAAACATTATTACTCAATAGATATGGATCGGACATTTGGGGTTCACGAAATAATCGTGCCAAATATCACTCGACAATAATTTTTTTATTGGTTAAATTTTTCATTTTTCACTCAAACTTTTTTGGCAATTTTACTCGTTGAACTTTGGGCATGTTTATTCAAAGATTAAATCCCTCGAGCTTCGCTCTCGTGATCTAATCAGAATAAACATTTCCAAATTCAACTCGTAAAATTTCCAAACAAAAAATTTTCGTGACAGCCGAAAAATTTAACCCATTAAAAAACGAGGTCTTGTGATATTACTGTTGATTATTTTGATACCACACACTATTAGGTTTTTGATAGGCTGCCATTAAAAAACTTTAAAAAGTTAACTTGGAACTTTCCTAAAATGAAGCATCTTGAGAATAAATTTAGATTTAAATGCATCAAGTAGCATGTGACCAGCAAAACTGATAAAACAAAATCATGCCTTGAAGAAAATTAACATGCCGACAGCTTCTGCCAAAGTAAATTAGTTTGTTCGGGTTTGTTTCATTTTAGGAAAGTTCCAAGTTAACTTTTTAAGGTTTTTAATGGCATCTTTTCTAAAACCTAATAGTGAGTGGTATCAAAATAATCTTAATAAAATGCTCTTTTTTCATAACCCAACGAGCCACCATGTTGCCGTTTAAAAAAAATTAGTTATACAACTTTAAAGATCAAATTTTACACAGCACATAGCATTGAACCAAAAATAGTAAAATTGTATTTTTCCCAAGATTAAAGAACTGAAATAAGTGATTTAAAGGTATTCATAGCCCTCTATATAAAAAAATAAATCTGGGAAAAAATATTTTCTTGGTAACAAAAAGTGACAAGTGACACATCGTTATATTTAGAATGTCATATCGAGTCAAAAAAAAGGAAAAATATACCAAGTGTCCCATTTAAAAATCGAAAGTTTATGTCACTTCCGGTTAAACCGGAAGTTTCATAACGTTGAGTCACCTGTCAAAAATGCAGTGTTATGTCATATACAAATCCCCCAAATTTTATTCCATTATATTGAAAAACAAAAAAGTTAGAGGTCCGAACCACCTTTCGTGGACACCCGATATTTCTCATACGATTATACGATTTGTTCGTGAAGCGTTCCTTTAAACAACTTAGCTAAGCAAAGATTTTAACTTTGCTATGCTGTTTAAAAGAAGCAAGAGAAAGTACCTAATAGCAAAGAACACAAGAAAACCACAGATGAAATGCCATCCATGTTGGGCCCCAAGGGATATGACCAGCGAGCCGTGCTTACAAACGTATTTTTTCACCCATAAAACTTAACTTTTGTTTATGCATGAGATAACCTGTACGGATCTAAAAGTATATGTCTATGCAATATGCACATTACTTAAGCCATGATAGCGAGACCCCAGGTTTAAATCTTTTTTCTTTAGAAATACTTGCGCGACTATAATCACTTGTTTTACTAATTAAATAACTAACAATTCATAATATTATTTTTAGGCGCTTCAAAAAGATAATCAAGAACTTCAAGCTACTATCAAACTAACACAATCGGAACTCGATATCGCACTAAGTGCCCATGAATCTCAGAAGCAAATTCTATTAACGCTGAATCAGCAGTTTGCCGCACGGATACACGAGTTGGCTACTATTCATGATGAAATGACTACGGCTTTGCAAACATGAAAATTCTTCATCAGGGGATAGCAACAAATTGACACCTTGTTTTCTATGCAGCGTTACATATGTAACAATCATCAGTTAGTCTTCTGTCACCTGTTGTTTAGAGTTGAATATGCTGTGAAATTGGCTTGTAATTCCATAAGCGTTAATAGTAATGTAATTATTATCGGTCAATAGGTAAGCAACTTTTCAAATTATTTACATGAGAGTTTTCTCTTTTTTAAAATAGACAAGCGGTGATCGTCGAAAAATTAGGCTTATTTATATTATACAGGATGCTACAAATTTGTGTGTCCGTAAATGGGGATTTCGAAAACGATAAGAGATATGAAGATGGTTAGATTTAGGCAAAGTTGCTTATTTTGGGGCTTAGTAATTCGGCAAAAAAAAATGTAGATATGTGTAGAAATTTTCAGTTTTGGTTTTTTTTGCGTCTTAATTTTTGACTTGGGAAAAAACAAAATACGCTTTATCACAGTCGTTTTTTATGTTCTACAGGAAGGCGTTATTTCTTTCCGCGTTCCGTTAAGCCAACGTTTCGAATACGGACCTGGAATTTTAAATACGGTTTTAGGTACCTGTGAACTTTAGAAATTTTAACAAATTGAAAGGTTTTTTAATTCGTACGTTTTGACATCAAATACCAAACGCATCAACAGTATTTCAAACTATAATCAAATCGAAACAATTTCCGTTGCACGTCATCAATCAGCTGGTAATTGAAAATCGGTCAGGAAACATAAGAAAATTAAATTTGGGCAAAAAATATATAAATTTCATGCGATATTGAATGTAAAAGAAACTTAATGTATTCTTCTTTGATACTAAGCCGCTTAAAGGAAATGTTTTTTAAATTTAACCTTTTAAAAATTAATATCATTTGAACTTTTTGGGCTAACAGTTGGCAACAGAAGTGTCAACGCATCCGTGATGCCAGTTTATTTCTTGACAAATTTTGATTGACGTTTATTATTGTTTTCATTTCGTGTTTTCGTGAGTTGATTTAAGTCGTTTTTAACTAAAACTGCAAATCCTTATATAAATAGGATTAAAAACTGTTCTTTTAAGAACAACAAAGGGATACATACACATTTCTGTTGATTACGTTGTTTACCTTTATTAAAAAATGCCGAAGCATTTAAATAGCCGGTGCAAAGAGCTAATAGCTTCTCTAATAAGCTATTTTGATGAAGAACGTAAATACAATGGTCAATTATAATTATTAGCCTTGACAGCAGTTAGAGAAGTAAGTTTAAAGTTAAATGTTAAGGTCTAATAATAACATATAATATTCTAATAAAATGTCTTTATATTGTCATGGAAGATGTTTAAAATAAAATAAATAAATCTGCGTTTGTTTAGGTAAATTTGGCTTGTTTTTATTTAAAAAAAAATACTTTGCAATTCCCTTACTGGGGTATTTTGATTACAAACTGGCAACACTGCTGATACTCGAAGGTATGACGTGCAACGGAAATTGTTTTGATTTTACCATATGTATTATTTTTTACCGTTACGGTCCTAGAAATTATTTTTAGTAAGTATTAATATAAAACTGAAAAATGTTGATCGGCGTGCAAAGTTTTTAAAATTGAAAAAAGTTTTACACCTCCGCCGGGATTCGAACCCAGAACCTCTCGATTACCAGTCGACTCGTATAAATATGTGAAATATGTGAGTTTTCTTCCCCATGCATCAGTGCAGAACGATTTTAAGGGTACATCTAGGAAATTTAAGGATAAACAGGAATATGTTTACCAATCAGTCGATGACTTATTGTTGGGTTAATTTTTAAACTTACCTATAATTTAGATTTATCTTAATTTTCAATATATTTTTTACTAATAGCCCAATAGCATTTGCGGACCTTCGTGCACAAGCACAGAGGAATGATGATGTCAAGTCCACAGAAGAAAAAAACAATCACAAGGGAATTTTTTATTTAGTTCTTTTTGTCAAAATTGGATTTGGTACTTCATAATTTTCAAACAGAGTTTCCGTTAGTGTAGCGCAGCGCGGTAACCTACTTTTTTCTGTTATGGAAAGTAAAGAACTATGCCTATGCATCGTCACGATGAGTGTACTGGGTGGCCAAATAAGAACGGACGGCGGCCATATCTCAGGATCCGCTTGTCACGTTTTAAAATAAAAATTTTATTACAAAATCGCTTATGAGAAATTGCTGGAAATGATTTTCAAGTTCCTAAATTTTTGCTGTTCAACCTATGACTAAGAATATATTATCGGTTCTTTATTGATAACAAATATTATAGAATGTATGAAAAATTAAATATACGGTTCAACTTTCATTAAATACATTTACACCCTCTAGCGGTAAATTTAGGAGCTTGATAATCATTTCCAGCAATTTTACATGGTCGATTTTGTAATAAAAAATTTTATTTCAAAACGTTGGGACAAGCGGTTCCTGAGATATGGCCGCCGCCATGCGTTCTTATTTGGCCATCTGGTACTGTGTAATAAAAGTTTCACCATTTGATATATGAACCTAGTTTTTTGACGGTCGCCGGAACCAGTAAGCAACTTTTTAAAATATTTACGTGACAAGGTTTCACCTTTTTAAAATCGAATAAAATTTTTGGTTATATGGTTATAAAAAAAACGGACTTCCAATAATTTAAATATTTCGTTCAATACAGCGTGACCAGAATTCGTGTCTCCTATTGAGATTTCTGATATTATAAGAGTTATACAGTACAGGGTGTCCAGTTTTCATGTGTATTCATGTACCAACTCCCTTAATATAAAAGATAGAAAGATGGGGTTTGCGGCTTACTGTTCTATTTTTTTATGAAACTTTCATTGCCGTAAACGAAATTTTCATAGCCCTCTCAGTTTCTGACAGACAGGGCCATTTTCAAATTTTGTCATTTTTGACGCTCCCCTGTATCTCGATTATTTGATAACTTATCAATAAGGTAAAAATGGAATGTTATATTGTTTTTTATGTTGAATTCAGTGGCGTAGTTAGTTTTTTTCTAAAAAGTTTTATTTATGAGTTATGACCCAAACTTATATTTTTTTAATGGGACACCCTATATATTATTTATTTTTCTTGTTCCTCTTTTTAAGAGCTTTTCAAAAATATATAATAGTCCATATTTTTTTCTTTTAAAAAGGGACAATTTTCACTTTTTTTGTAAAATTAATCATTTTTCATCTAGCATCCATAAGTCCAGAAGGCCATGATCAATCATGGATAGACATGATAGAAAACAAAGTTTTGTAAATGCGCCATTACGGATTATTGTCAAATATTAATGGTATTTGTTTGATTTTGTTAGTTTATTTAAAATTTTAGTGAAAAGTTCGTGGCCATTTATTTTAATTTTCACAGACACGAAACACTTCTTTGTTTTTAACATAATTGCTTAATTGTTGGTTTAAAGTTATGTTTAATAAAAATAATATTGTTAATTTTTTTTTATTTGCGGGCATAGCCGCCGAAAAATAATTAATTATAAAAAAAAGTTAAAATTGTCCCTTTTTAAAAGAAAAAAATATGGACTATTATATATTTTTGAAAAGCTCTTAAAAAGGGGAACAAGAAAAATAACTAATATATAGGGTGTCCTATTAAAAAAAAATAAAAGTTTGGGTCATAACTCATAAACAAAACTTTTTAGAAATAAACTAACTACGCCACTGAATTCAACATAAAAACTATATAACATTCCATTTTTATCTTATTGATAAGTTATCAAATAATCGAGATACAGGGGAGCGTGTATGTCAGAAACTGAGAGGGCTATGAAAAATTCGTTTGCGGTAATGAAAGTTTCATAAAAAAATAGAACAGTAACCCGCAAACCCCATCTTTCTATCTTTTATAATAAGGGAGCTGGTATATGAAAACACACGAAAACTGGACACCCTGTACAGTAAGCTCAAAAAGGTTGGAATAAATTCGTTTAAAATTTAGGTGATTATTTTCTGGAAAAACGCTTGGACACGTCGATTATTATTTTTAATTGAGAATTTTTTGACATAAGAAATGTGTATACAGGTTGTCTCAAGAAGAACATATACCGTCAACATTGATTTTTTAAATAGAACACCCTGTATATTATATTATCTTTAAATTCTACGATATATACTGAACACTTTTTGTATAACATACCATATCTCCAAAATCAACGGTTTTCGATATATTGACATTTTTTCTGGTACGAAAACTACAATTAAAAATGAACTGTTTACATCTATTTAGTCTATAATATTTACATAGACCATATTAAATTTTATTTTAATAAATGTTGAAATTGACTGCCACCAACTTCCTGACAATATGCAAGTCGATCTTTGAATTCTTCCAAAACGTTATGGATTACCTAGGGCTCTATTAATCTAACCTCATGACTTATTCGAGCTTTAAGTTCATCAATATTGTTAGGTCTGTTAAAGTATACTTTAGATTTTAAATAGCCCCACAGAAAAAAAATCTAGCGTGGTCAAATCTGGTTACCTTGCTGGCCATTCTATTGGACCCCGTCGACCAATCCACTTGCCAGGAAAGACTGTATCCAAGTACTCACGCACCGGGCGTGTGTAATGGGCTGGTGCTCCGTCTTGCTGGTACCATAAGTTATTGTTGGGAAAGTCTGGCTCATCTGGATTTGGATAGAGTACAGCAAGTGCCGATATTAACTCAAATTCTAAAAATTCTAGATACAGTTCGCCATTTAACGTACCATAAAAAAAGAAGGGACCTAAAATCCGCTTATTAACAATTCCAGCCCAAACATTCACTTTTTGCGGGTATTGTGTGTGGGACTTCATGATTCAGTTATTGATTGAAGTTAGATAGATCTACCCCAAGTAGCATTTTTAGACACATTACGGTAAATGTGTCTAAACTATTGTTTCTGTTTCCGACACAAATTGGAAATTGTTGGCAACATGTATGGAAATATTTTCGAAACGTATACATTTTGAATGGCGCATTAGCACGTGTTTCCAAGTGGTTGGTACGGGCTGTGACTTTCGCTGTTTCGACGCAAAATCGAAACTTTTATCGAAAATGTTTCGAAAATTTTTCAGAAATGTTTGGAACATGTTTCCATAAATGTGTGGAGTGAGAGTTCATTTTACAAAGAGGGCGCTGAATGTTGGAATTGTAAATTGTCAAAATGGAAACATTATTGAAACAAATAATTAGATATATAATATCTATCTCTCTGCAGGTTGTAAAATAAAAGAAAGTAAACAATATGATGACAGCATAATTTCGCCATAATGAATTTGTCACCAGAGTATTTTCTATAAGTGATACATTTTTTTCGTATGGTTTATTGCAGAGGAGATCCAAAAATCGTAACGAAATAAATTTTATCGTGCAATTTAGTAATTTAGCTTTATATTCTTAACACGCTCCCAGTATATTGACATTTACACACAAAACAAATACTTTGTCAAAAAATAAAATCTTAAATATTTTTAAAATTTTACTTAATTCCTCTTTCAATTGATTAAGCTAGCAAAATGGAACTAATGTAACCACTTTTTTTACATTTCAAATGACGCAGGAAGTTAATTAAAGTCCATTTTAATAATATAAAAATGAATTTGTCAAAATGGTCGCCAGAAAGCGATAATTATTCTGGTCTAAAATGGAGTCGAAACACAATTTCTAGTATTTGGTTTCTATAATGTTTCGATAATCATGTAGCTATAATTCATAGAAAATGTATCGAAACATGAAGAATGTTTCGATATTGTACCGAAACCATGCGAAACAAACGTCGCTAAAGTAAAAAATGCACAGTCCCGTCAAGAGGAAGGTTAAGCTTAGAAGCCTAAAATTTCTGTATACCGTCACGGTATACACTACCACTTTACACTTTCTGTGACATATAACCTACAAAATTGGTTTGTACTTTGTTGAACGTTTAATAAAACTTACTTATAACTTATTCCTAAGTAATAATCTAAAACATGTACTCAATTGTTGAGACAAAGGAAAAAAGTAGGTTGGTCCTAACGGCTGTGCCGACCAGCTGGATAGTCGGAGACCACCTACTTCGGCCGATTATCGATGGGACATCGCTAGTTAAAATATCAGGTTGTGGTTTAATTTTTTCCTTTTAAATTTCAATTTCTTTCTTTTTCCTTTTTAGTGCCTTGTAAAATCTCGAAGAATGTTTAGACTGTTGTTTTCTTCCCATATTAACAAAACAAAAATGTACAATTTATAGGTTATAATCGTTATAATCGAGGTTATAATAATTGTCCGGGTGCGGTAGTGTAAAGGTTTCTGGCAGTTTCGAAAATTATTTTCTGCGCAAGTTTCATAACTAAATGGATATCACTGTTTGGTAAATATTTCAAAGCAGAAGAATACCAATTTGTTTTGAATCACTTAATTCGAAAATGTGTCGCTACAATTTGGGAGCACATGTGTTTAAACACAATTTCATAATATTATATAAAAATGTTTCGAAAATTTTTCTTTTGTGCGTTTCCTAAATGTATCGACACTGTAGTTTGGAAAGTATTTCGAAACTAACAGTTCTTAATCGTTTCTAGTAACTAAATTCGAAAACGTGTCGCAAAAGTTTCGAAACACATGTGTCTCCACACACTCTAAATAATTTTAATCGAAAATGTTTCGAAACGTTTCTCAGCAAAGAATTTGTGTCCAATTTGTGTCTATAATTGCTACTTGGGACACAATTTGAAGAATTTTTGACAAGAAGTAAATGTCTGTGTCAAAATAAATTAATTCAGGTAGGTAACAGGTTACAATAATAATAAAGAAATGCGCAATTAAAACTAAAAATCCACCGATATCGGCATTTTTTCAGAAAAATATTAAAATGTCAATATATCGAAAACTGTTGATTTTGGAGATATGATATGTTATACAAAAAGTGTTCAGAATGTATCGTAGAATTTAAAAATAATATATTATATTATAAAAAAATCAATGTTGACGGTACTTATATGTTCTTCTTGAGACAACCTGTATACACATTTCTTATGTCAAAAAATTAGTAATTAAAAATAATAATCGACGTGTCTAAGCGTTTTTCCAGAAAATAATCACCTTAATTTTAAACGAATTTATTCCAACCTTTTTGGGCACACTGTATATTAGTCATCAAGGCCGTATTTAGAGGCGGACCCATAGACAATTTACCTTTAGATAAACAAACAATAATCACGAATGTGGCAGTTTTATGGCCTCGCGCATGTAAACAAAACTGGGAACTATTAGACATGCGCACTGCGACATTATCGTTTGACGAATGGGAAAATAGACAGGTCCGGGCTTTAAAATTTAAATACTTGCTCATATGCCACCATAGAGGGTTTATTTTACCCCTATTTGGGCATAATACAATTATACAACGGCTGCAACTAGTACTAGTCATTGTTTATATTACAATCCGAGTCACTAAAAGCACAAACACAATTCACTAACTAAACTACACAAAAACCAGAAATCCATAAATTTTAAACACCAGTCCCACAATCCACGATAGCCGATCCGATAGCAGAAAACTACAAGGAATCCGCAGAGAAACTTTAAAACACAACAACAAAAATGGCGGCCGAGCCGGTTCTGGAGAGTATTCTTGAGCGCGTCGATTATTGTCGATAAAGTAGGACGGCCGATAACACGAGGTTCGTGCCCCGTTCCCCGAATGAAGACAGCTGACCGACGAGTCATGCGCTCGGACGTATTTTTTCACCCATAAAACGTAACTTTTGTTTGCGCAGGAGATAAGCTGTAAGTATCTAAAGGTAAATTGTCTATGGGCGGACCCGATTCCTACTATCGAAATTTTAGATTTGCTGAAAGCAAGCCTGCTGGACTGGTTGAAAAGTATTGAGGAATCTAACATCTAGTGCAGATTAACTAAGTTTTCCTTTGAAATAAGCTGTAACTTGCACATTACAAGAGATCCATTTTTTAAAACACATCGAATAAAAAAAGTGTATTTTTTAAAGAGGAGCTAAAAAATACTTTCAATACGCTATTTCTGAATTAATATTCGTATACTTTATAAAAGTTTGACTAGCATTCGTGCAATATGTTTTATTATCGGTTATAAATATAAAGATTGTAACTGGCTGGATTCGAGGATTTTTTTGGGTTAATACTTTTTGGTCCTTAAATACGTTAATTTAGGCTTGAATTAAGTAAACCGTGTAATGCCACTGTCATTCAATAGGTTTACTTTTTGACAAACGTCTTTTGGGCCAACCAGGTGAAACGTTCGCGAATATGACGTTAATAAAAGTACACTTTTTGATCGTGTTCAAATTTCGATCTCCTGTTCGCTTTTATTAATAACGGAGATCACAATATAAAGACTCAAAACCCGGACACACTGTAAATGTTTATCTAGGGGCAAGTTATTATAAAACGTTAAACACATACAATTAATAATTGACGTTAACAAAAAGTAATAAGTTTTATATCCCATTAACAATTAATTAAAAAAAAAAAAACAGCAAGGAAAAAAGCTAGCATTTTATATAACCACCCTGTTGTATCGTAGATAGACGAAAAGTAAAAAACTGGTATTCCAACATTTAATCAAATTACTGAGAAACGTATTTGCATTTATCAATATTAGCATATTTTTTGATTTTATCACGGCTTGTTTGTTGTGTAGAAAAAGTGGTTACTGGGACACAATTCTGTACAGCAAAGAAGCTTTTGGATGCCATATGCGACTAAAAGAGACAGCTAATACGCTATACTAGATAACCAACACGATATTGTTTCATTATATTTTGTACATGCATAGGTGCGGTACTTCTATTTACCAGAAAGAATCAACAGAAAATATGTAAAACATTTTTATTACTGATTTTTCAGAAAATGTTATTCTTTATAAATAGGGCAGGAATTAAAATTAATATTTGATCCTTTATTTAGGGCTTACAGTTAGGGAGCAAACGTTATTGTTTTGAAATCACATCAAGAATAGATTACCTTCATTTTTAAAGATAGAGCAGAATTGTATATTTGCAAATTAAAAAGTAATAAAAATACCCAAATTCAGTTTTGTATATCAAATTGAGATAATGTTATCGCGCTTTTTTCTTACACGTACGTCACTGGTCATTTTTTATTCATGCCAGCGTGATCCGGCTAAACATGGTAGGCCGACTAGCCTGTCAAAATTTGAACACGGCGGCGCATTGCGTCACACACGAAGATTTCTAACCTCACACATTGCCGGGTCATTGGAAAAAGCAAGCAAATTTACTTTTATTCCTTCTGTGGCTGTTGTTGTGTTTTTATTTTTAGTTTGGATAGGTTTGTAGCGTACTGCAACATCATAAATTGTTAACCAAGTGAAGAACTTTTTCGCATAATGTGAAAATATATTTGGTGACAAAAATGTTTAAATATGTTGGCAACATTAACGGACTTTCTGAAAAGTTTGAAACATGTTGCAACTATTTATAACAATTTTATTTTAAACACAATGACATTTACGTTATATACCTATATCTCATAAATAAAAAAAAATTATCACTGGCATTCCGATTAGAAAAAAAACAGGAAAGAAAATTTTTCCTTGTAAATTTATCTCTATTTTTAAAAATTAACGTATTTTATTCTTTATGAAAGTAGTCCATTATCTCAGAGTGGAGCCGTGAAGATATGGGGAAAAAAAACACACAGTCGTCTCGGTGCTGATGATGGCACTTTCTAGTGCCGAAACATGTCCACCTGTATAAACTGACTTCTTAAAAATTATTTGTGGAGACGACTGTGTGTTTTTTTTCCCCATATTTTATTCTTGACGAAACTTTGAACATTAAATAATTGGCCTTTGCCCTCTTATTGTAAGCCTTGCATGAAATGTGAAATATTCATTTACTGTTTTAATTTAGTAATAAAAATTATACATTTACTAGGTGACCGAATAGGGCGACAAAGTAATACAACTCCTTTGCGCTGAGAAATATAGAAAGCAGCGCTCAAAGTATACATTTCTGTGACCAAGTTCGTCCATTTATTACCATTATAACCTTCCTAGAGACAAAAACAAACCTACGTAATCTCATTACCCACAGTTAGCTAGTCTAGCTTCCGATTATAATGCTATCTTTGTTGTGATAACTTAAATAGAACAGGTTGGACACAGGAAAAACTTATCAAGATAGCATTCAGGTAAAAGCGCTCAGCCAGAACGCCTTCAACTGGTCGAAGCGGCTATTACGTTGATCATTCATGTTTTTTTTATTAGTGAGCGTATTGTACAATTATTTTTTTCTCAGCAAATAATTCAAGATTTTAATAGCTGAAACCGTAGACATTTTTGTTTTTCCTTCCTCTATGTGGTAGGGTCAAAATCAAAATGGAGTCTTTCATTCAAACTTTACTCTGTAGTTTTTTTGTAAATGTCATCAAATACCAATTAAGAGAAAAATATTTCTGTTTTTAAATTTTATAAAAGCAGCCCAAGTGCACGTCGTGTGCCTTAATAAAATTTGGATTTTTAGGCATGAAAATGTATACTTTTTTTATTCAACCTAACATAATAATTTTAAAACGTGATTTTTTATATTTATTTATTCTATATTATAATTTTTTATTAGGGTTATTTTACTTTGTCTTGCTGTTATAATTTTATTTTATTATGTTAGAATTTTTGTACCTACGTTAAGAAAAATTTATTACAGGGAAACCGATTTTTAAAAAATATAAGTTACATTTTTGATGATAAATGGAATAAATCATTAGGTTTCCATTTAAAGAAATCTTTTGGATAGTTCGTTACAAAAATTGAACCCAATTTTTTTAATCAGCTTACTTTACTTCTCTTAACTAATAGAGACGGGAAATTATTTATTACATGTTCAACCTATAAAATACTCATATTTGTTATTCATATATCATTATAGTTATTTGTGATGATTTGACGAAAATAATTATTTATTAAAAAATAAAAGTTCATTTACCCACATAAGACGTTATCAAGCTCAAAAACACACTTTATCGGTTGCATATTATACTTCTTTTCACCTTTCTCCTAGTAACTTGCCGTTTAAGGCAGTGTTAATAAACATGTACATACATTCGTTAAAATGTCCAAACTTATAAGGATTTCACTTTTAGGATGCCGGCGTCCACATAAACTATTCTCTACAACGAAGCATTTTAAAATTTTAAATGAAAGATGCATCTATACCCCTTTCTAAATATATACAATTTACAAATTATTTGCAAATTATATTCAAATTGACGCTGAATCTCCTATTAACAAATTATCCAATTCTAAAGTTTAACCCCTCACCGTGAATGTACAGTGGACGACAAATAAATTCGTACAGCCGTTGTGCTTTAGTGTAAATATGACTTTTTCCGTCCATAATACCGACAAATTATTTCACCTTCTCAAGTTCTTGAATTTGTCAAAACCTTTTTATTTTAATGTGTCAAACAAAAATAGTTACACTAGTGGGGGAAGGATGGTCTTCACAAAAAGTTTTTGATCGATTTGGAACTGGCGACAACAGCAGAGAGTGGAAAGGTCTAGAGGAACAGGTTTGACTAACAGAAAAATAACCAACGAAGAAAATGGTAATTTGGTGGATTATTTGCGCAATGACGGCCGAGACACAATAAAAAAATAAGCATAAGGCGGTAAGCAATAAACAACAGAAACAAAATTTAAGATATCGAAATGTTGGATTTTTGTTGAAAGTTTCTTATTACTGGCCAATTAGAATAGAACAAACCCAAAAACTGTTTTGGCATTTTTGTCGGTTAATTTTTAGGTTGGAGAGGTATTTTTAATTTGTTTTCAACATTTTGTTTACGTGTTTGCGATAAAACCGGTGAACTTAAAAAATAATAATATATTTTGACCATAGTATAAAACAACGAAAAGTTAAAAGAAGGTTTAGAATATCGATTTGTTTCCAGTCAGCATTCCAACAATTTCATTGGTCGATCTTTCTTGAAAATAATCGGAGGATACACTGTTTATGCCATCATAATTTATATTTTTCATTTCTTATTACCTATTCCCTATTGCATATTGCTTATTTTTTAATTGTGTCTCGTCCTTTACCTATTTAAAATTGCCGTGTCTGCTGCACATTACACAGATTTTCCGGCTTCCTTCAGAACAGCGCAAAGACGTGTGGTGCAATATTCAAAGTTGAGAAATCGTGCGGCTGCTTCAAAACCTTTTTTAAAAAAACTGTCTCCAGGAGCAAAGAGTTGGTTATGCTATAAAATTTATCAGTCTACAACAATGGAAGGATTCGTGTATTTAGACCACAAAATTCCTGGTTTGATGAATATTAAACTCAAAGGAAGCAAACTAGTGGTCGTTTTCTCTCAATGTTTGTGCCTAGATAAGCGCGCATGGCCCAGGTGTATGCTGGAATAATGGCGGAACATTAAACATCATATCATATCTGGAAATTTTGAACCACGTATTGCTTTCAGCCGAGTTTAATGTTCGATAGAAATAACTTTGTATTTCAACAAGATAATTGCCTTGTGCATAATATCACCTGTCTGCCTTGGTGTTCTAGAAGTCCTGATTTAAACCCTATAGGAAACGTTTGGGGACATATGGTGAAGAAAATGTATACTTGAATTATGGGAGAAAATAGAAGATATTTGGGAGGAGCTAACTCCGCATTATACAAACACGATAATCTCCTTAATGCCAAGAAGATTACAGTCAATAATAAACTCCAATTAATAATTAATTAATTTAAAGAAGACAAGTCTTTATTCTAAACCATCAGTCACCAACTTAATAATTTTCAGCTGATGTCATTGGTAACGCAGGATAGTAGGAGTCCGATTTACCAAAATATGATAAAAAAAAATAGGGTTAAATGAGGGAATCGTACTGGTTTCTCTGTCGTCCACTGTACTTCTACTATGCAACAGCGACTGCTTCATAGAGATTAGTTAGTAAGCAAAAACTCTTGTTGTATGTTGACATAATAATAAACTTATTATGTTTTAAATATTAATACAAGGTGTTAAATGATTTGAGTGTCCCAGTAAAACACACTAACTTTTCTTTTTCTAAATCGACCGTTTGAAAAGTTAGGTTAAAATCCCTAAAATCATTCTAATTGCGCCGCCAGTGACCTGATCTGAGAAGACTATAGCGCTGGTCGCACAAAGGTCGAAATTCCCATCTAGCCGCTCAATAGGTACAAAATTCGTGTGATAAACTTTGTAAAAGTACTAGTTCCTAGATTGTCCCCGTTCTTATCACGTACGCAATACCATTCATCAAACGGAGATCGACAGGGAACTACAACAACCTAATAATCATCGGATAAAAACAGTCAGCGAAGCAAAACACTTGGGCACCAAACTGACATGGAACCAACAAATTAATAGAAACCTAAACAAAGCGAAAATGTTCCTAATGAGAAGCCTGTTTGGAAAAACTTGGGGACTCCGCAGATGATGCTGTGGTAGTATGTCGCAGTTATCAGACCCTTTAGGGCATACGTGCAGTTTGGTGGACAAAAGTACATCAAATTACGTATGTATCAATGAGAAGCACCCTCACCGCAGCAATGGAAATCATACTAGGACTAATACCCCTCGATATACCTACACATCAGAAAGAAGCCCAACGGCGTCGTCGTCCAAACCAAAGACAATTTATAGGGTTAGAAATGTTAACTCCTTGTTAAAAAATCGCAACACAGTGGAGAGAGAAAGAAAAGAGAGCGAGAGCGGTTTTAGTGTGCCTGCTGACCATCAGAGGCGCAATGGCGGGAAATTTGAACAGCGGTTTTAGAACTTTTCAATTTCATTATTAACTTTTGAATGAGTTTTTATTGATTTAATTTGTGATTCAATATAAATATTATTGAATAAATCAATAAAAAGTCGCACAAAAGTATTTATTTTATGGAATAAAGGCACGTTTTTATATTAACCAAGATTTGGAAAATAAAGATGGATGCACTTTAAATATTTTTTTTAACGTTTAGTTATAAACTGCATTGACAACCATAACAAAAAATAACTGTTTAGAATAAACTAATGTCCTTAGGTTACGTCTCACAGGCCTCACTCATCAGGAATTGTCTCAATTTATATAATATATATCACAAATACTGTATAAAAAAACACAAGCACTAGGATGCAACGAGACACGTACTAAGACATCCGTAAACTATCAGGTGATTCTTACAGCATTCTCTGAAACAAAAGAAACAGTATCGGGTTGACATTAAATTTCTCTGTAAAATATGGCCAATGCCAAGTATCTACTTATCGAGTTAGCTCAAACCATTATCTTTGTGCCATCATGTTATACTTCTAATCTACTCAGTAAAACAAAAATGTTAAAATTATCATTTCAAGAGACTAAACTATCTGTTCGTAACTGATAGATTGTTAGGTATTGCCTCGGGCACAAATGTGTTGCAGTTATCTGCAGCTGCCCAGTGATATTTTGTTAAGATTGGCTTGTTAACCAACACCTATTACGTATGTGAAACATTTCATGTTAATTTATTTATTGTAAACTTGGATGTCCAATATAAAAAATTGGTATAAGTGTAAAATCAATTTGATAAACAATAAAAAATAATTCCCTGCATCGTATGCTGGAATAATAACTGAAAAATTACACACATCGGCGAAGTTTTCTAGAATATAAACTAATAGAATTGTATCAAAAATTAAAATGATAATAAAAAATTAATTTAATTTCCTGAGAAAATAACGTGGACAAGAAAAATTGACAGTTTTGACATGGCGGGCTGGCTGGTTTGTTCCAATTAGCACCTGGCGCAGTTTGGGAAGCGTTATAGTAGGTCAGAATATAACTGTCCTTCTCTTCTATACGTCAAAAATATGCGACAGAACGCGGTTACTCGTCCAGCTGGAGAATCATGAAGCGACAACAGCGCCAATTTGACTCTGATAGCTAGCTGGCCGCAACTTGAGATAAATATGACCTTGTGATGCAAGATCGCCCATTTACAGTTTTACAGGGGTGGTCCAAACTTAGAGTGTGCATCGTAACATCTACACTGAAAATAATTCTGTTGCGTTATTTCGAAATTTTTATATTTGTTTTTTTGTTTACGCTGTTTGTGTTTATGCTGTTTGTTGGACCAGAAGTCATAAGATTGATCGAAATTGGTCCTGTATATTTAAGTGTATTCGGCGTTAGCCCTGGAAAAAGTCATAAAATAAGCAGGTTTGGGCAGCTATTAGTAACGCGGCTGGACACATGTTTAGTGTGTCTATATAATACATATACACTTTCTTACCGCTGTTCTGATATGACTAAAAACTGAAAAAAAAATTCTAATGTTTCAAGGCCTGTGGTTATGATTTTAAAAATTGGATAGTTTATTAGTACTGATTTATTGTACCTAATTACCTTAGAAAACGAAGGTTCTTGTATTAAATAAAAATATTAAAAAGGACATAAAGTCATTTGATTCGCAATAATCTCTGTGAAGCTAAAATGTTAATAATTTGGTTTATATTGAACTTGTTTAATTGTTTTAGCTTTATAATCATTGTCTGATTATTCCAAATTTTCCGACTTATTTATAGCATGGTATGAACCACATTTTTTGTATAAATAATGGACTTAGATACAGTTTTTGAATATATTTATAATAAGAGCACAGCAGGCCAAAATTTGATAATTGAAAAGTTGTATATATCCGTTCCCCTTAATTCTTAATTTAGTACAGCAAGATCTTGAAAATCTGAACGGTATGCTGAAATATTATTTTTTAAATTTCCTTAATTCTATTTATGTTTGAAAATTCTTTTATAGAATATGCACACTCTAGTGAACAAGCTAACAAGGATCATTGATTCACTATGCAAACCTATGAATATTTAGGTATATTCCAAGACAGACTAAACTCAAACTTTTAAAATATAGGTATGTAGATTTATGCTCAATTTAAAGTGTCCAAAATAATTTTTCTATAATATTTTCAAATCGGAAGAAAAATATCGATGTTACTTGTATTTATTTAAAATGGTATATTTCTGTGCTATATTAGCATTAAATGATTTATTATAATAGTTTAATGTTAGTAGATTGCAATATAGGTTTATTAGGATTTTTGTTGAATAGTATTGTTAGTATATTTCTATTTTAGAATATTTAAAAAAAAACACGTTTTTTTGAGAGTACTTGCACTGGTCAGAATAAAATACTAGTTCTTTGGTCATGCAATTCATTGTAAAAAAGTAAAAGTTGCGAACTTGCTTGCTTTCCCTATATGTGATTATGGAATTTTTCCAGATCACAGAAATGCCATGAGTTAATAGAACCAGAACCATACTCGTTTTTAAGAAGTGTGGTTCGCACTGCTCGCAAATTGCTCGAAATAAATACGTAAAAATAGTTTGTGCCAAAAACGAACATTTAGCATTAAACAAGGTCTGTAAAAAAATAACTACAGTTAAATCTAGGTAGGGTAGTGCATGAGCTGGTGCAACGTTGAAAATCGCATGCAAAATTTGAGGTGGTCAAATTTTGGCTCTCATTTTAGACCAATAATTTATTTTCATTTATTAATGGCGAACTAACTTGCGAAATGTTGAAGCAAATAATGAAAACGAAAAATGTAGTGGCGAACCAGACAAGTGTGTAATTGTATTTGTATTAGAATACACAGGGATCCAAGCATAATAGACAACCTGGGGCGGGCAGATGACGACGGTCGTTTTATCCTTAACAAAGATCGGGCACACTATATATACTTCATACGAAGTCAGTTGAGACAACGTAAATATTGGAGGTACGATCAATTTACTGCATCACACACTAAAACTACAATACAAATATAACAAAATTTGTACTGATCGCTCCTTATACAGATGTTCGAAGATAGTCCACATGGACTTGACAAGTCTGTTATCTATTTTTTTTGTCTCGCAATTAAGATCGTATACACTTTATCAGCCTGCATGATCTCGCACACTTGGCCAGCACAGACTAGCAACTTTAGCCTGCAGCAAAAAAGTTTGGTAGTGGTAGTTGAGTGAGCAACATGGAAGTGTGCAATTCCGAAGAAGAAATTTGTGTTTTAGCCATGGTGTGTGAAGAAGAGGAGGAAGAGGAGCAATCCAAGAAAAAGAGAAAGTTTTGGGTTCATCCTATAAATAAAAAGAGGAAGCAATTTGGTGAAATTCATCATTTGTTTCCTGCACTGAAAAGATGTGACCAAAGATTTTTCAATATTACACGAACCCACTCCATATTAGGTCGGACCAGCATGACCAGGCATATATATTGCCGGTGCTATTTGTCCTCGACTGACACGACCTGCTCTGACGGTCGTTGCTGGTGACGGTTAGGTGCTGGTGCTGGTCTACTGTGCTCTACGCAATTAAATAACAGGGGCACCTTTACTACCAGAATTATCTGGACCGGTCCGTGCAGGTATAGTGTGCGTAATCTTTTAGAACTTCACGGGAAGCCATATAACTCAAAACTCCGTAAAAAGGAAACAGCCGTCATTATCTACCCGCTCCAGGGTATCCGTTATGCTTGGATCACTGTGTACTTTTATACCTAATAATATACATTTTTAGATTTCATTATTTTTACGGACGTTAACTCTACCTTCTAATAAAAGATAATATTTGTTGAATAATTTTGATCAGACTGCATGCAAATTATTAAACATTTGCCAGTAAGTTTGACTTATTGAATTATTTATAATACTTGGAAACACTCTTAGTCTAAAATAAACAATGTAGCTAATAATCACCACCTTAAATTTCGGATGGGTTTTCTATTGCGCCAACCGAAGCACCACATTAAATATCCAATAAATCATTTCTAAAGGATAAAGGTAAAAATGATCTCAAAATAATATACTGCTTCAGGGTGGCTATGCTTTTGCAAACTTATTTCTTTCATGGTAATTTATTGGCAAATAAACGAATGAACCTTCGAAAATGATACCCATAGAATAAATAGAAAGCCTAATCGTCCCATAGCGAGCCTTTGCCTTCTGCAGTGTGTTGTGGTAACATTAGTGTTTTGTTATTAGATACTATTAGTAATTTAGAATATGGATTTTAATGACAAATAACTTTAGTAAAGAAATACTCCTTTACACTTTAGAACATATTTCATTTACTTTTCATTAAGTCCTCTCTGAGTAATCGGATCGAGATCATGCTCAAACTTTTAGCAATGAAATATCTGTACATTTACGGTTATCAAATTGACGAAAGGTTGTTTAATTTTAAATAAAAGTTTATTAGTTGTAGATTTATCTTAAAATGAAATTGTTTTAATTTAATCAGCATGTTTAATTTTCTTACACTACGGAGTTTGAAGTTTTCATGAGCTTAATCATTCTTTTATTAATAAACAAGTCGTGTATCAATTTGACTCTGAGCTGTCATTGTTTTCATTAATGGTTGTGCCTAGGTATTGTAGAGGTGTATTCTCTTAGGGTGAAAACACACGAAGCGGTTTGTGCCGAGTCGTCGCCGAATCGGCGAACAAGCGGCTCAAAACACACGCTGCGTGACCGCAACTAGCGACCGAAAAAGGTTTTAAGCCATTTCTTGTGCTGTTGTCTAGTTGTGCACGTTGCGTAGAGTAGCGATGACTTCTTCTGCATGTTCTGATGATAGTGCTGATTTTTTTTTGTAACGATCGTTGGCGTGCTGTATAATAGAATTAGAAGAAAAAAGAAACGCAAATATTGGATGCATCCAATGATAACTGAGAGGAAAAATAGGGGATTTTTTATACGCTATATAACGAACTGATTGAAGACCCAGAAATTTTTTTAAAATTTAACAAAATGTCTAAGGACACTGGTCATACTAATTTCATTAATTAATTTTTCGATGTCCAAATTTTCCTAATTTAACTGGCAACACTGACAATACTCAAATCTCTTTTAACTACCTCGAAAACGCTCACGTCTGTTTCGTCCCATATACGAACACGTAAATCACGTGCGTGATGCTCGTGAGGGTACGCGCGGCGGCCGACTCGGCTGCCGAGTCGACAAAAACCGCTCCGTCTGTTTTAGGCCTTACTATTTCAATAGGATTCTTCACATATATCCTATGAATATCCTGAGTTGTTTTTGTTATCAGTATATATTTTGTTTTGCTTATATTTAGTGATAGTCCATAATCTTCGCTTACTGTGACCATTCTATTAATTAGCGTCTGTAGGTCTTCATATGTTTCAGCTAAAATAACCATATCGTCAGCGTACCTCAAATTATTTATTATAGACGTTTTGCACCTCTTAAATTAATATCAGTTTTTAGCTCCGTTATGGTTAACTTTATTAAACATAACGAGTAGCGCCACTGTTAAAACCAGAGATTTTGCAGCGCCTACGTTCTGTCTGTAGTTATTAATTTGGCGCCGGCGCACCTAAACAAAATAAAAGTCTTTATGGCATAAAATAAATAAATTTTCTTTGATATCTGCCCACATAGCTGTGTTTTCAAAAGGGTTTTGCCCTGCAACTTCTCGAAGGAGATTTAAATCATCTTCTTCAGTAAAACGAAGTCTTCGTTTTATAGGCATAAGGATATTTCTGGGTAGTGGTATTTTCATACTTAAAATGAATAACCTGAGAAAGACACACCCTAAAAAAACAGAACAAAGACCACCCTTCACTCTCGGTACATTAATTCAAAGAACAAAAAAGTATAAGCATTAATTTGACGAAAAACAGTGCCATTTAATTTCCTAAACAATAAAAAAAGTAAGGTTAGGTTGCACCAAAAGCAGGTGTGCCAGATTGAGTTAAGTGTATAAATCCGTAAATATATAAAAAAAAGACAAATCTACCCAGTACACCCAGGTCCATTTGATTTCTTTCAAAGAATCCACTTTTCTTGTTATCATCGTTTATTGCCATGTAAAGCTACACTATTTGCTTTGGATTCTAATTAATTGCTTATCACAATTTTGATTCATAGCAATGATGCTTCATAACTTTTGTATGTTCCGGCAACCATGCAGTTTAAGCATAACCATAAGGATAACGATAAGCTCTTCCTTATCCTTCCGTAACTAACGGAGTTCGTTATGGTTATTAACCATAGCGGATCTCCTTTCTGACATTGCGCATGCTCAAAATAACCATAACCACAACAGAATGACGAATTAAGAGGTGCAAAAAGTCTCTAATGTCATGTCGTTAATTTTAATGCCTATGTCCTGATCATCGAGGGCTCTATTTACTATGTCCTCCGAGTACAAGTTAAAGAGGATTGGTGATAGTATACACCCTTGGCGAACACCTCTCTGTATAAAAATTGAATTAAATTTATTTTGTAAACTTAACCAATTAGTGATCCATCTCCACTCTACAAACAAACAAAAAATTACCATTTCTTCTAAATACGTTATATTGTCGAAAAGCAGTGTGGTTCGTAAAGAATTAATGCGACATTTTATCACTTTTGGCTTTTGTTAAATTAAAAGTAACAAACATCTTAACCCTGTACAATTAGACGTATCAGGTCGTAAACTACTCCGCCCCTAAACCTAAAATCTTATTTCAATCAGTTAAAAAATTATTAAAATTGGTTCATTATTATCGAAATGACAGCTTATTAATTTGTAAGTGCATTTTTAAATATTCCATACTTAAGTCTGGTAGTGTATTTTTTATCGTATCGGCAGGGCGAACTATAAATTGCGCCACAAAATGAGCACAGGTGCAGTAAATCTTGTTACGTTAAGTTTCAGAATTTGATTGGCTAAAAGGGATAGGACACTAGAACTACTACCGTTAAATGATAGGAAGGATAGATTCAATGCCAATGAAGTTTTGTTGGTATCACAAGTGGTTACGTTGTTTGTCTAAAATTCTAGCGGTAAAATTTTCGAAGGATTTGAACGTTGGACAAGGGAAAATTCAGGAGAGTACAAACACAATAAACATGGCTAACATCCGCAGTTAAACTTTTTACGTTAATAATTAATTTTAAGTATATTACTTTTAAAATGTGCACAAACATGCATCTATTTTATTGATATTGGGAACTAAATTGATTCTAATTGATTAAAGCACCTACAATAAAAAGTTGAAAAGTAAAATATAAGGTTAACTAATTGATTTTTTCTTTTATCTATGTACCTTTTTTAGTAGCATGGCATTTTAATTGTAAATAATTTTGATGAATAGAATCAATTTAGCCAATTAAATTATTTTCCGTTGTTCCGTAAAAGAACTGATGCAGTTTTAAGTGTGTTTGCATTCTTTATTTTTCCACACTGGTAAAAATGGACAGCAATACATTAAGAGCATGCTATTTTAGCAATGGAATTATGCCAATAGGTGTCGTACTAGAATTAATTCCTTAAATTTGTTGATACGTTTTTGTACCTTTTTATATATTATATCGTTTTGTATTTATTATGTGTTGTTTAATTAAAAGATGATTTTGTTAATGTATTTTACATAATAATTTTTGTATTATAGTTATTGATTTTGCAAATAAATATCGTAGACATATATATAATTTTTTTCTTTGACAAATTATGGACATTTAAAGTTAAGGAAATAATAAAATATATCAATATAGTTAGTACATAATATGTTAATGCAAAGATAAATGACGTATTAAAATATACAATTTTTACAGTATAAACTATATTTGTATTTTACTTTTATAGGCGGACCTATTTGGAGCTGCGAGTTATATAATTTAATCTCACTAATGGGCCTTTTTACTATAACCGTATAGTCAGCCATCACTAACATCCTGAATAAGAACCTATATTGATAATACTTACCAATAATAAAAATCTTCCTAGAGGGTCACAAACCTTACTTAGAAACAATTAAAAAGGCAGAAAGAAAGAAAGCAGAAAGTTCGAAAACATAAGATCAAAACCTTATTACCTCATCCCATTTGTCAGTCTCGACAGATTGTATTGCTATCTTTGTTTCGATAAATTAAATTGACAAGAACAGCTTGAAAATCGAAAACATCCCGCTAGATGGTCAGGTAGATGCGGCGCTCAGCCTTCAGCGTGAATCCCGGCGATCCACGGGTCGAGTAAGTCAGTTTTTTCACATGTTTTTATTAAAGAGCATATCTTGTTTATTTATTTTCTCATTAAGTAATTCTAAAGTTTAAATACTGAAACGGTAAAAAATTGTATTTCTCCATGCGGTAGAAAAAAAAATCAAAAATTAGTGAAAAGCCCATTTTCACGATCAGTTCAAACTAGTTTCCAGTTTTATTGTATCAACGAAAGCGAGCTTCTGCCGATTCTGCGAGATTTTAGGTACTCTCCTTTTGTTTCTTTTATATAACAGCACAGTAAATACCGGGTGTTTCTCAAAATATGTTCACCCTTATAACTTTTCTGTATTTATAGATATTAAAATGAAATTTTTAGATAATGCATAAGAGATGAGTCTGCATTTATTGGCATAATTTTCAATTTGTTAGCACTTCCGGTTTGACCGGAAGTGACCTTGCTTTGGCATTTTAAATGGGACATCTTGTATATTTTTACTTATTGGGATTCCGCATCACATTCTGAGTAAAATGACACCTCACTTGTCATTTTTTGACGTGTTCTAACATTTTTATGTAATTTTTTTATTTTCAATCTAGAGTGCTACAAATTAATTAAATCTGTTAATTTATAGTCAAGTAGTAAATAAAAATTAAAATTATGTCATAATAATTGACTTTCTAAGTTTCACAAGCGTTTAAAAAATGAAATTTTGTTTTCTTGACGTTTACTTCATTTTTCCAAATGGAACGATGGTAGTTCACTAGGATATATTTAAAACTAGCATTTTTTTTCCAACAATTCGATACCATACACTTCTATGCTATTTTAAAATTGACACGAAAAAATTTGCCTTAAATCCCAATCGCAAATTTAAAAGCGTTATGCATTATTGCTCTGTCTTTTCTAAAGAAACATAAAGGCGGCTTTGAAAAACAATGGAATGGTTTTGAAAACCAATATGGTTTTAAATTAAAATTGTAACCTCATTCGCTTATTAAACTTACATTGTAAATCAGATAAAATCGTTAGTTTTACTAGAAATGAACAAATTGATATACTCCTAATTTTTGGAGTGACCAGAAAAATTCTTCTGAAGCCACAAGATTGTATGTATTTTATATTTTATAAACTAATGGGATTACAACTTTAAATTAAAGCCATATTGCTTTTCAAAACCACTCCATTGTTTTTCAAAGCCGTTTTTATATTTCTTTAGAAAAGAAAGGGGGGCAATAATGCATAACGCTTTTAAATTTGCGATTGGGATTTAAGGCAAATTTTTCAGTGTCAATTTTAAAATAGCATAGGAGAGTGTGGTATCAAATTGTTGGAAAATATGCTGGTTTTAAATATCCTAGTGAACCACCCTCGTTCCATTTGGAAAAATAGAGTAAACGTCAAGAAAACAAAATTTCATTTTTTACACGCTTGTGAAACTTAGAAAGTCAATTATTATGACATACTTTTAACTTTCATTTACTACTTAACTATAAATTAACAGGTTTAATTAATTTGTAGCACTCTAGATTAAAAATAAACATAAAAATGTTATAACTCGTAAAAAAATGACAAGTGAGGTGTCATTTCACTCATAATGTTATGCTGAACCCCAACAAGTAAATATATACAAGATGTCCCATTTAAAATATCAAAGTCAAGGTCACTTCCGGTCAAACCGAAAGTGCTAACAAATTGAAAATTATGCCAACAAATGCAGACTCATCTCTTAGGGGAAGGTTGCCCATATTGGACCAATTTTCAGATTTCTTATCATACATCCTGATAATAACGCAAAATCGATCTTGAAGCTATACCTTAGTATACTTTAGTATGTTGTTCAACTGCAGGATTTTTTGTAGAATTTTATTTCAAAGTATATGATATACCAGGCTATAAAAAAACCTCTGCAAGTGGTTCAATATAGGAAACCGGTTGCCTAAATTGCACCTGGCGGGGGTTCCAAAATTGGACCACATGATTTAAATCGGAAGCTTAGGTGTTAAATAAATAAATAAAAAATAAAATTGTTGGTACAGGAAGTTTTATACTTATATTTCAAAAAAACATCAAATTTACAATCAAAATTTCGGTTGAAGACATCCTAATGCAAAAAAAAGTAGCTATTAGTTTCCTATATTGGACCAGGCATAGTTTCATTTTTTAACTCAAAGGAAAAAAGATTTTAGCAATATTTAAATGGTATATTAGTTTATGACATTAACTTATTTAAAGAGAAAAATTATTGTTGCACAATTTGAAAAAATTGCCTAAATTGGACCGGTTCAATTTTGGAAATCACCCAGTGGTCCAATTTAAGCAACTACCACGTGTTTTACAAAACCATCCAGGAAAGAAACAAGAAAAAACAAATATGGCATGGTAATAGGAGAAATAGAAAAACTTACTTGAAAACTTCCATAAAAAAGATTTTGCTTAGAGTTTTATGGTTCTAAGGTAAATTCTTAGGAACATCCTAAAAATATTACATTAAAATTGTGTAAATTACTTTTTGCTCTGTACATGCCAAGCACGAACGGCCAACTATAGTTGAGTTTGTTGCCGATCAAAGGTTCCAGGTGGAAGTATAGTACAATGTTGCCAGATGATATGGTACTTGTTTAGTTTCGGAGAGATGTACTGTGGTCCAATTTAGGTAGCGGTTCAATATAGGCAACCTTCCCCTATGCATAATCTCAAAATTTCATTTTAATATCTATAAATATAAAAAAGTTATAGGGGTGAACGTCTTTTGAGAAACACCCGGTAGGTACTTTGCATTTGCTTCTTTTAAACAGTAAAGCAAAGTAAAAATATTTGCTTAGCGCATTTGTTAAAGGAACGGTTCGCAAACAACTTCGTATAGTTCGTATGGGAAATAGAGAGGGGCATACTTAACCGGGGCAAGGGGGGAGGAAAAAAATCTTTGCTGTTAAATTTAAAAAAAAAACGCTGATCTTAGCCGTTGGCTTTGTTTTGTGTTTAAAAGTAACTAAAAGGAACTTAGCCATTATTATATGACAATTTTCTTTTCAATCACATATTTTTATGGAAAGGCCAATGCGTATAATCATTTTTTTTTTATTGATATAGCAGACATCGGAAATAAATAATTCGATTCGTTGTATTTGAATTATCATTCGATTCTCAAAGTATTTGATTCCACAAATCGTTCGATTCTTCCCATCACTAAACGTAATGTACCGGGTGAACAACTAAGAATGGTCGTCGGGTATATCTCGGAAACTACTAAACGTAGAAACTTGGAATAAAAAAAATTATGATTAAAGCGGTCATGAGAAAATTCTGGAAATAATTTTTAAGTTCCGCATTTTGCCGCAAGAGGGCGTAATTGAAAAGTAAATTTTAAAATTTTACATAACTCCGAAAATTCCACATTAAGGTATATGTTTGATAACACCATTTTAAAGCTTGGATAATTATGCATCATTCTTGTCTTATGCTCATTGGCGTACCGACTTGAATAAGAGTGGGGGAAGCTGTTCAACGTGTAAACATTTAAATCGCCGTAACTTCTAAACGACTTATCCGATTTCAGCAAACTAAAGATTGTTTGGAAGAGAAATATATGCACTTTTACCAGTTGTATTTAGTTGTCCATAATATTTCTCAATAAAATTGCTAGAGGGCGCAATTTGTAATAATAATAGTTTTTTTGATTTTATCCCGAAAATTTAAACCATACGGTATAATTATGATAACATAATCGAAAAGAAGATGAAATTTTCTAGAAAAAATATTAAAACCGCAGCTCGATATCTTTGTCCGTTTCAGAGTTATTGCCAAAACATTAATTTGTAATACAAATTGCGCCCTCTAGCAATTTTATTTGAAACTATTGTGTACCATTGGACAAGACAATTAAAGGTACTTACCTTTCTCTTCCAAACAAGCTTAAATTGAGTAAAATCGGATAAGTTGTTTAGAAGTTACAGCGATTTTAATGCTTACACTTTCAATAGCTTCTCCCACTCTTATCAAGTGAATATATAAAAAAAATATATAAATTTTAGCGTTTGAGAGCGACAAGTAACCAAACCTGCGAAAAGTAACTTGGAATCACATTTTTTGTCTATCTTTAAGTTTTTTAATGTTGTTCTTACATATACAGTGTCACCAGTAAAGTCCGCATCATATGGGATTTTTTTTTATTAATAGCTTTATTCGAAATTTGCCTTTGGCATCAAGTTCTGCTTCGATCGATATGAAAATTAAGCCAAAAAATAGTAGTCCCGTGATTTGCATTATCTGTCAAATTTTAATTTTTTTCAAAAATAATTCAAAAGTGGGGTTATTTCTGAAAATATCGAAAAAAGTTATAAGCAAAAGTTTTTTTAAATGCAGTTTCTAGCCCACATGCAAAATTTCGACTGCATAAAATAGTTTTGATTTTTTACCTATATTTTGTTAATTGCACCACTTTTACAACATAAGACTCAACGCAATCTACATAAAACTTCTTAATTTTGATAAAGCTTTATTTGAGATACATTTTCTTTAAAGTAGCGCCATATTAAATGTGTGTTTTTCTATACAAAATCAAAATTGGGATATTAAAATTTGGTCGCATGTGATGCAAAGCTCATTTGTTTTGATCCTGTATAAGGTAACTTCATAAAATAAGTATTTTTGAAAACGTAGTTTGTGTCTGAAAGGAATACACCTTAATATTAAGACAAAAAGAACAAAGTGTCATCAGTAAAGTATTCATTAAGTGGAAAATAAATTTTTGTTTAACTTAACGTAAAGTTTATCTATTTTAATTTTCAACGATTTAATTTAAAACCCCTTTATTTTATTTTTTTACTTTCAGACACAAACTACGTTTTCAAAAATACTTATTTTATAAAGTTAACTTATACAGGGTCAAAAACAAATGAACTTTGCATCACATGCGACCAAATTTTAATAGCCCACTTTTGATTTTGTAGAAAAACACACATTTAATATGGCGCTATTTTAAAGAAAATGTATTTGAAATAAAGCATTGTCAAAACTAAAAAGTTTTATGTAGGTTGCGTTAAGTCTTATTTTGCAATTTACAAAATATAGGTAAAAAATGAAAATTATCTTATCTAGCTGAAATTTTGCATGTGAGCTAGAAACTGCATTTAAAAAAACTTTTTAAATTAAAATTTGAGAGATAATGCGAATCACGTGACTACTATTTTTTCCTTAATTTTCATCTCGATCGAAGCAGAACTTGATGCCAAAGTCAAATTTCGAATAAAGCTATTAATAAAAAAAAATCCCATATGATGCGGACTTTATTGGTGACACTATCTGTTTAATGATATGGTGTCATTGTAAATATATATACAGTGTGAGTTTGTAACTTGGAATAACTTCCGTAAATCCAGTAAAACTTTTTTTGGGAGAAATGCTTGGACACGAGTATTAACAATTTTAGTTGTGGTATTTTTTATTAAAAAAAAATATTGGTACAGTATGTCCAAAATAAGAGATATGACTATATCGATAATTTTTTAAAATAGCAACCCTGGTTTTTATTGACTATGTATTTTTAAAGTACATATTAACATAAGTACCAAATTTCAAATTTTTTTTCCTTGTCAAATGATGAGTTATGTTATAACTTATATATTATTTTAAAAAAGTTTGTTCTTCCACTTGTCTCCAAATGTTGAAATAAATAAAGTTCTCCTATTTCGTTCTACGTACTTGCGCTTATTAAATTAGTACCTATACAATCGTTATTTTTTCTTGAATACTGTAAAACATGTACAAACTAATAAAAATAAAAGGTGTAGTATAATTTATCCAAACTCAGTTTGATGACATAAAAAAGCGTTTAACAGGCTTCAAAGAGACCGACCTCACAACCAGGGTTGTCAGATCTATTTTTTTAAATTCTTTAAGTTATTTTTATTAAAAATGTTCTTTTTATATCAGTATTTAATTGTTAGTCAATATAACTCTCTTTGAATGCTAGTTTACAAATATATTTTAAACTAAGAAGTTTTGAGTGTGAAAGAAAGAAGAACATTAATATTATTGGTTTTTTAGTGCTTAAGAAATATTATTTGGAAAAAAATAATTGAAATTAAAATAAAAAGGGTTTTCATTGTTAAAAAACAACTAATTAACAAACAATTTTTTCTCGTATATTTATATATTATATTAACAAACCAGAAAATTTGATAGAACTGGCAATCGTGCATAATTTATGCACGTCTCGAACACTGTCTCCCAATTTGTGAACGATACCTACTAAGACAAACGCAATTGGAAATTTATATGTTCTAGACAAGAAAGGCGGAATATTTTCAGCGAACCACGATATTTCTTATGTACCTGCTAAAATATAATTGAGCCATCATCACTATCATGTCAGTTTTTAATCGTTTTTTAAGGAAAAGGACAGTGGAGTAGGTGGTTTAACATATTTCCTATAATTTACGTATTTAATTTTGGTTTATAATGTGTGGTTTTGGACAGATACGTTTTTACTTGGTAAATTTTATTATCCAGCAATGGCTTTTTAGCGATCTTTTTAAACAGCAGATCAAGGTGAATTATATTGGTGCCAACATGCTCGGTGGAGTCGGCCTTCGAGAGCGCAACAAGTCCGGAATTGAAAAACAAAGATTTTCATGTTCAATGGCAACGTATTATTTTAAATTTAATCGCAGCTGTCCTTGATAATATTCGGCAGGTAATTAACGACATGACTAGCGATGTACGGAAAAATTGCGAAGCTTATGTTACTGTACAAAGGAAATATCCCTGTTTTATCGCCTATAGCACCAATAGTGATCCAACCTGAAAACGATTCTACTTCTGAAAATTATGATGATTCCTTCAATTCAATTGTTACTGCATTTTAAATCAATAATGTTTGTTTACAACGTGTTACCTATCTATTAAACAATATATACCCTATGCATTTTAATTATTTGGAAAAACGACGCCTATGATTAGGAGTTTAATGGTTTTTTATGTTAAAGTTGCTTTATTTATAATATTATCATCTTAAAAAATTAAAAGAATACTCTACGCATTTTAATTATCTGGTTGGCGACGCCTATGGTTAGGAGTTTAATACTTTTTGTCATTAAATTAACCTGAGAAACACTATAACTTTCGACATTATCATAATTAAGTTTCATGGAAGCACGTGAGCCGTATTAATGTTTAAGAATTTTACAAAAAGTTTTTCTAAATAACTCCTAATTAAGTTATTAGAAAATAATAAAGTTTGGTATGCGAGGTCATCATACTACAAAAGTCTACTATAATTTTGATGTAAAATTAATAGGGGAGCTAATATTGTAGGGTAGCAAAATTTACATGGGAATTCCCATGGTCTGTCTGGTGGTGCACAACCCAGGATAATGACTGTGCGTTTTACTTTACCAACTAATATAAAGATGGAAAACGGTAAACAGAATCATAGCGAAATAAAAATGCTAATTTCATTTAAAAAATCTTATTTATTTATACAGGGTGATTCATGGTGGATAGAACGTTTGACGTTTCTGACGAACCAGTAAAGGAATCGTTCTGAAAATTTGGTCGCGTACATAAACGAACATGCTCTACCAACCTAAACTATTTTTAACAATACAGTGTTTCCGCTTCCACACGAAAAATAATAGTAACTTCGATTTTTTAAATGCAACACCATATATTTTATTTTATTATCGAATCCCCCATTACTTTCCTTACAATTTTTATTAACTCTACTCTATACTTATCTCTTACCGGTTCTAAGATATAAATTAATTTCAGTTTTTTTTTGTCCGAAAACGTCACTTTTAAAAATGCTGATAATTTAGAACTCTAAAACAGTGAAATCCTGAAATTTGGTAAATAGTTAACTAATACCATAGGGCTCTTTGCTATAGTCCCAAATCTTAGTTGCAATATACAGGGTGGTTGAAAAATACACTTATTCTGGTAACTTGAAAAAGTGACCATAAGTCCTTTTTTTCAAATGTAACACCCTGTATATTATTACGGATTTGAAAAGCTGCTAAAATTTCACTTCATGCTTGTATATCATACCTGTGCCTAACTAACTAGTTTAACCATTTTTTTGACGTATTAAGCATGATTTGTAAAATTTTCTATACAATTCAATTTTTATTCGGTTATTAGTAAGTTAGCCATGACAAAAACTAATGTTTACGTATGTTACTATGGTTATCGTTTTGACATTTCATTAAGTTTAGATACAAGATAGAAATACAGTTTAAAGTCATGGAAGAAAACTATACAAATGCAGTTTTTATGAATTTATTTATTTTATTTGGACAATGTGATAGAATTATCGCCAGGACATGTATAAAGTTTAACGAAATGTACTCTAATTTACCGCCAATGGAATCTTAGAAAATTCATAAGGATCCAGAACAATTTTATTAAATGTTAACTAGGTAGTCAAATAATAAAAGACTACTAAAATTATAACTAATAAAATGCTATTTTAACAGATGTTCAAAACGCTGGCCGTTTACATCCAAACACTTTAATATGCGGGTGTCGACTGCATGGATTTCAAGAAAAATTTATAGTTTTAATGTTTTTTGCATGTTAATGCAAACACACGTTGTCCAAATAAAATAAATAAATTCATAAGAACTGCGTTTGTATTTGTATAGTTTTCTTCCATGACTTGAAAGTGTATTTCTCCACGACCATTACTGAATGCAATAATTCCAAAATCATTTTTGATAATAGAATGTAAAAATTCTCGCTCTTGAGTTGGAATATTTATTCTGAAACACCTGCTTCTTATGCGTTTTGCGTGTATTTTCATTCCATAACAAGATACGGAATAAATATTCTGTAATTGGTATAAACGACATAGGTTGCCATGAATTTCGAAACTGTCAGTGTCAGATAAAAATGGCCGCGTTGTAATAATTATTTTCAGACAAATTTTAGTGCAAGTCAAAAAACGAGTGAAAAATCGGATGAATCAGATATGGAACTGGATGGTCGTGGAGAAAATATAGTCTGCTACTAGGTTAGAATGAAAATTCGATACTCGTGGTTCCTCACGCTCGCTACGCTCGCGTTCGGAATCTTCCACTCAGATCGAATTTTCATTCCAACCTCGTTACAGAATCTACTATTCTATCTTGTATCTAAACTTAATGAAATGTCAAAACGATAACCATAGTAACATACGTAAACATCAGTTTTTGTCATGGCTAACTTACTAATAACCGAATAAAAATTGAATTGTATAGAAAATTTAACAAATTATGCTTAATACGTCAAAAAAATGGTTAAACCAGTTAGTTAGGTACAGGTATGATATACAAGAATAAAGTGAAATTTTAGCAGCTTTTCCAATCCGTAATAATATACAGGGTGTTACATTTGAAAGAAAGGACTTATGGTCACTTTTTCAAGTTACCAGAATAAGTGTATTTTTCAACCACCCTGTATATTGCAACTAAGATTTGGGACTAGGGCAAAGATCCCTATGGTATTAGTAAACTATTTACCAAATTTCAGGGTTTCAGTGTTTTACAGTTCAAAATTATCAGCATTTTAAAAAGTGACGTTTTCGGACAAAAAAAACGGAAATTAATTTATATCTTAGAAACGGTAAGAGATAGTAGAGCTAATAAAAATTGTAAGGAAAGTAATGGGGGATTCGAAAATAAAATAAAATCTGAATAATTTGGAAAACTCTATTAAATCTCAAATATCATTATTAGGTACTATTTAAACAAGCTTTAAAATTACATTTAATTAAAAAACAAAATGATACGTAATATTTGATAAAATTTGCAAAATGTTTAACTTTTCTGTCTGTTTTTGTTAAAACAAGGTTGCGTTTTAAAATTTAAAAATAAATCTATAAAAATTTGTAAAAAAAAATGTATAAAAAAATATTAAATTGTAGCTTTTTGCTAAATAAAACATGTTACTACTACTACTACTTAACGTAGAGACCAAGAATTAAAATCTTACTTTTTCCTGTATAATAAACAATGTTTCTGTGGCGGCTGCAAAATGTTATCTAAACTAGGGTTTAGATAAAATTGGAAGTTCCGAATAAAGCTATTAATAAAAAAAAACCATATGATGCGGACTTTACTGGTCACACTGTAGAAGCGTATCGCCGTCTTCCGTCTTTACGGAAAATAAAATCTCCATTCGCAAATAATTAAACCAATCTGCCAGGTCCAGCTTTAATTCGTTTAACGGATAATATGGGGAAACAGGTTTCTCTTCAAAGGCCTGTTTTTCGCCCTCTTTGTCTTTTCTTTATGGTTTTTATGGCTAATGCCGCCGCCACTGCACATAAATATAATGTCTTCATTATTACGTGGTTTTTTGCAGGGTTGGCAAATTTCATGATATTTATATAAATATCCGATATATATCGATATATATCCAAATTTGGATATTTATTTATATTTTTAATTATTTTTAAACTATTTCATCTGTTTTCTGTAAAGATATATTTTAAAAATTCAAAATCACTTAATTTAATACAAACATGAACCTGTAAATTTGTTTCAATTCTATTCAATGATGGTTGCTATCACAATAACAAGTTTTTTTTAGTACTCCTATGTTAGGAATGTAAAATGTAGATAATAAAATACAATCGAAGTTACTATTATTTTTGTGTGGAAGCGGCAACACTGTATTGTTAAAAATATTTTAGGTTGCTAAAGCATGTCCGTTTATGTACGGGACGAAATTTTCAGAACGATTCCTTTAATGGTTCGTCAGAAACGTCTAACGTTCCATCCACCGTGAATCACCCTGTATAGTTATTATAACAACAAAATCAAATATTTAATACAAAACTCTTTACTACTTACTATAACTTATTTGGTTTCATATTGTCTTCCAACTTCAAATACATTTATTTCAGGCTTAACTTTATCATACAGATGAGGAAACGCACCATCAGCATGGTATTTTCTTCGTACTACTTCATACAATGTTAAATCAAACATTTCTTCAAATTCTTTTCTGTCCATAAAAATATCAGCATATAGAAATGAAAACCCGCCGATATCCCTGGTAAATTTTTCCATCTCCCTCATTGCCCTAACAGGATTGTATTGCTCTTTTCTTTGTACAAATCCGGGGACACCATAAATACCCAAATCATTGTACATGGCATAATTTGTACCTTCAACTAAATACTCGGTTTTGGGAGGTATGATTTGACCAGAATTAGGACCATGATCATAAACTCTGCAAGGATAGACTAGAAGTGGAAATGCATCGAATAATTCAGTAGATTTGTTAATTTGCTCTTCTAATTTTCTTATTGGCAAAACAATATCTTGAAACACTTGCTTTGTGAAGGTAAAAGCTCGTACTCCAGGTGTTGTAGTAAATTTTAAAAATGCTGGTTTTGGCGGTAAGAGCCAACCAAAGAGTAACCTAAATAATGGGTTGTTTCCAAAAGGTATCATAGATTCTACGACCCAAAAGATTGATCTATTATGACGAAGTAGGTATTCTCTGAGTGGTATTAGTTCGGTATGTTTTCCTTTTTTTAGGAATGTCTCTACGTATTTATAAAACCACGGCTTATACCAAGTGGACGCATTGTTGATTGGCAGGTTTGCATTGTAATCGGAATAATCACCAACCATGATGACGGCCTCCTCTTGACTAAATATTGTAGCCTCGACGTATGTTGAAACCTCATAATCGGGTCCGGAATCACCTGAGAGTAATCTAATCATATCACAATACTGTTCTTGCCCTTTTATAGGAATATAGGACATTTTAATATAAGGTTTGACCTTCACTATTTTAAGTGAGAGAGCAATTAAAAATCCAAGACTTCCGTGAGACCATGGTAGGCATTTGTACAAATCTGGATTTTCTTCTTGTGATGCGGTAACTAAACTACCATCTCCAAGTACTACTTCATATGAAACAATATTTTCCTGGTATAAACCAACCTTATGTGAATGTGTAGTCATTCCAGTTCCCATGGCTAATCCCCCTAAAGTGGCATCTGCAATTTCTAAAGTTACCGCTAGAGTATAACCTTTTGGTATAAGGTAATTAGTTATCTCTCCAACTGTTACCATTGGTTCAACACGTACAGTTAAGTTTGTTTCGTTCAACGCCAAGATGTTAAATAATCCAACGTTTACTTTGTGACACTGATCTTTCTGATAAAATGTGGTAGATAAACTAAGCCAATTTGGTCGGGCGTTACAAAGTAACTTTCGTTCATTTTGTGGTAAGTTGTTGTATCTTTGAACCTGTTTCTGAATGTCTTTCACTCTTTGATCGTGTTTTTCTGAACTACCAAAAAGGTATTTCTGCAATTTTCTATGCAATGAAAGTCCCAAGTCGAAAATAAAACTTGCAGGTAAACAGAAAAATAGTATAACTAGTCCCCGGTTATTCTCTAGACATCTTATTAATTTACTTTTCCAATTATTCTCCATGGCCTAAAATAAATTGCTTTTATAACAGTTGTTAGGTCTGTAGCGCGTTGACGTACCTACAAAAAACACGACTCCACTTCCTTTTGAATATTTTAGTTTTTAAGATTAAGACAAATCTTCTTTTAAAATATATTTTGTTAATTAAATCATTGTGAGGCATAGGTATACTGGATTACATTAATAATGTGTGCTGACAATTATTACTATAGGTACCTAATTGATGAAAATTATAAAGACCATAATATATAGGCTATTGCATGAATAATAATATGTTTTTGAGTAAGGAACAATTGCGTTAAAGGGTTTTTATAACATAATATTAAATGGTAGTTGGACACCTAAAAATGATACTATCACAAAGTGCTATATCATGCACATGGGTATAAGAGAGTTGTCAAGGAATAAGGTTTTTTTTTTTTTTACATTTGGTAATGGCGGCATTTTAATGATGCATTTTTCGGTGTCCAACTAACATATTAAACCATAAAAATTCTCTGCATTAGCCTATAAGCTCTGTAGCAGACCCTAATACCATAACCAGTATGCTGTTAATATAAAAAAAATCTAGTAATAAAATTAGTAAAACAGTATGTTAGGTACCCTGATGCTGACCCTGGAGTAAGTATTCGTTGCAATGTTGGTACACCTAGACACCTATTATAAGATATCATGAACAAGATAATGTCAACGACGTGAACTTAGTAAGTTATGTTTTTGGAGCAAATTAGCTCGATCCTGATAGAATTCCTAAACTTTGAACAAGCATTTAGGTACCTACGAAATGTTTGAAAAAAAAATATGAAATTAATTTAAACAAAGGAAAAAATTTCTAATGTCATATTTATCTTTAAAAAACATTCAATTAGGATCGTTAACTCTAGAATACACTTAAATTGGAGATAAGATTGACTATTGCAATATAATTTTTTTTTACCTAACGAAAACCTTTGCTTAAAAATATCTTCTAAGTTAACTATAATACATACCTAATAAATGATAACTTATCAACTTGGTTTAAAACTTTCTATTTACTTAACATTTTTTTGAAATCTTGCTTCCTAATAGAATAATGCTATTTTAATAGTTTGCTACTACCTATAATATAATGTATTTCATAATTATTATTAACAAGCCACAATGCTATCGCTATAGCAAACACTGGCAAACAGCCGGTTGTTGACGTTTAACAATACCACGCCTACTAAGTTTATTAATTTTTTTTTTACATTTTAGAACATCTATTTCTATCTCTATCTCTCCTGGACACTTATTAAAGAACGAAGGTCGAAAATTTGTTTCTAAGTAAGTAGGGGATATGAGTTTGAAACGAAACTACTGGTACACAGAAAAATGAAAGTACTGAATAAATAGTTTTACGATAGCATGACAAAACATTTTAAAGTCGTTTAAAAGAAGAAATATGATTTATTTTAATGTAATAAATAATTTTTAAATGAATGAGCAAGGTACGAATCAATTCGGCGTGTCGGTTTACTTTTTTTTTGTTCGATTTGGTTTTTAATTTTTAAAATTTATTATCCGATGTATTTATTTGATGCTGTTGTGCGTGTTGAAGTTGTTTTTTCATATTCAAATCGCTGGGTACCCTTGCATACAATAATGAATAATGATCGATTTATTGATATAATTTACCAATGCATTTGTTGCATAAACCACATTTATGCGCCCTTTGGCTGGTTGGTTGGTTGGTTGGTTGGTTGGTTGGTTGGTTAAAGGCGGGGGTCGGGTTCGACGTGTGACCCAAGCTTCTTACACTGCAGCGTTATTCTGGCTTATTGTGCGCCCCAGTCTTGTTAGAAAAGGTTTGTTCCTTCTATGAGGTCTAGTAGTTTTCTTCCAAATTTATCATGCGCGAGGTTATCGCCACGTCGAATGTTTCCGAAGATTTTGAATCTTTTCCGGTTTAGCGCTTCGCAGCTGTATATGATATGAGAGGCGGTTTCATCCTCTTCACCGCAAAGTCTACATTTAATGGGTCCATTATAGACTCCCATTCGTTGAAGGTGTTTTCTTAAGTGACAATGGCCTGTTAGTAGGCCGGTCCCTTGTTTTAACTGGGTGCGCGTCAATTAAAAGCAGCATTCCAGCTGCGCCCTTTAAATTAAAAGCTTAAAACAAGAGCAAGACTGTTGGATTACTTGTGAATTGGGTTTTTAAATAGTGCTGGCAAAATTGAATTTAATCAAAAAAGCAGCTTGATTCTTTAAGGAACTAAGGGAAGAAGCAATGCTTGATTATATAAATCCTTATTTCTAGCTTATACAGTGGTGGTTGTTTAAGGGTGCAACATATGGGAATTTTTTTTATTACCGATTTCTCAGAAAATTTTATTCTTGATAAAAGTTGGTTCATGTTCGATAATCATATTAGGTGCACTTGGAATGGTTGCAAGTCAAACGGCGTACAGGGTAGGCCAAAAAATATAAAATTTGTACAAGTACATAAATATAAAAAGTATAATTTCAGAAAATTCAGAAAAATGTTGTTAAGAAAAGTTGTTTAAAATTAAAAGTTATGCTTAGATTCAAAAACGTGACCTCCTAAAATAAAAAAAATATATTGTTTTAAAAAACATTAATAATTTCCCAAAAAAAATTTTCTATACTCACCATAAAGACCTTAATAAATTAATCAAAATTAAATCAATTTCACATATCTTTGTTCAAATTCAAGCATATTTGTAAAATTTACTTGAACTTTTAATTTATTAAGGAATCACAAACTTCATGTTTGTTGCAACGATATTAAACACAACTATAAAATATCCTAAAAATTATTTTTAACAAGATAAAACATTAGTAATGATAATATGCTAATTAAAACACTATCATTTAAAGTGCAAAATTTTTGTTTTAAATCTTTATTAAATTTTTTTATTCTTGAACAGTGTTATCAATTTAGTTTGTCCCACTTTTAAGAGCCTGTAAGTTTTTTGTATTTTGAGTTAGCGAGCTCATTCAAAAAACAAGATGTACCATTTTTAGCCAAGTTTTTATGAGTGTTGTCAAAAATGACAGTAGGTGTCACATGTCACATTGAAAAGCAAAAATTTTTTTTTAAATGGGACACCCTGTATATTAGAGGCGCATTAGATGGTCCCTTTTCTTCCGATTTCAAAAATACAACACACATATGCATTATTTTCTTCATTCCATCAAACATTGACAAAAATATAAAAAATGTATTATTGTTAAAAAGCATCAAGATAGCTATGCAACTGTTTTGGTTGTTAGCTTATATGATCAATGAAACACGACACATTGAAACGAATAAACAATTTTTTCTACTACTTACTTGAGAAATCGTCATTATTTACTTCATTCCTTTATCGAGAAGTAACATTTCTTCACCTAGGTTAATAATAATAATAAAAAATTTCCTAGGTCAATAATGAAAAACAGCTGTTTAATGAGGTTGTTGCAGACAATTTTATAACTTAACTCACCGTTTCTTGAACATATTATTGATTTTGAGCCTTTTTGACCATTTTAAATAAAGAAATTCTGGAAAACAGGATTAAATTATCAATAAAATAGGACTTTTTATTATAATTTTATTGGGAAGATACTTTCAGGAATGGTTCTGTGACCAGCTTTTTTTCTTACACACCAGTCCATTAATTGCGCGTATGCATTCAAGTATAGTTTCTTAGATTTCTCTGGTAACAGATCGCACTGTGCGCTATTTGCCGCCTCTCTAAGCTCGGGTGGGGTACAAATTTCCAATTCTTCACTCTCAATTTCAGACATTTTATAATTTTAACTTTATATTATTATCTAACCCGAATATTTTCTACATACTGACAGAAGATCGCATTTGACAAGTAAAATCCTAAGTGACTTGATTTTCAAATTTTTTGAAAAATTAGGTGAAAATGGGTAACAAAGATTTAAACGAATTAAAATATGTAATATTTTATTGTTAGTAGTAGAAAAAATTCTATATATACCGCAGTTGAGAAGGCATACCTCGCACATTATATCCCTCGGCGCTTCGAGCCTCAGTATATAAAAGCGCTCGCTATATAATAGCTCACTTCTCAACCTAAGTATATAATGTACTATTATTATATTAACTAGAAAATAACAATCGTTTCTACTGAACCATGCGATATAGGCAGCTCTCGTAGTTAATCGGGTATAGATTTGTAGAAAAATGCCCGAAAATAGGCTAATACATTCATTTCCATTTCTTCTGTAATAATTGTTTCCCGCCTAATTATTCGTTTTTTCTTTATATTTACCTCCAGTCTCGAAAAATGTCTTCTTCAGCCGATAAAATATTTTTTTGGAAGGAACCCGTCTATTGGGAAACTGAAGCCTACCTATACCCTTGACGAAAAATATCAAAAATAAAACACTTTTCCTCCACTGAATAATAATATCTCATGTTAGTTAATTTTTGCATACAAAATAACTTTTCTACAATATTCGAAACGATTACCTAATAATGCTGAGAATGACAGACTGAAATATAAATGATGATAAAATCCATAGCAACCAACACAGTTCCATAGCTATCTTGATGTGTTTTAACCCTATGGTTTTAACAAATATATTTTTTCATATTTTTGTCAATGTTTGATGGAATGAAGAAAAAAATGCATATATGTGTTATATTTTTGAAATCGGAAGAAAAGGGACCATCTAATGCGCCTCTAATATACAGGGTGTCCCATTTAAAAAAAAAAATTTGCTTTTCAATGTGACATGTGACACCTACTGTCATTTTTGACAACACTCATAAAAAATGGCTAAAAATGGTACATTTTGTTTTTTGAATGAGCTCGCTAACTCAAAATACAAAAAAGTTACAGGCTCTTAAAAGTGGGACAAACTAAACACTGTACAAGTTTTATATTTTTTGGCCTACCCTGTACGCCGATTGACTTGCAAACATTCCAAATGCACCTTATATCTTATATTATGATTTATCGAACATGTATCAACTTTTATCAAGAATAAAATTTTCTGGCAAATCGGTAATAAAAAAAATGCCCATATGTTGCACACTTAAACAACCACACTGTATAGTGTTATAAATGTTCAATTAATTCCTGAATAGCTGGCATACGCGCCTGATAACATTTTATCAGCGTATGCCAGATTTCCGTTCAGAGGGTTTTAAAAAAAAATTAAACATGTAAAACGCAACATGTATTTTTTCTAGAAAAAATCAAAAGACTGTTTATTGATACAGTGTGAGTTTGTAAGTTGGAATAAATTCAGTAAATCCAGTACGGTTTTTTTTTTGGAAAAATTCTTGGTAACAGGTGTAATACATTAACAATTATTTAAGATGTGGTCTTTTTTTATAAAAATATTGATAGTGTGTCCCACATTAGAGATATGATGATATCGGTCATTTTTTTTTAATTGGCAACCCTAGTTTTTTGTTGAATAGTTTTAAAGTGCATATTAAAAGTTATACATAAGTACCAAATTTCAAATTTTTATTCCTTGTCAAATGTTGAGTTGAAAGCACGAATAAGACATGAGTGTAGGGTAATTTTTATCGAAGTAATTAGGAATGTTCAAAACGAGTTTTACTTGCGTTTAGGATATTGCCAAATAGTAAATGAACAGTGTTTTGAGCATTTATTGACGAAAAATATTAAAGATGGACAGAAGTTTATTTTTAAATTAAATTAATTTTGGTTTGTTGTCTTATAAACGACAAGCAATAAACTCCGAACACCCTCGTATGTGCCTATCATTTAGGCTGTTTATTTTTTGGCGGAGTCTAGAAAAAGGTATCGACAAATTTGCAATTTAAATTTTCTGGCATTACTCTCGTTAACAAAAAATATTTGGTTTGGTAACCGTGGTTTTTTGAAATTGAGGCGAAGAGGTTCAATAAAAGCCTGCGACCAGCAAATGGATCAATTCTTTTTATAGGCATCCTCAAAATAAATTGACCGGTAGTTTAAAATTTTTTTATTATAAAACAGCAAATTTAATGTTATCGTGTCCTATTTAATGCCAGCTTCCCCTATATTTTATGTTATTTACAGTACGAAGGTCAATATTAAAAACAACGGAAAGGTCAAGTTTACATATTTTTTATCATCATTGATCATTGAAGACAGTGGCTACTCGAGTCTCGCCGAAAAGGGCACGTATCTACATTTATCAATTTTCAGCAAAATTCAAAGACGTTATCGTGAAGTGGGCCACGTCAGGGACATACCAAGAATAAGGCAGCCTGGAGTAATTGATGAAGACGCAATTAAACGTTTTACTTGCTCTTCAAGAAGATCCTATTATATACTCCAGTTCGGAAACTTGCATACTTCTGCATTCAACTTAGTTATGTACGTATTTATAAAAATATTGATAGTACCTACAAGAGTTACTGGAATATTATCCGGACCGCCGTCTTCAGTTTTGTGAAGTGATGATGAATGCACTTGATCAGCATTTAGTAGATTAGCACTGGTTCTTTTTTACACATGAGTGTATTTTTGTACTAAATGGTGAAGTCAATAAACAGAACTGTCGATATTGGTCCGCAGAAATCCTCACTGGATCCGAGAAAGACACAGTTTCCGCAAAAACTTGGGCAGGCATAATTGGCGATTCCTTGAAGGTAGGTAGCTTAAATGACCATACATAACTGGATTTTTTGCAAAGAGAACTTATTCCAGCTTTGACTGCTTTATTTCCTCACCTTGCAGAAGCAGATCTTCATGATGATCGAATATGGTTACAGCAGGACCTCATTACTCCATTGTTCGACAATATTTAAGTGAAGTTTTTAGAAACTGCTGGATAGGAAGAAGGGGTCACCTAAATACCAGAGTTTACGTAACAAAACCAGAAAATTTAGAGGAACTTTTAGGCAACGACTTATACACGAAATTCACCAAATAACTCCGGATATGATACATAACATTATGTATCATAATGTCAAGAATGAATTTTAGTTTAGATTAGGGGTTTGTCATGAAAAAAATAGGCAAAATTTCCAGCATTTTTTTACAAGAAAACAAATTGCGTCTACATTACAGAAATGCCAAAGTAAATATAGTGGGTCGTATTCCCTTTGTTATGTACTTTCCAACGAGCTCACGCATATACCTTTACATTTAAAAAAAAGTTTGGGGCGGTTTCTACCCCCAAAAGAGGGGTACATTTCATGGTCACGAAAAAGGTACGCCAAACTAAAAACAAACGCAGCCGTGTAGTTCTGTATTTTTTCAGCAAATCAACTGAATTTATTTCAGTCAAAAATTCCACCCTGTAGAATGTCGCCCACTTAATCAAGTATCGCTCGGACCCGTCAAATTAATTTTTTTTAAATGCCGTTTTTAGAAAAAATATTTAAAATTTGAAACTTATGTATAACTTAATGCACTTTAAAGATAGTTAAAAAAAAACTAAGGTTGCCATTTAAAAAAACTATCGATATACCGGGTGTCCACGCGGAAGGTGGCTCGCCCCTCTAACTTTTTTGTTTTTCAAGATAATGAAATAAAATTCGGGGGATTTGTATACGACATAAAACTGCATTTTTTGACAGGTGACTTAACAGTATGGAACTTCCGGTTTAACCGCGCGGAAGTGACATCAACTTTCGATTTTTAAATGGGACACCTAGCTGGTATATTTTTACTTTTTTTGACTCCATATATGACATTCTAAATACAACGATGTGTCAATTGTCACTTTTTGTCACCAAGAAAATACTTTTTTCCAAATTTATTGTTTTATCTAAATATGTTAAAAAGTTAACTTAGAACTTTCCTAACACGAAGCATTTTTTGAGAATAAATTTAGATTTAAATGCATCAAGTAGCCTGTGACCAGCAAAACTGATAAAACAAAATCTTGCCTTGAAGAAATCTGACATATGCCAACAGCTTCTGCCAAAGTAAATTAGTTTCTTGTTTAAAAAACATGGAAATTAATAGTTTTACAAGGAGTGAAAAAGTTGTTATGTTATTATTGTCAGGCTCATTTCGCATTTTCGGAACCAGTTTTGGGTACCTTATAGTGCCTATTATTTTCCATGCTTTTTAAACAAAAACTAATTTGCTTTGACAGAAGCTGTTGGCATTTCAATTTTCTTCAACGCATGATTTTGTTTTATCAGTTTTGCTGGTCACCACAGGCTACTTGCATTGAAATCTAAATTTATTCTCAAAAGATGTTTCATTTTAGGAAAGTTCTAGTTAACTTTTTAAAGTTTTTTAATGGCAGCTTTTCTGAAACCGAATAGTGTATGGTATCAAAATAATCGTAATAAAATAATCTTTTTAGTTATACAACTTTAAAGATTAAATTTTACATAGCACATAGCATTTGACCAAAAATAGTAAAATTGTATTTTTCCCAAGATTCCTGATAAATGGAAAATTGGTAAAATAGTTCCAATTTACAAGACTGGAGCTAGATTGATTTCATCAATAAACTACTAAAATAAGGATAGTTAGTGCGTGGTTTGAAAAATGTTCGAGGTTATCATTTTCGAACGGCTATATATGATGAAATTTCTGGTTGTCTCTCACAATGTCAACGGTTTTCTACCTAAAAAGCCCATCATTTACTAACTTGGCCTCCTCCTGTCAGTATATTCACGAAGCCATCAACGACAAATCTCAATAAGTGAATGTTATATATGTCGTAGGCTGATAGTGAAATCCGTCATTTCATGAAACGCCTAGTCATATCATGAAGCGTGGCTAAAAGGTATATTGCAACTGGTTTGTTCGTTGTTCCCCAGAGCATTTTTTTCAATTTTTTCAACTAATATTATTTTATAAAAATAAAATTTAAATTAAATTTAAAAAAATTTGAAAAAAATGCTCTGGGGAACAACGAACAAACCAGTTGAAAATATACCTTTTAGCCACGCTTCATGATATGACTAGGCGTTTCATGAAATGACGGATTTCACTATCAGCCTACGACATATACACTGATATGGAGAAGGCGTTTGAACATTGTGTAATATTGAGTTCTTTGGCTGATTTGAATGCTTCTCCGTGTCTTCAAAGCTAGATTAAAACTTACTTGAACGGTACGTTCCATGCAGTAGGTTAAGGTTAAGGGGTGCAGGTTGGTTGTTTTTGAGAGTCGGGATTTCCTCAGGGATCCAACTTGGGTTCTCTTTTGTTTTTAGCAGCTGTAAATAGAATGGCCGGCGATGTCCGGACTGATCTAGGGTTGTTATTTGCATAAATGCTTCTATCGGATTGATTCTGTGGAGGACTGTGAAACCCTATACAGAATGACTCTCTCAGTGTGGCTGATTGGTGTGATTCAAAAAGCTTTAATTTAAATGTGAGTAAATATGCCTGTATATCTTTTACATTGAATCGTAATGTTATTATTGCCCATGACTATTCCTTAAATGGAACCAATTTGCAGCAGGTGAATCAACATAAGGACTTCGGTGTCGGTGTAGTCTTTGACCCAACACTGTCTTTCTCTAGCCATATAATATCTAAAATTGATAGTGCATAAAAATAATAAAAAGTTTTATTGTAAGGAACACTTTAGCATTGATTTTAGCTGGCATCTTTTCGATAACCTAGTGTTGCCTGTTTTAGAATACGGAAACATAATGTCGAACTACCTACTTTTTTATTCCTTAATTAAATTTCGCTTACTTAAGTCTTGATTATGGAGAACTAGAGGGTAGGAGGCCGATCGACAATGGCAGCATTTTCAAATGTTGTCCCGGTTTTTTGGTTAGTTCGCTATTGGCCGATAGATGCTCTCGCGTCGCATGTGGGCTGGTGTCGTCTTCTTCTTGGTTTTTTACTTTTGACAAATTGACATTTTATTTTCGAAATAACAAATGACGTTTGAAGACAAGACGAGACAAATAAAGTTGTATTGAAATTGATTTCCATATTTATAATGAATTAATGGTACAATTTATAAAAGTAGAGTTTGCTTTGCGTCGGGGTGTAAGACAGGATCTTTTTCAGAGAGGAAACGCAGCCAAATAAGTCTCTTTTTAGCTCCAAAGGTATAGCTAGAATGTTTAATACCCTGTATTTTAAAAACCAAGCATCGCTGGAACTTTATACAGGCCGAGTTTACTAATAAGTATAACAAAGTAAGTGTAAATTCATATAAAAGTCCTTATTTGTTCCTTAAAGAACTAATTTAAATAAAAATAGTTATCGCGTTCATAAGAAACCATTTATTTGATAGCCCACTTCGAACACGAGCGCCATCTTACGGCGACTCGTAAAGCTGAATTACCGATGCTAATTTGGGACCGAATCCAATGCATTGCGATCGGCCTCCTACCTCAAGTCCTCCATAGTCTTGATATAGGATTTAATGAATCTATACATGATACTTTAGAATTTATGGCCAATTTTGTCAAAATTGTTGATTTCATGGGGCTGTATCTTCGTGGTAAATTGCAATAAAAAATTTATTTTATCATTATAAGATTTATAATATGGTCTAATTTTATAATTTTTAGTGTGCATTTGAATTTCTTACCTTACATGTACCGGGTGTCCAACTAAAATGGGACGCCGGCTGTATCTTGTAAACCGTTTATTACCTTACGGCTTGCAGAAAAAATATTTATTACCTACAAAAGTAACAAATAGTATTTGATGGAAATCACTTTTAAGTTTCTAGGTTGGCTACTAGGAAGCGTAACTATATATAGTGACCAAAAACGGGATTTTCTTAAAAATCCTCATAGAAAGCATGTAGGTATCAAAAGTGGCATTTCTTCAATCTAATGAAAATTCTGGATAACTTTCGTTCCTGACTTTTTGCTTTACGGTTTTGTTAAAGGGGGTAGGAGGGGACAAATAAATATTGCTATGCAAAAATATTCACAACTTTGGTTTGGCAGATCGGAATTTGACCAATTTGAACTCGCTAAATAGGGATTATTACGTTTTATTAATTCTGTGAAGAACGAAGTCGTTTTGAATTCCGTTGCGACAGCTAGAGGGCGCTATTTAGCAGAATAAACAAATTCTCAAAAATTTTAATTGCAACGATATACTTTTTTAACGGAGATATGGTAAATATAATATAAAAGTGAGCTCCATGAGAACAAACTGACGTTTCAATATGGGATTTGTAGGAAAAAATACCGTACCTTTGAAATTGATTTTGCTTAATAGCGCCCTCTAGCTGCCGCAGCGGAAGTCAAAACGACTTTGTTATTTATTAAATTGATAAAACAAAATATTTCCTATTTAGCGAGTTCAAATTTGTTAAATTCCGATCAGCCGAACCAAAGTTGTGAATATTTTTGCATAGGAATTATTTGTCCCCTCCTACCTCCCCCTAAACAAAAAGGTACATCAATAACTCAACAACGAAAGCTATCCAGAATTTTCATTAGATTGAAAAAATGCCAACCTTCATACATGTTTACTATGATTTTTGAGAAAATTCCGCTTTGGTTGGGTACTATAAGGTACGCCCCCTAGCGGCCAACATACGCACTTAAAAATAATTTCCAGCAATTTCTCTTAGTCACTTTTGTAATAAATATTTTTTTCCACAAGTCGTACGGTAAACGGTTTCCAAGATACAGTCGGCGTCCCATTGTAGTAGTACACCCGGTACAAGGTAGAGCAAAAATCAAAACTATCATTTTCTTAATTTTTTAAAAATTGAACACTATATTTATTTTGATGTCGCTTTTATAAACATCTTTTGCCATTTTATCATTTTTATTAAGCATACTACTCTCTATACCCAAATTCACTGCTTTTCGAGATATTTGCTTTTAGGAACATTTTCCCTATAAAATTTATGGACAACTTGATTCTCAGTAGGTATAGCCACCAAACACAAAATTGATGACAAATTAAGTAAAATATATTTAAATTCCATACGAGTAGGCGGAAATCTCGGCTGACACATTAAATAATAAGCTTTTCTGTAATTAGAATCGTGTCTCGACCCTAATACCTCTAGCAGAGTGTGTTGAAGTACTGTAGTCTTTTCGTCTTTTTACTTACTACGAATCCTACAAAAATACTATTTTCTGGAATATTATTTAGGTTTACAGTATAACGAAGATAATTAATTTTTCATAATTTTTAACTCTTCTTGAATTATCCTATTTAATTTGTATTGCATTAAAATAGCAGTCATCTGCAAAACTATGAATTTTTCCGTCGCAATTTATACTTTATTGATACTTTTGGTCATTTATTCCCCGCAAATCTCACCTTGTCTTTATGCATACAAAGGAAAAGAAACATGTTAGGAAAACAACAATATATTTGGAAATATTTCAAAATTTTATAAAACATGCATAAAATTACATTAGTATCGCGATCGATCAACAATAAAACACAAAATATAAAGTTTGTATAAAATTAAAATAAAAAAATATTTTTACATATTAAAATTTAAAGTATCTAGCTAAAATGATTGACTTGTATAATATAAATGCTTGTGTAAAACCTGATTTAAAAACTGCTATAAAAATATATAATATGTACATTTTTTCTTCTAGTATGTACCAACAACTGATTTGTACTATAACAATGAAGAAAATGTATAGTCTTATATAAAGGTCCGTTTTATTATATTTTAACCTTCTAAAAAGGGTTTATTATAACCGTTGGTGAAAAATGATTAATAATTTATATTTATATAATAAATATTTCAAATATTTTACAGTGTTATTTGAACTACTAGAATCCATTGTCAAATAAAACGGATGGGTTCTAAAAAGTTTAGGAAGGTATCAAAATATAATAAAACAGATACGGAACAGCTTTCATACTAATTAAATTATAAAAAGTGGAACAATTTTATCTTAACATAGCTTTTATCATATCCTAATTTTTTTTCGTTTTACTTAAATTTATAGTTTATAAAGCTTCAATCAAAATTGCTATTCCTTGTCCACCTCCAATACAGGCTGCACCAATACCTAACTTGGCATTTCTCCTCCTAAAATAATAAAAGTTAATATTTAAGAATATGGAAGTATAACTAAATTTTTTTAAAAGTTATTATAATTTATATTATTATATAAAATAATATTAATATTGTACAAAAATTAAATCGAAACGGTGAGAGCATAAAGGTAGCTAAATATAATAGAAAACAAGTAAGCAAGTAAGAGATAAAACATCTTCAAGGGGATTCCTCCTTTTTCTAGTCGTGGGAAAAACTAATAAAACAATAAAACGTCTAGTACCTTTTGAAAGTATAATAATTATTGCTGGTGGTTTCATTGAAGTATGTATCAGAGCCGTGTTTAATTTTTAAGAATTTTATGAAGAGTTTTTTATAAATAACTTTTAATTCGCTTATTAGAAAATAATAAAATTTCATCCATCATAGATGGACATTGAAAAAGGTGTAGTACAATTTGGATGTAAAATTAATAGGGGAGCCAATATTTGAGAGTAGCAAAATTTACATAACCTTTTCTGGTCTTCGTTTTTTTTTTTGCTGGGGCAAGACGACCCGACCTAGATCAACAACTCCTATAAACAAGGACAAAGCGCTCTAAAGAAATTTGGTAGTGACGTCACGCTTCGAAGTCCTATTACGTTTTGACATCGTTCATCTGATCGGCCTGGCTATTCGTTCATCAGGTGACCGTGGCAACATGGTCAGATCATCCGTATTTCCTGATTTGCTTTGAAATATGTTTTATTTATGTAATATATTTATGTTTGATATTATGTTAACTTAGTTATTACCACAGGTCTAACATAATATTACAGAAGTAGGCACCTACTTTATCGGGAGTATAATAACTAATAATTATTATTAGCAATCGTATGATAGACATGCGAAACGCTTTTGCGCGATCTGGCAACGTTGCAACAGCTGTAGTGTTTCGTGTTTGTTAAAATAACGTCCCATATCGTGGTTTAATTTTCGTTTATTTAGTGAAAAATATACTGTTTTCCGGTTCAAATAGTGTTTGAAATAGTTTTAAAATGCCGTATCGATGTTGTGTAGTCGGTTGTAAGGGTAATTATACCACCGGTCCAACAGTGCGTATGTTTCGGTTCCCCAAAAATGAGAAAAATAACCTACAATGGCGAAATGCAATTCATCGTGAACATTTTATTCCTAATCAAAGTAGTAGAGTTTGTGAGTACCATTTTACAGAAGAGGATTTTATTTCGAAGATTTCCCAATAGGAGACGAAAACGGATGAGATCGTTCCTGTTAAATTAAATTTACCAAGATTAAAAGATAACAGCGTACCTAGTAAATTTCCCAATTGGTCAAATTACTTATCAAAAACTTTAACGCATCGAGAAAGTAGGTAAGAAAAGCTCAAAGAACTAGACGAAACAAGGTATTGAAGAAAGTAAGCGTGAAATTTTTAAACATAAAGAACTAACAAGTTATAAATCATTTAAACAATTTAATATTTTGTTCAAAACGTCCAGTTTAAAGGAAGGATGGTTTATAATTATTGAAAAAACAGACCCTCTTTAAAATTAAGCATACTCCTGGTCCTTTAATTACGTGGGCTGTTAAAATAAACGATAATTTAGAAATAAGTTCATATTTATATGGACAATCAGTAACTGTACAAATTGATAAACAAAAAACGCCCTTTTTGTCAAGTAGTTTGAATGAATTGCGAAGTTTGCTAGAAATCATTGATTAATCGATGGATATTCCTTCTTTTGACTCCGAAAAAGACAATAATTCTGAAAATAATTTTAATCCCAACATTTGAACCTTTAACTATTTAGTAATACCAAATTTATACGTGGGCGCTGTGGTCTAGTAGTCAGTGCAGCGGCCTCACAGATCGAAGGCCCCGGGAAGGTCCCGGGTTCGATCCCCGGGGCCGGCAACGTCGATGTTAAATTTGAAATTTGGTTTAAAAAGTGCACCGTCTTTCGGAAGAGACGTTAAACTGTGGGTGCCGTGTCATGGATGTTGGCACGTAAAAGAACCCTACCCTCGACAAAGAGGGATTCGGCAAAATTACCAGATAGTGTGTGACCAATTCCCTGGCGTCGGTGATTGGCCTCGTTGCGGAAATAGGCCGACGTAAAAAAAAATTATACCTGCTTAATTAAATTTTACTTGTGATATTGGGTGACATCAGAACGCCTGCCAATATTTTTATCTTGGAAATCGTTAATAGTATAGAATGTACCAAAATTACTTAAAATTAGTTTTAAATAAGCAAATATATCTTGAAATAAATTAGATGGGTGGTGATGTCGAGTAAAAGATGGTTGACTCCTCGGTAGACACTTTAATGAATTATTATTTTTTCATAAATTGTATAAATATTTACCATAACATAATAGGTATTTATCTAAAAAAAGACAGTAAAACATCTACAATTAGAAATTAAGTAGTTAGGTAATTTTATCTATCTAGATATATGTTTTCTCACTTATATTATGTTTTAAGTAACGCATAATTTACTTAAATGCCAGCTTAAATATGTAAATAACGATAGTTTTAAGTGTGTAGGTAAATTTAAAAGTAACACAAAAATATAAATCCTTGTATAATTCCCGAAAAACATATAATAGGTATAGTGTATTCATTAATTTATAGGACTCCGGGTGCCGACGTCACAAATATGCGCTTTGTCCTTATTTATAGAAGTTGTTGCCTGGATGCGTATTTAAAACTAAAATTTCCCCTTTCAAACTTATTTCATTTCATGTTATATCACCGGTGAATCAATAGTAGTTAAATTTTGTGTAAGAAAACTTTTTTAGTGACCTACGTACAATTCAAAACAAATTATCTACGTTACAACGTTAATAAATTTAGCCTCGTCCGCAAACATCTAAACTAATAATAACATATTTCTTACCTCAATTCATGGGTAAGATGGGCAGTAATTCTGCTTCCAGTGGCAGCTAGGGGGTGTCCCAATGCGATGGCACCGCCATTAACGTTCAATTTGTTTATGTCCAAGTTCAAGTCTTTGGCACATGATAAAGTTTGAGCTCCAAAAGCTTCGTTAATCTAAAAACGAAAATATTAAAGAAGGTGGTAAGGCTGTTCTCGGCACTTGATCTACTTGCTGAACAGAGATGGCAGATTCTTTCTTTGTTAAAAAGTGTCAAAAGATTTCGGATAACATCAATTTACGGAAGTTGGATGTCGGACGTAACAAGTAAGAGAGTTAACCCTTTCGCTGCGGCTCTCCTATTTTTCGGACTCCAACCGGTCGAGTCTGTGGCGCGGGCGTCCTATACTTAGTAAATTTATTATTATTTGTCTGCGGCTGGTCATATTTTAGTTTCTGTAAGTGGGAGGTGTTATTGGAAGGGGATTCGCGTCGCGCCATTTGCGTTAGTTTGACAGCTTAGTTACTTAGTGGTGTACGTGCGGCGAATTATGGCTAACCTGTCCACTCCGCGCAGTGGAAAATTCTACTCAACGGCCGAGACGAAAGAGATTTTGATGCGTTCTGATAGCGAAGATGAATTTATTGAGATTCGTATAGATCCAGAATGGGACGATAAGGATGAAAATCAAGCCGAGGCTGAGGTTTTAGAGGAATTACAAGTATTTACTACACATATAGCGTTCTGTATCATTCCCTGTTTCCGAGTTTATCACACAAAAAAATTATTAAAATGGGTTATAATGTGTTTTTTAATATTATTTTATACTTTTCTCTTATGCTATAAGTTCTTACTAATTTTTATATTGTTTGTATTTGTTTAAAAAAAAATAGATTGCCTTTGCACTTTTTTTTTGGAAATTTACTCCGCTCAGCGGTTGTCCTAAACTGCTGGACAATTGCTTTCGAGCAAGAAAAATTTCGCCTAAATTTAAATGTTAATATTTTCTGAACCAGATATGATATCGACCTACGGTTTTGAATGGTCGATAGATTCATCCCTTGGGAAACAATTGTCCATTTTGGATTTTCTTAAACTGTCAGAAAATTTTATATACAGGGTGTTAAAGAAGACGATGATTTTTGCTCCAATTTTAATGGCGTGTAACTTTCACAATAATATTTTTTAATTTTATCACTCTACGTCAATTGAATCACTGGTTCATAGCAAAGAAAGTAATTTGTCAAATTTTTGCTATCTGCTATATTTTAAGAAATACCGATATTTTTGGAAAACCTTGCTTTATTTCAACTTATTGGTTGCTAGATCTCACTGTGCGTTGTATCGTGCAAACTTTGCGAGTGATTATTATACCTTATGAAAAGCTTGATAATGTTTAGTAACAATAGTTGCACCTAAATGTTATGATGAACAGTGGCGTACTTATAAACACCTATTTGTCTATGGTTTATGAGTATCTCACAATTTTTCACGATTGTTTTGTATTGGAAAGCACTTGCCCCTAGATTAGATAATTTTTTTAGTTTTTCATATCGCACTATAGGTATGTTATACAGTGTGTTTACAAAATTTTAACAAAGATAATTTTTTTAATTTAATTTTTGGAAAAAAATTATTTATTAATTTCTAACTTTCTAACACTATTCCTAAAATTAAACTTACATTGAAAGATACTTTGATATTAAATATCACTAGCTGCCGTCAAACCAAACCCCGTCCATCCGAGTGTATTAATTTGAATCGAGATTATCACAAAATAAACAATATTAAGTAAGCCATGCTAATGGCGTTTAGCCGCAAATGCTAACCATGTATCAAGTAAGCCATGGTTACAACAATGGTTTAATGTACAAATAAACTTTTAATGACAGCTTCTTATCACAATGCCACGTTTAACGGAGCACGAAAGAAATAATTGTGTCAGACTTCTTAATGAAGGGTTACCGGAACGAGATGTAGCCCGAATTTATAATGTGAGTAACGGTACCATTAATTACCTACGCCAGCATTTTCGTGCGACAGGAAATGTGGCATATTTGCATAGAGGTGGTAAGCCGAGGGGAATTGAGGGGCGAGTCGCAAGGACCTTATTAAGGGAAGTTCGTCGCAGACGAACATCAAGCTCCAGGATACTAAACGAAGACCTTAGGAGACAAACCGGAGTGTTGGTGTCAAATCGGACAGTGAGGAGAAAATTAAATGAAAGTAATCTAAGGTAAATTGATGGCTAAGTTAAATTTTTTCTTGGTATTAAAATGCAACTATTGATTATTTCAGGGCAAGGAGACGAGCAAAATGTGTGCGGCTTTTGCCGAATCTTAAACGCCAGCGTCGGGAATGGACCAGACAGAGATTGGGGTGGAATAACGAGTGGCAAAACTGCTTTTTTTGCGACGAAACTCGATTCAACTTGATACACTCGGATGGAAGGGTTTTGGTTTGGAGGCAACCTGGTGAGCGCTACGAGGAGGAGAATATGGCTCCCCAAGAAGCTTTTGGTGGTGGAGGGATAAATGTGTGGGGAGGCGTAATACACAATGGAAAGTCGGAACTGTATATTTCACGGCGCACCGTTAATGCACAAATTTATAGAGACGATATTTTAAATACTATTGTTATACCATTTGCTGATCATTTCGGGGAGGAATTTATATTAATTGACGATAACGCAACACCACACAGAGCAAACATCGTTCAGGAGTTTTTGAGGGAAAGGAACGTTCAACAGTTAAATCTGCCGCCAAAATCTCCTGATTTAAACATAATAGAGCATGTCTGGTCTCGGCTAAAATTATTGGTGCGATCCAGAGAGAATCCGCCTCAAACTTTAGAGGAACTGGCAGTGGCCATTGAAGAAGAGTGGCAAAATATACCTAGGGCATTTATCAACCTGCTAGTCGCCAGTATGCCACGGCGATGTCAAGAGGTCGTTAATGTACGAGGAGGGCCTACAAGGTATTAATCTCATCAAAATCAAACTAGCGTTATTTAATTTTAAGGATCTCTTTCAATGTAAGTTTAATTTTAGGAATAGTGTTAGAAAGTTAGAAATTAATAAATAATTTTTTTCCAAAAATTAAATTAAAAAAATTATCTTTGTTAAAATTTTGTAAACACACTGTATAACATACCTATAGTGCGATATGAAAAACTAAAAAATTTATCTAATCTAGCGGCAAGTGCTTTCCAATACAAAACAATCGTGAAAAATTGTGAGATACTCATAAACCATAGACAAATAGGTGTTTATAAGTACGCCACTGTTCATCATAACATTTAGGTGCAACTATTGTTACTAAACATTATCAAGCTTTTCATAAGGTATAATAATCACTCGCAAAGTTTGCACGATACAACGCACAGTGAGATCTAGCAACCAATAAGTTGAAATAAAGCAAGGTTTTCCAAAAATATCGGTATTTCTTAAAATATAGCAGATAGCAAAAATTTGACAAATTACTTTCTTTGCTATGAACCAGTGATTCAATTGACGTAGAGTGATAAAATTAAAAAATATTATTGTGAAAGTTACACGCCATTAAAATTGGAGCAAAAATCATCGTCTTCTTTAACACCCTGTATATAAAATTTTCTGACAGTTTAAGAAAATCCAAAATTGACAATTGTTTCCCAAGGGATGAATCTATCGACCATTCAAAACCGTAGGTCGATATCATATCTGGTTCAGAAAATATTAACATTTAAATTTAGGCGAAATTTTTCTTGCTCGAAAGCAATTGTCCAGCAGTTTATAAATAATCCCGCAGAGCAGAATGCATCAACTCCACGACCGCCCCGCAGTGAAAGGGTTAAACTTTAAGGTGGCAAAATGGATCATATTTTGAATTTCTTTATTTATCTTTAATTCCAACCATTGCATACTTTTTGGATAATCTTATTCTACGACTCTCACAACGTGAAAAAGCTGCGGCTATATCTATAATATGGAAAAATGCTAAATATAACCGCCAACATAAATATTTATTTATTTATTTATTTATCCTTTATTGTTAAGAAGACTCTTACAAGCATTAACAATGTCTTAAATATAAATCTATATAGTTAGTATAAAAATTGGTTATCAAATTTAAAAACATTCAGTAGCACAAAAGTATAGTAACAAAATCTATAAACAAACTTACACGAGACAAAATTTAAAATATTATTGGTGGACACCCCAATGTAGAAGTACAAATATTAACCACCAAGATATTCATTAATAGTATAGAATGAGTGTTCAAGAAGATAGCACCTAAGAGACTTTTTAAAAGTACGAAAAGAGGGTTCTGATTTAATATTATTTGGGAGTTTATTAAAAATATAACTACTAAAGCAATGCGGACTTTTCTTGTAGGTGGATAGTTTATAGTTAGTAATTAGAATGTCTTCATTTTGTCTTGTCTCATAGTTATGAACATTAGAAACAGGTGGAAAGTCTGATAAATGTTTCTTAACGTAGATAGCCGATTCCATGATCAAAATAGAAGGTAAAGTTAGTATTTTATTATTTTTAAAAGTTGGTCTACATGTTTCTAACGGTTTTAGGGAAAATACCTTTCTTATAATTCTCTTTTGCAAGACGAAAATTCTGTTTAGGTCAGTGGCCTGACCCCAACATAAAACCATATACTTCAGGTGGCAGTAAACCAGGGCATAGTAAACATTTAAAAGCTGTTTTCTTGACAGAATATTTTTTAAGTTAATGATGGCAAAGTATGCAGATTTTAATTTACTGGCTACATGTTCGATATGAGCGTGCCATGTCAGTTGGCTATCAACATGCAAACCCAGAAACTTAGCCTCTGTCGCTCTCGCAATCTCCACTCCATCCATCTCAAGAACAAAGTCCGGAATAATTCGTCGTTTATAAAAAACTATATACTGTGTTTTGTTTTCATTAACCATCAATCCATTCATAGAACACCAGTATTTAAATTTATTGAGGATTTGATTCGCGCGTTGTATAAGAATATCAAGCAACGTCCCAGATATCACTATGGAAGTGTCATCGGCGTAAAGAATCACTTCAGCATTCTCGCCTAACTCAAGGTAGTTGACCAGGTCATTGATAAATAACAGAAAAAGTAATGGTGAAAGAACGCTACCTTGAGGAACTCCGTAATTTTGTGATTTATAATTAGAAAGAAGTGTACCTATTTTTACGCAAATTTTTCTGCCAGTTAAAAACGATTCCAGAAGTTTGTTTACGTTTCCTCTAAAGCCCATAGCGAACAGTTTTTTAATTAATAGTTTACTATCGATACAGTCGAATGCTCGGGTTAAGTCAAAAAGAAGGGCTATTGTATAATGACTTTGATCAATTGATTTGTAAATAAACTATAAATATGCCACCACTGTCGGTTAAACCTATTTACATACCTCAACCAAGTCTATATCATCAAGAGTTTTTCCAGTTGCTTTCAAGATAGCTTTAATCGCAGGAGATGGTCCAATGCCCATAATTGTTGGATCCACTCCAACAATAGAATAGGCCAGTATCCTCGCTAATGGTTTGAGGCCATTCGCGGATACTCCTTGCTCGTTAGCCAATACTACTGCCCCCGCTCCATCACAAATTCCCTAAAAATGCATATATTTTTAAAGGTGTTTAATAATCATTTTGGGTCTTACTATAGGAAAATCTTAAAATGCTTTTGCTAGTTGGCAAGGTTGAACAGTTTGTGCCATAGCAGCCAATCTAGCGAAAAGTTTAGTTCTAAATACACTACGCCCGTTAATTATCGAATATTCAAAAATGCACGCCCAAATTAATAAGCTGTAATTGTTAATAATGAACCAATTTTGATTTTTTTTTTTTTAATAAAAGATATAAGATTCTAGGGTTTAGGGCAGAGTAGTTTGCGTCCTGATACGTCTTATTGTATGGGATAGTGCATAAACTCTATATGCATGTAAATTTCCTTAAAATAAATTTAAAACTGGCATATCTTACATAAAAATTGAATTTAATTTATTTTTGAAACGAAAGCAATTAGACATCTATGTGCGCTAGAAACTGGCCAAAAAGTTTCGCCTAGAGGCAAAGAAAAAAAATACCATTTCTTCGAAATAAATTCTGTAGCCGGAAAAATGTTTCGTAAAGAATCAATAAGTCATTTTATCGCTTTTGGCTTTTGCTAAATTTAGAATAAAAAACATGTCAACAAATAAAGTCTATAATACAGAGTGGCACGCAAAAATCTATCCATTTAATTCATTCACAGAAAATGTATACAAATACAAATTCAGATACAGCATCATTATTAGGTAACCAAGGATATGGTAAATAAAGTCTGTATGTTTGTTTGACATTAAAAATTGTTTAAATTTACCATACTAAGTAATTATGAACAATGTTCCTATGCTAAGGGGTTGTATGAACAGGGTCTTTCTCAAGCAGATATTGCTAGAATTTTGGCCAAAACTCAGGGGACAATATGCAAAATTTTAAGTAGATATCGAGAAACTGGCTCCAACCAAAGAAGACAAGGACAAGGTCGACAAAGAAAAACCACTCATCACCAAGATAAGTTTATACGTCTGCAGTGTACAAGACAACGTTTAACCACCAGCACTTAGTTGCAGACGAAGTTTTCAAATACGTATGGTCCTATGCAAGTGTGCAAGCAAACCATCCGAAATCGCTTAAAAGAGGTTCAACTTAGGCCATAAGAGGCAGCGCTAGCATCGACGTGCACGTTTGGAACATGCTAGGGGACATGTGGCTTGGGGCAAAGGTGAGTGGGCTAATGTTCTATTTAGCGACGAGTCCCGGTTTTGCATGTACAGTAATGACAGAGGTAAAAAAATGTTTTGAAGACCTGGTGAAAGATTTGCAGTGTAATTTTAAAAATACTATTAGTTATGGAGGGGGCTCAGCAATGATTTGGGGGGGGGGGGGAATATCTCTAGAGGCAAAAACTGACTTAACCTTAATAGAACGTTTAACGGCCGATCGATACATTACAGAAGTTCTGGAGGAACACGTAATACCTTTTGCTCCTGCAATTGGAGAACATTTCGTTTTTATGCACGATAACGCGCGTCCTCATACAGCCAGAATTGTCTAGGAGTATTTAGCTGACACTGGAATTTTTGTAATGAATTAGCCAGCTCGAAGCCCCGGCCTAAACCCCATATGTGTGGGACCACATGAAGAGGCAAGTCCGTGCGAAAGTCAACCCGCCGCAACCTCTTCCACAATTAAAACAAGCGCTGCATCGAATATGGCAGAATATTGGACTGGACATTTGGAATGTGTTAACAGGTATTTGTCCTTCTGTCACCTATAACACCCAGAGCACTGTTCAAACTTGGCCATAATCAAATTGGCTATTTATGTGTCGAAAGTATCAGCACCTAGAATATCAGCGCAATTATTACTTACTGATGCTGATCCAGCAGTGACCAATCCGTCTTTTTTGAAAATTGTAGGAAGTTTTTTCATTCCTTCTATAGTACTTTCAGGTTTAGGATGTTCATCGACTTCAACATTCTCGATAGCCTTCCTTACTTTAACTGGTACAGCTACCAACTCTTCTTTAAATCTACCTGCATCTTGTGCTAAAATATATTTTTTTCATTTGAAAAATTGAAATATTGATATTAATTGTTTGTGTTATATTATAACTTTAATCCTTGTTAGATTTTTACGATAATGGGTTGGTCGGCACGGCGGCTAAAATCATTTACAAAAATTACACATAACGAATTGGATATTTAAATTTAAAAAAAATTCTCCCAGTTTTAAAACTTCCTAAAATTTAAACTTTTTAAAATAAAAAAAAAACGGTTGCTGTAAGTTTACCTACTCTATTAACAGGTTATTTATGCCGGGGTAAATATCCCCAATTTCCGCGACAAATTTTCTGTTAGGGTTTTTGTTGTATGTTTTTTTAAAATTTTGTATAATGCCATGACACCATGACAGTAATGTAATTTTCCTAAAAATAAAAACTTTAGAACTTGATAGTTCTATTTTTTTATTCACCTTTACCGTTTACCTAGGTTACCTTTTAAGAGTAATAATTTAATAAATGCAGGATTGATTCTATGGTATACTTTGTATACTATGGTTTCTTTTTTAACTTCCGTTACTTAGCACGTTTGGATAAAAAAAGGGAAAAAGCATTTATTTTTATTACCTTCTTTCCATAATTTCTGAGATCGTAAAGCAAACTGATCCACTTCATCTCTAGTAATTCCATATTGTGCACCCAACTTTTCAGCTGTTAGAGCCATGGGCAAATTACAGTATGTATCTGTAAGGCCAGCCCACAGAGAATCTTCCAAAACAGGAGTAGTACCTAATGGAACCCCAAATCGCAGACCTCTTGCAATATGTGGGTACGACGACATATTGTCTACACCTCCTGTTAAGGAAATTTGGCCAAAACCGCTTTCTAAATCCTAAAAAAGAAATGATACTTTGTGTCAATGTTCAATAAAATAGTAATACCAACTCGAGTACCAACTAAGGAAAGTATTTTTACCAAAAATTATAAAACTAATCTGTTTGCCATTATCATTTTTATGAATTATTTTTTTTGATGCAGAACATGATGTGCTTGAGGTGGTCGTTGATATTTTTATCATGCTTATATGCCCGTTTTGCAGTTATTATAAATATTTCAGAAAACTTATTACGGTAGTATTTTATTTATAAACAAAATGGGCTTCATACCACAAATAATTAGGAAAATTAATTTAAAAAGCATGGCAATTAGTATCTCTAGAACCCTTGTCATAAATCTCGCGCAATGCCATGAATAAAAAATGCTTTAAGATTGTGATTTTGATTATTTACAAATTAAAGATAATCAAAAATTACAAATAATTTATTACAAACTATAACGTATTTAGTTAGCGCTACGTGTGTCAAATATTTAAAAATGCATTTATTAAATACCTGAACTCCATTAACTATAGACTGGAAGCCAGAACCGCATAACCTGTTAACAGCAAAAGCCGGCTTTTCCTGTGGAATGCCAGAATGGAGTAATACATGCCTAGCCATAAATACTCCATCGATGGAGGATTGCTGAAAAAAATATAGTAATTCAATATTATATATTTAAAATTTATCAATGATAATGGTAGTAAATGAAATTTAAGTTATTTTGTGTTAATATACATACAATATACATTTACTACTTATTTACACCACAACAATTCTAAAACTCCGGAACACAGTGAGAATTTTTCATAGAAAATTTCTTTGTTAATAATGGTTATAATTTTGTCTGTTTCCATATAATGACCTGTAAAAGTTAGTTTGGAATAAACGCAGACAAATAAAAATGATTTAAAGGGTTAAAAATCGACGTATGGAGGTGTCGTTGAATTTGGAATAGTGTCCTGAATCAATATAGCTAAAAATATACAGGAAAAAATTTTCAGATTTTTCCGAATATTTTCGGAAGTACTCGGAACTTCGCTCCAATTTAACCGTTTACGAGTTCCCAATGGTGAGCGTCGAATTTGTAACTAGAGGTGGGTCGGTATTTAGATAACGCGATTTTGGAGCGTTATCAAAATATACGCGCTCCACAACGACTAAGTAACTAGTTACCGTGGAGCGACACCGGCAACGGTAACGTCAGCCGCAGTTTACAGAACAAAACGGTCGAGACCGCTCATAGAGGACGCGACGCGAAGGCTGCATTCTGTGTTACATTTCAATGCCGCTTTGCAGCAACGTTTCACGATTTGGAGCGGAGCGTAAGATCTGGCAAGCCCACGTGCTATATTCTACTGATGGACCGCAACATAAAATACATCGTTAGGACTGGTTGTATACCCTTGAATACGCATAATAAAACAAGGTATCAGGCGATTTAGAGTGGACTGGAGCGTCACTCCGGTCGAAGCGACGCTGCACTCGTTGGAACCTACGTTCCGGCTGGAGCGAGCAAAACTTCAGGAACGAACAATAGTGAATCGCACTGCAACGTGGAACTATGAAAAATGTCTTGCGGTGCGGTTTGAATTTGAAAGAAGACTGATGCTATTATTACTTTTAGATTATTAGATTTACCGAATTTTACTGTTAATAAAATAAGAATAGTAAAAATGCAATAAAATACCAACATTTTTATATTCTTTAAGTTTAAGAATAAATAAACAAACAGTAAAACACTTTTCTAACGTCGATTTTTATATTTCCAAAGAAATATACCTAGTTGTGTAAATGAATCGTAATGAAAGTTATCCTGTAAATACTATAATAAAAATCATGAATCATGTAAATCATCATACTGCACACGTCACGGCGACCCTTACATAAAATTGCAATGGGTTGTTTAGGATTTTAACAGTTCGTTTAATATTGTAGCCTATAAGCACGCGGTTGGAAAATTTTGGTTGCTCCAAAGTAACGTTGTTTTGGAGCGGATTTTTTTTTGAGCGTTCACGATTGGAACGCTCCAGACGTGGAACCGTTTTTTCCACCACTATTTGTAACACCCTGTATACATAAAGTTAAATAAAAACACGTTTTTCCGAAAAAAAAAACTATTTCCAAATGCGGTAGGAAGATCAAATTTTCCATATATCTTGACCATACTACCAGTATGTAGAGAAAAATATGAAATTGGACATAAGTTTTAATTTTGGTATTCGCGGCTTAGTTCTAATAACAAGTTGATAACAATAATATGGAAATACTTAATGGAATGCAGTGGAATAAATCCACGTTTTATAAATTAATCATTTATAATCGATTGGGGCGATGCTTTTAATCTATATTTTATATTTTACAAACAAACAAAAATATACTTTGAAAGACACAACATGTCCATAATATGTAAATATAAAATATTGAAGAAAGAATAATTTATTTTTAATAAATAATTTATTCTCATTATTATATTATTAATTATCAAAAATTGTTTTGAACATAATACAAACACTATTTTATACACTCATAATGATAGCTATAAATAACGTAGGTATCATATAAATAATATACTTAAGTACTGATTAGAATCTGTAAAGGATAGCAATAATTATTTAGATAGGCGTAAAAGGTATTTGCTTTTATTGAATTTTATCTACAGTTAAAGCAGGGTTTTCTTAACCTTCATAAACTCGACCGGGGTACAGCTGCTGTACTCCAGACATGAATTTTTGGGTATATTTTCTAAAATAATGTTTTTTACTTAATTTCCTTCGAGCTATGTTTCTTAAATATATTATATCTAAATTGGTATACAAAATTTTGAATAAGTTGCTTTTTATTGTAACTAATTATAGAGAGTTTTGTTGCTTGGGCTCCAGCTGTTTTTATTATTTCTAATCATTTCATATTATTTTTTCAAAATGTGTTTACTCATTTATCAATGCTGACAACTTTTTTATGTAAAAAATATATTTTTTTATAAGCAGAATGTGTTTTATTTTTAATATTCCCTAATTATAACATTAAAAAAATAATAATAAGACAAAAAAATGTTGGGGTACATTTGAACCCCACTCGGTATTTAATGTAAGCTTTTGACCACGGGTGTATGAAGGTTAAGCAAACAGATAAAATGTAAGGTCTTTAAAATTAAAATAAAACTGTCGAATTCAAGGTGATTGGCAGGGCAGCTGTCATGTTAATAGTTTAAAATTAAATGGCTACATTGGGAAACCAGTACTAAGAACTTGGTATTGTTAAATAACCAATAAAACGAAAATTGACAATTCGGATTTCGAGCTGCAAGAAGCATGGATATTGGATAATGCCATTTTTATCTGTAACAAGAATTTGTATCTTGGTCCGAATATTGCTTTTTCATTATAACCGAATTTATCATAATATTCAGCATTAACATCCTGAATTAGAACCTAGAATTCAGGTAGATGCGGCGCTGGAACTTTAGCGTGAATCCCGGCGATCCATGGGTCGAGGGAGTTATGACGTCAGTCAGTTTTTTCGCGAGTTGCTATTAAAGAGCTAGAGAGAGTATCTTGGTTAATTATTTTCTCAGTAAATAATTCAAATTTTTAAAAACTGAAACCGTAGTAAATTTTATTTTTTCTTTCTCTATACATTTAGATAAAAATCAAAAATTAGTGAAAAAGCCAATATTGCTGCGGCGGTGTTTAGCGATAATACGAAAGCTAAGGTGACCATTTTTTTCTAACCTGAAACCAGGACAATACCAATTTTGACCAGCCACGCCCAAATTTTACAAATCAAAAATTCACAAAACGGCCCAACGCCTTTTAGATATCAAAAAAATGTTGCGTTTATTTAAACACAAGAAAATGTGAAAATTAGATACCGCCGAAACTCAGTGTTCGTGAATTGTCGCGCACCGTTCGGCTAACTTTGGGGATCTCATCCTTTAAATTATCCGTTCCCAAGCTATATAAAATAAATTAGATTTCAGTATGCAATAAAATTTTTAACATTTATAAATAAGTTTCGGTTTTGGCCGAAACTGAGACCAAGGCCGAAGATTCGGTTTCCGTTTCGGCTGAAAATCTTGTTTCGGTCGGACACTATAGTAAAAATCAAAAAATGATTTTACAACATAAAAATAAAACATAATACCTATAACATGATAATATAAGTCATAATAATAATAACATAATAAAACATAAGTAGTTCTTTAATTTCGAAACACAATTTTGTTTCCAGTGTCCAAGTTTCTCATCTGTGGTGTATCTAAAACCAGTACTTTTTGTGTACTGGTTTTGTTTAATGACTAACCAGGACTTATGCCCTGAAAACCAGTAATGTACTGGTAAAATCAGTATGAATGGTCACCTTAACGAAAGCACTTGATTGCGTAATCACAGAATATTGCTTGGCAAGCTGAAGATGTATGGCTTCAGAGAAGTAATTTTGGACTGGGTGATATGGATTTGGGCGCCTTTACCCTTCACCCAGACAAATACTGTTAACCGTCGATGAATGAGAGGCATCTTGGGGCCAGGGAAATAGCGTCTGGGGTACCTCATTGGTCGGTACTTGGTCCACTGTTATTTTAATATTATATATATGACTTGGCAACAGTACCAATTTATAGTGTTTGCGTGAGACGAAAATTCTGTGGCAGTCCGACGATATGGATAGTCTAAATACAATTATTATTAATCATGAAAATAACCTTAAAGCAGTCAAGAGGCTGCAATACATAGGGGGTCGTGCACACCCTTGTTTATTGAGCATCTATTTTTTACTGTCATTTGTTTGTACAAACAGAAAGCAAAGTCATGTCAGCACTGACATTCTGAATTAGAACTTATTGGAGTTACCTATATCCCATCAATAAAAATCGTCCTAAAGTGTCGTAAACCGTTCCTAGAAAGAAAAATTTAAAATATGAGATCAGATAATTAGGATGTGATCCCATTATCCACGCAAATCTTTTCAGGAGACTAGACTCCAAATATCATTCAAGTAGATGCCGACCGGTCGACCTTCAACCCTGCGACTGGTCGGTATTTGTGAAGAAAATGTTTAGGAGGCGTGTCTATTTGGAATAGCTGAAATTTGTATGGAACTAATAATTTATAATGAAAAAAACATTAAAAATTTAGTAGGTAAGTAGGTACTAAGTATATTTGCATAAATTCAGAAAAATAATTAAAAAAAAAAACTCACCGGAGCAACATTACCAATAATGACTGAATCTACACTCTCGGGTTTAACATTGGCGGCAGCAAGAGCAGCTTTTGCTGCTACAGTTTGTAGTTCAGTAATGGAAACATTTTTAAGTTTTCCTCCATAGGTTCCAAAAACAGTCCTTTTAGCCCCAACAATAAAGACACCTAAACAAAATAATAATTATAATTACACCTAAATCATCTCATAAATCATAGTCTATTGGTGCTAAAATAATACGAAACATTTACATACATAGGTTAACTAAAAATATTAGAAAATATATATTGCATATACCTACATTTAGGATAAAATGCACGAAGCATTGGAAAATTATATTATGGCACACATCAAATAATTAAATCTTAGGTAATAAAGATTAAAATTGAAAGTTTGTAGCGATATCCCAGGTTAAAAATTCTTGAATGCTAAACTATTTTCAATTAAAAAAAAAACATGTTATTCTATTAAATCCTATTTCCAGGTGAATTTTATTTAAAAAATTAGCCGCGGTCTCGATGGTTTTTTATTAAATTTCCTATTCCCTAAAGGCTAACCTAGAGTCGTCCGTAAATCCCTCAGACCCCAATACCTTAGCGATGTAGCCTAAAAACCCTATCCGCCGACGGCGCACTGCCCCAAACTACCTTTAGACCTGTGTAGTTCATTTGATAAATTTGTGATTCTTTTATTTTGCCAGGTCATACTTACTATGTCTTAATTTTTAAGTTTATTTACTAGTTTTTAGGGTTGGGATTTTGACCGTCAAAATCTTTTGTGGTCAATTGACCAAGCCCCGGTCAAATTCCTCAGTTTTGTCATAAGAAATGAAGCCACGAGTAATTACATTGAAACGTGTCTATTAAAAAACAGCTAACAAAAAATAAATAAAACATTCTGAGGTACAAAAAACACAAAAATTACACATAAATATTATGTATAATATTAATCTAACAATACTAAATTACTAATGAAGTAATAAGTGAGTGACTGATTGATGATGAAATGAGAGACTGCTGGCAGTGCTGGCCTTGGTAGATAGCTTAGATAAAGGTACATCATCTTCGTCACTGAACTCGAACTCACCTCCGGCATTGCCTTTATGTTCTTCAGAACCTGAAGTGACTCTTGACCATTATATGTGATGTATCTCAAATATTTTGGTAATAAAGAAGATTTTGAATTTGAATTTAAAATTTGAACTAGTACTGAAATTTAGCGGTGGTTCCTCCGAATTTTCATATTTTTTATTTCCACTGCCACTTAACAGCTTTAAGTTGTACTTTATATAAACAAGCTTTCCTGAGCAAGTGCTATGGACAATGCTCCATGAGGAACAATTTCCCTCACAAGAGGATACAAAAGTTTTTGACCGAGTTTGACCCAGTCAAAATCTCTCCGGTAAAAATCGGTCAAAATCTCGGTCAATTAACCAGGCACAACCCTACTAGTTTTTACACTTAAAAGCCATCTTTATTTATAAGATTATTGTTCATTTAAAAATTAAGCATATTTAATTTGAATCAAGATACCAGGCGTCTATACCTACAACATTACAACATGGAAGAGCAGCAGGGCCTGATTAGAGACGCAGTTGACAAGGGAGAAGCATAAATATTTTACTTCTAGTGTCCACTGGACACCCTCCCTATGTGGGCATCCTATCTAAGCTTTGGATCCAGATACACCCCTAAAAATTTAGCATTGGTAGGGTTGGTAATGAGAAAATCACTTTTTTGGTTTTATCCCTGTTTAGCTTGAGCTTGGTGGCATTGAACCAGTTCACCGCTATTGACTGTACCTCTCCCAGTCCCCATCTTAACAGTTACCAACTCTCTAACCTGAAGAGCAACATTAGTAGGTATTGTGAGCTAAGGGGGTACATTTAGCAGGCCCCTTCCCAGGTGGTAGTTAGGTTTTATATAGATTAAAAATAATAAAAGGATTGAGGCTTGAGGGACACTTACATTTACTGATGAAACTCCACCTGCCTTTACAACCGGGTTGTGGTTGCTGACTAGGACTTTAATTACAAAATACTATTCTTGTCTAAGTTAGTTAGTGTTTTAGCTTGCTGAGATGTAAGCAATAAGCAATGATATAAAATACAATTTAATAATATAAGGAAGTTCTACTCATTTTTCTTAAACTTAGTAGGTAGGTAGGTATAGGTAAATCTAGTATAGGTAACTACTTTTAGGTTATTCTAGAGTATCTACCTATCCCCAATATGTAACATCATGTAAAGCAATGGAAAAGTCCTAGCCCCTAGATATCACCCAATACCTACTAATCTCGCTACTAATACTATACTTAGCAGGGATCCTTATGAAATTTAACTGGCTTCAAATAAGGCACACACTTTAATTGTGCAGGCATTTATGTCCCATACATATACTCTTAAATATATATGATATATATTTCTCCTTAAATAACTGTAACGGTAATTAAACTTACCTTTTACCAGTGCAGCAGACATTATTTTGAAATGATTTCACAAATGAAAAAATCTTAACTGATGAATTAAAAAAGTGCTATGCCACCAATTATAAATATAACATTAGTATCTGTATACAGATCAAAGATCAGCGTGAGTGTGAATTTTATAAGTACAACTCAAAGTGCAAAGTACAACACAAATAAAAAAAAGATTACTCGTTTACAGTAAAATACTTTGAACCCCACAAGGCCACAAGGTGCAAGCCACAGAAAAAAATAGGGTTGACGCAAGCGCCTAGCCCACTTTGTAAGTCCCGTCCTTTGTTTGTGGTCCCGTAAATGGCATCTGCTTGCTACGGCCCACTGCTAACTGAACTGGAAACTTTTAGGAAGAAACCGGTCTGGCTGGTCCGATCCCGTTCCTCATTATAGGCTTTATTGGAGTTCTGTGATTATAGGGATGCTTGTATGCAATCCTACCTCGTTGGTATGCACCAGGGACCCGGACCGGAACCGTTAACTGCAAAGAACCGGACCGGAACAGATATTATTTTTGGACCGGAATCGGAACCGAACACATATTTTACTAGCAAAACAATCAGTGTTGCCAATCGGCGGACTTTAGTCCGATTTTCGGATTTTTTTTAAGGCTATGGACTTTTGTCGGACTTTGAAACTATTTCGGACTTTTCGGACTTTTTGATACCTGACGAAAATATGCTAAATGCACAAATTTGGAAATAAAATCGGCAGGTAACTTATTGTTTATTTACCAAGTGTTGGGTTGTCTATTACTTATTACATTAACTTTTTTATTATTGTTTTTTTTTGGTATTAAAAAGTAAATGTTTATAGAGTTATCAGTCTTTTTCATTATACAGGGTTAGGAAAAATTACCAGAACGGTCAATTATTTCAAAATATACAGGGGTTATCAAAAAACGTCTTATATAAAAAATGTAGGGCTGTTAAAAATCTACATATCGGTGATAAAATTGAAATATACAGGGTCGCCCACAAAGTTTTGTGGAGATTGATAGTTATATTTTTTTAAATGGAACACCCTGTATATTTTTACATTTTTCAGTTCCACATAAAATTATAATTATTTTTTATTAAATGCATTATTAGTCTATTACTTCATAGTTTCCGAGATATTGACTCTCAAAAAGTGACATTTTTGAACTTTGACAGCTTCTAACTTTCTAACAGTACGTCTTAGAGCAAAACGGCTTACATGTCCCTATCTTCAATTTTTATTATCTTCCCAAAAAAATCAACTTCAAGTTAAACCGGAACAACTATATTTCCTGCTTTCGTGTTACATCCGGTTTAACCGGAAGTTGATTTTTTTGGGAAGATATTAAAAATTGAAGATAGGGACATGTAAGCCTTTTTGCTCTAAGACGTACTGTTAGAAAGTTATAAGCTGTCGAAGTTCAAAAATGTCACTTTTCGAGAGTCAATATCTCGGAAACTATGAAGTATAGACTAATAATGCATTTAATAAAAAATAATTATAATTTTATGTGGAACTGAAAAATGTTAAAACATACAGGGTGTTCCATTTAAAAAAATATAAATATCATTCTCCACAACTTTGTGGGCGACCCTGTATATTTCAGTTTATCACCGATATGTAGATTTTTAACAGCCCTACATTTTTTATATAAGACGTTTTTTGATAACCCCTGTATATTTTGAAATAATCGACCGTTCTTGTAATTTTTGCTAACCCTGTATAATATATCTCCAACAGTAAAAAATAAATATCACTTATGGCGAATGCGCCAGACGAAGCATTTTCATTTCGACGCGGACTAAATCGGACTTTTTCGTGCCACTGTCCGCCACCTTTTCACCTAATGTCATTGGCAACACTGAAAACAATTTTAGGTGCAAAACCGGAACCTCTAAAAATTATAACGGTTTTTTGGGTTTTTTTCGGCTTTCAGGGTGACACTTGGCCTTGGCCGGATATTGTTTAATTTTGAGTTTATTCCGTGACTTCTGTTCTGTGGGGAACACTAACCTTAACCTATTTTTTTTTTGTTATCTGTGATGAGTGTCTTTTTTGATTTTCTACGAACTTACTTCTTCAAGCCACTTCAATTACTAGGAATACAACTATACAATACAACAGGTATTTATTTATTTGCCTTTGATTTTTCGGAACCGAATCGGAATCGAAATTTCCTAGTTTGTATGGAACCGGATCGGAACCCCTAAAAATTGGTAAGAACCGAATCGAAATAATTATTTCGGGACCGGAACTGTAACGGAACCCAAATTATTTATTTCATCTGGAATCGAAACCGGAACGGGACCGTTATTTCATTTCGGTCCGGGTCCCTGGTATGCACCAACGAATACGTACATGTCGATACTCTTCTCTTCTTTTTGGCGTCAACCACAGAACTTCAATAAAGGCGTCAACTGCGGTACGCGCCAGCACAATTTGGGCGATCGTAAATTGGACTACTTTTACAGTATATTACGACCACAAGTTTTCTTCTTGATTAATTTTATTCATCTTCCCTAACTGTTGCACTATTATCATTATTTGTTAAAATAACTAATTGCATGTAGTCTACTTTATTTATTTTACTTAAATTTTAGGGGGTTAGTTAGACAGATAGTACAACAAAGGATTTTAACCCTTCTCGCTCCAGGGCAAAGGAGCCTTGGGTTTTAAGTGCAATATTCGTTAGGACAGTCTGGATGCTTAGTGGAGTTGGTGCATTGCAATTTCTAAATTATTTGTACATTCGAGGTTTCATTTATCTTACATTCAAGGAATATAATATGCTCTATTAGTTCATTATTATCAATAATATCTCCTGCACACTAGTGACGAACGATATTTTTACAATATAATGTAATATTTTAATAATAATATACAACCACCCAAAACAAACATTCTATAATATCTTTCCTTGAAGACTTAAATCAATTTTTGTTAGATTTTAAATTACAAAGTCAACTTGATATCCTCTTGAGAGATGTAAATAAAGTCGATTCACTCGGTATATAAACCTGCAAGATGGCCGACATGTCATTGAAAATGCAAAAATTTATTTTTTCTACTATACTGTATAAATAAATTAACTTTCGGGCCCTAGCAACACGAAAGAAAACAAAAGTAAATGTTACAGTTACCTGAATATTATCCGTTGCTAGAGTAGGTTGCTAGGTACGAAAGTCATACTTTCGGTGCCAGGACAAAAAAATCGAACTGACAGACTCTGACAGTACTCAAATAACTAGTTGTCAACAATACTCAAATAACTAGTTGTCATGGATTATTTTACAGGTGGAAAAAAAGCTTATTTTATCAATTTAATTTGAATAAAATCAAAGTGTATTACCTAATAATATATTGATCAGAGGACAGTAGTAGAAAAAATTTAATACATTACACGATGCGAAAGCCTTTTTTGGTGGTCGGAAGTATTAAATCACCTCGGCAATTCAAAAACCTCCTCACACCAAAAAATTTACTTTCGCATCTAGTAATGTAAATAACTATTATTTAGCTGGAATATGACTTTTGTCATATGACATGTCGGCCATCTTGCAGGTTTAAGGTCGATTTATAAACTTGACGTTCCGTTTGCGTTCGCCGTTTCAACTTAAAAGCACAGAGTTCCATAAGATCATTTATATTTGACGTTGACGTTGCCGTTTGCGTCGGTCTTGCCGTTCCCTTCCGTTCAACATAAACCAATTTTATCTTTTTCCGTTCGTAGAAACGTCGTAGCAGATTTAAAGAGCCAATCCAAATCGTATTTGTCTATCATGTGATATTTACCATATGATTTGCAGCCACTTTAAAGTTTGTTTATGTTCTGTGTCTATGTCGTTGTAAGACCACATAGGTACAAAGGATAATTCCCACTCCGGCAATTAATCTTCAAAATATTCCTTGTTCATTTTGAGAATAACAAAAACAGTAAAAACACAATATTAATCACACGAAAAGTCAAAAGAAAAGCAGGTTATGTCATTCTTTGAACGTCGCCAACGCATAGACAATTTACCTTTAGATAAACAAACAATAATCACGAATGTGGCAGTTTTATGGCCTCGCGCATGTAAACAAAACTGGGAACTATTAGACATGCGCACTGCAACATTATTGTTTGACGAATGGGAAAATAGACAGGTCCGGGCTTTAAAATTTAAATTCCTGCTCATATGCCACCATAGAGGGTTTATTTTACCCCTATTTGGGCATAATACAATTATACAACGGCTGCAACTAGTACTAGTCTTTACTAGTCATTGTTTATATTACAATCCGAGTCACTAAAAGCACAAACACAATTCACTAACTAAACTACACAAAAACCAGAAATCCATAAATATTAAACACCAGTCCCACACAATCCACGATAGCCGATCCGATAGCTGAAAACTTTAGAAAACTACAAGGAATCCGCAGAGAAGAGAAACCTTAAAACACAACAACAAAAATGGCGGCCGAGCCGGTTCTGGAGAATATTCTTGAGCGCGTCGATAAAGTAGGACGGCCGATAACACGAGGTTTGTGCGCATGCACGAAGGTTCCCCAAATGAAGACAGCTGACCGACGAGTCATGCGCTCGGACGTATTTTTTCACCCATAAAACGTAACTTTTGTTTGCGCAGGAGATAAGCTGTAGGTATCTAAAGGTAAATTGTCTATGCGCCAACGTCAAGCTTATAAACAGTCGAATTTCGTGTCTACGGACGTCGACGCAAACGGAACGTCAAGTTTATAAATCGACCTTTTCCGAGTGAATAGACTATATAAAATATTCTCGACAAAAATGAAATTATAGTAAATTCATACGTACCTTATTTCTCTCTTATATAATTTTGGCTTCATTTCATACATAAATGCATCAACACTGTAATACCACCAATTAACCCCCTTTTCTACTTACTTGTCATTGGACCTGACATCCCTGTGGTGGTTACAAATCTTTAGGTTCTTGGATAATAATATTAATATTAAATTTTCTATGCAATAAATAAAATCATTTTATGAAGTGAGCATTATTTTCAACTTTAGCGTTTTTAAAAAAAAGTTTTCTTTTTCTAAATATTTAATTGTATGCAAGTTCTCGCTTTGTGTGGTTTTTTTAGGTGAATTAAACGCAAAATGTCACTAACACTATTTAATTATTATTATTATCGAACAGAGCTACCCACAGTCACAATTTATAAAATTATACGATTAAATATAAACAAATTTAATATTACAGAAATTAAACCCTTTTCGAACAGTCGAGCCCATTTACTTCTTTTATTTGTTCGTTTTTACTCTTTTGCTCGAAACTATACGCCTACGACCTTTTTAGAAATATTATTTCGCTACCGGACTAGCCCACCCGACTCAACTGCATTTTTCTCACGTAGACTTTGGTGGTACCAAGCGAACTTTTAGCAAAATAACACCTGCCTAATTGATTTTAATGGAACTTCGTTGTTAAATTTTTTGGCAATTATTACCAAGGAACACCGCCTTAATGGACCCTAAAAGTATTTTGTTGTCTCAATTTATTAAACTTTTTTGAAACCACCAGCCAAAAGTAGGGACCCGTTGACTTTTAGAGAAAAAGATTTTCTATACTTTAGTTCTTTGATACGTATTGTTTTGAATAGCCAAAAGGCGGGCGCAAGATACCAGAAAAATAATTTTGAAAATTTATTAAAATGTTATGTTTCGGTATTCCTTTCGGATTTTGACGTCATTTAACTTTGTTTTATTACTGTAAGTAAAACACTTTTTTACTTAAATTCCACTTTTTATTGACAATACGACATGTTTCACTGCACTGCAGCTTCGTCAGGTAATGTACATTTAATTTTAAAGATACGCTATATATAGATGCCTGTATAATAACAAAAGAAATTTTATTGTAAAGGGTGGTATAAACGATGGGATTTCCTAATATTTTGTATAATTTATTCTAGGATGACAAACAATTTAGTCCTAAGAACAGATCAAAGGTTTGGGGTTTTCCTATCTTAATTTTATTTACAAAATTTATGAAATTGGGAGTTATATTGACTGACAAGAATATTAAAATAAGTTCAATAAAGGTGAATTGTTTAGGTCTAATTGATTGTTTAACAACACATTTGCATTTTTAAGCTTGTTTATTTCCAGTGATTCGAGATGGTTTAATTTTGATCCTTTATTTTCTATATGAAGTATTTTAAATTCTTCTTTAAAAGAGTGGTTGGATTCAATAAGATGATTCCAATTACGCGAATCATCTTATTGAATCCAACCACTCTTTTAAAGAAGAATTTAAAATACTTCATATAGAAAATAAAGGATCAAAATTAAACCATCTCGAATCACTGGAAATAAACAAGCTTAAAAATGCAAATGTGTTGTTAAATAATCAATTAGACCTAAACAATTCACCTTTATTGAACTTATTTTAATATTCTTGTCAGTCAATATAACTCCCAATTTCATAAATTTTGTAAATAAAATTAAGATAGGAAAACCCCAAACCTTTGATCTGTTCTTAGGACTAAATTGTTTGTCATCCTAGAATAAATTATACAAAATATTAGGAAATCCCATCGTTTATACCACCCTTTACAATAAAATTTCTTTTGTTATTATACAGGCATCTATATATAGCGTATCTTTAAAATTAAATGTACATTACCTGACGAAGCTGCAGTGCAGTGAAACATGTCGTATTGTCAATAAAAAGTGGAATTTAAGTAAAAAAGTGTTTTACTTACAGTAATAAAACAATATTATTATGGATTTCCACCAAGTAACGACCAATAATATTAAAGTCATTTAACTTGGTGAGATTATAATTTTATTTCATTTTAATTTTACATTTTTGAAATAGTGTGACATTTTTGATTTTCTTAAATATTCTGTATGTATCATTTTTAAATACAAAAAAATTCTTTAAAAATAATTTAAATTCTCAACTATCAATTATATCTCCCCTTTGGTTCACTAAGGGCGGATGTCAAAAAAAGGTATTTTACGGGAGAGCTAAGCAGAACGTTAATAATTTGACTTTGTTTTTAGATTTTGCTGTTATTATAATTATTACATTTTCAAATATAAACTGGAAAGTCCATTGAACATATTGCAAGCTCTAAATTTTGTGAACGTACCTAAATTAAACGAAAATAAATTTTTTAAATAAAAAATTACCATAAAAATGACGCGAGCGAGCTGAAACGGACAAAAAAGTGGTCTTAAAAAAAATTCAAAAAATTATAGGTGTATTCCTTCTGGGGCGGAGATTTCGGAAAAAATAAGCAAAAAATTCCATTGTCAAAATTTGACACCTGTCAATGTCAAATTTAAATTTTTTTTTTTTTAATCGGACGACGTACAGAGCTTTGTTTTGAAACGATAAATGGGATAAAAAGTTTCGTAACAATCTTATGTACCGTGCGAGCTGCAGCTCGTGTATAAACTATTTGTCAAAATTTTCTTTCGCTCTAGCTTCCTTATAGTTTATCCGATTTTGACGAAATTCGGTATGGTGGCTACGGTAGCGGTATACTATAAAACGTATATCTCAGATCTGTCAAAATCTTATTGACAAGCTGTATATAGAATACCTGTCAAAAGGTCAAATTTGGGAATTTTCTATAGTTGTCAAAAAAAATAGCGGGTAGTACCAGACCCAAGGAATACGGAAAAAATACGCAAAAAATCCTCCTGTTAAATTTAGACAGCTGTCAAGTTTATACTTGAAGTGCGATATTGACGAAACAATTTTTACCCTCCATTGTTGAATTAAAATAGCAAAAACAGTGTCAACACAAGTAAATTAATCACAGTTTGTTGAAATTTTACAGGTTTTACAGTACACTGTTGACTGACAGAAGCCACATGTCCAATGTTGGCAGCTTTCACAAAAGACGTATGTGCGACTTCGGTCTAACGGGTGCTGGGCGATAAAGACGGTTGCCCAAACTTTGTCACATAGGCCGTTAGTACTCCAAAGCAGAAGTGGACAACTGGCTTAATATAATTACTGTCTTAAAAACTATTAACTTTAGGACATAGAGCTTTAGTCCATTGTATAGAGCGGCTTCGGTTTAGTGGAAAATGATATTAATGCTATTTTCTCAAAATTGTGACATCCGCCCTTAGTAAACCAGAGGGGAGATATTTTCTTATAAATAAAGAATTTTTGAATTATCCCCTCATTACAAATACCTACTCCATCCCTGCAAAATCAAAATTATTAGAAATTAAATGATTTTGACGATCCTTAGTCCCTCGATCAATTTGTTTATAAATAAATATAGCAGACTAGACCAAATTCTTTTCAAGGTCGCTTCTTAGTTAAATGAATTTTCCATATTGTTTTGTTTAGACGTGTCTACGCTTCACGCCGCGCGTCACGACAGCTAGTGCAGTAAGTAGACTTGAATCGTGATTACGTAAGTGTGCTTGCTTGTAACTAATAGAAATATATGATAAAACTAGAATGATTAGCTAAAATGCATATAATAAAATAGTAGTATTAATATAAAATAATTGTAAAACTTAAATATAAGGTACAATCAACATTCCTGGAATTACAATTAGTACAATTAAAATTTTATTTGAAACAATAACTTAACAATTTTACCTTAAATACAATTTTACGTGATCCTTAAACATATTATAACTATGCAAAAATTAGCTGTGACTATAAACAACATATTTTTAAAATAAGAAAATGCAAATGTTTATAAAATAACTTGTTACTTTGCCTTTTTTCGACTTCTCCTTCTTTCAGGATTTTTTAACTACTGCTCCGAGCCCGTGGGTCTTCACTGTGTAGTGTGTATGTCATGGAGGATGGAATTCCTACAGGTCGAGTTTCGTTACTTGAAGAGAGTCTTCCATGCCCAGACGGTAGGCGAGGGCGGAGTCGGAACACCATTGGTTTCATTGCTGCTAATGGCTGTCTTATGGTTGGGACCCCTGCTGGAAGCGGACTAACTTCACCCACCTTGCTGGATGTACTGAGTGGGTGACATTTGTCGGGCCGCTGCTGATGTAGAAGCTTGTGGATTTCTGTGTGATATGGTAGTCGTTGGTTGCAGCTTGGGACAGGGCGGCATTCGACGGCAAACTGAGCATAAATGGGTGAAATCACCTGCCTGAGCCAGAAGATCACAATAATGGTTTGACCCAAACATGCCGCGGGATTGAGGTACAGATAGCACAGTCACACCTCATTGTTGTTGGGTCCCGGTCAGCGCCGGATTTATGCCTAGGCCCAGGCCTAGGGCGGCAAATTTCAGACAATTCGAATATCACTGAGTCTTACTACACATTTTAACTACAGTTCAATTTACAAAAATGACAACCCGCGCTGCCCTCTAGCCTATTACCTAATTTCACCTAATCTAATTCAAATCCGCTCGTCTAATTTTCCGCCATCGCTGCGGATTGCAATTACCGCATGGCGACACGACTGAGTTTGCGTTCGCGTGTTGGTTTTACGTGCACGGTACCAGGAGTTGCGCGCTGCGTTTGCTTGTGTTTATTCTTTTGTTTTAACTTGTTTTAGACATACATTTTCCCTACAAGAAAACATATTAAAATATAATTGTACATCGCAAACCTTTGTAAATTTGCATTTAAATAACATAAAATTAATAATTTTTACTTTTGGCTTTGCCTGTATGATGCTATTAATGGTATTGTCAATGTATTGTAAACATAAAGACCAATTTATGTTATATAATGACGTAACACAGCATTCGTTTTTGAACAATTTTCATATTTGTGTCTGTGCTTTTTTGATTCTTTGTTTGAAATATTGTTTTTTAGAAATATATTATGGTTAACTCAAAGAAATTGAAGAATACATTTTTTTTTTATTTCTTGAGGTATTGTGTTTTTTAATATTTGTAGTAAATTGTTAAACATTTAATATGATATTCTAGGTGGGGGCGGCAGGCGCGTATTTGAGGGGGGTAATGGGGGTAGCTATCACCCCATCCCAAAAAATAAACACTGACAAATCAGTAAAAAGAGGCGTAATACCCAAAAAATTTTCGCCTGCGGCACTACTATTACTTTTTTCTGCTTTAAAACCACGTCACATCGTTGAAAAAAGGGCGTGGCATCCAAAAATTTTTCGTCTGTGGCGCTGTTTTTTCCCTTACCCCCCCCCCCCCCCAAAAAAAAACTGACCGCTGCATACGCGCCTGGGGGCGGCAACATTTCTTTGGGCCTAGGGCAGCGGTTTCCATAAATCCGGCCCTGGTCCCGGTTGTTTGATATGCACAACATTGTCAGAAATGCTTGGTATTCTGTATGAATGAGTTCAATCCATAGCTCCACTAAAGCCCTAATAGGCCAAAAACTAGGGTGGCATGGAGCGTCACCTCCCAAATATTCGTATAAATTAATGCAATGATATAATGCGTTTCGAAAAAGTACATTTTTAAATATCGGATCTTCCACCATCCTAACAGCCATTTTAAAATGTTTTTTTTAATTACACTTATTTTTGTAGGGAAATGCCGTTGTAACGAAATAAGTAACGTAAAGTTTGTCTCGGATCGCACAATTAAAAAATCAATCTGTTGAATTTTTTTAAATTCTTGCTCTGTATGTATGCAGCTTTTATTTAACGCGTACTCGATTTACTAATTTGTCAAGATATTTGGAGAAAATAATGAAAATTTCTTGTACTAATTTAGTTTTTATACTGTTGGTGAAGGAAATTGTCAGTCTGTCCTTGTCTAGCCTTGCTTCTGTCTGTCATTGTTGTTTATCATATTAATTTAGTAATTCTTTTATATTTTCTTTCATGGAAAGTTTTTTAAATTGCGGCGTCAGAACAAGCCCGCGAATTTTCTGGGTTAAATCTTGCTTTTATGGGTAACTGGAAATCAATTAAAATCTTCGATTTGTTTATATTTACTTCTCTACAACTAAACAATTAAAAATATTTTTTGTGTTTCTTAATTGATATTTAAGTGTTTTCCACATTTTTTCACACTCTTCTGGCCTCACAGTGTTTTTGTTTTCTCTCTGCTTCCTTATTTGCTAATGCTTTTTAATGCAATTCTTTAGGACGTAGAAATATAAAAATATATTTGCGGGAACAGATTGCTAAAACTTCTCGTATCTGGTCGGCATTCAGGTCCCCGCCATTTACTTTTTATTGATTCCATTTAACTTTGGATTCTAAGATTTGTTTATTGTGTTGCTTCGTCTGCCGATAATTAAGTCTATGGTTAAAATATTTCTAGTGTAAATGGTTCATTTTTACATGTGTTTCCAGCATGATCATGATAAGATTTTAGCATTATTGTTTAATAAGATTATTTTATTGAAGCATTTCCGAATTCTACTAGAAATTTCATTTTTAATGGCGTATTTTAAGTGTTTTCAATAGATGTCCGTAGGAGCAAATATTAATTATCTTAAAAAGATTGACTTATCGGTTACACTTTAGAATTGTATTTCTTTGTTGTTGCCTCACTTCGACCAAAAAGACTCCAATTTATATTGGGTATTTTTTCTAATTCTTGACGTAATGTAGGGAATGTGTTAGATGTTGTTAGGGTGGCTGCAGTTGTCTCTGCAGTGTTGGTGTTTTCCAGATCAAAAGTTACATGTCTGGGGTTGATCTTCTCTTTTCTGTTCTAAAGTCTCTGTGACTGTATGACATGTCATATTGAAGGCAGGATAATCATATTTAACATAACTTTCTACGTCATCTTCGTTTGCCAAATTGATGCTCCACGTACAAAATACTTTTTTTATTAATCGAATTGCGAAAACTTTGGCCCTATCTTCAACCACTGCCCATGTATTTTGGAATTATTTTCTGTTACATATGAAGCGATCTCTTTATACAAGACGTTAAACTGTTAGTACGTTTGGGGGTTTCTCTCCCAGGTGGATTTACCATTTATGCTATCTATTCAGTATCCTTCAAAAAACGGTCAACGGATGCCGTTTCTCAATGATATTACATTACTATCTAGATTAAATTTAGTGTAGTAATCTTGTAATGTTATCTTTACCACAGCTTGTACAAGCACATTAATCCACTGGTGACCGTTTCCAATATATTGGGTACCTTGGTAATTATAACTGGAGTCGATATTTCCAGCTATTGTTAGTGAAGTCGAAACAGTACGATTTGGTTTTAGATTACTGATAATTCGTCCATTTACAACTTTGAACTGTCTAAAAGAGTGTGTTTTTCTACGTTTTTCCGCATCTTGTACAAGAATATAAGATGATAACCCTCCCGGCGTCTACTGCTGCCTCATGGGAAGATGCCCCACAGTAAGTTACGAGTCGAGTAACTTCGATAAGACATGAAAATACATTAACATACTCAAATCTAATTTTTTCTAAAAATTGTACGAAGCCTTCTTTTCTTGCACATCATAGCCGGTTTCAGGATCTGGGCTAACGTTTTGTAATGATATAGCGGTTATATTTGTCGATGGATTTCGGCAGTCATACGCTATAAGGGCAGTATAGACAGATTGGACCATTAGCGTCACGCTGATTAAAACTTTCACTGTAACAATAATAGTAGCTAGTCTTTTATCTCTCCTTATATTATTAATATATCATAATGAAGTTAAACTTATTCTTTCTATAGGGTGGCTCTAACTTATCTTTACTTCATTAGATAGTCCTTATATTTTTCAGGAAGTTTAACGTCGCGCGTTCGTGTTTGTCTGGCCTTTTCTATATTTACTTCGGGGGGGTTGCTAATCTAGCACAACCGAATCCTCTGAGTTGGTAAAGTATTCCTCTTTTTCTGATTCCTTTCTTTCTTCGATTCCGAATGTTAAAAATTCATCGATACCATATTGACTTGCTTTCTCGTCTTGCGTATCATATAATTCTTCATTATTCTTACGTTTATTATTATCAAAAAGGTCCTTAGTCTTATGTTTACATGGCTTACGTATGTCCGCGTGCACCATATGTTATGTCCTTTCATTTACTTTTTTTTTAAACGTGTAAGTGAATCGACGTTATTTTGTTTACCTTTTCTATATTGTATCGTAAAACTGTATTCCATCAAAAACATTGTCCACTTTGCCAGGCGTGAGCTTCCATCCTTAATGGTCAACAAGTATTTTAATGGTCGATGATCAGTCATGATAATGAAGTGGGTGCCAGTTAAATAATTTCGATATGTTTTGACTGCAAATACGATGGCGAGACACTCTCTTTCTATGGTATCGACGTTCTGCTTCATTCAGGGTTCTACTAGAGTAGCATAGTGAATGTTACACGCCATTATAATGTTAAGAAAGGATAGCTGCAATCGAGGTTCCACTTGCATCGGTATTTACTATAAACTGTTTTGTAAAGTCTGGATACTTTAAGATGGGAGAATAAATTAAAGCATTTCTCAGACTATTAAATGCATACTGTTGTTCAGAATCCCAATGATATTTGACATTTTTCTTGGTTAACAAAGTCAGCGGCTGACTAATCTTTGCGAAATTGGGTACAAACTTCCTATAAAAACCAGACAGTCCCAAGAGTGCCCGAATTTTTTTTAAGTTTCTTCGCTCAATTATCTTCGTTTTCTGATTGGTAGTATATCCTTCTTTTCTAATAAGATTACACAGGTACTCGATTTCTTCCTTTATAAAGTGACATCTTGTGGCCTTAGCTTTAAATTACTGTCCCTAATTTTTTTCAAATACAAATGCTTTAAACGTTCTAAGTGAGTATCAATGTCACTGAAAAATACAATTATATTAAGATAAACTAAGCACTCGTGGTATGTTAATTTTCCTAAAATGTGGTTCATCATTTTGGTCCATGTTGCAGGAGCGTTCTTTAAACCCATGGCTATTCGCAGAAAATTGAAAGTATCCGGATGCTAAGTCCATTGTGGAAAATCTTATAATTTATCGATAGTCTCTTGTATATTAGGCAGTATTTGAAATTTCATTAGGAGAACGATAGTCGATTACAAGCCCATACCAGACATCCTCTCTAGGGTATCTTTTCTTTGTTATAAGTATGGCTGGAAAACTCCATGGTGACTGACTTTCTTTAATTAGCACTAAAATGTCCCGGTTAGTCACACTTATAACAAGTTCTTAAATCTGCTGTGGTTTTTCTATCGCTGTACAAGGACTAGTTATTCTTTGCATCATCAAATCGATTGACCACTCTGTACTCGCGGCTGCTAGATGGATGTAGTAAATGTTCTATTGATTCTTCCCTTTCCGCTATTTTCAAGGCATCATCTAAATCCTTGGGATTTCCAAACAATACTTTTTGCTTGATTGGCATTGTTAATTCCAAAGAAAATTGCGTATCAATGTTTTGTACAAGTTTACTTTTTATCGGATTATCTATATCCGAATCTCCTGTGAGGATAATGGTTCTATTTGCCAGTAAGCAGTAAGTCTGGTCAAAAACTTTTGGTTACCGGCATTCCATGAGTGTTCTTCATAGCTGATTCCTTTACGTACTGTCGAGTAAATTGATTTTTTAAGTTTTCTTTTAACACTTTTCAATCGGCTGTATTTTGTAATGGTGGTTCTGATTCGATAAATTGTTTTGCCTCATAGCATAGTTTTAATCGAGTGATCGACACCATTCCATTTTCAGTCCAATCGCTAGTACCCCTGTTTCCTCAACGATTGTTAAAAATTCTTCTATACTTGTGGTGCCATCGTAATTTGGTAAGGAATCTGTTCCAACCATAATTTCTGGTGCACGCATAACAAAATTATTGGTAATGGGAGCGGTGGGAGTTGGGTCAGTAATTTTGACAATCAGAAATCTTCAAAGCTGGTTAGGGGGGAGTTATGTTTGTACCCCACACCTGAGACCATAATGTAATACCATCAATCAACCTCTTTTTCTACTTACTTGTCATTAGACCCGACATCCCTGTAGTGGTTACAAAATTTTAAGTTCTTGGATAATAATATTGAATTTGATTGTATGAAAGTTCTCGCTTTGTGTGTTAGGTGAATTACACACAAAATGTCACTAACACTATTTAATTATTATTATTATTATTATCGAACAGAGCTTCCCACAGTCACAGTTTATAAAATTACGATTAAATACAGGGTGTTCTCAAAGTTGAGTCATTCTGCAAGCGAGGGTAAGGAAATTTGCAATCTATTTGCAGAATATTTTCGGGAGGTTTATGTTCCCGACCAGGGTGGTAATCAACCCATATTTCCTGTGATTGACGGCAATAATCATGTTTTGATAACAGAAAAACAAATATGCGATACCATTGCCGCTCTAGATCATAAAAAGTGCCCTGGTCCGAATAACATTCCTGGAATGTTTATCAAAAAATGCAGTACCTATCTTGTTAAGCCTCTCTTACATATATATAACCTCTCATTAAAACAAGGTATTTTTCCTACTATGTGGAAAACATCTCATATAACTCCTTTACCCAAGGGAGGAGACAAACATAACGTAAAAAACTATAGACCCATAAGTAAATTATGCATTTTTGGAAAAATTTTTGAAAAAATTATTCACAACATCATACTGGAACAAGTTAAAGATATTATTTTAAAACAACAACACGGATTTTTTCCACGTAGGTCAGTTGAGAGTAATCTAGTAGAGTTCACGGATTTTGTTTTGGGTAGTATGGATAATCGCGAGCAGGTCGACGTGGTGTATACGGACTTCAGTAAGGCGTTCGACAAAATTAGTCATTCTATACTGATGGAGCGTCTTGCTGATGTCGGTGTGCATAATAGTTTGTTCAAATGGATCTGGTCCTATCTCAGCGATAGACGACAGATAGTTTCTGTTGGGGGATTTTATTCTGAGCCTTTTATAGTGCCGTCTGGTGTGCCGCAGGGTAGTCACCTTGGCCCCCTGTTTTTTATTATATATATTAACAACATACAACAATGCTTTAATTTTTCTAGATTTCTGCTGTACGCAGATGACCTAAAATTTTTTAGAATAATCAGGGGGCCAAGGGACTGCGATAGATTGCAAGATGATCTTAATACTTTGGTAGGATTCTGCGAAAGTCGGAGTTTATTTCTTAATCTAGATAAGTGTGTGTCGATTACGTTCACCAGAAATAGGAATGTGCATAATTTTCGTTATTCGATTAATAATAGTGATCTTAAGTCGGTAAGTGAAATACGTGATTTGGGTGTTATAATGGACACTAAGTTAATTTTTAGCTCTCACATTGAGCAGGTTGTTAATAAGTGTAACCGATTCTTGGGATTTATTATAAGAAATAGTTTAAATTTTCAAAATCCTCAAACAATTCTAAATTTGTACTATGCGTTTATATTTAGTAAACTTAATTTTGCATCAGTTGTTTGGAGTCCTCAGTACGCGATTTATATACGGAGGTTGGAAAGTATTCAAAATAAATTTTTACGGTTCTTATCACGTAAGACGGATGTACTCATAGTAAATAGTAATTACAAACCCATTATGGAAAGGTTTTCGGTAGTAACGCTTGCTAGAAGACGGACAATTTCTGATCTTGTTATGATTTATAAGCTAGTTAATAGTCTTATTGATTCGCCAATACTTAGATCAAAGTTGAGCTTTAATATACCGGTTAGGGACATAAGGTTTCAAAATATATTTAATATTCTATTTCGAAATACTAATTCAGGTCAAAATTCTATTATCTGTAGAGCGACACGTACCTATAATGGTCTTTCCTTGAGTATGGAAGTGTTCGATATGTCTATAGTTAGATTTAGGAAACACATCAGATCATTGCTGTAAATTTTTTTTTGTTTTTAATCTTAATTTTTGTAAGGTTTTATATTACATTTTTGTTTGTATAATTAAAACATTTAATTCCCACTAGCTAATACCACAACGTGGATGCTTTATTGGACTTAGTGTCTGTTGTATCCCTACTTGTTAATAAATAATAATAATAAAATTTTTTTTTTTATTTTACCAGGTTGTAGAACTCGTAAAATTAAGTAATTGTACCAAAAATCATTTATATAAAAGTTGCAGAATAAAGAAGTCATTAACAATTGAAAAAATGTAAAATTTAAAAACTTAAGACCTTCTCTTTGGTATTCTCGACCACTAAAACCCGTAAAATGAATGAATGATAATTAATTTGTATCCTACAAAAAAATAAGCCATACCCAGTATCGCCAGTAGGTAAACAAAATATTGATAATGCAGTGGTCGAGAATATCAAAAAATCAGGTCTTACAGTTGTTAAATTTTACATTTTTTCAATTGTTAATAACTTCTTTATTCTGCAACTTTTATATTAATGATTTTTGGAACAATTACTTATTTTTACGAGTTCTACAACCTGGTAAAATAAATGACTCAACTTTGAGAACACCCTGTATAAACAAATTTAATATTAGAGAAAGTAAACCCATTTCGAACAGTCAGCGCACTTACTTCTTTTATTTGCTCGTTATTCTTTCGCTCGAAACTAAACGCGTACGACCTTTTTAGAAATATTATTTCGTGAACGGACTAGCCCACCCGACGACGTCTTTGGGGCAAGAAATTACTAAAATTAAACTTTCGACTAACTAGACCGAACTAACACCTGTGTACCTTGTTGACTGCAGCTCGAAACAATTAAACATTAACTACAACTGAACCAGTCCCTCAGGACTTAAGCCAGGACACACGGTGTCTGCCAATATTCCTCCTTCCACTAATATTTCCTTGAACTATCAGTTGGAGAAGTGTTTACTTCTGTCCTCTCATTACATAACCCAGGTCACAGAATGTATAGCTACGCAATACATATTCTGTGGTTACTCAAAGTGTAAAAAATGTAATTTTTCAAATGTCAGTATTTCGATAACGGTTTATGTATAGGAATATTGTAGCAACTGCACTGCTGGGTAAGTCAACGATTGCGACAAATCTGCGCTTCCAAAAGAAAGCACAAAGTAGCGCTTTTCAGAGGAGCGAGCGTTTTGGTCGCCTGATTACCTAGACAACCATAATCTGACAATCCTCATGTTTGACACAAGTTTGAAATGGGCGATGAGGGGTATTAAAAATGTATCTTAATTTTACCAATTTAATAAGCTTTTAAGCCATATATACTATAGACCATAAGCATAGGCGAATATTATGTTTTGAAAATAGGATGCCATGCTTATACCGCAACAAACATAAACAAATGTTTTGAAATGTCAATACGTTTCAAAAATAGCTATTGTTTTAAACAAATTTAAATGAGAATTATTATTCTAAAAAAAACATATAATGGAAAGTTTTAAAAAGTATAATTTATATAGATTTTGTAAAGCGTCCAAATACGCCGTTCGCGTTTAATATGTATGTAGTATGTTAACTGTCCTAACTGAAAACTGTGATCAAGACATGTCTAAGAATGGCTTGTTTAAGAAGATTAAAAAAAGTCTGCTGCAAATGTCAACCAAACATACTTATATCTCCAGAAGAAAAATGAATTGTTTCAAAGTATTATATGTTACATCTAATACACTTTACTCATTCGCCTTGCTTTTCACCATTAAAGGAAGTATTAGAAGAATTCCAGAAACATTTAGACTTTATAAAAATGTAAATCGTAAAACGGTATTTAAATAAATAATATGTATTAATGCAATTTGTAATTTTTATTTTGCAGTAAATACATTTTAACAAACATTTTTACAAAAAAACCGGTTGTGGGAGAATTCATGTGTGTAATTCGAGCACAAAGTGATATTGAATTTCTCGCGTCGCGTAGCCGCTCAGAGCGGCTATCCATCAATTTGGGCTCTTAATACACACACAGTTATAGCAGATGGCATGGGTATTGAACAAGAAGGAAGAAATTCGAACATCTATTAAGACGAAATCAAGGAATCAAATAACTGCGTAAAAAAGTATTTATGAAATGCTTACAAATTGATGCGAGGAAGCTAACATAGAGAAAATGCTAATACATATTAAAATTAATGGTATTTCTTCAAAAATTAATTTAATTTTGTTTAAAAAAAATACGAATTTTTACGTTGGGTACTCCGACTAATTAACTAAAATATTTAAAGACGAATTATTTACATTTCTTTTTAATATTTAGTATAATACCTTACCTACCTTGCAATAAATGTTATAACAAATGTAAACTTCTAAATTTCATACAGTTTTAACAATAAATAGCTAAGCTTTATTCTGAATGCAAAATGGAATGTTTATTGGACATTAAAGGGAAAAGGATAAATTCATTATGTATAATAAATAAAAGATAAGTTATGTGCAAACGCAACATTTTACTGTTTTATAAAATTAAAGACACTAAGTTATTCTAACTTTCAACTTAAATATTTTATTGTTGCAGAATCAAACTTTACAGTAGAAATGGATGAGGTAATAAGGTTAATAGTTATGGCTTGACTTTGAGCATGAATTACTAAAAACGAATGGAATCCAACACAAAAACTAATATTTATGTATTTATCTTCAAGACAAGATTCAAAAGGAGAAAGAAAATACAAGTTCTTATTACCGAACGGTAAATTTCTATTTACCCCGGGTAGGGCAAAACACTGAACGTTACATGCTATATTGTCTAGTATTTTGGATTCACCTGTGGTAGTAAGAACTTTCTCCAATACAAGAGGGGTGGAGGGTTATTTTTTTTTTCGCAGTGTATTTTCGCTATTATTTTTATAGAGCGCATAAATTTGGTGATAATAATTGTTCCAAGTGTTCGGCAAATAAAAGAACGACCTGTCGGAGTAGATCAATTTTAACTGCGAAAAATACATTTCTACATCAACAGAAGTTACGTATTATTATTTTTCTTAAACGTAAGACTCACATAATAATAATTATAATAAAATTCTCTATGTAGCGACTTAGTCTATTAAATGCTATCTATCATTATATTTGGCTACGCCACCGACACAAACCGCCCAGAAAGTTGCCGTCTAAAAAAGAGCATGACGCGTTTTTGGAATTTGTGGTAAACAATAGACCGGACCTTTCATCTATTTTCAGTCCCATTTTATGAGGAAATTGTGAAAAAATATTTTATATTATTATAATTATGTTGTAATATGCCACGCTGTTTTATTTTTCCCGATTTATCAGTTTATCAGTGGCGAAGCGTACGAGTAGACAAGGTAGACATTGTCTACCCAAAATTGTACACAAAAGGTTTATTTTTTTATTATAAAACAGTTTTATAAAATAATTATTTGTTAATGTACTTTGACTTTTAACTTTATTAATGTCCAACAAATTGCAGCATTGTATCAAACATCAAACTATTATAAAAGAAACTCAAACCGGCCGACCGGCGGCGTGGCGAGACCGCACGTATGGTAAATAAATGTAATACGCACTACGCAGCCGGGGTATAGAAAGACACATCGAGATTTGTCTTTTAATAATGCAGCCACCATGCAGGCGGGCGCTTCCCTCACTGCTGAAAGTGTCGATGCAAGCACGCGAATTTCGGGCGATCCGAAGACACTTGAGCGTTTGTCTTTGTTGTTGACCAGCTATTTACTATGTATTACCGGCGCGATATAATATGGCTTTAGGAATCGTATGCGACTTGGTCGATTTCTATATTGCAGTTCTGTGTTCTCTCTCGCTCGTTTGTTTAGTCTGGTAAAGACGGTTGTTGGTGGCAGAGTAATTATTATTTTATTTTATTAACTCTTCGTTTGATTTTATGTTTTATGATTGTATTGATTGTTCGATAATAAAATAAAATGGCAGATAATAGAAGACCCGATTATTTATGTAAAACAACGTAGTTTTTCAACTCTATCTCTAAAAGAAAAATTACATTTGAAAAATTCCCAAAAGCAGCCAGAACTAAATATATCGCAAAAAGATGGAAAAACTATCCGGAAATTTCAAAAAAGTTGGTACGAATCTTTTAGCTGGTTGACGGGAAGTGTCAATACGAATGCATTATATTGCTTTCCGTGTAGTCTGTTTGGTGGAGAGGAACCCTGTGCAAAATCTGGTGTTAATGTGATAACAACATTTTGTACAGAAAGCCAATATTTTTTAACAATAAAATGTTTCACCAATGGGACCAATGTGTTCGTACACAAATTATATGTATTTAAAACAAAGCTCAATTTAATTTTTTATGTCTATCCAGAAAAAAAACCACGCTTCGCCACTGCAGTTTATAGGTATATAAATTGTCCTCGCAATTATAATCGTGATACACAATTACGTCTCTGGAATGTCATGAGCCCATAGCGCTTTGGTTATAACCATAGTTAGGTTTAGTAAAGCTAATATTATTTTTAGAAAATTTCATCATAAAAATTTAGAATCCTAATAGCAAAAAATCGGAAAGTTTAGAACTTGTAAAAAACTCTTCGTATAAAACAATTATACCTTACCTTATATTTAAACGATTTTCACCCTCTTACTTTCTTCTTGTATTGTTTTTAACGTTTTTAATATAAAAACAGGAAGAATGATATTCTTATTTTATTTTGTTGGTCTTGATATTTGACCAAACAGTAGACAAAAGTTCTGAATTAGGTTAGAAAGAAATCATTTAACTGGTCCACATAACGATCAATTATTTTTAACTTATTACCCCAGCCCTTCCTTACTTCTTAATAATATATAGCAAGCACTTGAAGCTCTTTAATGTTTTATCTTTTTTAAGACATAAATATTTTATACAGAACGCTGTCAATAATATACATACAATTATAGTCTATTGGAAAGTAAGGAGGCATATTGGGACGTTTATTGTACAGCATACGTTAGTTTTTAAAAAATCTGGATAACCAGCAATTACATTTTTATTAAACAATTTTTTTTGTATTTTAAATTTTAGTAAAGTTTTTTTAGTGTATTAAATATGTAAATAAAAATAGTTTACAATCGAACTCGGAACTTCTCGATCACCAGTGAAACGCTCTGCCAATTGCGCTACAGAGGCTCTGAAATTCTCTCACCTAACTTGGGTCATATAACTTTTTTAATTTTAAAAACTCTGGCCGTGGTCATGAATGAGTTCATTTCCTTTAAGAACACCCTCTCCGGTTCGAAATCGCCGAATATTTCAAACTCACTACTCGCATAAAAATTAAATAATAATAATAATCTTTATTGTCCAAGACAACAGGTCCCAATTAGAAGACAATGTGACATAGAAAAAATAGGTTAAAAAAGATTCTGAAATAGAAAATGGTGAACTTACCAATTATCCTTATTAGCTACCACATATGTGCAGTAAAGAATACTTAACTTAATTCAGTAATTTACGGTTTTTGTTAGAGCTTGAATTTTATTGCATTTGTAAACTGAGCGAAGGACAGGCCGAATACATCACTGTCATTGCAAGCATTATTGAAAACAAACATCGATTGATATAATGGTGTGTTAATTAAAAAGTTTGTTGACGGAGTAGGCAGATGGAAGACGGGAGAGGACCTGATAGTACCTGAGGGAACATGGAAGGTTATACAGGATAGTAACATAGGACAATCGATGAGCGACCTGGGCATTCTGAACAAAAACTGCATGAACAATTAATATCTGCGATTGAGAAACCTAAACAAAAGATAATTTTGATCAGCGACTCTAGGGGGATATGTGTCTGCTTCCTTAAATGAAAGGTATTTGATAAACTTTTTTTTGAAAGTTTTCTAATAGATTAATGTATTTGTGGAAGATATGATGCCATATAATAGCGCCATATTATAGTTTGGATTGCACGAAGCTATAATAAATCAATGTTTGAGTATATATAAAATCGGCCGAATTCCTTATGATATATCCATGCATCTTCATTGCACTGATGTAAGTATTACTAATGTGAAAAGTAAAGGAAATCTTTGGGTCGAAAACCACACCAGTCTCTGAAGCGGTCTTTACACCTGTGAAGTTATTCGTGAATTTATTCGTGAAGTTACTTCAAGGCTAACTTTGATAATGTAAATGGTCAACTTGGACGTTCAATAAATTCGTGAATTTCTTCGTGAAGTTATTCACGGCAGAGAACAAGTTGCATTTTTCCATTAAATTTTCCGTCAATTCGGACGTACCAACATCCAAACTTTTTGAAAATTTGGTGAAAACTTATTTTTTATAAATGAATGTATCTGGACTTTTCAATATAGACTTTTACCATATCTAGCAGTTTTAAAAATGATGTTTTCAACGTCCGCAAAAACTTTTTAAATTGTTCTGGATCTTCTTGAAACTCAGTCCAAATTAGGTTCAGACCCCCTTATCTTTATCCTGTAACCATGGTCTCACCCACCACCTCTTTCGAATTAACTGTGGCTCTGCCAATAAACAGATAGCAGCGATGATTAGACATATTGCTGCATCTTTCTTTTGTGTAAGTTTACGTTTCTTTATTATTTTAGTACACAAAACAGTCTGAAGATTAACCATTTTTCAAGAAATATAAACTAAAATCAAAAAATCCGACCAAAACAAATAAACCTAACCACAAAATATCAAAAATTTGTTTATGTTGGTAAACTTGTTCGAAACATGAAAATTTGACAAACAAAATTAATCAGCTAATGCACTATGATTACACCGTGTAAATGCTACCGACTTCACGAATAAATTCACGAAGAACTTCACAGGTGTAATTACGCCCTAAGTGTCACACTGTTTAATGGCTGTATTATCAAGGCTATAATTGAAGCGAATAAAGTGTACTTTATTTATAAATGTCACGGCATAAGTTATATGGCGGAAGTTGGTAAGAGAATTTCGGAGCCTCCTTAGACCAATTGACACAGCCTTTGGCTGGTTATCGAGAGGCTCTGAGTTCGATTCTAAACATTTTTCAGTTATATATTTAAAACACTAAAAATCGATTTATTATAATTTAAAATACAATTTTTTTTTAAATAAAGATATTATCAAGGATTTTAAAATATAGAAAATTAGCTGCAGGAAGAGAGGACTCCAAAATATTCTAATTAAACATATTAAATTTTAATTTTGAAGACTATGTAGACCTAAATAATTGCATAAGCGAATTAATGATGAATAATTAAATATCAAGTGCTGAATTGAGTAACATGATTTTCTCGGTTTTGGATAAAATCCCCTCTCCACTTTACGGGTTCGACATAGTCACCTAGGTGTGGTAAGCACTGGGTTGTTTGTTACTAATGATAAGCTAAGAGCTGCGTTACTGTGTAATTTAAATAATTTTTCTACGATTTCCGTTTATCACATCTTTAAGGTCATTTCGACAACCAACGCTGTTGTTATAGGGAATTCAGCTTTCTAAAGTTACTAAGTACATTAAAACCCAGATTATCCGAGGTAACGTGGGGAGCACCTGTCTCGGATAACCGAAAACTCGAATAATCCGGATTTAAAATTTAAGCAAAATAGCTTTTAATAAACACAATAACGCACTAATAAAGAGTCTAGAAACCTAAATGGGGATTCTCCCGCCTTCCCGGTCTTATGGGTGCGAATGGCCAGGGATTCCCCGACGATTTTAAATAGAAAAATTCTATAAGCTCGGTTAATGCGGAGCGTTAATTAGAATGTCCGATCGACTCGGTTAATCCGGACCTCGGATAAACGCGACTCGGATGATCGGGGTTTTACTGTATTGTCAAAGATACCCTTTTAAATACCCTTTGTTTTCCAAAATTGTTTTTTATGCCCTATTGAGTATTATAACAAGCTAAATTTGTATTTAAATAAAAATAGTTTGCATCCGTAAAAAATATGTAGTAGTAGTAATAAGATCTATTTAGCAATAGGCTAAAAATTAACAAATTTTATAAAATATTAAAACAAATTTAAAATATCAGCGTTAAGAACAAATTTAAAATATCAGCGTTAAGAGCTCTTCATCGAGCCGTTAAAACTGCGTTTTTATCGTGAAAACACGTACCCGCGTTCCAATCAACTGAGGAGGTACCGTACAAGAATAATTAGCTTGGAAAGAAAAATTGAAAACCAAAATGCTCTAGTTTTAATTATTTCAAAAAAATTATCAAGATGTAAAGTTGGCTATAAAGCGGTACTTTTTAAAATGTCTTTATATTGTCATTTTGACTTTATTAAAAAAAACTAAAACTAGGGCTTTTTCCCCAAAAAATTTCAAATTTTTTCAAGTTAGTTGGCTATCTAAAATCTTTGTTGGGGTATAGGTATGTATTTTGAGAGTTTCAGTTATCACCGGCAAATCAAGGCGGAAACATAATGTTTACTTCAAAGAGGTACATTTCTTTACTTCTTCAGGGTTATTAAGGGGCTATAAAACGTTTTTCTTTTTTCCTGAAAAAACCATATGTTATATCTGAAGGTTAGTGAACCGGTGGTTAACTAAATGTATATAAAAAACTATCTAACAAATTTTTGGGTTTTTATATAGCACGGTTCACGGACATTCTGATTCTGGTATTCGATGGAGAATATTTAGTAAAATATAGAATTTAATTTTTCTCAAGTTAGGAACCAGGATTTTACATACCAAAATACAAATTTATTTCATACGGAATGGTTGGCGACGAGGTAAAAGTTATCGCGAGCTTAAAACGAAAAATTTTAGAGAAAATTGGAAATAAATCAAACTTTCATACGGATCAGCCATGCCACAGCAAGAACATGCCGTTGTTCAACAGATAAATACTGCTATGATTGGACATTTAAGAGAATTTGATGCTAGTACTAATAACTGGACAATTTTTGTGCCACTGCTAAAAAAATATATTTTTGCCAACAATATTACTGACGAAGACAGAAAACGTGCCATTTTCTTGAACTTGTTGAGCGAAGACTCATACAGATTGATTTTTAATCTATCTTTGCCTGACAGACCTGAAGAAAAAGTTTTTGACGACCTCATAGGCAATTTTAACAAACATTTTGTATCACAACAGTCTACTTTTGCTGAAAGATACAAATTTTATAATTCAAGAAAATTACCGAGTGAGTCAGTAATGAATGGGCCGCACGTGTTCGAAGTTCGGCCGTAAATTGCAAATTTGACGGACATTTGGATATGTGCCTTCGAGATAAATTCAGTATGGGCATGGAAAAAGGAAAAATTATGGATAGACTTTTCGAGGAAGAAAATAAAATAAAATTTTAAGACGCTATTCGTATTGCATGTTCCAAAGAGGCGGCAAATCAACAGGTCCAACAAGCTCCGCCATATTTAAAGCAAGAACACACCATCTGCGCACCTCCCGGAAGTTGCAGGGTAGCCATGACAGAACGTCACCTAGAGGGGGAGGACATCATGGGAGCTATGTCAATGTGACATATGCGGACGCAAAAATCACATATCACTATAAAAGGTGACTTAGGCTGTTTCTGAAATAATCGATTCAATTGAAAAAAAAACAATTTTTTTAGAGAGAACGAAAAGAGTTTCCTGTCTTTTAATAATATACTTTCTATACCTTCTATCCCTGTATATCCTAGCATCTACATTATCTAAAGCGTTCGCAACGCCATCTAATTGCTCAAAGAACCCAACATCATATACCTACGTTTTCAGTTTCAGGCCCAACTCGATTTTCATAGGCTACAACATTAGCTTGTGGATTAATTTTCTTTATAGCCTAAACTGAGTATTTTGCGGGGATCATTTAGGTTTTCAATTTTTCTTTCCAAACTAATTAATATGGTAGAGTAACTTCTCAGTTAATTCGAACGCGGGTACGTGTTCTCATGATAAAACGTAGTTTTAACGACTCGATGGGGAAGCTCTTAACAGATTTAATTGAACCATCCAAACCGCTGTGTTCACTTATAAGCCCTTTACAGAAAATCCGACTTATATATCACACACTCTTAGTTGCGTGAACAATTTCCTCTGAACACGATCAAATTTTTTTGTTCGCGTTAACGCGAGCCTACTGTAAGACGGATTTTTTAAAAATTTATGAATTTAACAACCTATTTTATAATACAAAAGACTTAAAAATATTTTTTTTATATATAAAAATGCCTATAAATCAATAGAATCCTTGCTTTTAGTGAACATTTTCTTATACAAAAAAAAGTTCCATTATGCCCGTGTCCTCATGTAGACTTGGAAAAGCTATTTGTTTTGATAATTTCTATTTCATAGATTTTCTTAAATTTAAATATAAATTATGATTATTTATAATTTTAACAATAAATAACATAATCCTACTTTATGCCTTCATAGTATCTCTATTATTGACAAATAAATAAACCTATATTATGTAAGTTTACAATTTACAAGATTTAACTTAGATGGCTAGAACTTAATTGTTATATACAGGGTGTTCCATAAGTACTGGATGGTCCGCAACAAAAAATCCCACAAACAATGGTTCGATTAGTTTTTGGCATACCTGCTACTTTTCATAGAAAATTGAATAACGTTCTATATTTACACTACAATTTTCTCCAATTTTTGCAGATTAAATTTTAATAAGCACAGAAAATTTAAATATTACTCAGAGAACTGCTACGCCCAAGCAAATGACCAATAAAATATGGTGATGGGTAGCAAATAACGTGTATTAAGTACCTAGTAATTCAGACTGGGGGAAGGCCTACTCAAGTTCCCGAAGTTGAAGCCAATCCCGGAATTAGTGTACGTGGCTTTTCAAGCAATATAGACAGTGGAGGTCCACAGTACTACGCATTTTAGTGAGACAATTACTGCACTCCTTTCACATCTAGCATGTACTAGTAAGTCCGTTAGGTGATTTGGGAAAGGGAGGTACATTTCTGCAAAAAAAATTGCGACCATCTGGGAAAACTTACTATTTTTTTATATTCAATTTTATGGACTGACGAGGCCGTAGAAAATTTACGAATTATTAAAGTTTGCCAATTTCATTTTCAGCATGATACAAAGAAAACAAGAGATCCTAGATTGCAGTCACAATTTCGTATGACGCTGGACGTTCCTCGGCGAGGAGAATTTAAATTTAAACTTGATTCATTATAATTTTTCTAAGCATTTTGAAAAACAAGTCGATAGATAGCCCATTAGGCATATAAGGTTCCGAAGTAACGGGAACATCGAATCAAAATGGCTTATAACTTATGCAATATTAGAAAAACATTTCGAAAAAGAAACTGTAAAAATATGGCGATTTTGGAACTTTATTTTCAAAAAAACATTCAATTTTTGTTACAATTACTGTCTTATTAAGAGTTACTGCCCTGTTAAGAAAAATAGTCGAATCTGCATATTTATAAATTTTGAGAAAATATAGAAATACTCGTTATTTCGCCATCAGTATTAATGGAAAAGTACAAATTATCTGAACTTGTTAATGTTTTCTCGAGGAATTTAAATATGAGGCATTTCGATTACATTTTTAACTGAAAAGGACACTTTTGTAAGTTAAGATCAACTTGCTTAACAATGATCAAACAAAAAATTTCTGACTTAATGTTTCCAGTCGTGATAATTAAGAGATAGTAAAAATGCTTTCATTTAAACAACGTATAACGTTTTTATTACAAAATCAAACTATATGCTTAAAACTAATAGAAAATTAAGAACAAAAGAAACGATGTTATTAAATCTAACAAAGCATCGTTTTCAATGACGGGATATAAATATTTACTACGCTGTTAAGCATATATATGCACCATCTTACCTGCATATGCCGTATTTGAATGGTAGATAAGACCTACACGCTTAACATGATTTAGTATTTATGGTCGTTCGTAACATCATATTACAATTATTTATTCCGGCATTTACAAAGTCAGATATGACTTTTTATTTAATACGCACTTGTATAGTTTAATATGATGTGATAACACAAAAAATCTCAAAATGAATGTGCAGATACGACTTTTTTTTTATTAAAAGGGCAGAGTAGCAGTTATTCTACAAATTGTAAAATTCGAAAACCATAAATAATAATCGGATCACTGTTTTTTTTCTTGCAAGTGACATAGGTACTATATTACAGGCTTCGGTTTAATAAATAACTTATGGGAAACTCTGTATATTGCATAAAAATCGTTTAGAGCAAATAAATAGTAGTTGAGGTAAAGTTAATTTATTAATAATCTATAGCTAATTAATAATAACTTATTAATAATCTAGAACGCGTATTTGCGAAATTATTCGTTTTAAGACAGCAGAATAAACCGGTTCATTTGGCAATAAAAAATACTTGATATGTCTATGAAGTGGACTATCCTCATACTACTACTTACTTTAGGATCAAAATTTATTTTTTAGTACGCATGATTATTAATACTGATAACTAGTAAACTAATATTAGTTACTAAGCCATAACATCAAGAAGTGAGAAGAAAAAGAGTATAAAAGGTGACTGGTAAATCGACTCCCTTTAGGACTTGAGAAGTTTGTTAGCACGCTGGTTTGCCACCGCAATTCGTGTTTCGTTGCTTTCACCCTATCCAACAAACATATAACCAGTTTGCCCCAAAAATTACTATAAACTAATAATAAATCACATCTATCCGGTTCCCACGTTTTTAAATGTTAGGGGCCAGCTCATTGACCAGATATAAAAAAATAATTTCAAGTTTTTATGATATATTATAATTATGTAACTTTGGAGGTTATTGTGATAATAGAAACTTGTTTAAGCAGCATAAAATAACTATTAATGGGAACAAGTTAGAGATGAACAATTAGTAAAAACAATAGTGTTAATGTGTTAAAGTGTCTACTTGAGAAGGTCATGCGCACGTTGATTGGCCACCTCTATCCTCGCCGCATTGGAATCGCCCTTTTCAGGCACAAACGTACAACCATATAAACAAGGCATGGCGTCAGTGTTGGAATTGTAGATTGTAGTTCATGTTGTGTCATAGGGTGAACGAGGTAGCAATGTAAACAAACAACATTAAGATTAAAAACAAATAATACAAATAATCAGTAAAAATCATTTCAGGGTCTTCGAAAGTAAGCATTTAAATACCGTGCGAGCAAAAGTTATTTGCATCAAAGAGGGCCTTGCATCTAAGGACGTAATGCTTAGCCGTAGTGCTTAATACCTGTTGGGTATCAGTCAGAACCTGAATTAACAATCAATCAGTTATTCCGTCATCTTTGACAGTCGTTACAAGTAATTTGATTCATCGCTAATTTTTCCAATTTCTTGAACAGTTCACACAATGGGCTTTACGGAACAGCACAAAACATTCATGGTTGAAGCGTATTTTTGAAACGGGGTTAGAGTAAATGGTGAGTGGCAATACAATCCGGGTTTGTGCATGGACGATTTTCACGAACATTTTCCTAACGTTGCTTTTATTGCTGGGGATTTTTATCGTTGCCTGAAAAGAACCGTGGCTGTGTTTAGGGAAACAGGTTCTATACAACACAAAAAAAGAGCAGGAAGACCGTAAAAACAGAAAAACTTGTTGCAAAGTTCGTGAAATAATGCAAAATACGCCAACAAATTGTATAAGACGCCTGTCCCAAGAAGTGGGAAGATCTTATGGAACATGCAGGGCTATTTTTAAGAAGAAGCTAAATTTATTTCCTTATAAAGTGCAAGTATACTTTGTTAATTTTGTAAACAACAAAAATAAATTTGTATTTGGCTACTTATTTTATTACTCATTAGTTTGGCATATCATGTCATAATATGAATTTGACAAAATTTTAACCTAGATTTGGTTAGATATATCGTCCCCATATCATTGTGATCTAAACCAAGCCCTTCGTTTTTTAATTTAAGCCCTCTTTGATGCAAATAATTTTTGCTCGCACGGTATAGTGATTAGGTATGTCAAATTTATAAGACACATTGGGGTCGTAGGTGCTTTTCCTAGCAGATTTTGTAAACTATTTTTTTCCCTCCTGTATCAATAAAACTAAACTTACACATACTGGATAGTTTGTTATTAGCGCTACTGTAACTAATGAGTGTAATAAGCAGTAAAGATTATATACAGGGTGACTTACGTTGAGTGGCCTATTAGAAAATCTAGGAAACGATTAAAGTTATCATTTTTAAAAATTTGATAGCAGGCATAATTGACTTGGCACTTTTAAAATATTATATTTTTACGTTTGAATCACTTCCAGTTATACCGGAAGTTATGGCCAACTTTGGTATTTCAAATGGAATACCATATATATTTTTTGGATATCTTATTAAAACCGAAGTAAGTTTTGTTAATAATAATGTATACCTAGAAATCTCTAACCGTTTTTGAAATATGAAGTATAAAATTAATAGTTTGTGTAAAAACATATAGACAAGAAAAGAAAGTTCAGTAACTTTGAAACTAATAAAGCTAAACATTTAAATATTTGAGGAAGTAGTCCATGCTTAAAGTGAAGTTGAAAGTATAGGAAAGAAAGAAAAAACTAAAAGTCTTCCTCCACAAAATTTAATAGAATAAAATTCTTCAAGGGTCTCTACATGTTTCGAACGTAGAAACGTTCATCATCAGGAGACAGAAAATATATTTGGTGCTGATGGTTTTAGCCTCGGTTTTAACAGAAGAGAAAGTGGTGTAGAACCTTAATGGAGCTTGTATGGAATTAAAACTTGAAGTGTAGAAGACATAATATGAAGGAAATTGATGAAAATTAAAACATAATGAGTATGTGAGAAGTCAGTAAAGGGGGTCTAAACTAACCAAATAAACTGGGGACTGACTTTCTAAAAAGGTGTCGAAAATTATTCAAAATTTTTTTAAAAACTTTTTATAAAACATCTTTAGGTGTATGTCTGTGAGACATTGTAAGGGTAAAATTAGTCAAAATCACCCTCAGTATCCCACAAAACACTTTTGTTGGAATGCAATTCTATTGTGATATCTTCATTATTTTGACTAATTTTACCTTTACAATGTCTTACAGACATACACCTAAAGATGTTTTATAAAAAGTTTTTTAAAAAATTTTAAATAATCTTCGACGCCTTCTTTTTAGAAAGGTTTTTTCTTCTTCCCCAGTTTATTTGGTTAGTTTAGACCCCCTTTACTAACTTCTCACAGTCTCACACACTCAGTATGTTTTAATTTTCATCAATTTCCTTCAAATTATGTCTTCTACACTTCAAGTTTTATTTCTATACAAGCTCCATTAAGGTTCTACCACTTTCTCTTCTGCTAAAACCATCAGCACCAAATATATTTTCTGTCTCCTGATGATGAACGTTTCTACGTTCGAAACATGTAGAGACCCTTGAAGAATTTTACTCTATTAAATTTTGTGAAGGAAGACTTTTAGTTTTTTCTTTCTTTCCCATTTAAATATTTGATAACTTTTAACTAAGACATAGATATTTATATTCCATAACTTAAGTTTCACGTTTTTCATACTTTTTGAAATTGTGCCAATCCAGCCATCAATTTTCGGAAATAGAATACTCTGTGTTTTATCTTAGTAACGTGCAGAGAATCAAATTTCCTATCTAAATGTCCAATCCACTATTCATATTTTTAGTCGTTTTAGATTTACAAGCAATTAAAAAAAAATCCCTGTTTGTGTTAGGTTGATAATATATTATTTTTGTAAAGTCGGCTTTGACTGAAAATTTGACACTTACCTTAGTCCTGTTTATGGAGAACTAGAGGGTAGGAGGCCGATCGACAATGGCAGCATTTTCAATTTCTGTCCCGGTTTTTTGGTTAGTTCGCTATTGGCCGATAGATGGCTCTCGCGTCCGAAGTGGGCTGATGTTGTCTTCTTCTTCTTCGTTTTTAATATGGAAAACTAGATCCTCCATAGTTTTTAACTTTTACTTAAACCCTTTATTTTTCTGTGCTTTTACATTTGACAATTGACATTTTATTTTTCGAAATAACAAATAACGTTTGAAGGCAAGACAAGACAAATAACGTTGTATTGTAATTAATTTCCATATTTATAATGAATAATGGTACAATTTATAAAAGTAGAGTTTGCTTTGTGTCGGGGTGTAAGACAGGATCTTCTTCAAAGAGGAAACGAAGCCAAATAAGTATCTTTCTAGCTCCAAAGGTAGCTCACTTTAAAAAAAACCTCTGTAGCTAGAATGTTTAATACCCTGTATTTTAAAAACCAAGCATCGTTGGAACTTTATACAGTCCGAGTTTACTAATAAGTATAACAAAGTAAGTGTAAATTCATATAAAAGTCCTTATTTGTTCCTTAAAGAACTAATTTAAATAAAAATAGTTATCGCGTCCATAAGAAACCATTTATTTGATAGCCCACTTCGAACACGAGCGCCATCTTATGGCAACTCGTAAAGCTGAATTACCGATTCTAATTTGGGACCGAATCCAATGCATTGCGATCGGCCTCCTACCTCAAGTCCTCCATAGTCCTGTTATCATAATCTAGTTTATTTATTTAAAATTACTTTCACTATTTGTAAAAAATCGCAGTCAAAGGCTACTTTACAAAAAAATAATTCTTATGACCAAACAGAGATTTAAAATTTTTTTTTAATTGCTGATAATTCGAAAACGACTAAAAACATGGATAGTGACATAGCAGACATTAAGATAGAAAATTTGAGGCACTACACGTTAGTAGGATAAAACACAAGGGTGTTTACGAAAATTGACTTATGCACATTTACCTAAATGGCTGAATTGGCACAATTTTAAAGAATCCTTGTATGAAAAACCTAAATCTAAGTTATGGAATTTAAAGACATATGTTTTAGTTACAAGCTATCAAAATTTTAAATGTTTAGCTTCATTAGTTACAAAGTTATTGAAATTTCTTCTCGGTATGTTTTTACATAAAAAAATAATTTTATAATTGATATCTCAAAAACGGTTAGAGATAGGTATATATTATTATCAAAAGTTACTTATGTTTTAATAAGGTTCCCAAAAAAGCTAAAATAAACGGGGTATTCCATTTGAAATATAAAAGTTGGACATAACTTCCGATATAACCGGAAGTGATTCAAACGTGTAAATACAATATTTTATAAGTTCAAAGTCAATTATGCCAGCTTTCAAATTTTAAAAAAGACGACTTTACTCGTTTCCGAGATCATCTAATAGGCCATTCAACTTAAATCACCCTGTGTAATATATTCTCCTGTCGTCAAGATACCGGAAAATAGTAAACCAACCAACAGGGTTGGGAAAATAAGTAATATTTTCTTAAGAGCAAACACTAGTAAAGCATTCGCCCTTTCATTATTTCGTTTTCTTAAAAAAGCGATCAAATACCCGTCTTTAGCAATTGCCTACAGTTTTTAATTAAAAAAAAAATTGATTAATTAATAAAAGCAAAAAAACAAAATTTTCTCATTTTCAAAAAGTTTTTATTAATTTATAAATACGTTTTTGAATGTAAAACTGTAGGTAACTGTACTCCACAGATGTATAATTGGTTGATTTTTGGATAAATCGAAGAAGTAATGAAATATTGATCAAAAAACGAAAGGGCGAATGTGTCACTAATGTTTGCTGTTAATTATAAAATATAATGATTTTCATATCTCGTTAAGAGAAATATAACATGTCGTTACAGAATTTTTAAGCAAAGTCAGATAAGAATACTGATAGGTTATGTTATGACGAAGGTATTGCAAGTGAAACAGTGTATTTTTTATTAAAAAGATCGATTGCACTGTATTTTAAATATGTGATTATTTGGATTTACCGCATCCGTAACATTTTAACAGTTTCGATACGATTTTGACAAATTCTTTAGATATAGATACATACTACATATTTGTAAAAAAAAGTTTTAGTTATACAGAGCCTTGCAATAGTGAGTCAGGCTTCCAAACACAGGAAACTTCAGGAAAATATTTTCTCATATACAGGGTGGCCAAAAAAGTGTTATTACTTAAAGTTGCGTTTATATTTTAAAGTTATGTTCATTTACAAAGTGGGATGTAAACATTTGAAAAATAATTTTCTTAACAGTTTTTGACAAAAATATTCAAGAACAAAATGCAACTCAATGAAAGACAATTTATTTGGTTAAATTTCCACTTTTATTGAAAACCTTTTTCTTTACACGACGCGTTTCGCAACATTGTAGCTTCTTCGGGTGTATGGTGCCAACTAATTTTATTTCCGTACAATACAAAATGGTCTAGATACTTAATTACTCAATTCAGGTATACACATTACAAGCTTAATTATTTAATTATATGTTCTTAACACTGTTTAGGTATTGTAAACTTAAATATTATTGTCGGTATAATATATCTTAATCTTATGGGAAATCCAAAGAACCCTATTTAGATTATTGACACAGATTTAGCAAAGGGGAACTATTTAGTTCTAATTGGTCGTTTAATAATGCACCGGAATTTTTTAATCGATTTATTTCTAAACTTTCCAAAAGATGAAGTTTTTGACCCTTGTTTTCAATATGTAAAATGATTTTAAAATTTTTTTGATTAAATTAGATTGAAAAATTCCGGTGCATTCTTAAACGACCAATTAGAACTAAATAGTTCCCCTTTGTTAAATCTGTGTCAATAATCTAAATAGGGTTCTTTGGATTTCCCATAAGATTAAGATATATTATACCGACAATAATATTTAAGTTTACAATACCTAAACAGTGTTAAAAACATATAATTAAATAATTAAGCTTGTAAGGTATATACCTGAATTGAGTAATTAAGTACCTAGACCATTTTGTATTGTACTGAAATAAAATTAGTTAGCACCATACACCCGAAGAAGCTACAATGTAGCAAAACGCGTCGTGTAAAGAAAAAGTTTTTCAATAAAAGTGGAAATTTGACAAAATAAATTGTCTTTCATTGAGTTATAATGAATTTCCATCAAGTAAAGGCCTCAACGATTCAAACAAAATGGAAATTTATTCTTTTAAATATTTTTGCATTTTACTAAAAAAATCTTTTATGGTCTACGTATCTTTATCCGAACGCTATGTGTCGGTACACCTACAACCCCTACGTGATTTTAACAAGCTTATTGGAAATAAATTTTACGTATGTTTAGACTGTTAGCTACGTGGAATAATAAAAATTCTTATTACCTTGAGATTGATGCGCTCTAATTGTCTATTCTGATTCTCCAGTTCTGAGCCCATATCGATAGCCATGTTACGTAAGTTACCAATCATTGTATTAACCTGTAATAAACAATATTTAAAATTAAAAACATATTTTTTTATTTATTTATTTTACCGTAGGTAAATACAATAAAATTAACAAACTCAAAATTAAAAATAGTATTAACACCAATAACAAAATATCACAGTAAAGAAAAAATCAGCAGGGAGCAACCTAATATCAGGTAACCAGACGCAGGTTCATATAAAAACTTGAAGCAGATGAAAAAAAGTCCAAATCGTTAGAATAATAGTTAGCCAACCTGATAGACCTCTGCAGAAAAGAATTTGAAGCATAGTTTGTGCGATTAAATGGCTGAAAGAAAGTAAAATTAGAACGTGTGGTTCTGGTGGAACAAAAAGTGGAATCTTGACCAACAGATCCGGACAATGGTAAATATGGCTTAAGATATTGTATAATAATTTTAAATCATGCCTCTTACGGCGAACCTCAAGTGAAACCAGCCCCAAAACAGACTCAAGTTCAGGATAAGACATTGCATAACCATCTGGGACGCTAAATGCTGAATATCTAAGAAACTTGTGCTGGACAGTTTCCAAACTATTTACATGTGTTGCATAAAATGGACTCCATACTGAGGATGCATACTCCAGATTAGGTCTCACTAAAGAACAGTACAGAGACTTTAAGAATTGTGGACTCATAAAATCTCTCGAAGATCTCTTTATAAACCTTAACATTTTTAGTGCCTTCCTCTTAATATTTGTAATATGTGGCACATATTGGCTAAGAGAGCGATCCAATACTATCCCCAAATCAACCACACTATCCACAAGTTTCAGTGCATCCTGCCCAATAACATATTGGTATGTAGGTGGTGTGCGAGGCCTAGAGAACAGCATCAAGTGACATTTTGAAGCATTAAGTTCCATTCCATTCAATTTTCACCAGTTCATGAGGTTGATCAAATCCAATTGCAATAATTCATAATCTTGGGAAGAGCTGATACGAGAAAACAATTTGAGGTCATCGGCAAATAAAAGATAGTAGGAAAATTTAAAACATTTTTATGAATATCATTAATAAATAGGTTAAAAAGTAAGGGACCCACATGAGAACCCTGGGGCACCCCTGAAGTAACCTCAATTACCCTCGAAGTGAAGTTATGAACCTTGACAATCTGAGTTCGATTATGTAGATAGCTTTCAAACCATTTCAGCAGAGGGCCATGAATACCAAGAGACTCAAGCTTAGCCCAAAGTACCCGATGACCGACCCTGTCAAATGCCATATATCCAATTTATAACCAAATGGCCAGCTCCATTTTTTTAAATAAAAGGATAAAATTTAAAATAGAAAACATAAAGATTATTGTATGTATTGTGTTTTCCACTTACATTTTTATATTTGAATGGATGTTTATAACATTTGTTCGGGTTTGTTTACGTGTTGAGCTTTAGATTATATTCCTTGGATTATACACAGCCTATCAAATACTTTTTACCTGTCCAACATTCTCTTCCATCTCATCTTCACGAGCATCGTTGGTAATGCGCCCAATGTACCCACCCTGAGGTCCCATTCCATTGCGATCATCCATCATACGTTGAGGTTGATTATTAACTACTTTTCCATCATCATTTCCTTTCCAGGTACCCTCGTCCTCCTTAAATGATGAACCTCTATAAAAAAAAAGATGATTAAAAAACGATTTTGTAATGCAATAAGTTTATTAATGTTTAACCAGATTGTGGTTATCAGTATCAAACGTCAATGTCAACGGCAATAGTTTTAAACATTTTTATTAAAATATTGGTGTTTAAATTTTACTGTAGTTGGGGTGACTCTTGAAAACAAATAAAAATCGTATAAAAACAAAAGCGCTTTTTTACATTGTTTTCACGTGTACCGGGTGAGGTAAAATAAACTCTTAGAATTTGGTAACTTGCGTCTCGTATTCGTCCATTTACGTAACCATTCTATGTTTGAATGACAGAAAAGTTTTCAACTTGCATCTTGCATTGTCTTTATTTCTTTTAAATCACAATGAGCCTAATGAATAAAAATGTAGCAATTGCTTTTTTTTATAAAATCGAAGTAACTTCTTGAAAGCCAATGAATAAAAACTAAAGTAATAGCTTTTGCGTCCAGCAATTGCTTAAAAGTGTAGGAATTGCTTCTGGTCAATGCTTTTTCTTAAAAAATAGAAGCAATTACTATCGTTGGCTTAAAATGTGATGAATAGATTAAGGAATTGTTTTTTCTAGTGTAGCGATTGCTTTCAACTTTTTAAGTTAGGTCGACCCCTGCATCATTTGCTTGGTAGCAGTCAACTTTAGTTCTCCGCGGCAAACACGTGCGTTGCTCCTAATTTGTGTCTTCAATTATGGCTGAATATATAAACGTCCGTAAAAGAAAAATCTAGTGTACGTAAAAATTGCAGATAATATGATGATTTCAGAAAGTTATATCGATTTGACTGTGAAAATGTTGAGCGGTTGGAAAATTATTTTTTGACTGACACGGGTAAAAGGCGAGGGGGTGCACTGTCGCCTTTAAATAAAATTAAAGTCTTTCTGCGGAAATTGTGGGATCCGCGCTTTCAAAATTCTGTAGTTGAAGAACTCGGTGTTCACCAAATTACTGTTTGTAAGACATAAACTTCTGTAATGGATGCAGTTTTGGAGAAGGCCAATATTTTCATTAAATTTCCTACAAGTGCTAAAGCTGTTGTGGAAGCTAAACGGTTGTGGTCAGAGAGATTTATTTATGTTCCTACAATTTGTGAACGAATATCATTTGCTTGTCTTTAGTTTCTTCATCATTACTATCACTTTCCTCATTTTCACTGAAATCTGCCATATCACAAATATAAGTTTCCTATTTTCCACAAAAACGTTACAGATTACTGTACTAAATAAATAGACCAACGTTGTTGTATTTACGTCAACTCTTTTGAAAATTAGGCACCAAACTGAACATAAAATCTATAATCTGAACAAGTGGATAAAGCCACGTCTGAACTTGTGTCATCAATTGCTTCAAAATTTTATTCATATCCAGATCTACCAATTGCTTTTACTTATAGCATTTGCTGTGAAGCAATTGCTTTTACTAAAAAGCAATTGCTTAATTTTTATCATTAGGCTCAATGCTTCCACTGGTATGTATCTCTAGTCGTCCTAAGGTGAATACTACATTCTATGTTAATTTAATCTATGGTAGTACTTACTTCTGACACGGCAAAACACACAGGCCACAACATTTTTCCATTCCAGTTAAGTTTTTCTCAGCTTCCCTCATGTCGGTATTAATCTGATCCATACCATCTTCGATGCGGTCCAGTTGTTCTAAATTAGATAAGATACGTATTATATTTCAATTAAATTAGATTAGTGCGGGCGGAGCACATCAGTACCGACAACTATTCCGATTCGATTCAGTTTTTTCTTTCATTGTGTTAAAGGTTTAGTACTTACTGATTATAAAGGTATATTTTGCTACTGTTCAGAAACCATGCGCAGTACCTATTCTTCCAATTAAAATATGTAGCAAACAATAAAACACGATTTTTTACTAGTTGTTTAATATGTTTCGAATATTTCCAAACTAACATAGGTATATCATACAATCTGTTAGCGTAGTTTGAACATCTCAAAATATGCCAGGGGTTCAATTCTTGAAACGTCCTAATTAAAACAATAAACTATTGGATTAATACTTTTTTTATCATCGATTCTGTCAATTGTCGCTTAAATTAATTAAATAAAAAAATCTAATGGAACTTGTTCCTGTCAGTCAAAAAGTTTTATTTTACAAAACGTCGTGTTTATGATCAATACCTACAGGGTTGTTTATAACGAATGTTCAGCGGTCCCGGTTCTTATTAAATACGTTGATGAGAAAAAGTTTATGGTCAAAAATAGATATCTTGTGACCAATGATCAGATATAGCTCCAAATGGATTTACACAACCTAATTTATGTAAGGACAGAGACCAGTGAGCAGACTTTTTAGGAATGCAGCGGTTGCTTCGTACCTCAGTAGCCAAAAGCAATAAGTAAAGACACAACACGGCAAGGGTTTGGACTAAATGGGCCTCTGGTTGTCTGACATTAAGAATGTGGCTTTAAGTCAGGAAAGTGAATTTATACTAAGCCAATAATACTACTTTGACTTTGGGCAAATGTTAAAAAATAAAGTGGATGGGGCAGATTGGTGTTGAGTGGAAAACTGTTTTGATGATATTAAAGAAATAATACTGTTATCAAATTAAAGATATTCCATAGTCTTACATGGTTCTCCATAACTAAGCGGCCATACAATAACAGGATATAGTAGACTTGAAAATCAGTGGATATTTTATCATCAGATATTAAGCATAAATTACCTAAAGTCAGGTATCTAATTTTGAAAATACCTTTATATTCATTTTGAATACGAAGACGCAATTTTACTTGTCAAGTATGCTCCTATATGTGTGACCCCATTAAAGAAAGAGTATAATAATATGTTTATACCCATATACTACCACAAAAAACCCTTTATGGTAAGAGCTGTAAAATTATTCTATAAATATTGTAGAGGACCTTCGGATGCACTTTTGAGCATACATTTAAAAATGTTTTAAAACATGCACCTTAGGTTTCAATCAATTATATTAAGAATTGCTCTGCAGCCCTAATAATAACACAATAGGATATTGTAAATTCATTTTAAATTTATACCTACGTGTATTACTGTTTTTATCCATCTCGTAATCGGTAAAATATACAGCGAAGACTAATTCGGGGCAAAGTTAAGCTGGGCGAAGACTAACGCAGTGGAAAATTCAGAGTAAAATCGGAAAAAAACATGCAGAATATTCTCATACGATGCTTTTAGGTTTCTTGACTTTATTTACAAAGATGCAGATGTTGCAAAACTAAATTATACATTTGCATTGCCACATCTTAGTTTCTATATTATGATGTTATACGATTTTAACTTCAGCGTTTCGTCTTCCGATTGTTATATTTTATATTAGTTACTTTTTTGTAATATGGAACTATATTTTTTAATGTAATTTCGTTAACCTTAATGCCATACTACTTTATTGAAATACAAACTGCTTATGTAGCGCAATTGGGAGTTGATCAACATGTCTTACAGAAAATTGGAAAATTCCGAGTCAACTATTATAAGAAGTAAAAAGTGGCCAAGGCAATGTAACATTAGTTTTGCAAAATGTGTGAAAGTAAAGCCAGGACAAATAAAAACAAATGAGAATACGAGAATTTTTCTTCGGAAACACAAAGAACTTTCCAATTTTTTTCGACAGCATGTTAGTCGATTTCCAATGGTCCAACTTTGTCACAATTTACCATCTACTGTATCTCCTTTACCGAGATTATTTTTACGACTTTACGATATCTCAATGGTCTGGGTAAAATTTGTATCACACAGTATAGGCGCGCGAATGCAAAACAAGTGAAAAATTGGGGTTAAAAATTGAAAATACTGACGAGGACCGTTAAAAGGTGTAATAGTTAATACGCCGTTAGACTCGGCCGTTTCCACCGCCCATATAGAAAATTGTATCGTGTAATAAATTACATTATAAAACTATTTTCATACGGTCAAAAAGTCCAATTGAACAATTTTTAGATTTCTACGAATTCATAACAAGGGAAGGGTTACCTAACTTACGGGTCGAAAATTAAGGACACCCTATTACCTATATGCTCTGGGGGAAACGAATCCTATTCTCTTATAATTTTTCCAAAAACCTTTTCTTGAAAGTTGGGCAACTAGTGGACACAGAGATTTATGATGGCCCAACTTTAAATTTAAAACAGAAACATCGTCAAAACCGTAAATTTGTATGCCCTGAGGGCATGTAATAAAATACTTCTAATCAAAAAATGGTTATTTTTTCGTTTTCTACAAAGACAATAGCGCTAAGGGTTTTCAAACAACGGCAATATGCACCGTTATAATCAGTAAACGATTAAAGAAAATAATTGAATCTTAATAATTTTCAGTTGGTACTCATGCCTGCCGAGTGCTGTCATCACTATAGTATATCAAATGATCTCAGTACAAGGTATCCTAAATTCAATGTCCACCATTTAGCTCTCGGTTGTTATTAGAGTTATTAAGTTATAAATAGTTATTAAAAGTAATAAGCCATAAATTAGGAAAGCTTTGTAGAATTTATAGCCGATTTCACATAGCATTTCAAAAACATCATGTAACTTACTTAGCGGGAAATAGATGTCTCACGGGCAGTCAACATACTGTGCTTATTGGTTTGTTTGGTATTACTAAAGGGAAAAATGAAATTGATACTAAATAGTTAAATAATAAGTTGGTAAATTTGATGAGTGTTTTATAATAAAATTTTCGGATTGAATACTGCTAAATTGCTTCAATATCACAGTATCTATGTGATATTTTGGGTAAAAATTGAAATTATTCATCAGTTTTGACAACATTAACATTTTAAGTTGTGTTTTTTTTTTATAAAAAAACATATTGATGCATTGTGTTTCAAAGAGATATGACTATATCAATAATTTTTTTAAATGGCAAAGGTAGTTTTTTAATGACTATTATTAAAGTGTAAAGCTAAGTACCAAATTTCAAATTTTTATTTCACTTAGAAGATATTAATCAAACAAAAATTAATTTAAGTGAAAAATAAAAAAAAAACCTTCTATCCATTTTTAATACTTAAACTTCCAATTAGATGCCCTAGTAATCTATTGTATTCCCACAATAAATTTCTCAATATTGTAAATATCTACAAATTTAAGGTTCTGCTTTACGTGCATCATATTCATATAGTTAATAAGACTAAACAATCTGCAGTACATCTGGTCAATGTAAAAAGTGTACATACTAGACAAGAAAATAATTTTTACCTACCCCAAGTAATATCAAACAAAGGCTTAAAATCAATCTACTATGATGGTGCCAAAATGTATAACAATTTACCAGAGTCAATTAAGAAAATTGCCAAACATGACTGTTTTAAAAGAAGGCTTAAAGAGCATTTATTAGGTCTATAGGTCTATATCCAATTAACCATAAATATGAAGTATGAAAGAGTATATTACTATATATTGCTATATATATGTATTTTTTTTCTTCCCTTCTGTTGCACAAAGGAACAAAACTGTGATATGTAAAATTGTCTGTTTTCATATTTTAATTATCTTTACTACTACCGACTACTACTACTACTAAAAAAAAATTTATTGTTTTTTTTTTGTTATACCTAGATAGAATAATTTTTTTTTATTGTTTTTTGTTATATTTGGAATTGTTTTTTATAGAATAAGCTGATATCTGTATAAAATCTTTGTATTTTGGTGAAATCAATAAAGCTCCTTTTACATCTTTTCAATACTTTTCGTTAAATAAATGCTCAAAATGTTATCTATTCAATATTTGGCAATATCCCAAACGCAAGTAAAACTCATTTTTAACATTTCTAATTACTTTGGGATAAATTAACCTACACCCGTGTATTATTCGTACTATCAACTCCTCAACATGATGACAAGGAATAATAATTTGAAATCTGGTACTTATGTAAAACTTAATATGCAAATCAAAGTCATTAAAAAACTAGGGTTGCCATTTAAAAAAATTATCGATATCGTTATAATTGGGACACACTGTGTCAATATTTTTTATATAAAAAATACCATAACTTAAAATTTTAATATCCGTGTTCAAGCATTTTTCCAAAAAAAAACTTTACTGGACTTACTGACTGAATACCAAGTGGCAAACTTACACTGTATTAAAAATCCAAGATAATATAAGAAATATATAACGTCCGGTAGGGAAAGTTAATGGAAAACCAAGGATAATCTAAAATTTTCAATAACACCAAGGGCATTATTCATAAAAATTTGTGTCAATAATGTAAATATTGACAGATCAAGGGACTTCGCGCTATTAACGAAAAATAAAATCGGCAATTTTTCTCTAATATCTAACGTTCTAGTGTCGTGGAAGCATTTTCGCAAGGGTATTTGAAATCAGCTATAAATCCCGCATGCAAAACATTCTTAATTCAACCATCCTTTTAGCCTTAATAACAACCAAAATTAAGATGATGTGCAGCAAATTTGGAACACGATGTATAAAGTTACTCGTGTCATGAATTGTGTATGATCTAGTTATTTACAAACTGGCATGCTCATGCTCTAACCTACGATAATAATGGCGACAACTACATAGTACTGGTTCTGTGAATATTTTAACTTTAGAAAATTATTTTTATGTACAGTAACATAAATAAAGTTCGCATCAAATGGTGATTTTTTATAAATTTTAATGGCATCGATAAATTCTGTTTTTACCGTTAGTTTAGTTGGGGTGCAAAAAGGTTTTTAAGAATAATTAACTAACCATGCAACTTTGACTATAAGATAATTGACATTAAAACACATTAACTACTCACAATTAAAGTTACTTGGTTAGTAAATCACGAATTAAGCTAACCGGGCCACTCTAATTGTGATAATATCATTTCTGCCAATGTCATTTATATACGGGTAAAGTTGCTGGTTACTTAATTATTGTTTAAAATCTTTGTGCAACTCGACATTATACTTTAAAAAATAATTGAATAATTACATTATTTTTAAAAGTTCGATAAATGTCAATGATGGCTTTTTACCCGTATAGGTATGTTCAGTTTTACTTTGATTTATTATATTTTTTTTTGTTTTGTTCATTTCTGTATAATAACAAGTTTAACTAAACCCTACATAACATTACTTTTATTACAAATGGTAGTTGTTAATGTCTGAACTGAAAAATATTAATCGGCGTGAACAGTTTTTAAAATTGCAAATAGTTTTATTCCTCTCCTGGGAATCGAACATAGGATCTTTTGATCACCAGTCAAACACTCTGCCAATTGCGCTACGGAGACTGAATACTCTCACCAACTTAGACCCTAAAACCTATTTTATCTACAAGCGTGCGGTAAGTATCACTTTACCGCACTAGTGCTGTAAGTAATTACATACTATAAAAACAAGTTTTTATATTATTCAAGTGTATTTTTTATGAATTTCATCATCACTGCTGCTACTGACTTCCATTTAAGGGACGTAAAACACACTTTCACAAAATTGTTACAAAAATAATTACTTATCGTTTATTCCGTTGTCAAGTTTTACATCTGTCATAAAAGCCAACTATTAAATTTCTATAATTTATTTCCCTAGCAACCTGATATTAATGCATTGTTGATAACGACTTACTTACGAGGCACCTACGGGGTAAATTAAAACAGTGTTCTTTTAGTTTTTAATATTGGTGCCCTAAAATATGCTTGTAGATAAAATATCGTACAATACACTTACGGTAGATGTCTTTACCGCACTTGCGTGATTTTCCAAACTCGCCTTCGGCTCGTTTTGTTAAACATCACGCACATGCGGTAAAGACGTACCTACCGTACTTGTATCACTGTAATATACTATTATTTTTATGTAAGTGTACACTAGTATACAGGGTGCTACGAATTCGTGTGCGTACATGAGGATCTCAAAAACGGTAAGATATACTAAAATGGTTAAATTGGGGCAAAGTTGCGTATTTTGGGTCTAAATTCAAATGCGTCGTCGACATATAGCGACTTCTGCAGGAATCCGATATTAGACATCGGAGCAATGATATCTAACGTGAATTTTTTTTTAGAAATGGTAGTTTTTAATGTCTGCATATTAAATGTGAAAATCTCTCACCAACTTCGGTCATATAACTTTAATCAATTTTTATGTTAGTATACAGTGTGACCAGTAAGGTCCGCATCATATGGGATTCTTTTTTATTAATAGCTTTATTCGGAATTTGACTTTGGCATCAAGTTCTGCTTCGATCGAGATGAAAATTAAGCAAAAAATAGTAGTCACGTGATTCGCATTATCTGTCAAATTTTAATTTTTTTCAAAAAATAATTCAAAAGCGGGGTTTTTTCTGAAAATATCGAAAAACCCTATTAAAAAAAGGTTTTTAAATGCAGTTTCTAGCCCACGTGCAATATTTCAACTGCATAAGATAATTGTGATTTTTTACCTACCACTTAAATATATTTTCCACATAATGAACACTTTACTGATGACACTGTGTTCTTATTGTCTTAATATTAACGTGTATTACTTCCAGACAAAGTTACCTTATACAGGGTCAAAAACAAATAAACTTTGCATCACATGCGACCAAAATTTAGTAGCCCAATTTTGATTTTGTAGGAAAACATACATTTAATACGGCGCTACTTTAAAGAAAATGTATCTGAAATAAACCTTGTCAAAACTGAAAAGTTTTATGTAGGTTGCGTTGAGTCTTATTTTGCAAAAGTGGTGCAATTTACAAAATATAGGTACAAAATCAAAATTATCTTAGGCTAGGCTAGAAACTGCATTTAAAAAAAAAATTTTCTAAGAACTTTTTTCGATATTTTCAGAAATAACCCCACTTTTGAATTATTTTTTGAAAAAAATTAAAATTTGACAGATAATGCGAATCACGTGACTACTATTTTCTTGTTTAATTTTTATCTCCATCGAAGCAGAACTTGATGCCAAAGTCAAGTTTCGAATAAAGCTATTAATAAAAACAAATCCCATATGATGCGGACTTTACTGGTGACACTGTATACAATTGGAAATATCCTTCAGACACTAAAAAAAATTCGTCGTAAAATGTATACGGCTAGATATCACTATTCAAAGGTGTAATATCGGATTCCTGCTGAAGTTGCTATATGCCAACGACGCATTTGGATTCATGATAAACGAGATTTTAACACATTCGCTGCCATGGCGGACACCGGTGTCTGTGTGTTATTCAACGACACTGCCCAGCAGACACACTTTTCTATAAAAGTTTTCATATGAGGTGTCTGTAGTGACGCTGCGGAACAGAGTCCATTTATCTTGGTTTTTTGATTGGACAATGTAAATAAATTTTATAACACGTGTCTGCTATTGTGTCCGCTATGGCGAGCAGACTTAATTTTTTAAATTAATTTCCATACACGCCAGGGCAGACACCCAATATTTCAATAAAAATTTAAAGCGCGTTTTGTATTTATTTATTTTCTTTTAAGAAATGTAATCAAAATGTTAACACATTATATCAGGTGTTGTATTATAATAAACAGATATAAAGAAATCACTCCCTGGTTCTTCATTGGTCACAAAATACATAATTCTTCCGGTTCTCTTATTCATTTTTGCACAAAAATAGAATGTAATAAAATAAATCACGTAAATCGGCCTAAATTTGCAACGGAGAACTAACAGTAGACACAAAGTTATCTTACTTCCAACTGAAGTCTCCTTACACTCCTTACAGTAGGGCTATAGCTCTATACGATGGGCGGATTTGATGTGTCCGCTATCTACGTTGTGTCCGCTGTGGCGTAACCATGTAAGAAAAATGTCTTCTCAGAGTGTCTTCTGTGGCGCGTTATGGGAAAATGGTTTCACCACGCCATGTCAGACACCGGTGTCTGTTTAGGTTTTATTTAAAAAAACAGGCAAACAATACATCAAAAAAAACTGCTATACCCAATAGTCTTAGAATTGCCATATCTTATAGGATTCAACCTTGGCCTGGCAGACCATTTTTACAAATTTGGCTTGGCAGCGAATGTGTTAAGGATCAGTGGTCATGAGAGAGTTATATGACCGATGTTGGTGAGAACGCAATTGGCAGAAAGTTCGTCTAGGGATCGATTATCAGAAGAGACATAAAACTTTTTTCATCTTCGCCTGCACGCCGATTAAAAATTTTCAGCTATACTGCCCTCCTTAGAGAAAACGTCCTAACTAACAATTTGACAAAATTGAGATAATTGACATTTTATAAATTCAATTATGCCGTTCACGTTTTGAGCAAAATGTTGATTATTACTTTGTCATGAGATTAGTTTATGAATTAGTTATTTAGTGCAAGAAGAGAGAAAAGTGAATGTTTATTAGATTTGAATATATTAGGAAAAAATTACACTTAGGACGTTTTAACTATGCAACGCCTGATAAATAACGAAACAAATATTTTAATTTGTATAATAATATATAATTGTATAATATAATGTAATAATATTTTATTTTGCATGACAGATCGAATTTATTTTAGGTTGGGTTATTATGCCCAATTGCCTAGTTTCTTTACAGTGTTAAAAAGTAACTAAACAAGGATCCTAAGTTAAACCGTCCTAACTGTTGACATAAGGACGTTTTATTCTTGTAAATCATATATAGGACGTTTTGCGTTTGTAAGTGACTAAAATGTTTTCCTTATCAATTCTAGGTTAAACCGTCCTAACTGTTGACTTAGGACGTTTAATTCTTGTAAATCATAGATAGGACGTTTTGTGTTTGGATAGTCATTATTTCTGAACATAGGACAATAAATTTAAGTAATTCTGGCTAGGATAAAGTAAAGCTAGGACGTTCTTACTTGGGGAAATAGATAAATATGATATAGACCTACAAATCTATGCAGAAAAGCCAAAAATGAAAAAAATGTAGTTAGGACGTTTTATCTAAGGAGGGCAGTATATTATTTTTCGTACTTGTTCTGGACGCAATTATAGAAAAATAAAAATTACAACTTTTTGATCAAAGGAATTCTTATGACACATAAATGCACTGTACCAAAGGTACTGCCATTGAAACATCATCTTTGTTAATTAAAATCAAAGGTATTAAACATTAAACCAAATAGTTTTGTCAACAGAACAGAAGATTAAATCCATTAACAAAAATTTTAAATAGGGGGTTTTTAACTATAAATGTTTCATTAAAAACAACTGAAAATAAAGGTCTAATACCTACATTAAAACAAATGTAAAGAAGATACGTCAGCATGATAATAAATTTTTTAAATGGAAATTAAAAACCTTATAAAGCTTCATTTTTACTATTCTAAAATGTTGTATTGGGAAAATGTTTTTAAAATACGTGATTTTCCTACCTATTCTAACAGACTTAACAGTATTTTGAAAAGTCGGCTCAATAAACATTCTTTCATCATTTTTGTCAGCTACCAAGACAATGCCGTGTAATTGTCGATTATACAGGAGTGGAAATATAAGTAAACATTAATTAGTCGTTTAAAAATGTATTTCAACAGGGTTACCTGTATCCTGGATTAACTGTATACCTAATATTAAGTACCTAAATGCATAATACATTTTATGTGAATGATTTAATGAAAAATACATTTTATTCTGTGAAAAGGAATTTTCTTCTCCAACCTACTTGTATACAGGGTGTTATGGACATTACTTATTATATTTAAACGGACGACTTCTTGAGTGTCAAGAGTAAACAATCCATATCGTCTTAACAGTCGGGTAAGGACCACCTAGGACCAAATGGGCCGTACGCCAATGGGAAACATTATTCATTCAAATCGTAACATACAAGGTGGTTCACGTTGAGTGGCCTATTAGAAAATCTCAGAAACGAGCAACGTTATCTTTTTTAGGGAAAAAGAAAATCTCGAGCTTTTTGGACTAGCTTTTTATTACTAATGTAATTTAATTTTTTTGCCAACGTTTCGGTAATTTGGTTTCTGCCCTCTTCAGGGCTACAAAAAGAAATGGACAATTTGTAAATTTAATTGTCTTTTGAAAATTGGTTTAAAACAAATAAAAATAAAATACAGTAGGTTCAACATAGATTTAAAAGCATTGTATACCTCATTTTTACTTTGCAAAGGATTACAAAATTTAAAAAAAAAACACATAATAAAATATATTCTGTTTAATAAAAATCAATAAAAAATATGTCCCATGTAACCTGCATGTTATCTTTTTTTAATTTGGTAGCAGGCATAATAGACTTTGAACTTTTAAAATATTATATTTTCACGTTTGAATCTCGTCCGGTTATGCCGGAAGGTATGGCCAACTTTGTCATTTCAAATAGAATACCCTGTATATTTTAGCATTTGTGGATACCTTATTAAAACCTAAGTAACTTTACGACTTAATAATAATCTATACCTATATCTAACCGTTTTTGAAATATGAATTATAAAATGAATTTTTGATGTAAAAACATACCGAGAAGAAGGTTCCGTAACTTTGAAATTATTAAACTTAAACATTTTAAATTTTGACAGCTTTTGACTAAAAAATGGATCATTACATTCCATATCTTTAAAAAATAAGCCCAAGAAGAAAATAAATAATTTAAAAAAAAATTATTTTATGTTTGTTTAAAGCTACTAACTGAATGAAATTTGTAGTTTTTTTGTATAAACCCAATACAGCGCAATAAATTTAGTAGTTTCGTCCAAAAAGTTGCTTTTTAAAAATTAAGCCTAAGGAGAAATAAATCATTTAAAAAAATATATTTTATGTGGCTTTAAAGTAACTAACTGGAGGAAATTTATGCTTTTTTGTATTATCCCAATACAGTACGCCAACAAGAAAATAAATAATTAAAAAAAAAGTATTTTATGTCTCTTCACGTTTGTCGTGTTTTTTTTTAAACTGTGCCAATCTAGATAAATCTACATAAGTCAATTTTCGTCAATATTTTGTCTTACTAACGTGTAGGGAACCAAATTTCCTATCTAAATGTCCAATATGTAACTAGCCATATTTTTAGTCGTTTTCAAATTATGAGTCATTAAAAAAAAACTTAAGATCTCTGTTTCTGTTAAACTTGAAATTATTAAGTAAGCTGATACTTACCTTATTCCTGTCGTGATAGTTAACTTATTGAAAATTATTTTAATTTATTAGTAAAAATCGCAGCAAAAGCCCTTCTTTACAGAAGTAATGCTTCTGAAGAAACAGTAATTTTAAGATTTTTTAAATTGCTCATAATTCCAAAACGACTAAAAATATGAATAGTCATTTAGATATAGAATTTGATTCTCTACACATTAGAGGGATAAAACACAGGGTCTATTCCATTTACGAAAATTGACTAATGTACATTATTTATCTAAATGGCCAGATTGGCACAATTTAAAAAACCACCTATTTGAAAAACGTAAAATCTAGTCTAAAGATCGTTGTTTTAGTCAAAAGCTGTAAAAATTTTATATGTTTAGCTTTATTAGTTTCAAAGTTACTAAACTTTCTTCACGATACATCAAAAATTCAATTTATAATTCATATTCCAAAAACGGTTAGATATAGGTATAGATTATTATTAACTTAGTTAAGCTACTTAAGTTTTAATAAGGTATCAAAAAATGCTAAAATATACTTACAGGGTATTCTATTACAAAGTTAGCCATAACTTCCGGTATAACCGGAAGTGATTTAAATGTGAAAATATAATATTTTAAAAGTTCAAAGTCACATATGCTCGTTACCAAATTTTAAAAAAGGTAACTACTCGTTTCCAAGCTCTTCTTTTCTTAACTCAACGCAATTCACCCTGTATGGTAGTAACGAGTGCTTCTGACATTTTTGTGGTTTAAGACAGTTTTTATTGATCGAGGCGTAATCTTTAAATGCGAATTAATACATTTTTATTAATCGAACAAAATCCCTAAAATACAGATAAAACCCTACAATAGTGTAAAATATTCTTGATTAAACAAATAATTTTCTATGTCGGGTTGTTTAATGACGTGTTATTACGTTTTTTGGCAGCGTTTTTATAATCGGTGTGTGGTGTTCTGGTATTGTGTATTAAAATATTTTAATCGGGGATTATATTTACAACGATTTTTACAGTGTGACCAGTAAAGTCCGCATCATATGGGATTTTTTTTTCTTTATTCGAAATTTGACTTGGGCATCAATTTCTGCTTCGATCGATGAAAATTAAGCAATAAAATAGTAGTCACGCAACCTACATAAAACTTCTTAGTTTTGACAATGCTTTATTTCAGATACATTTTCTTTAAAGTAGCGCCATATTAAATGTGTGTTTTTCTACAAAATCAAAATTGGGCTATATAAAATTTGGTCGCATGTGATGCAAAGTTTATTTGTTTTTGACCCTGTATAAGGTAACTTCATAAAATAAGTATTTTTGAAACCGTAGTTTGTGTCTGAAAGCAATACACCTTAATATTAAGGCAAAAAAGAACACAGTGTCATCAATAAAGTGTTTATTAAGTGGAAAATAAATTTTAGTGGTGGGTAAAAAATCAAAATTATCTTATGCAGCTGAAATTTTGCATGTGGGCTAGAAACTGCATTAAAAAAACTTTTTTTAATAAGTTTTTTCGATATTTTCAGAAATAAATTCACTTTTGAATTATTTTTTTGGAAAAAATTAAAATTTGACAGACAATGCGAATCACGTGAATACTATTTTTTTGCTTAATTTTTATCTCGATCGAAGCAGAAATTGATGCCAAAGTCAAACTTCGAATAAAGCTATTACTAAAGAAAAATCCCATATGATGCGGACTTTACTGGTCACACTGTATATGTATTAAGGTTGTACATTTGTGGATTTTTGAGGTAGGTTTTATTTTAATTAACTAAACGTTTCAAACATGACAGATAACATTGAGGCTTAACGGGATTTAATATTAAAAGTCACTTCCATAACATTCTGCATACTTGTGACATATGTATACATAAACTTAGGGTCAAACTTATCGAATATTTTCAATTTTTATAATTTTCTTTAAGAAAATTAATTCTGGTGAATCGAGTTGTTTAAATACTTGGTACTTAAACAATTTAAAAATATTTTCAAGTAGAAAATATGATATAATTTTGTCCACGAGCATAATATACAGGGTGTTGTGGGAATGACTTTTTATATTTGAATGGGTGTCCTACCATACTTTTTATTTAAAATCGACCGTCTAAAAAGTAAGGTAATGATCCCGAAAATCAGTCCACACGCGCCGCCAGTGACCTGCCCTGAGAAGAATATAGCGCCAGTCCCCGACACATGTTAAAACAGTAGCGACATCTTTTCTACAATGTGTTTCTATATCAGGATTTAAATATAACAAGTAATTTTCATAACACCCTGTATATACAGTGTGTGTATAAAGTCTGGAAACGGCTTAATAACATCACAATTTACTGGCCGATTTAAACCAAATTTGGTACAGTTGTGTAAGAGGATCTAACGCACCGAATGACGATATTGGCGTTGTTGCCAGCTTTTTAGTTTGTCTGGAATTCGAACGAATTTTATATTTTTAAATATAACACCCAGTATATTTTTACATTTTTAAATTCCACATAAAATTATAATAATTTTTTATTAAATGCATTATTAGTCTATACTTCATAGTTTCCGAGATATTGACTCTCGAAAAGTGACATTTTTGAACTTTGACAGCTTATAACTTTCTAACAGTACGTCTTAGAGCAAAACGGCTTACATGTCCCTATCTTCAATTTTTATTATCTTCCCAAAAAAATCAACTTCCGGTTAAACCGGATGTAATTCGAAAGCAGGAAATATAGTTGTTCCGGTTTAACTGGAAGTTGATTTTTTTGGGAAGATAATAAAAATTGAAGATAGGGGCATGTAAGCCGTTTTGCTCTAAGACGTACTGTTAGAAAGTTATAAGCTGTCAAAGTTCAAAAATGTCACTTTTCGAAAGTCAATATCTCGGAAACTATGAAGTATAGACTAATAATGCATTTAATAAAAAATAATTATAATTTTATGTAATGTAATGTAATGTAAAAATATACTGGATGTTATATTTAAAAATATAAAATTCGTTCGAATTCCAGACAAACTAAAAAGCTGGCAACAACGCCAATATCGTCATTCGGTGCGTTAGATCCTCTTACACAACTGTACCAAATTTGGTTTAAATCGGCCAGTAAATTGTGATGTTATTAAGCCGTTTCCAGACTTTATACACACACTGTATATTTGTGAAAGGAGCCTGTAAAAGGTCGTTACAAAAACCGACTCCTTATTCCTTAGGCCAAAATAAACCACTTTAAGTAAACTTACCTTAGTACAAAGTTGCTTAGTTTGGGCGCTATAATTTATAATTTTAAAAAGACTTATGCGATTTATATTTGGTACGTTGAAATAGTTTTAGTTTCAAAATTACTATTAATAGCATAGCGTTAACGAAGAAGTTGTTTTAAATAGTTTACATTTCAAATTGTTACGCCGATGGAAAAAAATAGGTGCTCTTTGCATAACTTTCTCATTACCTTTAAATTATATGTTGCGTCTTAGGCCCAATGCAGACGGAATAACACGACATCAACACGACACTCGAGCAACATGTCGCTCGAATGTTGCCAACGTGTGTTTATATTATGGAGAACTAGAGGGTAGGAGGCCGATCGACAATGGCAGCATTTTTAATTTCTGTCCCGGTTTTTTGGTTAGTTCGCTATTGGCCGACAGATGGCTCTCGCGTCCGAAGTGGGCTGATGTTGTCTTCTTCTTCTTCGTTTTTAATATGGAAAACTAGATCCTCCATAGTTTTTAACTTTTACGAAACCCTTTTTTTTCTGTTGCTTTTACTTTTGACAATTGACATTTTATTTTTCGAAATAACAAATAACGTTTGAAAAGGCAAGACAAGACAAATAAAGTTGTATTGTAATTAATTTCTATATTTATAATGAATAATGGTACAATTTATAAAAGTAGAGTTTGCTTTGTGTCGGGGTGTAAGACAGGATCTTTTTCAGAGAGGAAACGCAGCCAAATAAGTCTATTTCTAGCTCCAAAGGTAAAACCCTTAGCTAAAATGTTCCTGTATTTTAAAAACGAAGCATCGTTGGAACTTTATACAGGCCGAGTTTACTAATAAGTATAACAAAGTAAGTGTAAATTCATATAAAAGTCCTTATTTGTTCCTTAAAGAACTAATGTAAATAAAAAAATAAAAATAGTTATCGCGTCCATAAGAAACCATTTATTTAATAGCCCACTTCGAACACGAGCGCCATCTTATGGCAACTCGTAAAGCTGAATTACCGATGCTAATTTGGGACCGAATCCAATGCATTGCAATCGGCCTCCTACCTCAAGTCCTCCATAGTTTATATTCAGACGAGGCGACACGATAACACAAGACCAAATTGACATATTGTAGAGAGATGTCTAGTGAGGAAGGCTCTAGTGAAGAGGAAGACATGCTGATCTATTTATATTTGCGAAATCGGAGAAAAAGAAGAAAGTGAATATATTGGGTAGATCCGTATATCGCGAGGAATAAAAGGAGAATACTGTTTGTTGCAGCCAAAGAATTAAAAAAGAATGATAGAAAATTTCAGGCCTTTTACAGAATGTCCAAAAAAAGTTTCGGTGAATTATTAAGAGTTTTAACACCTTATCTTCAAAATTGCGCTCAATGCTTTCTCAGTTACATCCTTTCTTGAATAGTCCGACCATTTGAAATCATACAAGCACGAAAATTTCTCGACTTGAAGAACGATTTTTAAATTAGCGTCTCGTTCGGCGGCCATTTTTAAAAAACGAACCTGTCACTCGGCAACTGTTGACTGGCGACTAAATAAAAATGTCGATCGGAAACATGTTGCCGAGCTATCGTATCCCTTTCATGACGTATCGCGTCGTGCGAATAGTTGCGTTTATATACATGGTGGCGACATTCGAGCGACACGTTGCTCGGGTGTCGTGTCGATGTCGTGTTGTTCCGTCTGTATTGGGCCTTAAATACATTGCCAACAAATACCCTGCACACTTACATATAAATTAATACACAGGGTGTCCGGAAAAAGAAGGTTAATCCGTTAACCGTATGATCCTGGACCAAAACTAATATGACTTTTCTAATACCAATTTTCATGTTCGATATACAGGGCGTCAAAGATTGAAATTAAAAACTAAGTTTTTTGAATAATTCGAGTATTTAATAAGATATTGATTTCAAAATAGGTACATTGCTTTAGAATAAAGAGTTAGGTACATCTTTTGAAAAAAGCAAACTACAAAACAATTTTCAACATTCAAAATAGGGGGGGGGAGGCAGTACCATCTTACCCCCTTATGATTTAGTACATGTGGCAGTGACTTCCGAACTATATTTTTAGAGGTGATCATTTATTTTGAATTATTTTTTGTCTCTTATAAAATTTCGATAAAATGATGCGTTTTGGAGACAATTTCAAAAGTATAGGTCCTCAGGCTTAATCAAGTCAGCCGTTGTGGCATTACCATGGATACAAGATATAATTAAGTGAAACTTTGCAATATGTGACAATGCCGAAAGTAAAGTACTAGCCAAAAATAATGTAAGGACAGTGGCGTACAGATAAATACCCGTAGTACTAAACCAGTTAAAGGAAGTTATTTTAATGCAGTACCTACTATTGCTAATATTCTTCACATAACAGTAAAACACCACTGTTATCCCTCGTAAGATACTAATCTATTATACTAATTATATTAAATAAATTTTAAACATCATAACAACATAATAAATATTCAAAACATATTATTTTAAAATATTAAAATGAATATAAATGAAATAACTTCCTTTAACTGGTTAAGTACTACGGGTTTTTATCTGTACGGCACTGTCCTTACATTATTTTTGGCTAATCCTTTGCTTTCGGTATTGTCACATATTGCAAAGTTTCACTTAATTATATCTTGTATCCATGGCAATACCAAAACGTCTGACTTAATTTAGCATTTGAAAATTATCATCAGTTAATAACTCATACTTTTCAAATTATCTCCAAAACGCATCATTTTATCAAAATTTTATAGGAGACAAAAAATAATTTACCTTAATGATTACCTAGAAAAATATAGTTAGAAAGTGATTGGCGCACGTACTAAAAAGTAGGGGGCCAGAGAATACTGGACCCCCCTTATTTTTAATATTTGACAATTGCTTTTTTTCCAAAAGATGTAACTTTTTATGCTGAAGCAATGTAAAGTGTATACGATCTTAGTTGAGACAGACAAAATAACTTAAAAAAATTGATGACAGACTTGTCAAGTCCACGTGGACTATCTATATAAAAAAAATCAAGTTTTTAATTTCAAACTTTATATCGTATCGTAGGTATCGTGTATATAGAACATGAGGGTAATTTTATTTTTGCTTCCGGAAAATACGGTTAACGTATTGACCTCCTTTTTCCGGATACCCTGTATATCTTATTATAATATATTATGATAGTATTATAGTTACGGGAAATTCAAACATTTAATGGACAATATCTCGAAATACTATCATTAACATTTTTTTTAGCATAAGGACTTTTGATCACGATAATATAAACTACATCCGGGCAAAGTTTTAGCTCCCCAAAGCTCAAGTAAGAAGTGAGGGGTCCTTTGAGAGGTCAGTTATGTGATTGCGTATGTTCATCCTATTTTACAGTAAAAACTAACGGTAAAATCTAAATTTATCTAAGTAGATAGACAACAAGGTTGCTACCTCAAAATCACATGTTATTTCTTATGCGGAGGTTCACCGATGCCTGTCGGCAAAATGGCAAGAATCAGTTGAGGGGTGTTGAGACGCCGCATATTTAATACGTTAGCTATTATTCGCTTTGGTATTAACTGCTTAGGCGCCAGGTAGGTACTTGAGCACTCGCTGCAAGGGTCTTAACTGCTGGGACACATATGCTACTAGAGTATTTGGTATTTTGGTTTGGACGGCTACGTCATCTAGTTTCCGAAAAAGAAAAGCCCCTGTTTCACCTGGATTCGATCCGTCGACCATCAGATTGCACGCCACACGCCGGACATGCCGCACTCCCCTATGAGCGATTCATATTTGTTTTAATGTTATAGTGGTTCTGACCCACCAGTGGGTCGCGACCCATAGATTGGGAAGTCCTGCCCTAGAGCATGTGTCCAAGCAGTTGAAGCCGTTGTAGCTAGTGCTCAAGTAGCTAGCTCAAAGTAGTTAGTGCCAAAGCGAATGACAGCTGACGAATGACAGATGAGGTAATAAATATCATGATTCTTGGAATTTTGTCAGCAATTGTCGGTGATCTTGAAATATAAAATGAACTTCTTTAAGAAAAAATATGTGATTTTTGACCAATAAACCTTGTTTCCTTTCGAATTATCTAATCCATTTACTAAAAAAAAATCCATTTGATGCAGACTATTAATATGCTTGTCTGTATATAAATATATAATTGTATTTTAACTGCTTTTAATGTGACGTTATTTTTCATATTTAAAAACAGAACTAATAAAAACTAGAAACATAAAGAGTGCCTTTCGTACTACTTTTATCGTGTCCTCTGTACGTATATTTTAGGGTCCATTCGCACTAAGCGGCAACAACGAGGTCCGGGCAAAATTCGTTTTATTTCAAAGGGTTCTTGAGGTTGCTCGTTCACAAATACCGGTATTTAGCGGTGTAAGGCATAAGCATGGAGCGGGACATTTAAAACACTATTTGCATGTCGAAGACCTGTCCGGAAGTTGCCTAGGCGAATGTGAATGTATTTAGGCCAAACCACCGTAGGCTAGGGCACAAAACGGCAAGACATTCTACGACATTTTTCAGTTAAATTTTTAATAAAAAATTTGACCCAAGCCTACAAGGTTTAAAGTAATAAGTCAAAAACTATTGAGTTTAGGAATAGGACTCATTACATGAATAACGTTCTGAATTTTTTTAAAATTAAATTTTTTAGGGCGTTTCTGGTGAAACCGGAAGCACGTACAACCCCATCTATGACTAAAATTTCAATTTTTCTTCCGAAGCCATTTTAAAATCGTAGCCGGGATAGTAGCTTCATAATATGTAAAGTATTTTTCACAATAAAATGGCTGACTCCGTTTAACTACCTGGGACTTTTTGCAAGAGCTCGGCTATAAAAATGCAAATAAACTGTCGGTCAGGGTTGGATTATAATTTGTAATTATAGCAGGTAATATTTAACTATCTTGTGCTTGCGATATGATATGTAGTATTTATTTAGGATATTTCATGTCATTAAATAATATATTAATAATAACGAATTAAATATCTAAAGTCCTACCCTGTAGTGTATTTGCTTGTTGATTGTATATAACAATGGGATTAAACCGGTAGTTTTACTGCAGTTAATAAGTCGATACCAATTAGGGTGAAAAAAACTTTACCAGGTGACATCCGGCATGTTACTTAAAATGTCAAGTCAACGTTTTATCCTTGTCGCTCATACACAATTCCGGTAAGATATTTATTTTCTCATTTGCGCTAATAATAAACAATACCGCGTTATGTGAGAACAATCGGGTTTTTCCGCGCGTTGCGTGCATGAGTTGTGCGCAGTTGTCGGAATTTATATAATTTATGGCTTCGTGGCACTACCTCACGAGCAGCCACCGGCATAATGTATAACTTTATTAGTTTTAGAATTTATTCTTAAAATGATTCATTCAGTTTTTGAATAATGTGAAATGGGTGTCAATTTTGAAACTCATTTAGATCACAAATATTATTTCAAATAAATAGAAATATAATAATTTGTTTCTGCTCTTAAAAAAATGAAGGTTAGTTCGGAGAACTCTTACCAACGAGAAGCATTTGGTACGCGCATTTGACGTCCGCATATTCATTTTCTGCCAACGTGATGATTTCTTCGGCTAAGTTCGTGCCCAACGTTATCAAGACGTCAAGGGTTGGGCATCAAAACCAAACGTTGGCACTTTATGTGGTGGTGCTTTAATAATTAGGTCCGGTAGATAATTTTTCAAGACACTGTTGTTTTAGAGCTTGACATACCTTCCTATTAGTGCTTGTTTATTAAAAAAATCAGGTACCATCAAGTGTTCCTTCTATAGTAGCTATAGCTACGCGTAGCTATATATTCTGTGCTCGAACGCATCGACTTGAGCCAAAGGTAGTACCGTGCGAGCAAACATTATTTGCATCAAAGAGGGCCTTGCATTTAAGGACGTAATGCTTAGCCGTAGAGCTTAATACCTGTTGAGTGCCAGTAACTACCTGAATTAACAATCAATCATTTATTCCGTCATCTTTGACAGTCGTTACAAGTAATTTGATTCAGCGCTAATTTTTCCAATTTCTTAATGAAATTTACACAATGGGCTTTACGGAACAGCATAATACATTCATGGTTGAAGCGTATTTTCGAAACGGGGTTAGAGTAAATGGTGAGTGGCAATACTATCAGGGTTTGTGCATAGACGATTTTCACGAACATTTTCCTAACGCTGCTTTTATTACTGGGGATTTTTATCATTGCCTGAAAAGAACCGTGGCTGTGTTTAGGGAAGCAGGTTCTATACAACACAAAAAAGGAGCAGGAAGACCATCTGTAAGAACAGAAGAACTTGTTGCAAACTTTCGTGAAATAATGCTAAATACGCCAACAAATTGTATAAGACGCTTGTCCCAAGAAGTGGGAAGATCTTAGGGAACATGCAGGACTATTCTTAAGAAGCAGCTAAATTTATTTCCTTATAAAGTGCAAGTATACCTAATAATAATAAATTTGTATTTGTCTACTTATTTTATTACTCATTAGTTTGGCATATCATGTCATATGAATTTGACAAAATTGGAACCTAGATTTGGTTAGATATATCGTCCCCATATCATTGTGATCTAAGCCAAGCCCTACGTTTTTTAATCCAAGCCCTCTTTGATGCAACTAATTTTTGCTCGCACGGTATTACGTACACGTACATAAATTGTCAGAAAATGAATATGCCACCCGTCCGTCAGTCGGTCAAAATTGTGTTTAGTCCTAGAGCAATTGAGTTCTCTGCCGCGAGCCCAAGATGTCGTTAAGCCAAGCGGTTAGTCTGGCCACGTTAAGGTGATCCTTTTTGTTTTGTTGGAAAATGTCTGGATAGAGGATGTTAACGTCGTATATACCGGTTTTGTTAATCTAAAATCGGCCAAGGATTAAGTTTATTTACTTTCCCAAAGGAGTACGAACGGTATATATAAAATTAATTAATACCTAATATAATTTATTTCCACTAGTCAGCAACAAATATTAAAAAAATATAAAGAACCCACATGTTTACACATCAAAACTAACAAAAAAAATTATAAAATACATATAATGTTTAAAACAAACAAAATATCTGCCAGCAGCCATCGATTCATTAATAGAGTGGTTAAATCTAAAATATACATGCAGTTTCAAGAAAGTATCCTATTTAAAGCTACAAGTTAAATATTCCTGAAAGGAGTAGAATTATTTTAATTTTATCTATAAATGAAACGAAAATCAAACAAATCTGTATTACCTACGCGTTAGAAAAGAAAAAAATTAATATTCTTTTAATATAACGTATCTTTTATTTCAATAATATTGTTAATTCCAAAAACTAACAAATTGATAATCTAAACAATTTTATTTTAAAAGTTTTCATATGACAAATAAATCTCGTTATAACATTTACACGTGCACTATAACAGTAATTTAATATATTTGCCAAGCTAGTTTTAAGTGTACAAAACAAGCAGATTTTCTCCGCGTATCATACAGTGTCTTTCGCCTCAGACCAAATACTACAACGACCTTGAAAGAAGCCGTGAAACAGAAACATCGACAACACTTCTTGAAGATCCATGTGTGACGTGACTTTTTTGAGGTTAGCCAAGGTTTTTTTAAAAGGTAATGAATTGGCTTACAATGATTTGAAATGGATTTTACTCTTTGAAATAAAACTAAGCAGGTGATCTCAGCTTGAAAACTTATTGTTTCGGTAAATTGCGAAAGTAACGAATTACCCAGATAGTAGGTGACGTTCTTAAGACAAGCGTATATTCCTTAAACAAAGCCTTAAGCTTACTAAATTTTGAGACTTCAGAAAATGATAGTCAATCATGTAATTTAAACGCAGAAGATAATAATTTGTATAATAGAATATTACTTTTGATCGATCAAATAAATCTACTCGTAGTGAAACGAAAACAGCTTCTCAACGCAATATTACTATTATTTAATAATTAGGTACCTAAGTTGTTCTTGTTATCCAAAACTATTTATTACTTTTTTATACATTTTTCAATATCAATATAGTGGCAACAGAGCCAAAAAATACAAAAAATATCAGAAAGAATAAAAAAACCCGCCCGTTGCCGCGCGTCATATTAATAGCTTGTGGATCCGCAAATCCCAGCTGATGCAGCGTTGCCCGATGTCACTTCATGGCTTCTTTTCAAGGTGGTTGTGCAAATACCATCTGAGTCTTTCGTCAATATTCGTTCTGTGAAGGTCACTGAAAACGGGCCAATCAATATCAAAGGGACCGACAGGTATTGTCGCTTCTCGTTGGTAGGTCTCTAACCGAGTACCGACTCGCACAAGCGGCGAGTAAGCTGTTCTCCCCAACATCTCAGTTGTTGGTCTCCCTAGAGTTTTTGGCATACAGCTTATCTCGTGTCTGAGCGCACGGCTTGCCGTTTAGATGCCTTCCCTCCCAGCAGGATTGGGCATGCGCACAAAACTCTTGTTATCGGCCTGTCCTTTTTTAGCGACATACTCAAAATATACTACGGAACCGTTGTTTGATTTTATTATGCCCAAATAGGGGTTAAATACCGGTTATTTCGTATTTTCAGTAAGTATGGAGTAGTGATGTATCTTGATATATAATTACTCCGTCCTTAAATAGATAGTCAAAAACTTAATTTGTGAACATCTTTGCTGGTTTGTTGCTGACCTTCAAAGAAGCCAATGAAGCTTTTTAATTTCAATTTTCAAAAGGTTTAAATCTGTTGCTTATTGAATGACTCATTTATTTTGTAAACCCAATTGGTAATTTTTGGTATGTTAATAATTTTGTTGGTCCCGTAGTTATTTTTATGAAATTCCTTTTGTGACAATATATATAAATATTATAATATGAAAATATAAGGTTCCAGTTGGTCACGGAATGGAAACTAGAAGGTTTCGTAGTAGTGATAGATGGACAGTTCTGCATCAGATTCCTCCACGCCTTCTGCCAACACCTCCTAGGAGGTGTTTCTGCACCAGCAGTGAGCAGGTTCAAAGCTGTTCATTAGCTGTTCAAAGCGGTTCGTTAGCTATTCATCAGTCGTTCAAAGCTGTTCATTAGTCGTTTATAGCCTATAGCCGTTCTAGAACGACTATAATAAACGGCTTTGAACAGCTAATAAACAGTTAATGAACAGCTTTGAATGACTAATGAACAGCTTAGAACGACTACTGACAACTTTTGAACAGCTTTGAACAACTTTGAACAGCTAATAAACAGCTTTGAACCTGTGCACTGCTTGAGCATGCGCAGAAGGCGTGGAGGAACCTGATGTAGAACTGTCCTTCTATCACTTCTTTTCGGAAAGAAGTGGGTGTAAACGTAGTCAACTTTCTATACTCTCCTAATGTGCCGCATCTCGCGTTTGCGGAAAACTCCCCCCTTTTATTTATTTTTTATCTTAAAGTTGCCAAGAACATAATTTTTAACTGTAAACCTAACAAAAGTCCCGTATATGGCAAGATAAAACAAACCAAAATTACGAATATTAGCTTTAAGATCTCATCTAATAATGAATGTTTACTAAACAGCATTTTTTTCCACAACCCCTTCAGAATCTACAAAACGTTGCAACACTCCTCACACACCTCTAAAGGCCGGGACACACTTGTCATACACCACTCCGATCCGACTCCGGTCCGATTTTGCTCCAAAGAACGGATCGGTGCGGGATCGGAAGGGGTAAGCACACAGACATGTCCTACACGCTTCCGAGTCCTTTCCGATTTCCAGCTCCGGCTCAATACATTCGCCACTCTCGCCAGTCTCGATTTAATTAAAATCGCGAAAGGTTCTGTGCGCAAAATGTTCAATGAAGAAAACCAGAGAGATTTCATGGAGAACAGAGGAAAACACAGATTTTGGGTACATTCTGCTTGGAAAAGAAGATCCGAAAACAAACACTGCAAAAACTCAAAAATATTATTACAAATTCCAACCGACACGCGTGCAGCCGTTAAAACGAATAGACTGCACGATCGGAACACGATCGGATGCATGATCGGAGTCGTGTAGGAGTGGGATCGGACACGTGTCGGAAAGGTGTGAACTACGCTGTTCAAACTCTAGTATCATTTCCCTCTCAGGCACTCGTCCGACTGTATGATCGTAGTCGGATCGGAAGGGTGCATGATAGGTGTGTCTCGACCTTAAAGTGATTTGACCATTATTGCTTCGCATAGCGAATTGATAAATATGGAATTGTGCGAGCAAAGCCGCGGAAAGCACTTATAAGTAAAAATAATAAGAATAGGGAACGACAAACGGTGTCCCAGTCCCATCCAGGTACCAACCGTGCTCGACATCGGTACACGCTTTTAACCTCGTTTTAACCGCTCCTCCAAGCGGACTTGCTAACTCTGTTCGCTTTTTAATACTTCATTTGTATTTATTACTTTATTCACTGTGACTTTGTGATATTTTAATTTTTGATTATTTATTCTCGTATAAAATGGTATAATAATGTTGACTCTCTGATTTCTGCAACGTTAAGACAATTTCTTTAATTCCGCGTGGGTTGGGGATGAATTTTTGGATTTTCCCTCCATTAAACAACGTATCTAGTTTAATCAATTTAAAAATTTTTCATAATCTCTTATTTCCGCGCCTACCTACAGCAATCATAATCCAGCTGATACAGCTAATAAATCTCTGTTGAACCAGGTCACAATAGCTAAAGTATGCTCAATGACCGCTGACCGTTACGTCACGACTAGTGCTTATGTTTCCAACATTCGTGAACTAGGCGAGACAGTAAATTTGCGCCCAGAAAAAGTGTCATGTTTTTGACAGTGAAATTTGTAATCAACATTATTTTAAAAATGTCCCGGTATTGTGAAAAAGAACAAGCATTTATTTAAAAATGATTTGATTATTTTCAACGAGAAAGTGATGCCGGAAAGACTCTTTTACCCTTCAACGCAGTTTACGAGGTAAGCAAATATAATAAAGAAGGAATTGTGAAAACATGAAAAAGATATGGCAATGTTTTTATAAATACATATCTGTTTTAGAGAGTTTCTGATGCTTTGAGAGTTTAGTGTTCAACAATCCAACGAATTAAGGCAAAGAGGATAGATAAGGATGTAGATTTTAAGAATCGCAATAATGTAACTATTTTGTCATCCCGTGGTCGACAACTTCACGAAATTCATGAACATACCATAAGAGAGCGTATTTATGGGATGTATAGAGCAGGTGAATACGTTACCATTCGCTCAATACAACTAAACCTTAAAATCATTGATGGTGTTGAAATATCCACTGGTTTATTAGCGGACTGTTAAAAAAAAAATTGAAATGGCGAAAATGCACCGTATCAAACAACCGGTTTTTAATAATGCAATTAGTTATTTTAATTTTAATAGGTTGGACGAACTAGCAATGCAACATGGACATTGAGTTTTAAGACTTGATCCATATCATTGCCACTTTAATCCATTGAAATGGTTTGGTTGGAATGTAAACGCTATTATGATTAAAGCCCGGACGGCGGTAAAAAACTCCACAAAATTGTCTAAACATTGGATGTTTGCATCCAGTAGATATTTATATTGAAAACAATGTAAATAATTAAGCAGTCATATTCTTTAATCTAGCCCCCAAAAAAACGTAAGGCACGAAGTAGTAGACAAACGAATTTAGAGATTTGCGCCAATGGTTTACCATAGGAGAAACATTATTTTTGTCAATATTAAGTACATTAAAAGCAATTTAAAATACATTTTTTTATTATTAAATTATGTTATACTTTTCTATTGCAGAAATATTTAATTTAAACTTTGTTACAGCCATTTTCTGTAGTTAACCAAGGTATTAACAAAAGGTAGTAATTAACCGCTGGTGCAATTATCAAACATCTGGCTAGTGCCGAGGTAGGTGAGAAAAATCAGTGACGTCGCCAAACGGAAAAAAATTCGACATGCTTTAACTAGAGTAAAAGATGCGAGTCGTATTTAAATAGTAATTGATGACTTCCATTCGTGTTTTTTCAGTTTAGAAAGCGAGTTTAACTAGTGACAATTGTGATTCATCGCTAATTTTTCCAATTTCTTGAACAATTCATACAATGACCGGGCTTTCGGAAGAGCACACAACATTAATGGTTGAAGCGTATTTTCGAAACGGGATTAGAGTAAATGGTGAGTGGCAATACAATCCGGGTTTGTGCATGGACGATTTTCACGAACATTTTCCTAACGTTGGTTTTATTGCTGGTGATTTTTATCATTGCTTGAAAAGAACCGTGGCTGTGTTTAGGGAAACAGGTTCTATACAACACAAAAAAAGGAGCAGGAAGACCATCTGTTAGAAGAGAAGAACGTGTTGCAAACGTTCGTGAAATAATGCAAAATACGCCAATAAATTTTATAAGACGCCTGTTCCAAGAAGTGGGAAGATCTTATGGAACATGCAGGACTATTCTTAAGAAGCAGCTAAATTTATTTCCTTATAAAGTGCAAGTATTCCAAGAAATACAAGCCGCAGATTTTGAAAGATGCAGGAATTACTCTCAATGGTTTACCAAAAATTTATTGGAAATAAATGATTTATTACACAGTTACAGCACAGCGGCATAGAGACAATATTTTGAATCCATTTGTGGAGCAATTATTTGACGACGAACTTCGTTTTGGATATTTTCAACAGGACGGTGCAACCGCCCATACAGCCGCCGAAACTATCAACTACTTACGCAATTTTTTCGACGACAGATTGATCAGTTTTCGATCAGACATTGAATTCCCACCTAGATCACCTTGTTTAACGTTTATGGATTACTTCGTTTTTCCTCATTTAAAGAACACTATTTTCAAAACATCAATTGCAAATTTAGAACAATTACAAGAAAGGATTATCCAAGAATGTGGTAACATTTCTCCAGAGATGCTGGTCAACACTTATTTGTATTGTATTTGTCTATCTATTTTATTACTCATTAGTTTGCTATATCATGTCAGAAAATGAATTTGACAAAATTTTAATCTAGATTTGGTTATATATGTCATCCCCATATCATTGTGATTTAAACCAAGCCCCACGTTTTTTAATCTAAGCCCCCTTTGATGCAAATAATTTTTGCTCGCACGGTATACTTAATGTTCTTATTACACATTTGTTTCAGTTTAACTCATATTTTTACGCACGCCCTTGATTTCAATAAATACAAAAAATATCGAGGGAACGAGCTCGTTCCGAAATCCGGACCTTAATTATGATGCAAAAATAAGTTCTATGCATCCTGTAACAAATGACGTAGTGAAAAAATGGAAAATTTATGTAACACACACTAATAAAATTATAATGATGTGTGAGAACGGGAAAGATTTATCGATGCTTGAGACACTTTTTTTTTGATTATTAACTTGGACGAATCTGATGATGATATTGATATTTTAATTATTAAAAAACTGTGTTTTGTTCTGTTGTAATTGTTTATTATATTTTCTTCTTTATTATTTTATAAATAAGATGAAAATATTTGAAAAAAAAAAATTTATAGACTGATGCACTAGACAAAAAAATATATGATTTATAATATAAATTTTATAAACAAATTTAATTTATTTTTCAGTAAATTTAAATGAATTTCATACTGATATTCAAAAACAAAATGTTATATCCCATAATACCTTTTACCCTAAATAACCTACTTATTTCTAACTTCATTTACGGTACAAAAATAATAAATAAAAATTTGAAAAAACGCACTTGTATTTTACTTGTTCACATGCATCCGTCTTTATGTAGATCAAGCCTAAGAAAAATCATAACCTTTACCAGCGGTAAGTCAAACTGACTGAATTAATTTACGACGTACTGCAAATATGGATAATATGACGTAACGGTCAGCGGTCATTAAACAGACTTTACATAAAATTTCGTAAAATCAAACTAAAGTTAGCAACCACTAATAGACACACACACGACAGTGTAAATGCCTGCCGTTTACACGGTTTAATGTTTATAGGTAAGGATTCCAGATAACAGAAGTAATGTGTGTCACAGTCTTAACCGTGGAGAATAAATGCTGGTACCGTCGGTCTTGATTTACACGTGAAACATGCATATTTTAGTTAGATGTTTGGAACATCTCAACATAACATAATTTAAATCTTTGTGATCAAAACATTGATCAAAGTTGGTCGATAACAAATTTGCAAATCATGTGTGTCGAAAGTACTAGGGGGCTCGATATTTGAAACCATCCTAATTAAAAAGTGCACCTTTCCTTTTGACTAACTCGGTAGGCCACGTTGTCCAAAGTAAACATTTTCTGGATGACAGGAACAACTGCCATTACATGACTTTATTTAATTACGTAATTTAAGCCAAAATCGATCATAAAAAAGTATCATATATTTCCAGTCGGTTATAACACTTATAGAGAGCGTTTATTAAAGCTATATTACTAACAAAAACGCATAGCAGAACGGCAATCAAACGTTTATAAAGTGTAGAGTAAGTTCGGATATTATGGCACACCATAAGAATAAATAAAAATAAAAATAATATTATGTGACACCCATCGCATTTAGTCTCTTAATTTAGTCAAGAAACCTATCTACTATTATATTATAATAAATAAATGAGTAACATTTAAAAAATGTAAACGAAAATAGTACATTATATACTTAGGTTGAGAAGTGAGCTATTATATAGCGAGCGCTTTTATATACTGAGGCGCGAAGCGCCGAGGGATATAATGTGCGAGGTATATAATAGCCTTCTCAACTGCGGTATATATAGAATTTTTTCTACTACTAACAATAAAATATTACATATTTTAATTCGTTTAAATCTTTGTTACCCATTTTCACCTAATTTTTTAAAAAATTTGAAAATCAAGTCACTTAGGATTTTACTTGTCAAATGCGATCTTCTGTCAGTATGTAGAAAATATTCGGGTTAGATAATAATATAAAGTTAAAATTATAAAATGTCTGAAATTGAGAGTGAAGAATTGGAAATTTGTACCCCACCCGAGCTTAGAGAGGCGGCAAATAGCGCACAGTGCGATCTGTTACCAGAGAAATCTAAGAAACTATACTTGAATGCATACGCGCAATTAATGTACTGGTGTGTAAGAAAAAAAGCTGGTCAGAGAACCATTCCTGAAAGTATCTTCCCAATAAAATTATAATAAAAAGTCCTATTTTATTGATAATTTAATCCTGTTTTCCAGAATTTCTTTGTTTAAAATAATCAAAAAAGGCTCAAAATCAATAATATGTTAAAGAAACGGTGAGTTAAGTTATAAAATTGTCTGCAACAACCTCATTGAACAGCTGTTTTTCATTATTGACCTAGGAAACTTTTTATTATTATTAACCTAGGTGAAGAAATGTTACTTCTCGATAAAGGAATGAAGTAAATAATGACGATTTCTCAAGTAAGTAGTAGAAAAAATATATTTTTTAAAGGTTTACAAAAGTGCAAGATTTAAACATGGTAGGGTATTATGGCCTAGGGCCATATTAGCTTCTATTGCCTTTTTCATGGATTATTTGTTCCATGTTTGACGCTTTTTTTTAGAGTCTACTTTTGGAGACATAGGTATTTTGAAATAAAGTCAATAAGTTAATACTACAATAATGTTTTTTATTTTACAAAATCCTAAATTGTCTTCAGAAAAATGGTCGGTAATATGGCCTACCAGGCTTTGTTAGCCTACTCTATAGTAGGCCATATTGACCGCCGAACACCTGTTAATGGTAATATTCTATAACCTCAAAATTAAAATTAATACAGGCTAAACCGTATGGCCAAAGATTTATCTAACAATATATAAGTTAACTTGTAACGGTAAAATTTAAATTTGTGATTGTTGAAAATTAATATAAAAATAAAAAACTTATCGAGAAATTAGATCAGAAACCGTTAAAATTGATTTTTGCTTCTCACGAATACATCCGTACTCCATGCGCGGTAACATGGTGACTGAGGTAGCTAGAGAAGATATAGGAACAGACTAACGGAAGATTGGAGGCACTGAGACGATTCGTATCAGATATATGTTGGTGTGCCATATAAGCCGCATATGCCATATTACCCGACCTTACTCTACGAATATTTTTTCGAAAAGAGCGTTTTGGAACGTCACCTAATTTGTTAGTGTACTTTTAAAAAATAGCCCATTGTAATTAGGAGGGTTTCAATATCTAGCCCTAGCACTAAATACACCAGCTGCAGCAGCACATTTTTGCATAATTAATAATGTATATTTCAAAATGTTCCTTACAAAATAAGAGGTATTTCACTTTAGTATATATTTTTTAGGGCCGCCTTCATAAATTAAACTATTACATTAATACATAATAATTGTTTTTTTTTTGGTAGACCCATACAACGCGAATAACATTTATTTTACTAGCAAAAACTTTGATAAGAGTGACTTTTTAGGTTTTTTAATTTGGTCCATTTGTCCTCTTCTGAACCCCATGCGCGGACATACTGTATACTTTCACAAATATTTCTCCTTTTATTTTTTAAACAAAATAACAGTCAACTAGAAACGAGCACGTCAACTTTTTGGAATATAAGTAACAACCGAACGTCTGAGACCATAAAGTTACCTAAATCAAGTGTGCAAAAGTTTCTTTGTTGTATCAGTTGTAAGACAGTACCCGACAAAGCTAGCGAACACACATGTTGTACAATGTACTAATAAAACGTAGAAAAAGTCCTGTAGTGTTTAGTTTTAATTTTATATTATTAAAATTACGTTTTATTAAGTAGCAAGCACATCGATTAAGTATTTTAAATTATAATACAGGGTGGTCCAACGAAAACTTAACACCTCGATTTTCCTGCTTTAAAATGAAAATGTGGAAAATCGCTCGGACCCGTTGATTTTTATTTCGAGGGGGACATCTTTTGCGTATATTGTCAATCTTGTTACTTCAAGCCCCTATAAAGGAGGGAGGGGTAAGATCTAAATCTTAAAAGGATACCCCTATTTTATATATTTTTTTTTGATTCTGCATAAAATTCTGAACATTTTCTAATAAAAGCATTATAAGTCTATACTTAACAGTTTCCGAGATATTGACTCTTGAAAAATTACATTTTTGAACTTTGACAGCGTCTAGCTTTCTAACTGTACGTCTTAGAGCAAAACGGCTTACATGTCCCTATCTTCGATTTTTATTATCTTTCCAATAGTGTCAACTTTCGGTTAACCGGAAGAACTATATTTCCTCGTATATTTCTTACATCCGGTTTAACCGAAAGTTGACACTATTGGAAAGATAATAAAAATCGAAGATAGGGACATGTAAGCCGTTTTGCTCTAAGACGTACAGTTAGAAAGCTAGACGCTGTCAAAGTTCAAAAATGTAATTTTTCAAGAGTCAATATCTCGGAAACTGTTAAGTATAGACTAATAATGCTTTTATTAAAAAATGTTCAGAATGCAGAATCCAAAAAAATTATATAAAATAGGGGTATCCATTTAAGATTTAGATCTTACCCTCCCTCCCTCCTAGGGGCTTGAAGTAACAAGATTCACAATATACGCAAAAGATGTCCCCCTCGAAATAAAAATCGACGGGTCCGAGCGATTTTCCACATTTTCATTTTAAAGCCAGAAAATCGAGGTGTTAAGTTTTCGTTGGACCACCCTGTATATTCTAAAAGACCCGAATCACCCACATTTAAGCACAACACAAACCTCACCCAAAGATCACGCTGTGTTATGGCTAAAACTTTACCCCAGCAGAAAAAGATAGAAAGAATTGTGCTGGGGTTATATTTTGGAAAATTGCGGCTTGAAACTATAGGTAAATTTGATTTACTATTGATTTTAGTTTGTAAAGGAAATCCTATTCCTATGAACCCAGTAACTTTAACCTAAAAAGTGTCGAGAAGTTCCAATGGTTCATGTGTATCTGGGTTTAAAATAAAATATACTACGGTAACTTTAAAAGCTACAGCGTGTCGAATAATTCTGGAATATTGAAAATGTCTCAAAAACTACCGAGTAGTTTTTTAAAAAATTGGCACATGCATTTGCATATACTAAGTGTTTCATTTCATCAATTTTTCTCTTTATTTTTTCATCTAGATTGCTATGAACTCTCTAAAATGGTTTACTTCTATGCCAAACTATTGATAAAAATGCAATTTTCCCGTTTTGTTACGTTTTAAATTTTTTACAAACTTTTTAAAAAGAGTTTTTCCCAGAGAACTCAATTTTTTCAAATGGAAACATATTGGCTTAGTTATTTAAAAAATAAAGTTGACAAAAATACGCCGGTAAATATTGAGGATTTAAAGTCTGGTATTAGAAATGAAATTCGTGAAATTCGATGGAATACTTTTGGAAACGCCTTAAAGGAATTTAGAGACAGCCTTGCCTAGCTAGCAACGCCAAACATTTCGAACATCTAATACAGTAGCTTTTGATCAATTTTTAAGTATTTTCTATTTCCATTGCGTTGTGTGTTCTTGTTAAGTTATTTAAAATTTGTTCCTGTCATTTTGAAGAATAAATTCTTCAAACTCTATACCGTTAAATTTGTCTTTTGTGTATTGGGTATTTCCAATTGTATACAGTGTCACCAGTAAAGTCCGCATCATATGGGATTTTTTTTTATTAATAACTATTCGAAATTTGACTTTGGCATCTAGTTCTGCTTCGATCGAGATGAAAATTAAGCAAAAAAATAGTAGTCACGTGATTCGCATTATCTGTCAGTTTAATTTTTTCAAAAAAAGAATTCAAAAGTATCGAAAAAAGTTATAAGAAAAAGTTTTTTTAAATGCAGTTTCTAGCCCACGTGCAAAATTTTAGCTGCATAAGATAATTTTGATTTTTTACCCATATTTTGCAAATTGCACCACTTTTGCAAAATAAGACTACACGCAACCTACATAAAACTTCTTGGTTTTGACAATGCTTTATTTCAGACACATTTATTTTTCTTTAAAGTAGCGCCATATTAAATGTGTGTTTTTCTACAAAATCAAAATTGGGCCATTAAAATTTGGTCGCATGTGATGCAAAGTTTATTTGTTTTTGACCCTGTATAAGGTAACTTCATAAAATAAGTATTTTTGAAAACGTAGTTTGTGTCTGAAAGTAATACACCTTAATATTAAGACAAAAAAGAACACAGTGTCATCAGTAAAGTGTTCATTAAGTGGAAAATAAATTTTAGCAGTGGGTAAAAAATCAAAATTATCTTATGCAGCTGAAATTTTGCATGTGGGCTAGAAACTGCATTAAAAAAAAACTTTTTCTAATAACTTTTTTCGATACTTTCAGAAATAACCCCACTTTTGAATTATTTTTGACAAAAATTAAAATTTGACAGATAATGCGAATCACGTGACTACTATTTTTTGCTTAATTTTCATCTCGATCGAAGCAGAACTTGATGCCAAAGTCAAATTTCGAATAAAGCTATTAATAAAAAAAACCCATATGATGCGGACTTTACTGGTCACACTGTATGAATCTTGCAGAATATAAGTACCTACATTATGTTTTATTTAAAATAAAACGGTTAGTATTTTTCTGACTAACCCTGTACCGTTACAGAAATGGTTTCGTTCTTTCTAGGTGTGCCTTTTTAAATAAAATGCTCGTCACAGGTCTGTAATTCAGAAACGATACGTATCGTGGTACGCCTGTGAAGCGGCCAACTCATTTTAATTTTTTGCGCGACTTTTTTTCATCCTGTATAATATTATTACGTTGGTTTAGTCATTGACGTACCAACCTATTAATCTGCAAGAAACAATTTTTCAAACGTTGCAAACCGCATTAAAATCCGTGATGTCATTTCCGAAGTACAAACCTATAATTAAGGTGTAAAAAAAAGTGCCAATTTAAACAAAATTATATTCAGAAGTTTTTTAAATATTTGCAATATTCCAGATTTTTTGAAACACTGTTCAATTTAAGTCAGATCAAAGACAAAAAGTACTGATTTAAGAAATTAGTTGTAGTCCAATAAGTGTTCCCTTTCGCCCCAAAATCAGTATAATGAAACAGTGATAATAATGCTTACCGCCCTGCTCATCCAGCATGACCAGGGATTTCATTCCCACCTCGTGGCTCTATAAACATGAAGAATATCAGGTAGGTGGAGTAGGTAGACCCATTATGTGTGTGCATACAACTTCTTGTTAATGGGAATAATTTCAAAACTTCATCCCCATCCATGTGGTGCAAATTTTCATTTACCTATAGCTGGTACGCCAATTAATGCCCACTAGCTCTTATTAAACAGCAAGTGTAAATTTTAAAATATATCAATTGCAGTTTATACTAGTATTTAAAAATGGCCTATCACAATAATCTTTTTAGAAAATTTCGTCGGAAGATATTTTGTCAGGATAATGAAAAATGAGGAACCAAAGCTCCCCTAATTTTAGCATTTTATATGTTAGGTGAAAATCTAATCGGTACTGGGGGAACACACCTCGCTTTTATCACATAATATGCCAAAGATCTTTAAGGGACACACCTATAACATTACGATACAATTTAAATTTGCTGTCAACTTATCTAAACTCTAAAAGAATAAGAAGATATTTCTTACAACAGATTCTTGTGTAGAATATTTACATAGAAAAGTGCGTACTGCAGTATTCCATTTTATATTTTAGTCTAGCTTAGTTTTAGATAGTTTTAGTTTGGGTTTTACCTAATATGTAATATTAGTAAACAGTGGATGCTGTTTTTGGAACCTACGTAGTTCTGTTAGCATCCTGAACCAATATAAATAAATAAATAAATAAATAAACAACTTTCTAAATATGTTCGTTCTTATTTCATTAAATAAATCCGCGAAAAGATGCAGTAAAAATTAGACTATTTTGAAGAGGTGCCAAGTCGCCTTGGTTTTAGTTGGATAAATATGATCCTATTGGGCCAACGAACATGGCCACTAGTAAGTAATAACCCAGAAGGGACATTGTAATTTAGGGGTAGGGAAAGATAGAGCTTTCTTTCCCTACCCCTAAATCATTAGTAAGTAAGTACCCGAAAAAACCAGTGGTGTGAGCAAAAGTTTGAATGATATTTAAGCCCTTCTAATTTAAAAAGTTCACTTTTTAACGTCATTCGCATACTTTTCACTAACTCGGTAGGCCTTGCACAAGAAGACTAACTACTGGGATGACAGTGACAACTACCGTAGATGATTTTATTTAATCAATAAGTTTAAGTCATGCAATTGCCAAAATATAAAGGTATTAGTAAAAAAATATAATCCTTTACACATATCTAGTCGGTTATAATACTAATATAGCCTTTTTAAAGCGATTGATGCCAACTAAAGAACATTGCACGAAAAATCGAAAGTTTCTAAAGTAAAATTTGTTTCCAGAATAGCGTTTGAGAAAGTCGTTTTATTTAGTGTACTTGTTAAAAAGTGCACTTTTTGAATTAGGAGATTTCAAGTATCGACCCCTTGGCTAAATATCACCCGAAGATTGAATTGAATCGATTTTGTATACATGGTGAAGATATCGTTTTGCTTACAGTGGCAGTGATGATGTTGTGGTAGCATTTATAGGGTTTTAAGAGTAATATTTGTCAGTATTTTTATTACAATATTTTTATAATCTTAAGCATAGTGGTGTAATTTTGAAATGTAACGAGTATCATTACCATGATACATTATTATTAACAAATTACGATCTCTAAAGGCTGTGAGGTCACGTGGTAAGTAACCATAGAAATAGTTGGTCATATTTATTGTGTTTCCATGGTTACGAATATAAATTTCAATCAGCACATGACCTCAGAGCCCCTGAATGTCATTGGTAATCTTTGTGTCATGTATCGTTACGGCATTTAAATTTTGGACACTGACATTTCAAGATGTTTATTTGAAGGTTGGTTTTGCTTATACTTTTAATTTGTCGCTTAACCTTTAATTACAATGCAATTAATCGAAACTATAAGGTCATTTTTTGACACTGCTATTTTATACCGTGCGAGCAAAAATTATTTGCATCAAAGAGGGCTTGGATTAAAAAACGTAGGGCTTGGTTTAGATCACAATGATATGAGGACGATATATCTAACCAAATCTAGGTTAAAGTTTTGTCAAATTCATATTATGACATGATACGCCAAACTAATGAGTAATAAAATTAGTAGACAAATGCAAATTTATTATTGTTGTTTACAAAATTAACAAAGTAAGAATATACAGAAAGAAAAAGAATTACATAAATTGCTGAAATGGGCCACCGCCATGCTCCAAGCATAAATTCAGAGGTCTCTTCATATTTTCGAAAATGTTGACCAGCATCTTCTTGGAATACTTGCACTTTATAAGGAAATAAATTTAGCTGATTCTTAAGAATAGTCCTGTGTGTTCCATAAGATCTTCCCACTTCTTGGGACAGGCGTCTGCGATGAATCAAATTTCTTGTAACGACTGTCAAAGATGACGGAATAACTGATTGATTGTTAATTCAGGTAGTTACTGACACCCAACAGGTATTAAGCTCTACGGCTAAGCATTACGTCCTTAGATGCAAGGCCCTCTTTGATGCAAATAATTTTTGCTCGCACGGTATTTACAGTCAATGTATTTACCTAGAAGTTAAAGGTAAGGTAGTTGAAATTGTCGTAAAAAAATAAAAACATTGTTGCTATAACTATACCGGGTGGTCAAATACGCGAGGACGTCGGCTTTATCTCGGAAACCATTAATCGTTTAACTTTCGGAAAGATTTTTTTATGAGTAAAGTGGTCAAGAGAAATTGCTGGAAATTACTTTTAAGTTTCTCATTTCGCCGCAAGGGGACACAATTAAAAATTGTTTTTTTAAATTCTAAATTTCTCCGAAAATTCCCATATTAAGGTATAACTCTGATTACATCATTGGAAAGCTTAGACAATTCTGCATTATTTTGGTTTAAGGCTCATTGGCGTACCGACCTTGATAAGAGTGGGAGAAGCTATTGAAACATTATAATCGCTGTAACTTCTAAACGACTAATTCGATTTTGCTAAATTTAAGCTTGTTTGGAAGGGGAAAATAAGCATTTTCAATTGCCGTATCCAACAGTACACGATAGTGTTTAATAAAATTGCTAGAGGGCGCAATTTGTAATAATAACAGTTTTTTCGATTTTATCCCGAAAGTTTAAACCATACGGTATAACTATGACATCATAATCGAAAAGTAGATGAAATTTGCAAGAAAAGATGTGAAGACCGCAGTTCAATAGCTTTGTTCGTTTCAGAGTTATTGCCAAAACAATAATTTTTAATACAAATTGCGCCCTCGAGCAATTTTATTAGAAACTCTCTTGTACCATTGGATACGACAATTGAAGGTACTTACCTTTTTCTTCCAAACAAGCTTAAATTTAGTAAAATCGGTTAAGTCGTTTAGAAGTTACAGCGATTTTAATGTTTACACTTTCACTTGATAAGAGTAGGAGAAGCTGTTGAAAGTGTAAACATTAAAATCGCTGTAACTTTTAAACGACTTATCCGATTTTACTAAATTTAAGCTTGTTTGGAAGTACCTTCAATTGTCGTGGTACACGATAGTTTCTAATAAAATTGCTAGAGGGCGCAATTTATATTAAAAATTATTGTTTTGGCAATAAAACTCTGAAACGAACAGAGATATCCAACTGCAGTCTTCACATCTTTTCTTGCAAATTTCATCTACTTTTCGATTACGATGTCATAGTTATACCGTATGATTTGAATTTTCGGGATAAAATCGAAAAAACTGTTATTATTACAAATTGCGCCCTCTAGCAATTTTATTTAACACTATCGTGTACTGTTGGATACGGCAATTGAATATGCTTATTTTCCCCTTCCAAACAAGCTTAAATTTCGTAATATCCGATAAGTCGTTTAGAAGTTACAGCGATTTTAATGTTTACACTTTCAATAGCTTCTCCCACTCTTATCAAGGTCGGTACGCCAATGAGCCTTAAACCAAAATGATGCAAAATTGTCTAAGCTTTCCAATGATGTAATCAGAGTTATACCTTAATATGGGAATTTAGGGAGAAATTTAGAATTTAAAAAAACACTTTAATTTTGCCCCCTTGCGGCGAAATAAGGAACTTAAAAGTAATTTCCAGCAATTTCTCTTGACCACTTTACTCATAAAAAAAATCTTTCCGAAAGTTGTACGATTAATGGTTTCCGAGATAAAGCCGACGTCCTCGCTTATTTGACCACCCGGTACATACAATTCCCTGAAAAAAATTAAGATAAAAAAAAAGAATACTGAAGGTGAATATTTGACCCATTAAATTATATCCTATTTAAGTGTTCTTAGGGTAAATAAATTTAGGATTTTCACAGAATTTATTACATATGAAATCATACGTTTCGGCTAATTTCAGTTTTATCTGTGACCTCCAAAAAGGTTATTCCTTTTACAGCACATAAACAGTTTACAACTTGATTAAAAAATTGGAAATTTAGTAGATGTATGGAATAGTTATCCCATTTGCTTGCCTGCATTTATGTACTAAATATATTTAGCGCTGGCAAAACTTTTTAATAATACAGTAATGTCCGGTTATAACGAACCTCATGGGACCGACGAAAACGGTTCGTTATAAGCGAAGTTCGCAATAAACGATGAATGCTGATAAATATTTAAAATATGTTTTTTTTTATTAATACCCGGTGTCCACGGAAGGTGGTTCGCCCCTCTAACTTTTTTGTTTTTTAAGATAATGGAATAAAATTCGGGAGATTTGTATACCACATAAAACTTCATTTTTTGACAGGTAACTCAACATTACAGAACTTCCGGTTTAACCGGAAGTGACATAAACTTTCGATTTTTAAATAAGACACCTGGTATACTTTTCCTTTTTTTGACATTCTAAATACAACGATGTATCACTTGTCACTTTTTGTCACCAAGAATTTTTTTTTTCCAAATTTATTGTTTTATCTAGAGGGTTATGAATACCTTAAAATCACTTATTTTAGTTCTTTAATCTTGGAAAAAATACAATTTTACTATTTTTGGTCCAATGCTATGTAAAATTTAATCTTTAAAGTTGTATAACTAATTTTTTTTTAATGGCAACATGATTACTACTAGGTTTTAGAAAAGCTGCCATTAAAAAACTTTAAAAAGTTAACTTGGAACTTTCCTAAAATGAAGCATCTTGAAAAACTAAAAAGTTAGAGGAGCGAACCACCTTCCGTGGACACCCGGTATACATAGGTACATACATACATATACATATGTACATATATTGTACATGTGAAGGTACATAAAAAATGTTTTGTAATAAGTAGATACATTAACAACTGTTTTTAAGAGTCTAATTTAAAAAATTATTTTATTTTAGTTTGTTTTATTTTTGTGAAATGAATATCATTAATATGCAATTATTCTACTTCGGCTAATCGATTAAGAACACTTTGCGGATTATTTCGTAACTGAAGAAAATGACGAACGTTGTCAATATGCGGAAGTGTCTCTGATTGGTTGGAACTTGTCTTAATTCTGTACTCACAGATTCTTCATATTCCGCCTCCTCATCGTCATCAATACAAACTGAAGAAGACACAGAAGCGGCAATGGCATCATCATCCAAATATTCGCCACTTACAAGATTATCATCAATATGACCAAATCCAAATTCATTGAACTCATTTTCTGAACAAGGAAAATTGTCTAGAATATTGTTATCATCTTCCGGTTCAACTTTTTTTAGCCATTCGGCTAATGGCAGGTCATCGTCTGAATCAAAATCATTTTCTACCTTCCGGAAACCACCGTGTTGAAAACAATAAAAACAAATTTGTTTAATGGATATATGGTTAGAGGCAATAAGGTTATTGATGCAAGGGACATATCGGGTCATCCTATGGCAATCTGTGAGCTTAATGCACATGTACTTAAATGCAAGCCAAAGATTATAACTTACAGAAACTTTAAGAATTTTAATTTTGCACGCTTTTATAATGCCTTTTGATGAAGTTTATTATATAAATGATATAGATCAAAAAATTCCATTATTTAATAAATTTATTACTGTTATCGTTAATAGACGCCCTGAAAACTGTTCGGGTTACGAGGGGCTCACAGAGAACGTTAAAATATCGATGAAAAGTCGATACGATGCACTGGCCGTTTACAAAGGATCTAAGTCAGACGATGGCTGAAAAGGGCATATGGCCTTGCGAAACTCTACTTTGGGCCTAGTTTGCAGATGCAAGAAGGCATTTATTGAAAGAATGATTCGCGATGGTGATGCAGGAAGGACATGGAGAGAGTTGGAGGATTTAAATGTAAAGAACAGCATTAAGCGTGACATACCCCGACATTTGCTTGATGTTGATAATATAAATGAATACTTTGCATCAGTTTTCAAAGATAGTAGTTGTGACGAGATGATGCAAAAATTCAGACCCGTTTATCAATCATATATTTATTTTTATACGGGCACCATTGATGAGATAAGTCAGGCTTTACAGAGTATTAACTCAAATACCGTTGGAGCTGACAATATTACAATTACATTTGTCACCATTATCAGTCACATCGTTAATATTTCTCGAGCGCAGCCTGGAAAACGTCAATTAACCAGCCAATCTTTAAGGTAACAAACACTGATTCCAGTGGTTACCTGCATCCTATCACTTTACTACCTGTTGTGTCGAAAATTCTTGAGAAAATCATGTACTCTCAATTAATTTCTACGTTCCTAATAAAATAATTCCAGAAAAAAAATTCCTTTAGAAAAAAACCACAGCACTGCTCTCGTTCTATCTGAAATACTGGGCACGATCGAGAGGGACCTGGATGATGGTAAAACATTTGCGCTGTCGTGATGCTTGATTTCTCTAAGGCGTTTAATATAATTAAGCATGCTCTATTATGTTCAAAGCCTAAACATTACGGTTTCCAACAACTTGCTGTAGATTTTATTTTTTATTACCTGAGTATCTGAGTAACCGAACCTAAAGAGTTGGTCGAGATACCTCTTTATTAAAACCAGTTGTTTAAGGTCTACCCAAGGTTCAATTTTGGGACCCCTTGTGCTTATTCTATATACGTCTGATATACTGCGAACCTGGTACCTGAAGGAGAGCTGAGCTCGTGTCAACGCGCCTTAACTAAAGAGAAATCAGTGGAAACAGTGCTACACGAGGTGGTAGGCGAAATTCAAAAATCACTAAGAAATATGGAGTACCTCTTGAAGCAGTGTGCCATCCTCAATAGAAAGAGAGGTTGATAATATCCACCGTTGGATCCATAGGATGTCAAAATGCGCCGTCAAATTGCAATCGGTCAAATCTGATGGTAAAACCGAACTAGCTTAATATTCGTATTTCCACAATTTAATTTTAAAAAAAAGTTACTTTAGGACCAACCAATTTATAAGCAGTTAAGTCAAAAGATGATCCGTCATAACAACATGGCGGAAACAGCCACCTAGAGTGGGGGGACTAGGTGGATCTTAACATATCTTGATGTGTACCAACTCTGAAAAATTCATTTTTATCCAATTTCTTCCGCTTAACGCTTTTTGGTGTTAATAGGATTGCATTAAAAGATCTGCTGTCACCTTTATCACCTGTGACTTCACGTGTCACGGTATCATATTACAGGTCGTTAAGGTAAAAACCGAGGTCACTCTATTAATTTAAATTAAAAAACAAAAAGCATTAATGCTTCTAAGGTGCGGGCGAGAAAAGATTAGCTTATTACGGAAATGTAAGTTAGTAAATCGTTAGGAGGTAAAAAAAAGTAATAATAGCACAACACCCTGTATATTAAATGGGTAGAAATTATTATTTTTAGAATAAAAAACCTAATATTTGTTTTTATCATACAATACCAGGCAGATAATATTATTGCCGGCTTTCAAGATAAATATACATTTAAACAATTAAATAATAAATGCAAAAATATTGTAATATCTATCTTGATATCAAATTACAAAATTAATTGTTTTTAGTATAGTTCACTACTGAGTAGTACCGTGTAATGCCAGAAAACTCTCTAATGTAACAACACGAATGATGCGTAATAGAAATACAAGTAGTGGGAAAAGGTCCCACGTCAATGGAAGAAATGGTACAATTTTTACAAGATCGTCAATACATAAAAGGCGGAATTCGACTTGCTCAAACATTATGAACATTGTAAAACAACTAAACACGACATTAGAAAAATCTCCTTCATCAATCGATCTTACAGTTCAAAAGTTACAAGGTTCTAAAGACGATAACGATAAATCACAGGCACGTGATACAAAATGTATGGCTTATTTAACCAGTAACCAAATCAAAAATGAATATTATTGGCGGTCTTAGAAACCTGGAACGCAATATCAGACTCGCTCGGCGTTACTAGATTAATAATCATAATTTATATGTAGGTATATTGCTTTCATTTCTTTACGGTCATTTGTTTACTTCCTTGATACATTCTAATGGTACAGATAAGACACAACAAGATTGTTAATCTGTACAGGTAACTCCAAAAAAATCGCTATACATATTTAAGAAAACCCTATATAAAAATAGTGTTTCCCACACTGTAAATTTCTTGTTTATCACAACACACTTAATTATTTTAATATTGACTTTCATCTTGGCAATTGCTATTGGTGTACCTGCTCATCGAATATGACCATTCATTTTGAGAACGAATACCGATATAATATTATGCACTCATTGATATTCTTTTGACACACTGATTTTCTGAACTACAGTAGATTTGAAAAATATGTTATCCTATTATAGGTAAAATATCTAGTGTGAGTTTGTAACTTGGAATAAATTCAGTAAATCCATTAAAATTTTATTTTTTTTTGAAAAATTCTTGGACACAGGTATTAGCATTTTAAATTGTTTTATTTATAAAAATTATGGATACACATACCTACCCTAGTTTTTTATTGGCTATTTGTGAAGTATACTTATTAAGTTATAATTAAGTACTAAATTTCAAATTTTTATTTCTTGTCATTTTTAAGATATTAAACAAACAAAAATAAATCTAATTGGAAAATAAAAAAAAAACCTTTCATCCATCGTAGACAGTGGCCGGCAGAAAGTGCGCAGCATAATATGAGAAAGTTCGTTATCTTTAAAATTAGAAAATTAATTTTATTTTAGATAGGTTCTGCATGTTCTCAAACCAAAATAACACCCATTAAATCCGGAAAAAGTCTTATGGTATACGAGGTAGGATCAAAAATTTAAAATTCCGCTAAAAGTAATATTTTATTTTAGAATATTTTTTTACCAAGAATTATTGTTTTAATTTCAAAGTTATACCCAAATTCCAAATTTCGCTTATTTTGGACAAAAAAATGGATTTAATCGTGTTTTCTGAATAACCCTGTATAAAAAATAAATGGCAACCGAATAGTACGAAAATAAGATTTTCTGCAGACTTTGTTAGAGATAACCGTCGATCATAAGTCCGATTAGTTTGTTTTCATAATATTATGGCTGTTTAAAATAAAAACATAAAAATATTTAAAAAATTTGCTGCACACCGTATTTTATTTTCTGAGGGAACAAGATAATTTCATCTAACTGATATTTTTTGATTTACATTGACTTAAAGCATCTCCTAAATAGTTTTTTATACATTGAAGTATGCATAGAAAGTTTCCTATTATTTTTAAAGAAAAAAATTTAAATTAAAAATATATTTTGAACGGATTTTATTAGTGTTATTATTTTTAGGCTTTAAGCTTGCCCTTGGGGCATAAAAAATCAGTTTTTGAAGAAACATTATTTTAAAATTATTTAAAATGTGTAAAAATATATTGTTGATTCTTATTTTGCGTGACGAATAAAATCCGTTCAAAATATATTTTTAATTTATAATTTTTCTTTATAAATCAAAAGGAAACTTTCTAAGTATACATCAATATATAAAAAAAAACTATTTAGGAGATGCTTTAAGTCAATGTTAATCAAAAAATATCAATTAGATGAAATTAACTTGTTCCCTCAGAAAATAAAATACGGTGTGCAGCAAAAATATTTAATATTTTTATGTTTTTATTTTTAAAAGCCATAATATTATGAAAACAAACTAATCGGACTTATGATCGACGGTTATCTCTAAGAAAGTCTGCAGAAAATCTTATTTTCGTGCTGTTCGGTTGCCATTTGTTTTTTTATACAGGGTTATTCAGAAAACACGATTAAATCCATTTTTTTGTCCAAAATAAGCGAAATTTGGAATTTGGGTATAACTTTGAAATTAAAACAATAATTCTTAGTAAAAAAATCTCGAAAAAATATCTAAAATGAAAGATGGAGGTACTTTACTCTTAGCGGAATTTCAAATTTTTGATCCTACCTCGTATACCATAAGACTTTTACCGGATTTAATGGGTGTTATTTTGGTTTGAGAACATGCAGAACCTATCTAAAATAAAATTAATTTTCTAAACTTAAAAATAAAAAACTTTCCCATATGCTGCGCACTTTCTGTCGGTCACTGCATAACTATTTTATCCATAAATGTTTAAAATGTTGTCACTTTTTGGCAATATCCTAAACGCAAATAAAACTCGTTTTGAACATTTCTTATTATTTCGGGAGAAATTAACCTACACTCATATCTTATTCGTGCTCTCAACTCCTCAACATTTGGCGGCTTCGTACAAGAAATAAAAATTTGAAATTTGGTACTTGTGTATAACTAATATGCACTTTAAAAAAAGCCAATAAAAAATAAGGTGTCATTTAAAAAAATTATCGGTATCGTCATATCTCTACTTTGGGACGCACTGCTTCAATATTTTTTATAAATAAGACGACAACTTAAAATGTTAATACCCGTGACTAAGAATTTGTCGAAAAAACTGTACTGAATTTACTGACACTATTCCAAAGTTACAAAGAACCCCGCACTTCTCTTATAGAAAATGGCCCTCAGTTAAATTTTCTAAATTTTTAGTATGTTGTAGAGAATGCCATTCTGATCAAAAGTCCTCATGGCCACAACAATATCTGCCTACCAGTTTTTGAGATACAGGGTGTCCAAGCTGCAAAATATGAAGTCTCATTATAATAATATTTTCGTAGTTTATAATATTAATTTGTTTTGTTTTTCTAAATGTTTGTTGGCCCTGTCGTAGATAGGATAGAATACTATAAAAATAGTTAATTTTTTTTCATTATATACCGGGTGAGTGAAGAAAATTATTTAATATATTTTGTTAAATCATTGTATTTTCGGCATTAAATTAAATGTTAACAAAGTAATACTGTAGATGACATTAGGTTGGAGCAAGCTATCGGAATTTATATTATTTATATTTATACAGGGCAACTTTAAAAAAACCCTGTATAGCATTAAACATATTTATTTTTAACCATAAAATAACCTTACTTACATAATAAATTTTATTGAAATAAAAAAAAAATTGTTATTTTATTTTCTTATTTTTTGAGTTTTGAGTCTGTACGACGCTGTATATCTCCAGAACTGGTCATAGCAAAAGAGAAATCAATAGCAAACATGTAAGTAAGACACTTCAAGCAAAAAATATTAAAAAATAACGAAATTTAACCGATCCATTTTTAGTATAGCGGGTGATTTATAAATACATGCATTTTTATGTTATTTTTCGATCGCCTATCATCGGAAACACCCTGTGTAACCTTGATAATTATATATATTTGAAAGCATACGATAAGCGACAAGTAGTACATAAAGAAATATCTACAAAATTGCTTTCAAAACTAATAAAAAATATATTAACTTTTTTGAGTTACCCTGTATAAATATAAATAATATAAATTCTGATAGCTTGCTCCAAGCTAATGTCATCTACAGTATTACTTTGTTAACATTTAATTTAATGCCGAAAATACAATGATTTAACAAAAAATATTAAAAAAAAGTTCGTCACTCACCCGGTATATAATAAAATTTTTTTGACTATTTTTATAGTATTCTATCCTATTTACGACAGGGCCAACAAAAATTTAGAAAAACAAAACGAATTAATAATATAAACTACGAAAATATAATGTATTGAGAATTCATATTTTGCAACTTGGACTTGTATCTTAAAAACTGGTCGGCATATATTGTTGTGCACTTGAACACTTTTGATTAGAATAGCATTCTCTACAACCTCAGACCAAGCACTATAGACAAAGCTATTTACATTTGGCCATAAAAACAGTTTTATGTTCACAGTATAACAATTTACGCACTGTAGTAGCAATACGGCTGTGATCGCCGTTCGACGTTCGACACTCCTTGTCGAAGCGCTTTACAAGACGTATCCCCTCCATTTCGTCCGGTTCTCCGCGCGCCCCGATTGATCGCCCCTTATAGTGGTGGGGGACTTACTTGTATCGCTGTTGCATCGCAATGTGACTTGAAATTTGTCAACACAACAACCCCTCTTTCATGAATGGCAATGAGTGGCATGCTTTGTCTATAGTGCTTGGTCTGAGTCTACAACATACTAAAAATTTAGAAAAGTTAACCGAGGGTCATTTTCCATAAGAGAAGTGCGGGGTTCTTTACGCTGTATTTAGAGGTAAGAAAGTACACTAGACTCTTTATAAGGTAAAAAGTATTCAAGGTGATGTGGTAAGTAAATATGCAATAAAACAAAGACAACAATAAAGAGTATAGTAATAACAATAGCTTTCCCACAACATCAATTAGCCACTAACAGAAGATAATGTTAAATGTCCAACACCATTCTTCAATAAATCTTACCGCCTTGTACATGGATCATCTCCACAGTCTTGGTTCCTGCATCCGTGCTCTATAACAGCATAGTGCAAATAGCATTTGCCATAGAACACAAAAACAAATAAAAACGAAACAAGGAACTACATACTAACATATTTATAAATAAACCACAACTTGTAAAACAGGGTAGGTACTAGGATCCAAAATGACCAAGGAAATAATAAATAAACGACACGGGTATTAAAATAGGGAATTAGATCTCTGCCCAACGTCACGAGGAGGTAGGCGGTAATAGACTATTGAATTGCTGATAGTCTGAAAGCATAAAACTTAATAGACAGCAATAAAAAAAAACAGTGTCCCCAACAGCCATGTTTACAGCCTGCCCACGTTTTCCAGATGAACTATTATCTGTAATATTTGTATCTAGTAGTGGGGGAGGAAGTTTAAAGATATCTAAGGCTTGGTAACAAATAACATATCGCGTGTTCGCGTGATATGTAATAACTGTAAGTAGTGGTTGGTTGTGCTCAAGTTTTAGTTTTTGATCCGTAGATTGATTGCAATCATAATGGAGGGTCATTGGTATTTTAAATCGAGGTTCTCGACCATAGGCTGCCTAAGCGTCGACCACCATCTTGAATTTAAGGGAAAATTTTGTTTTTATTAAAAAACTCGGCCATTTTCAACTTTTGATTAAATATGAATATAACAGAACTTGTAGAAGATGCAATTTTCTACAACTTTTATTTCAATAATTTTTTGTCTAATTTCGATATTCACCGTTTTAAACCTAAAAAAGGGGAAATTAAATTATTTCATTTTATCTAGTTTATCCTAAATTTTAGCGCATTTATGAACATAAATAATCTTATGGGGAATGAAATGTTAGACAATTTTGGTCCTAACCTTTTTTCTCCCTGGATTAATATTTTAAGTCTTATGCCTATTATATCGCAAATCAAACAGGGACTTAATTAACTAGACTGGGTACATATCGCCAATCGTCAGCCGAGAGTGCATCTATTATTAGTACTAAAAATTTGTATTTAAAAAGTATTTTTCTTAGTTTTTTTTTCTATGTTTTCTATTGCTTTTTTTGCCTCACCTTCCTGCGGAACGTGAAGGGGAAACATATCGCCAAAATTTCATTATAACAACTGACAAAAACTAAAAATAACGGGTGCAAAATTTCCTGTTTCTCGTATAGATAGGTAGTTTTTGAAGACGGCATCGTATAGTGCTCGATGTCCCGTTTCCAATGCCGTCTCGCTCAATTCGCTACGACTTTTCGTTACGAAAATATAAGATATTTAATATTATGACATTGATATTAACATTGAACCTATTAGCACCGGCTCTTTTCAAAATCGCACAGCAAACGTATGCAATGTGGAATATACTTTCCAAGTTTGTCCTATAAAAATATGTATTCAATCAATTTAAACATAAGTAAAGAAACTATTCTTACATTGATAGCTGCTAAATTAGTTTAAAAGCTTATTGTGCCGAGCCCTTCGGGCACGGCACTGTTCGAGTTCGTTTATTTTATTCCATATTTTTTACAAAATCATTTGTTAGCAACCTCTAATAATTGTAAAGCATTTCAATTTGCGATAAAGAAGATATGTTTAGTTTCTTCAGAACCCAAGTTCGTTTTTTTTTGTACCGAGGATTGTCGCTGTAAAAATTCAAAAGCTTCCCGATTTTTCCGTATTAAAAATGAAGAAACAAAAAAATATTTTTAAGGTATATAACATTTCAATCAAACGTTGTTTTCAGTACGAGAAAAAATAAAAACCGCATAAAAAACTTGTCTGAAATAGCTTATTTCACTTGTTTACAATTATTGACCACTTCTATTACCGTTAGGTATAGAACAATATATTTGAAAAAAGTAGTATTTCAGATGACCTAAATAAATCTCCAAACCAAAAATATGTGGGACGCACCCAATTCGATTTATTAACGATCCAACATGGACCCTACATTGATTTTTAAAAAATCAAATAATTGACTTCCCAACTTCCGATCGCCTTGGCAAACAACAGTGTACTGTAGCTAGAGTTGTTAAGAAAAGAACCGAACAGGTTCTTTAGAACAGGTTAGAGATAGCCTGTTCAGTGAACTGTTCTTTGTAAAAGAACTGAACCGGTTCTTTAGATAGACTTATGTCAGATGATTGCGCTCACTTTAACCTATTCAACCGACCACGCGGCGCTGCATCCGTATGTGTGCTCTCACTGCTCTCTGTTCCCTGCCTGCTCCACGCCACATGAAAGAACAGCCTGTTCTTTCTACCCAACTGTTCTTTGAGTAGGTTCAGTTCTTTATGAGAGTGAGATTCGACCGACACGGTGATCGCTGAACTGGCAGGAGTGGCAGGCTAAACGACGCGATGGCGCGGTTAGAAATTTTTGAAATTTACCGGGAATCTTGGTGTGTTTGCTGTTTTCTTCGCGTTCGCTCGGCTCGGCTCAGTTATTTCTTTTCTGTGTACTAAATTGTATTGTACTGTACAGATACTTAAAAATCATATCCGCTCTTTTCTTCCGCTTTCGCCATACTATTAAGAATAATATTAATATATCAAGTGAGTAAGTGACAATAATTTATGATCAAAAGAACAGGTGAACAGGTTTACGGAACAGGTTCCCGGGTGAGAACCGAACTGTTCGAACCTGTTCAGCAATTTACCTGCTCTTTAACATCACTAACTGTAGCCCAACGTCGTCTACACGCCGAAAAAGTTTGAATCGATTAAAATGATTTTTGCGTGGTACAACGAAAAAAACAATATTTTCAAACTTTGACTTTAATAACTTTTTCCGGCACACCCTGTATATTGGAAATTTTCCCAGAACGTTCCCCTACTATTCTTCTCTACATCCAGAAAGTTTGAATCGTTTAGCTCTAACCGTTTCCGAAGAAAAAATTGCAAATATCGAAATGTCGAACAGCCTCCTACCACGTGGCGACGGATTATCAATGTCGGAACGCCATCTTTAAAATCGAGATTACAACTATTTCTGAAACATTTTGGGCAAATATTTTGGTCAATAAAATTAGAAGTTCAAGGTAGCTATTCCATCCAATTCAAAATCTCGAAATGTTCTTATTACTCTAGCAAGTCAAGCTTAAAACACCCATTTTTCCCCATTTTTGACAGCCGGATTTTTAGAATTAATTTTCATGAAAATCAAAGCACTCTAGTTAAAAGAGAATGGTTTTAGAATTTGTAAATTTTGCTTGTTTCCGCACTCAAAAAGGCGACTTTTCTCAAATGTGCGAATATATTTTGATAAATTTGGACATGCAGGAATGTTGAGAAGAAATCAGCGCTTGTTTTGGGAAAAAATAAAACTGTTTTGTTAAAAATTGAACAAGCCACAGTCGATAGAGTAAAACATCAGATAAAAATATCTCTGAAAAACTCATAAATTAATTTTTTTGAGCCACAAATAATGTTTTTCCAGAGCGCGCTTACCATGGAAATTAAAGCTTGTTTATCCGTTGATATAGTGGACCAAGAAAAAATTCAAAAAGTTATATATAGACACTTGCAGACATGTTTAACGATTCAGTGCGAGGTAAAAGAATACTTAGGAAATGAAAATCCCAAAGCTTGCCTTTTTTTCGTATTAAAGATAGAGAAACGAAAAAATATCTACTCAATACAAATTGACTAGCTCTATCCGCTAAATTATACAACGTTTCGATCAAAAGTCGTTTTCCGTACGAAAAAAAATAAAAACAGTGAAAAAATCACCCCTAACATTATGGTTTCCACTTTCTTATGATTTTCGGCAAATTCCATTCCAGTTAGGTATAGAAAGATATATTGAAAAAAGGTAGTATTCGAGATGGCCTAAACGATTATCCAAACCGAATGTCGATCGAATGCACCCAATTCGACTTATTAGCGATCCAATAGGTACCTGTTACGCCCAATTTTCGACTTTAAAAAAATCAAAAAAATTACTTCCAATCTCTCGATCGCGCTCACAAACAATAGGCTTCTGTAGCCGACGGTCGTCTACGCGCCGAAAAAGTTTAAATCAAAAAAACTAATTTTTACGACCTGTATCGAATTTAAACGAGAATCCGATATTATTCGACTTTAAAAATTAATAAATTTTTTCCAGTACACCCTGTATATTCGGAATTTTCACACATTCCTCTCTAAACTGAAAAAGTTTCAATCGTCCCACTCTCACCCTTTCCGAGAAAAGAAATCGCAAATGTGAAAATGTCGAAACTGACGACGACGACGACAGTCACGACAACATACATACATTATTTTCACCGAAGCGCCTATAGAGGAAAATTTTCGGGAGAGTCGATCAGGGGTTCAGCTGCCCGTGCCGAAGCGCCGTATAACATATCGCGTTTTTGCGCGATATGTAACCAGCGTACCTGAAATGCCGACATCAAGGGCAGCTGGGTGAACAAAATTACATGTTCTGACAGCAAGTTTTGAGAACGAGTCTTTAATTAGACCTTCTAGTTCTGTTGACTGGCTTGGGTAGTCACTTGCCGAGTATATTCTTTAAGAAGCAGAAAGGGCGCACTCCGGAACAATTGTACTTCGACGAGTTTCAAATATGGAGAAGCTGTAGTTAAACACATTTTATTTCTGCATGTCTTTCCGCCATTTCTTCAATAATCTTCGACAGAATAGAGACTCAGGAATAGGTCTGAAATTGTTTTTAGAACACAGTATCAACAAGCATATCCTAGCAACTGCTGGAGAACGCGTTTTAATCGCATTGTTGGGAGGCGAATAAGATGTAACATCACTTGACACACTTCGATTCAAGAGCTTCACCAAGTCCGTAACAATAACCAAATTTTCAACGGTTCCATCTACCTCAGCAGCAGCAGCAGCAGCGGCAGCAGAACCAGATAAATACAGGATGTACCTACACATGCATAATATGTGAATTCAACACGAAACAAATGTCACCAAGTGGATAAAAAATCATCGCGATTTAGAACCAACCACCATTGCTGATCCCGTGCCGGAATCGTTGCTGAAGATGATTTCTTGTAAATGCAAAACAAATTGTAGGAAAATGTGTGAATTTCGAAAATTCAGGACAGATGTTCTGTTTTATGCCAAAACTGCTGCTAAGAGACATGCGAGAAAGTCACGGAACTACGGAAGCTACTTGATAATAATGATATAATTGTCAGGAATATAATATAGATACTCCTGCGGAATCAACATTTAATACCGACACCCTTGAAGACGAAAATGTTGAAATGTGGGAAGGTGAAGCGATGATGTCAAGTTCGCAGGACCATTGTCGAAAAGATAAAAAAAAATAGCTATTTATGATATAGGTGTGAAAATAACTCGTTTAAGGCACGCATATGAGAATTTGCGGAATGAGCGCAGCGAGTTTAAAATATTATACAAATATTTTTCTTTACCGCAGACGTAGGACCTAAAATAGTAATACTGGGAGAAAAACTTGTCTAGAATTCAATTATTCCCCACAAGATTGCCAATGATCAGAAATGTGCTAAAATTTAAAATAAACTAGATAAAATAAAATAATTTAATTTTCCTTTTTTAGGCTTAAGACGGAAAATATCGATTTTAGACAAAAAATTATTGAAAGGAAAATTGTAGAGAACTGCATTTTCTGTTATAATCATATTTAATTAAACGTTGAAAATGTGCAAGTTACTTAACAAAACCGAAATTCTTCCTTATATTCAAGATGGTGGGGGACGCACAGGCAGAATATAGTCGAAAAATCGGTCGGATTTAGACTATCAGTGACTTTACAAAAGGAAAATTGTAGGAAATTTTTTTTTGTTCATTTTAGGGCTTTATTTTGGATATAGCCACTGGGCTATTCGATCCTAATTTTGAAAAATTCAGTGACAGCGGATGGCAATAAATAGGTTTATTTTATAATCGGTGATGAATTCTTAACAACGATAAGTTTTTAAGAGTTGTTTTCCTGTATTTAAAATTTTGCATCTAAATAAATGCCCAAGCCCTTTTAAAATGCGTGAGAGTTAGTTTTGATTCATTATTAAAAAATACACGATAATAGTAGAATACAAAACGCGAGTGAATTAACGACCCTTCACGGCGTGACAAAAGGCAGAAACCTGATTGGCTAATATCGAAGACCTGTGTCGCTTCTGGAATTACGCATTAATGTGCTTATTAAAATGCCGTACTTAATATAAGTAATATATAACTATATAATAATATCAGCTAAATATAAAATTTTATACATATTTAAACAGGTGCGCGACCAAAAGTCAGTTGTTTATTAGACCTAACATTGTAAAAGTAAAACTACTAGTGATTTGAGTTCTTTCAGTTCCATTTACGACCTAAGAGGACCGAAGAAATAGGACATCATACAAGTGGCGGCTTTTTCATAAGAGCTGTAGTACTAGTTTTGAAACTAAGAGTTAAAGTACTTTACCTTTGCCCAGTTAATGTGATCAGATAAGCACACCTCTACCAATCAATTTTGATTAATATTGTTATGTTATGATCCTGCAACATCAGCCTCAACCCCCGGATTCACTAAATTACAACTGAGTATGGATCCAGTAATTATGGAAATAAAACGCCGGTAGGTCAAGTAAGTCCTACGTTGGGTTGCAGAAAGGTTTATAACAATAATTTACTAACCAGGCTACTTAGACTGTGACATAAATAACATTGGCAAACATAATTCACCGACAATCAATGTTGCCCAGTAAACCAAGAATTAAGTTAACCTGGCCACTCTGTGAAAAAATAATTCTGTCAATGCCATTTATGTCACAGTCAAAGTTGCTGGTTAGTTAATTATTGTTTAAAACCTTTGTGCAACCCCACATCGGTTATGTCATTTTCATCAGAGTCAAAGTTACGTTTGATCATAAAATGTTCTCTTTACTTCGTAAGTGACCTTTTACTATTGATGAATTTGGTTAGTGGCTTAAATATAGTTATACTAACTAGCCTACTGACTGCTATTACTTAAATACAGAATAGCTTCGATTAAGTATGCTAACGTATTAATTCGTCAACATCGGTTTAATTAGCAAACCAGAAGCATTCATTCAATTCAGTAAATCCAGTAGTTTTTCTTTTCGAAAAATTCTTTGCAAGCATTTTTCCAAAAAAAAAATTACTGGATTTACCGAACGTATTTTAAGTTAAAAACTCACACTGCATGTCAAAGTGTGATAAATGTCATTGTTAAACGCCAGCAAATTAAAAATATGTGAATTTGGGCATAATATGGTGTAATGAATAAAATATGCTTGAAATGTCAGTAATATGTGTAACATTTATTGCGTTCGTTAAGAAAAGTACAGTTGAAAAAGTCAGCAAAAAATGCCAGCGTCTGGTAATTTAATCGATGTTACAGATTGAATAATAAACAAGTTAGCAATAGAGTAGACTTAATCCGAGACCTGTATAGTAATTTTTTTATTTAGGAAAAATGAATGTACAGCTATGGTATATAAATTCCGGACACCAAATTGATATTCCGAGATGTTTAAATGAAATTTAGTAAGTTAGGCGTTGACCATTGACTGACTATAAAAGTTGAAATAATTTAATTACAAAAATAAACGATCTGCCACTTTTTGACAATGCTATTTGAACCCAGGGGTTGAAGGTTATTAAGTTAGCTATTTAGTTACTGTATTATAAAAGGAGCACTATCCGAATTTGAGTTGCCGTAGCTGTACAAAACTTAGCTGACTGATTCTTATACTTGACCTTTAAAACCTTCCTGTCAAATTAAAACTGTTTTAAAATTAAAACTCTATAGTGAATACGGATGAAAAGGTTTAAATATAAAAAGCTAATTAAAGTATTCCACTTAATATTTAGTATCTAATTAAACTTAAGCCATGCACTAAAACAAGGTAATCGAGATTGGTTGTAATTGTTAAAGGGTTACTCATATTGCCATTTTTCAATAAAGGTAGGCGGAAGTAATTCAACATTAAACTTGTCAACTCTTTAGTATTTTAACTGGGTTGATGCTAAATTTGCTAAATTTCACACCCTAAGCATACTACAAAAAAGGACATTGCACTTTTAGAGTTAAGAATACATAACGTTTTACAGCGAATTATCGAAAAAAGATTATTAGCTAAATGCGTTTTAATGTCAACGGTTCTAAAACTTTATATCCAAATAAAAGTATTTTGAAAAAAAAAAATGAAGTGATAAAGCTTTAAATAAACGGGGCAATAAACGAACGATTAAAAAGAAAATGTTGGGTCATATTTAAGCTGCATATATATGTAAAACTAATAAACTGATTAAGGGTAATTTGTAATATATACAGGGTGTTATTTAAGTATGTGGCCAAACTCCAAGGGGTGCTGCTTTAAGTGATTTTAAGAAGAAAAGTTTATATAAACATGGGTCTGAGAATGCAGAGTTTTTACGATACTGGCTGTCAAACTTTTAAAAAAGAATCGGATGTTCGTAACTATCTCAATACTCGTTCATTCGATTTTGTTGAAATTTGGAAATTTTGTTTGTAATAACAATTAAATTACAATTATTAAATCCAGTGGCGTCCCGGAAGACAGTCTAACTAATATTGTTGACAAAAAAATTGCGCGCCACTGACTTTTTTAAAAATTTTGTATTTTTTTCGAATTAAGCAACTACAAATACAACTATTTTATCTCCTGAGTTTTTTTCGTATCTTACTTTGTTTTCAAGAAAAAAAATAAAAACCACTTTATAGCACTCTTATTCTTTTTCTGTTACTTTTAAAACATTGCAGTAATAAATTATCACGTTATGCGATTATTTTATGTTAATTTCTTTTAGCGAAAACAGTTTTAATCTGTGCGAAAAAATTCAGAATAGGACTTTCGTATAATTTTAATTGCTTAATAGTTTGGTAAGTAGTTTAAATTTTTTACTCATGCATGTCCCTGGGACATGCGATGAAGTGGTTTTTATTTTTTTTCTCGAAAACAAAGTAAGATATGAAAAAAACTCACGAGATAAAATAGTTGTATTTGTAGTTGCCTAATTCGAAAAAAATACATAATTTTAAAAAAGTCAGTGGCGCGCAATTTTTTGTCAAAAATATTAGACTGTCTTCCGGGACGCCACTGGACTTAATAATTTTAAGCTAATTGAGGCTAAATTACTCTTTTATTATTACAAACGGAACTGCCAAGTTTCAACAAAATCGAATAAAAGAGTATTAAGATAATTACGAACGTTCGATTTTTTTTTTAAGTTTGACACCCTGTATCGTAAAAACTCTACATTTTCGGACCCATGTTTATATGAACTTTTCTTCTTAAAGAAGCACCCCTTGGAGTTTGGCCACATACCTAAATAACACCCTGTATATATTATATACATTTTTTGTACAAAAGCCCATAAATTCTCCGTACTAAAACTGTATTGGTTTTAAAAATCCCTATAATAGTTTTAAAGATATAAGGCATATTATATGACTCAAAATTTTTTCTAAAGGTTCAATTGTCGCCCAATTTATAAAAGCATAGAAAAAGGAGGACTTAAAAAATGGACAACTAACAACCTTAGCAAGTAACATGCACAAGTGCAGGCTGTGTATAAGTGTGGATAACAAATATTAATATTAAAACTTGTAAGTTAATACTGTAAAAATCGTTAATAGTACAAATAAGATTTTATAAATAAAACAAATATGATGCAAACAAATCATAAACTGCAGGTCAACCATTTTTAAGTGATTTCTTTAAAAACACGGTTTATTTAAAAATACATACTTTAATGTAGGAAGAACACCCGTGATATAGAAGGCATACTAGGGTATACATAATGGTAGGTACCTCTATTTTCTTATTTTAGAACCTATTAATTTGCGGTTTAGCTAATTTAGATGTAACTTTATGTGTAAAATAAACAACAATATTATTTAAAAGAATTAATGAATCATGATATTAAGAGGATAATAAAAAACAAAGACCTTCTGGGAGTTCAGGAGGAGTAAGTGAAACAGAATACAGGCCTGTTCATTAAAAAAAGCCGGTGACATTTTGACGTTTAACTCGCGGACTACGTAGGTCACAGCCTTCTACTACTAGGCTAGTAAAGATTCGAACCAATTATATAGCCGAGAAGCAAACCAAAATGAAAATATACCGATGTCAACGTCCTGTCATAAAACTAACCTTAATAAATGAATAAAGAAACGGATGTCAATGTCGTGGTGTCTTGCCATAATTTGACAAGCAAAACTAACCTTAAATTATTTAGTCACACTACGTGCCGGTGACTTTAAGATGCCGCCTGTGGTGGACCTCACCCCTTGGAGACGACCCCCCCCCCCCCCCACCTGGATCCGTCAAAGAGGTTAGTATATGTGTACAAAACAAACAAAAAAATGTAAAAACTGTGCATCGGCCAATGATAAATTCAAAACTAAACATAGCATTACGCACGCGGCATCAGATCCTAAATGTCCATCCACCATATACCATATAGATCTTTTGAAAAGTAGAATTGACTACGGAACATAATGGTCCAATTGGAACAAGACGATATATTAGAGCAAATGGAAAATGAGGATAGTCATCAATCAAAATTGGTGGACAATGACATGCTGTGTAGTGAACTAAAAGACTCCAAAATCTTATTTAACCTTTTACATGTAAATATTAGGAGTATGGTTAAAAACATGGATAATTTATTACTACTAATTGAAAGTTATAAATTGCATTTTAATGATATAATAGTGTTAAGTGAAACTTTTAGGATACCCTCAACTAATCAATGCAATGTTCCTAACTATCAATTATTTTATAATCACGCCGACTTTAATAAAAATGATGGGGTCATAATTCTAGTAAAGAGTCATATTAATGTTGAATTTTCAAGTACAAAACTGCCTACCTCCCTGGCTACAGTAAGTAGGCTAGAGTGTATAGTAAATAATATTAAAATAGGAATTACAGCTGTATATAAACCACCCTCTATATTGAAATCTGATTTTATTAGTGATATACACATGTATCTTGATAGTGTAGGAAAGAGTGATAACAATTTGGAAATTTTTGTTGGTGATGTAAACATAAATATATTGCATATCGACAATGATACTCATAATTATTTAGCAACAATGTCACAACTGGGCTTTCAGCCTTATATTAATTCTGTAACGAGATTCGATAGTAATTCATGCCTCGATCATATTTTTGTTAATCAGAGACTAAAAACTAATCACCATCATATAAATTCATTTGTTTTGGACTCACACATGACAGATCATTGCCCAATCATGTTAAATATTATCACAAAAAATAAAATTCAAAATGACAATGTCAACATAAACATAAAAAAAAGTAAACTTGATCTTCATAAATTTTTAGAATCCCTAAATGCAAAAGACTGGTCTGAAGTTTTGAATGATCCAGACCCTGAGTCGTCACTCACTAAATTTATTTCGACTTTTAACGAACTAAAACTTGGAGCCACCTCTGAACAATATGTCGCGTCTAAACAGTATAGAAAGATCAAAGAATGGATTACTAATGGTTTAATAACTTCAATAAAACATAGAGACAAAATGAAAAGAAAATTGTTACAGAATTATAATGAACAGCTGGAAAATGAGTATAAAAGATATAGAAATAGTTTAAATAAGTTAATGGAGAAGCGAAAGAATGATTATTACAAGGCTCAAATAAACAAAAATCAAGGGAACATTAAAAAAATGTATGACATAATAAAAAATGCTACAAATGAAAGCATCTCTAAAGTAATTAATTTTAACGTAAAAACTGATCTAGGTGCCGACTTTGAAGATGATTTCAGTATGGCAGAGCACTGTAATGATTATTTCTCAAATATTGGAATTGGCATGGAGGGCACGATTCCGATACCTAATGATCCTACTGATATCAACTTCTCACAACAGAATTCTATGTTTCTGACTCCAGTAAATAAAAATGAATTAATTAAGCATATTTCTTCTTTAAAAAGTAATAGTTCTCCAGGCATAGATAACATTACCTCTGACTTAATAAAACAAACACATCACCTAATTGTCAATCCATTACTTCATATAATTAACAGAATATTTGTAACTGGAATCGTGCCTGCTCATTTCAAATTGTCTGTTATAACTCCGATTTATAAAAGTGGTAAAAAGACACTAATAAGTAATTATCGACCTATAAGCTTGGTGAGTACTTTGGCGAAACTGTTTGAAAAATGCGTGAAAGATAGACTGTTTGTGTTTTTAAGGGAGAATGGGATTTTATCTGAAAATCAGTACGGTTTTTTGCCGGGCTGTAGTACGGAAGACGCCTTGTATAGTTTAACATCGGAAATTACGAATAACCTAAATAACGGTAAAAAATGTGCCGCAGTCTTTATGGACCTAGCAAAAGCATTTGACACGGTTCAACATGATAAACTTCTTGATGTTCTATGGAAATATGGAGTTAGGGGAACCGTGTGGAGGTTGCTTCAAAATTACCTTGCAAATAGATATCAAATTGTGAAAATCAATAACGTGTTAAGTAGTAAGCAGGCTATAAGGATTGGGGTGCCACAGGGAACAGTTCTCGGTCCAATTTTATTTATAATTTATATAAATTGTATGCTATCACTCGAAGTGGGTGGATCAATAATATCTTATGCTGACGATACCGTCCTGGTTTTCAGGGGTGACACTTGGCTGGAGGTGAAAGACAAAATGACTAATGGTTTATTTATGATCAAAAATTGGCTGGAAACTTTCAGATTGTCACTTAACCTGGCAAAAACAAATTATATTGCATTTTCTTTGACAAGCGCAAACAGGCCTGATTTCACAAATGTCGAAATCAATCAACAACAAATACATGAAGTATCACAGACAAAATATCTAGGGATTATAATAGACAAATTTCTGAAATGGCGCCCGCATATTGAATATCTCTCAAATAAAATTCGCTACATGGTTCATAAATTCTATATCCTAAGAGAAATTTTAAATAGTAAAAATCTAGTTCTCATTTATAAAAGTCTTGTGGAATCTTTGATTCGATATGGAATCTTGGTCTGGGGGGGTCTATATGATAATGCGCTCTACCGTTTGAATATCGTTCAAAAATTTATTTTAAAAATTATGTTTAGACGAGATAGATTATATCCCACAGAATTATTGTTCTCAAGTGAGGTCTGTAATGTAAGAACTATGTATATGGTCAGTGTGTCAGCGTTTGTACATAGAAATAAGTCTTTAGAAAATACTGTAAATCATCGTTATTTTACACGTGCTAAAATGAATAATGATGTAATTATTCCAGTAAACAAAAATAACATTAATTTAAAGAGTGTCGCATATCTGGGTCCTAAAATATATAATACGCTTCCGGGAACATTAAAAACTATAAACAACATACGTAAATTTAAGATAGAGTGTAAAAATGTAATATGGAGGGAATATAATAACCTTAAAATTATTTTTGAATAATATCTATTATCTAGTCTTGTCACTTTACCGAATAAAAACTATACTGCAGGGCATATATTTTCAGAAATCTAATGTACACTACATTTTAACTACATTTTAATTACCGCTGAATTTTATTAGTGGTTATGTGGTGCATACAAGTAATTTTATTACTTAGGCACCATTGTATCATAATTGTGTCATACAAAATCATTTAGAAAATGTTTAATATGTATAACTATTGCAGATACTTACTTAGTTTTATAGTTTTATAGCTTGCCTAAAATGTTTAAGTCATGTTTAAGTCATTATTAAATATTTATATTTTTACTATTCTTACACTTTAATATTAAGTAGTAAGATATTATAATTTGTATTTTATACACATGTATTATGATAAATAAATAAATAAATAAATAAATAAATAAATGCTGTCTCACTCACTTCTTTAAAATCGGGAAGGCTATGATTAAAACAAATAAGCTGCTATGCAAGGTCACATTTTGACAGTCGTCTTCGTAAATCTGTGAATCGAAAACGGCTTAACCGAATAAACTTTTTGGTTCAGAACAGCCTGTTTTACTATTTAGCTACGGATGTCGTTTTGATCCAGTACAATCGGTGTGATAACATACAGGGTAGAAAGTTATGTAAAAAAATCCAGTGCTGGATTTACCAGTAGGCTGAGTAGGCTGGAGTCTAGGGCGGCAGATTTTAGGGGGCGGCAAATTTGTCCCAATTTTTTTTTTATTCTTACAGAAATAAATGGTACAATCTTTATTTATGGTTGACGGGTAGTATTTTTTTTAATAAACTTTATTGTTGGCCGTGTCTGTTAATGGGGATAAAAAAAGGTAGTTGGAACTTTACTGGCTTTGCAGAAAGAAATTTCATTTTCAATAAAATAAGTAGGTAATCATAAATTTTAAAAATATTTACTAAAAATTATTGACCAAATTTGGGCGTGGTCTTAAAATTTTTTCGCTTGCAGCAGACTTTTTCTTTCCGGAACGTTTCACAACTCACGAGCCGTCACTGGTAGGGGCGGCAAAAATTGAATAGCCTGCTAGCGGCAAATTTGTAAATCCGCCACTGAAAAAATCAGAAATATTAACCCCTGTGAAACGAACGTGATCAAGTCGGTTAGCGCTTTAAAAGAATTATATTAAAATTTTATGGATACCGTTGTTTGCGAATAATTTAAATTGGTTCTATTCTTTTACTTAATCATTTTAGTCACCCTACGCAATGTTGATTATCTTATGAAGTAATATTGCGCATTCCTTATTTTATTTAGTTACAATTTTTGTAAATACACTAACAAAAATCATGTTTTTCTCACCAGTACGCCGATGACTTCCAGATATATCGTTCTTTCTATATTGCTGATTTGATTCCAGCATTGGATAATATAAATGATGATCTTGAAATAATCTTTATTATATCAAGAGCAAACTCCCTATTATTAAATAATTCAAAGTCCAAGCTCTTGCTTTTTGGTAAGGATAGCGAAGAACTATCCACGGGGGATGCTTTTAATGTAAGTGATAATGTAGCACTTCCTCCCTCTAAAAGTTGCAAAAATTTGGATCTCGTTTTTGATACAAAGTTGAGATTTGAAAACCACGTTTCTGAGTTAATAAAAAAATCTTATTACAAATTAAAAGTTCTGTATATGCACAGAGATGCTCTAACCACTGAAATCAAGTTAAGACTTTGTGATTCGCATATTTTGTCACTGCTATCATATTGTGATGTTGTTTACTGGCCTGCATTGACTATTAGGGAAAAGAATACCTTACAAAAACTGCAAAATGCTTGCTTAAAATTTCGTTACAACTTTCGAAAGTTTGATCACGTCACACCACTGTTTGTTGCTTCAGAATGGCTGAATTTAGAAAGCCGATTTTCTTTACATTTAGCCACATTGGTACACAAAACTGTTTTATCGAATAACCCAGAATATCTATTTAAAAAACTTATTCGTGGAAGTGCCATTCATGATAGACCCACACGTCACTGCCAAAGGTTTAATGTTCCAAAGCACAGGACCGCACTATTCCAGCGTTCCTTCACATACCATGCTGTTAAAATTCACTACAACCAGAAGTTAAGTCGCTTACTTCAGTTGTGAGCTTTAAGAAAGCCGTCAAAAGATTTTTATAATATTTAAAAGTTCTCTTTGCTCCCATCACTATATATTTTACAGGTATATCTTTATTTTAACAACTTTCTCTGTGTTAATTTACTTAATTATTTATTCCTACCACAACGGTTAGATGAATAAATAGCATTGCTAGATCTCGCCGTAATTTGAACATAATTATTTTATAAATAGGTTTATATTTAATAAAGACTTTATTTATTTATTTAACTAAATGACCAGTCTCTAGTTGACACTGATATTTATTTATTTTCACTATTCAATTTTTAAAACATAATATGGCATATGTAAATAATGTGGGCTGCCTTACTAGGTATACCTAAAGGTCGGGAATACGAAAACGCGCGTGCATTTTTTACGAGGGGCTGCTAACTTTCAAAAATTGGATCTTCCGATTTTAAATCAGTACTGATTTAATACGATTTAAATATGAATTTATGATTTAAAGTGATTTAAAAAAGATTTAAGTAATGTAATATAGATTTAAGTGATTTAATATTGATTTTATATATTTAAGTGATTTACAAGACGATTTAAATGATTTAAATAAATAAATAAATAAATAATCTCTTTATTTCAAATCATCATACAAACATGTACCTGAAATGAAATGACGTCACAAACGAAATCACATTATTACTATAGATCTGGACAGAAATCGCGTAGACAATATGGCTCTAAATTTATCAATAATTTCCTAATCTCTACCTTAAATTTCTTTTCTGATGTAGTACGTTTTAACTCTTTTGGTATATTATTAAATAGCTTGACACACATGTAATGTGGTGATTTTTCAGTTAAAGCTAGCCTATGTGGTAAATATTTAAAATCAAGTGTTCTTGTGTTATAGCTATTTTCTGATTTTGTGTTAAACATGTTTTTGTTGCGGAAAAAGAACATTAGGCATTCATAAATGTATATGGCATATACTGTCATAACTCCCATATTCCTAAAAACTGATCTGCAGCTTTGAAGGTACCCCATTTTTTTAATTATTCTTACTGTCCTTTTTTGTACAACAAAAACATTCTGCAACATTCTGTCCCTTCCCCAGAATATAATCCCATATTTGAGAACAGATTCAAAATTAGCAAAATATAATATTCTTAGGGAGCTCTCGTTCATATATTTACTCACTACACGAATTCCAAAGCAAATGGAGTTAAGTTTTTTAATAAGTTGTTCTATATGATATGACCAATCCAAGTGTTCATTTATATGGATTCCTAGGAATTTTGCAGTTTCATTAAAATTTAATTGGTTATCCCTTAATTGCATTCCCAGTGGAATCTGTGTTTTAGATTGTTTAGTTCGAAATAACAACATATTAGTTTTTGATTTGTTCATAATTAACCTATTCATGTTAAACCAGTCTGTTACCATGTCAAAAAACTCCTCAGCTTTGGCTTTTAGTGTCTCTAAACTCTTACTTCCAATAAGAAGATTTGTATCATCTGCATATTTTACAATGTGCTGATTGGAGGATTTTATTAACAAGCACAGATCATTTATAAATATTATGAACAGAACTGGGCCCAGTATACTGCCTTGCGCAATTCCTATATCATTACTAGCTATTTTGGATTGGCTAGTTTTTCCATTCTTTGTCACTGCAACCGTTTGTCTTCTGTTATTGATATATGACATAAACCATTTCTTTACATTACCCCTTATCCCATATTTTTCCATTTTACTTAAGAGTAACTTTCTGTCCAGACAATCATAGGCCTTGGATAAGTCCAATAACAAACCAAGTGCTATTTCATTATTTTCAAAATGGTCCAATATTTCTGTTAAAAAGGCAAAAATAGCTGTTTGTGTTGACCTTCCCCTCAAAAATCCATGCTGTGCTGTACTGAATAGGTTACAATGGTTAAAAAAGTTTACTAATCTAGTACTCATTGCTTTTTCAAAGATCTTTGAAAAACTCGGCAGTAAACTTATGGGTCTATAATTGTCTAGACTTTCTGGATCTCCTTTTTTGTAGTATGGTTTAATTAACGCTATTTTTAGGTTTTCCGGAAAAATTCCATATTTAAAGGAATTATTTATGATATAGCACATTACACTTTTTAATATCGGAGTTATAAGTGTTACTATACTGGTAGGAATTTCATCTATTCCACTACTATTTTTATTTTTTAGGTTCCGCGCTATATCACAAACTTCCTCTTCTGTAATCGGCCTTAAAAACATTGAACACTTATTTTCCCTTATGTCGCTGGTAAAAGGAAGGTTAATTAGGTTATTTAACAAATTTGGTATTATAGAAAGCAGATACTTGTTGTAATTATTAGCAATATTTTCTGACTCTCCCTCTAATTTTATTTCTGTGTTACTTACCCTACCATTGATTTCTTTGCATATGGACCACATGCACTTTGATTTATTATCGGACTTTTTTATTCGATTTTCATATTGTTTAGTTCGAGCTTTAACCAACAAACTATCATATTCTTTTTTTTCCCTAATATACCTTTGTTTATATAAGTTGCTTTGATTTGCTAGTAATAACAAATTATCTAACCTACGCTTACATTCTATTATATTTACATCTTTATACAAATCAGGTTTTTGTTTTTTCCCTACTAATTTTAATGGGAAACTTTTATTAAACAATATTTTGATGATGTTCATGAACGTATTCCATTGCTTGTTAACATCATGTTTTCCGACGTTGTATACTTCCATCCAGTTCTGCTCCCGCACGGACTGTAGGAACTCACTTTTGCTCTCTGCTGTAAAACAGCGTCTATACTGAATTGGGTTTTCTTTATTGTTTAATAGCTCAAAAGTGATTTCCTGACCCGTGTGGTCAGAAATAAAATTCTCAAACACAACCGAATTTATGTCCCTAACATTTGTAAAAATATTGTCAACACAACTAGCTGAGTGTCTTGTTACCCTTGTGTTTTCGTATATAGTTTGATTTATATTAAATGAGTTGAGTAGAGACAATAAAGTTTTGCTATTCTCGTTTTTATTTAATAGTTCGATATTAAAGTCACCTAATATAAATATTTGTTTATTTCTCGCCGATACACTAGTCAACAATTGTTCCATTTGTATCATAAATATATTTATATTTCCTGATGGTGGTCTATATATTGAAATAACTGTTATACTATTTCCTTTCGCATATGAACATTCTATAGCCGCGCACTCAAATTCCCCACTTATCGATAGTTTGTTTAGTTTTGACAGTGCTTTGCACTGAAGCCCCTTCTTACAGTAAATTGCTGTTCCTCCATGTTTGTTCTCTTCCCTACAAAACATTGACACCAAGTTGAAATTATCTATTGCTATATTTTTTAACTGATCCTCAGTCTTCCAGTGTTCAGTTATACATAATATTTGACAATTGTTATGTGTACTAAGCGAAGCGTTTATACGGTCGACTGCGTTTCCTATAGATTGAACATTTTGGTGTATAATGCTTTGTACCCCTTTGTTTGTTACTGTTTTGTTTTTTATAAAAAACCTTCTTGTTGATCGGACGTGTAATTAATATTAGTTTGATATTGTGCCAATCTTCGTTGGTATATCGGACATTTGATATCTCTTGCCGAATGTAGACACTCCTCAGGTTTTATTTTCATTTTAGTACAATTTGGGCATTTTAATATTTCACTGGTGCAATTTTTGGTTAAATGTTTTTCTCCACAGTTTTGGCAGCACTGATTCTCTCTACAGTATTTTGCCACATGTCCAAATCCTGAGCAGTTAAAGCATATTGCCAGGTTAATATGTTCTTGTATATGTACTAACAATAAGTCGACGACTATTGTTTGTTTTTTGAGAAACCATTTCGCTGTTTCTGGAGGTGCCTGAAGTATCCAATTTTCTTTAGTTGGGTTTCTGCATGCCCGTTTAGCAATAATTTTTATTTTCTCCGCCACTGATTCGCCAAGTTCAATTTTTATTTCTTCATTTAGATTAATTATGTCTTCTATTAGCTCCTCGTCTCTTAGTCCTTTTCTCAATCCCGTTAACATGAACATAGGGTCTATATTCTGTGTTTCTTTAATTTTCATATCATTTTTATTTATTAGTGCCAATTTTAGCTTTTCTTGCTGTTCCTTATTTTGGCTCTCAATTACTACAGCTCCGTTTTTTAGATAGCGTATATTTTTGAATCCGCCTCCCATGGTTTTCAAACTTATATTATTTTTAATCTGTCGCATTGTTGTTTCCGCATTCGTTATTTGATCTATTGAAATCATAGTTTCGTGTTTTTTCTGTATCTTTGGCGTGTGCCAGGTCGTTTCCATGTTTTTGGGTTTGTCTTGTGGTGTAGCATATGTTTTTTTAAGTGCACTGACCTCAGCAAACGTTTTTGTATTTGCTGCCATGTTTTCTCCCTTTTTCATACTTGCGTCACTAACATGACTTTTGAGTTGTGCTTGATTGTCACTACTTTCTTCCGTGGGTATTCTTGTTCTCTGAAACTTTAGTAATAAATTATCTTTTTCTAAGGTTCCTATTTTATATGTTAACCTGGTGATTATTCGATGGATATGTAGACTTGCGGTTACTAGGCAATCTTGAGCTACTTTAGGAAGAGCATTTTTATTTGCTACGTCTGATATCTTATCCAGAAATGAGAAAACGTTATTAATTTCTTTACCTACATCTAGTGTGTCGTCGTTTTTATTTTGTTCCTGATATTCTGGGGTATTCCTCTCACAAGGTCTTTTATTTTCTTCTTCTGGATCTGGTGAGAAAACTGATCTGGTTCTTTTATTGCCATATACGTTTTCTTCAGAATCCGTATCTGGTTGTGAGTTTTCTATATTCGCAGGCGGAGTATGCATTATTGATTTTCTGGGTGTAAAAATTTGTTTTGGGTCATTGAATAAATTCGAGTTTGTGGTATCGCTCTTATTGTCCGACCTCGGTGTTTGTATATTTTCCTTATCTCTTAAATTGTTTACCTTATCATTGACTGATAATTTCTTATCTTCACTACATGGAAACCCAATGATTTTATCTATTTGTTCCTTTGTAAAATCCTGTTTTGATCCCCATGAGAAAGCCCTTGTTTTTGTTCCTTTTTGCGAAAGTTTTTGCTTATTCCCTTCACTACCTCCACTGCTATCTCCCATGCTAAATTTCTATTTTTACACTTTTAAATTACCGACTTAAAACTCGAAACTATGCAGGGCATTCGAAACTACGTGTACTCCGTCCGAATTGTTGAATGTATAATGATTTAGGGTATGATCCGAAAGTAACTAGTGTCGTGGTTTAGCGTTCCGTATTTAACCAAATGATAGCGGTAACCAAAAAATAGGTTTATTTTGGAACACGGTTTTCGGATACGACGTCACCTAAATGTCAAAATGCTCACCGGCTTTAAACGCCGGTTACAAGCGGTTTCTCCTGTCACTTGTCATTATAAAATATTGTTATGAATTTAATTTCAAAATATTTGGCCGATGGTTGGTAATTTATTAAGAGAATGAATCTCAATTAAATTATAAGTAAGTGTATTTAGCATTTCTGTAAATTATCAGTTTGTCGTGAACTTTTCAAAATTAAAGGTTATGATTTTAACGAACATGGTGATTTTTCGTCCCGAATATAACCGAATTTTTATGGTTGATCTGTCATTTGTCGAGGTTAACCGTGGTTACTGGTGGTGATATTCGGACCATACCCTTAATAAAGGTTTAAAAAATATTTAAGCGATTTAAATATGATTTATCGCTGTTTAAATATTAAATTTGGTTTAAAATCTAACAAATTCTAGCATTCTGGGTTTGTCTATTGTCAGAAGTGACCCTTCTAAATATTTGTCACCCGTCATAAATTAATCTGACCCAAAAACTTCAGTGCGCTTAAGAAACCGGTAATTAAGTATTTTATTTTAAAAATGACTAATGATTTTCAAGTATTGCAAAATCGTTTATAATTTTTCTCATAGTAACACGGGGGGTAGTTTTTGCGCGTCCAAGTGGTCGACGCCTGGGTTCCCCCGCTTAATGGTAAACCCAATGGTCGGGCCAGAGTGGGGAACCCAGCACGTCGACCGGCGTGAGAGCGAGCAGGGGACTTGAGCAAGAATCTCGCAGCTAAGCGGGCACGTCGCCAAGCGCCCTGGGGCGCCCATAAAAGATCGCGACGACACTTTCCTCCCGAGAAAGATAGGAACCTAGACCATAAAAAGGTAGGATTAAGTTCTATATGTATTTTAGTGTAATCTATGAAATGTTGATGAATAAATAGTTAAAATAGTTATGATGACCGCCTTTTAATCAAGGAACCCGTTGCCCGCGTGACAATATTATGAAATTTTTTTAACATTCCGATTGTAAAAATCAGTCTGATAGTAGGTATATTTTATTATTAAACTTAAATATTTTTGTGTTGTTTAACTGATATAAAATAATAGAAAAAAAAGTGTCGTGCTGCTTCCTGGATATTCGGTTTTTATTTGTTTTAATATGGCTACAGGGATAGATTGGATACGTAGGGGTTAATTAAAGAGCCTTACTATGGTAAACTGTAAAACTTGGTTGCAATCGATAAAAGCACCTCTCACACTATGACCTTTAACACAAATCTATGAGGAAAACTTTTAACAGTATGTTAATCGAATATGTTGGAACCTAATTAGGGCTATCCTTTTCTATCTTATATCATCGTATGGTATTACCGTCTGCGCGTTAGTTCCTTATCGTATATATCTTAACTGCATATTTATTTACTGGTCCCCGCAGCTCAGGTGCGTAAGGCGTTGGACTTGTAATCGAGAGATCGAAAGTACAAATCCCTACCTAATCCCTATATAACTTTTTTGATAAAAATAAAATTATTTAAACTAATAGGACAAGATGACGTAATACTATAATATAAAGATATAATTTAGTGAGAACCTTCAGAGCCCAGTGTAATCGGTGTGTGGTTAATAATAATCCAATGGTCAACGGATCGAACCCCGCTGAATGCATAAACTTTTTCTGATGCAAATTTAATCAATTAGAGGGGTAAAAGCATCGATTTTATCTACTTGGCAGGTTGCTGAGCCTCCCCACAAACTACTAATAGGACAGATGACGCAGTTCCCAAACCGGAATAGCCTCGCGGATTAAGCGTAGGTCCTCGCGGTGATGGTTTTTATCACCATGCGTACCAGCCGTTTTGTAGGTTGCGCTTAGGTCGTTGCCGCTCTAATGCGTAGCCTTGCGAATACCCAGTAGGGTAGCAATTGGAACTTCGTCTCCTAGCATAGATATACTGCTGCGGACTGCCGTGAAGGCTTCCTACCACGAGCCTCGCTGACGGGAAAGTAACCACGCCTTAAAATGGTTATAAATGCAGATTAAAACTTAAATTTTATTAGGGAGGTGTACATGTAAAATGGTATCTTGATTGTTAAACATTCGTACGCGTTAGAAATTAAAAAATAATAATATTCTTTTAATATATCGTATTGTCTACTTCAATAATATTCTTAATTCCAAAAACTAACAAATTGATAATCTAAACAATTTTATTTTAAAAGTTTTCATATGACAAATAAATCGCGTTAACACATTTGCACGTGCACTATAACAGTAATTTAATATATTTGTCAAGCTAGTTTCTAGTGTAAAAAACAAGCAGGTTTTTTCCGTGTATAACAAGGTGATTATTCGTTCTGTGAAGGTAACTGAAAACGGGCCAGTAGATATTATCAAAAAGACCGACAGGTAGAGCCCTGCACGGGCCGGAATTTTACGGCCTGACCCGACCCGGCCGGCTACCAAGACATTGACTAAGAGCAAACAATCCCGGCCGGCCCGAAAAGTGAGGTGGGCCCGAAAAATCCGGTCGACCCGAAAAGCCGGTGGGCCCGAAACACCCGGTCGGCCCGAAAAACCCAACAGGCTGGAATGGTAATTGAACAAATTTACTAGCTGTTACCGAAATACAGGGGTAAATAATATTCAAATTAAAATTTTTATTAAATTATTTATAACATACCTAGTTTTATAGTTTTTAAAAATGCGACCGTTAAAACTTCTTAATTCAAGCCAGTTGAACAGCTCGGATCGCTCTATAAATGGATGCGGGTATGTTTCTTATAGCCTCAATCTATCTTGGTTAAACGATCAAAAAAACTAGTCGTTAAGTTTTTTTTTAACGTATTTGATTTGAGTAACATGGCCACGAATCTGTTCTCTTATAGCCTGGGTGGTAATTCATTTATTGCCAATGTAATACTACCTTCAGCTCAATCGATCGATGCGTTCGAATCTAGCCTAGACAAATTATTATTCAAATAGGGCTAACGTTAGCAATTTATTTGAAAGCATACGCTGTATAGCAGCGCGCATCATTTTCGCTATTTTCAGTTAGTTATTTTACGGGTCATGTATCATTGCGAATGAAAAAACTTTTATTAAAATTGATCATTAGTAATGTCTATCTAATGGTCACAGAGCTACAATTCTTTTTATGTCAATTTTAACGAATGAAGAATAAACTTATATACATACCGACAAAGAAGTAGATGTAAGTTGGCAGTTGTTAATATTAACAGTCTATAAAATATATATTTAACCATTTTACATTAATTTCACCTCGCCTATTTGTCGGTCCACGCTGACAAGTGAAAATAACCCCCACGTTATATTTGATAAAAAAATTATTTTTATAATAATTGATAAAACTATTATTATTTGACGTAATGAAATAATGTGTATGCAAAATTTAAAATATTTAATATGTTAGGTACATAAGTACGAGTTTAGCGTTTTTGTAATTTCGTAGTTCATATGAACGTATTTAAACTCCGACAAAGAGGAGTTAGGGTGGATCTTTAAGTCCCAAAGGACTAAAAGAATGGGTATTGCAATTTTAAAAAATTATCACCGAAATCTAATTTCTTGAGAGGGGCCTGTAGGTACTAAGTATACATTATCATCAAAAAATGCACATCTAAAAATAAGAAGCGACAGTTTCCAGCGATTTTTGAAAAACAATCCGATTGAACTTTTGAATTTATTTCATTTAAAAAACTTCCTCTGTATAAAATTGTAATAATTGTATATATTATAATCATATAACTGTATGATTGTACTTTCTGAAAAATATACCAGTCATTGTTTTTCAATTATCTTGTTTTCACAAAAAATTTCAATGTAAAAAGTAAGAAAACTTAAATCTTTTTATGAAATAACAAAAATAATATCTATCGAACCTAATATCTAACGCACCACCTTTTCACATAATGTGTCAACGTCTAATGTCGATGCTCATAATTTGTCAAAGCACCACCTTTTCACATAATATGCCAACGTCTAATTTCGATGTTCATAATTTGTCAAAGCACCCCCTTTTCACATAATGTACCAACGTCTAATTTCGATGCTCATAATTTGTCAAAGCACCACCTTTTCACATAATGTGTCAACGTCTAATTTCGATGATCATAATTTGTCAAAGCACCACCTTTTCACATAATGTGCCAACGTTTAATTTCGATGCTCGTAATTTGTCAAAGCACCACCTTTTCATATAATGTGCCAACGTCTAATTTTGATGCTCATAATTTGTCAACGCATCACCTTTGCATATAAAGTGCCAACGTCTAGTTTTAATGCTCATAATTTGCCAACGCTATGCACGAATTTAGCCGAAGGAATCATTACGTTGGCAGAAATGAATATGAATTATATTTGCCAATTTCATTTATGGAACAGTTAAAGGTGGCTGGTTAGTACATTAGGAATTAAACAAATTTAGGTTGGCATTTTCGCGCAGAACACTAAATCATATTTCACGATAACACATTCGTAATTTATTTGTTTATTTATTTACAACAGTACTCTACCGAATCATAAATTATAAATGAAACATATCAACGCAACATTATCTCTTTAGCGCCCCAAGACTCATTCCAAAAATATCACAATCTGAAAAATGTCCGTTGTAACTACTTCACCATAATTTGTCCTATGTGTATGTTCCAACAATTGGAGTTGTCTGGTCCTCCTCACTGGGACACGAAATGAGACCAAACTTAGTAACCGCTAGCAATTTATGGTCATTGACCACTTTGCACAAAAAAATTAACAGAGCTTTCCTTCTACAAAATTCAAGCGATTGCAGGCCACGGTAGCCTAGTTTCATAAGAAACGCCTGGATATGGAAAATGTAACTTAAAAAGCAGATACTTGGCAAATTTACTCTCTTTCCAGTAAACCATTGATAATGTAGGTTCCAAAATACTGTGTATCAAACAGTTGTAGAGGGCTGTCAAAGCCCTGATGTCCGAAATATGTTTTGTGTGTCGCTTTATGAAACTCAGTAGCCGAAAGCTCTTAAGAATGATGTCTATATGCACCTTCATCCAGAGTAAAAGGGGACAGTCCAGGATTTCGGGAGTAATGAGTTTTAATGGTCTCGAGTGTAATACTCCTCAAAGCATCGTCAACTCTTTTGCTGATTATTTTCGGAGCGTTTATAAAAATTCTAACCCAGCTGGAGTCCCGCACAGCTCCACGTATCCTGCGGGCATGATTGACATATCAGGGATTACAGCTCGTGATGTCTCGGTTGCATGTAGAAAACTCAAAAATAAACTAACGTCCGGAGTGAATGGGATACCCAGTTTTCTCGTAAAAGACTGCCCACATGTCCTGGCTAATCCCTTAGCTCATATTTTTAATCAGGTTCTCCTGACTGGTTCTTTTCCTGAAATTTGGAAGGTGGCTAGGGTAACGCCTGTTTTGAAGAAAGGTGATCCCAGTTTAATAGAAAACTATAGACCTATTTGAATCCTCTGCAACTTCTCAAAAGTCCTAGAAATAATAATCCACAGTTCCATATACCCTCCGGTCCGCGGCTTGCTCTCTGAATTTCAGCATGGCTTTGTTACCTCTAGATCATGCGTCACTAATCTGTGTTCGTTGTCACAAAGGGCCTGTGAGGCTTTGGATTCTCGTGGCCAGCTAGATGTAATTAATATATACTGATTTTCAAAAAGCCTTTGATCAAATAGACCACTTTGTTTTACTAGCCAAACTGGAGAGCATTGGTATGTCACGGAGACTGATCGACCTTTTTAGATCATATTTGGTTGACCGGGTACAGTTTGTTGAGTGTGAGGGTTTCAGGTCACCGCAGTTCACGGCGGGTTCGGGAGTGCCACAGGGGTCCAACCTGGGGCCGCTTCTTTTCCTGATTTTCATTAACGATCTTCTCAGCTTGATTTACTGTGACAGACTCGCATATGCAGATGATGGCGATGATTTGAAGCTGTTTCGTAGAATCTTTGGTGTTGCTGACTGTGACATTTTGCAGGAGGGTTTGCGGGTCATCAGCGACTGGTGTAATAGTAATAGGTTAACTCTAAATGTTTCTAAGTGTAACATAGTGAGTTTTAGTCGCAGTAATGATCCTATTCTTTATAATTACTCATTGGATCGGGCTGTGCTGAATCGTTCTGGGAGGATGGCCGATCTTGGCATTGTATTTGATAGCAAACTTACATTTGTTCCTCATAATGAACAGATGGTGGCTTCGGCCTCCAGAGTGCTTGGTTTTTTTATCCGCAATAGCAAACAATTTAATGATTCTGCTACAATAAGATTATTATACTATACATTTGTGCGTTCCAAGCTTGATTATGCATCGATTATATGTAACCCAATTTATCTTGTCCATATTAACCATATTGAATCAGTACAGAGGCGATTGCATAAGTATTTGGTCTTTAGAGAGGACAATGTGTATCCCATTAGGGGATATGATCATGCTGCGCTACTGGCTCGTTTTGGTGAGTCAGCACTTTCTGCCAGGAGAGAGGTTCAGTCCATCAGGTTTCTGCATGGGTTGCTGAATTCCAAGATTGATTGTGCTTCTCTCCTGGGGGATATTTGCTTTCGTGTTCCCCGACAGGAGTCAAGGTGTACTCTGACCTTTCATCTCAGCACAGCTAGGTCTAATATTTTAAGGCAGTTTCCTCTTTATTTTATGTGCAATGTCTACAATCGTGTCTGTAGGGCTGCGTTCCAATGAGTGATTGTATTCACAGTACATTGTATTTATTAATTATTATATAATTTCATTTTATTTTATTTTATTTTATTTTGTTCTATTATGTATTTCATATAATGTTTTATCTAGATTTTCCTTTAAGTGGGTGTAACCTGTTGGAAATAAAGACTAATTTATTTATTTATTTATTTATTTATTTATTAAATGATTAATCGCTGTCGAAAATTTCGCCAAGATCATTAAAATGCGATACAGCGTCCAAAATAACATTATCAATAGTATAGGTGTTACTTAGTGGGTTAGCACATTTAAAAAAATCTTTGAAATGGACCTATGTGTCATGTGTGAACCTTGAGAAACACCTGACGTTACGATCACTCCATCAGAGATTGATCCACATACAGTGACGCGTTGCTTTTCCGAAGAAAGAAAGGATTTTATCCATTTGAGATATTATGTTCCGCAGATACCAATATTGGAAAGCTATCTTATGAGCAGCTGCTGACAAACACTATCGAAAGCCTTAGACATATCGGTTTCCTGCCTCCACCGATGAGACCAAAAAATCGTGATATATGGCTTAATTGGTTGGTGCTGAGCGGCCTTTATAAAATCTATCTTGTTCAGCTATATCGTGGTGTTTGTGTTAAAAAGTTCGTCACTTAAAGCATGGTGCTGTTTTACCTCAAATTATATGTATTATTCCACATTAAAAAAGGCTTACAAGTAATAAAGGAAAGGTGACATGACACGACAAAATATATGACAAATAGCACCTCTCATTGTTATGCTTCACAACTTTTTATAAATACGACTGTCATACAAAAAATTTCGATAAGTAAGTGTCAAAAATGTCATGTTTCAAATGTCAATATTTCTAAAACAGCAGATTTAAGGTAAAGGAAAAAAAATTAACGTGAATTTTTAGAGCTCCAAAGTGTCTCACATCAAAAAATAGAAACAATTATTTAAAAAAATCTCTAATGTACTCATTTTTTTTTTAATAACTTAGTCTTGTATAATTCTTCAATAGACCTATTTAACAACTAATACGTTTTTATTGTAACACGCTGATTTTTTTGTTACTTGTTTAATACAGATAATCTTAAGCCAGCAGTCATCTGTTTTGTGTTTGACTTTTGACTGAACGCTATTTGCTGGAAAGTAACAAAATATTTTAGATTGGAGTATATTATTGACCCAAATATGAATATGTAATGTATTAGAGAAAAGATGCTGTTAACACTGATAAAAGTTCAAAGGCGCATTAAAAAATAAACATATAGTTCAAAGAAAATTAAGTGTATGCCGTTAAAACAACGATTTATGGTTTCACGATACTTTTGTAGTTGAAATAAACAGATTTCATGGTGTTCGTATATAAACCAAGTACCGCTAGGTACAAGTTTTCCAAGTTCTTTATTTTTTTAACACAAATCATCGGTCTTCTCACGTAATAATTACAAAATATCGAAAATTGAGATATGCTAGTTTTCATATTGAAAAAGTGTGCACTATTATCTCAAACCGTGGAGTATTTTAATGTTTTATAATTTTTTCAAGCAGTATAATGTCTTTAATTATGAGCGTCAAAAACTTAAATATTATGTTCTCGTGCAAAATAGTCAAAAATAAAATACATTACTTCTTACGAGAAAAAAACAACAAAAAAAATGTAACTGTATTGAGTTTATAATTGGGTAATATAATTAATAAACCAATACCCCACTTAAAAATGGTTGTACCAGAAAGTAAAATGAAATAGTAAAAACAAAGATACTTTAACATTAAGTAAATGAATGAAAGGGCTATGAAATGGTATAAAACAGTAGATAAGTACAGACTGGAGAGACTCACCTCCCTGGTCATCTAATGCGACCAAGGTACGTATTCCAGCCTCCTTGCTCTACATAGCAGCACAAAACAGGTGTTAAAATGTATGTTAGTTTAATATGGGTTAGTGAACACACCCGCAACATGTTAGGTTATTGGCGAAAATATGGATAATGTTGTACGTAGTGCGTTTAAAATGTCAGACATAAATTAAGGAAGGTTACTGAATTGTAATATATCATGTATATAAGCAAAAAAAATCATATTGGGTGTCAAAAAGTCTGGAATTGCTAATACGTTCTAAATCACTAATCGGATTCTTGCAAAATTGTACCTATGACATAAGCAGGTATTTTGTTATGTAGAAAGGCAAAAGTTTAATTGCCTATCTTATTTCAGGACCAGAAAATGAACTATTATCTAAATATTATTTTTAATAACTCTGCCCTGTCAACTTGGCCCAAAAGCGGTACCTATTTTTTTTGGGGGATTTAAGAAAATTGAATTAAAAAATCATAGCAGCTTTAGCTTTTTTGACACAACAGAACCAAATTATAATTTTAGGCTTTTTCTATGAAAACTGAGCCCTCGGTCAAATTTAATAAAATTTTGATTTGATGTAGTACCTACAGGTCATTAGGCGTTTAGTATTCGTCCATAGGCATTATGACGATACAGGGTACTATAAATCCGTGTGCATACATTGGGATCTCGAAAAGGGTGAGATACGCAAAATTGCGTATTTTGGGGATTAATAATTTGGTAAAAGAAAATCGTAAATATTCCGAATACTTTTCAATTTTTCGGGTCTTAATTTTTTACTTTGGAAAAACAAAAAACCCTTTTTATATACATTTTTATGTTCTCAAAGATGGCATTTTAGTTTCCAGTTTTGAAAGGCCGAGTGTATCGCTCAGACACCCAAGGAGCCAATATAATAAACAATTTTCATAACACCGCATATAAAACAGCTATAAACGTGTTTCTTCTAAGTTTTAATAGCAAAAAGGTTTTATAGCAGATATTAATTTTACCAGCCGTCATTTTTCACCCCATTATTTTGATCCTGTAGACTTGATAATAGTAAAAAAGTTTTTTACGCAAACTACAACATATGCACCAAAATTTTAAAAAATTGACCGATACCTAAAATAAGTTTGAAATGTGTCATTTTCTAAAGCACTTGGTGAGACACATAAAAACAATTCTTGGTTAACAACACAAACCAAATTTTAAAAATTCTAGTGTTATACAGTATGGGTTTGTAATTTGGAATAAATTCAGTAATTGCAGTACAGTTTTTTTTTTTGAAAAAATGCTTGGGCACGCGCAATAAACATTTTAAGTTGTGGTATTTTTTATAAAAAAAAGATTGATACATTGCGTCCCAAACTAGTGATATGGCGATATCGATAATTCCCTTAAAATGCAACCCTAGTTTATTATTGGCTATTTTTGAAGTGCATAATTAAGTTACACATAAGTACCAAATTTCAAATTTTTATTCCTTGTAATTTATAAGATATTAAACACAAAAATTAATTTATCTATTCATCTTTAATACTTTTTCGTCAATAAATGCTCAAAATGTTGTCCATTCACTATTTGGCAATATGCTAAACGCAAATAAAACTCGTTATCAACATTTCTAATTACTTCGGGAGCAATTAATAAACATTCATGTCTTCTTCGTGCTTTCAATATCTTATAAATGATAAGGAATAAAAATTTGAAATTTGGTAAAGTATTTTTCACAATAAATGGTTGACTCCGTTTAACTACATGGGGCGTTTTGCAAGAGCTCGGCCATAAAAATGCAAATAAACTGTCGGTCAGGGTCGGATTATAATTTGTAATTATAGCAGGTAATATTTAACTATCATTAAATAATATATTATTAATAACGAATTAAAAATCTAAAGTCCCTACCCAGTAGTGTATTTACTTGTTGATTGTATATAACAATGGGATTAAACCGGTAGTTTTATTGCAGTCAATAAGTCGATACCATTTAGGGTGAAAAATACTTTACTTAAGTTAATATAAACTTTAAACCAGGATTGCCATTAAAAAAATTATCGATATCGTCATATCTCTAATTTAGGAAACACCGTGTCAATACTTAAAAAAAAATACCACAACTTAAAATGTTAATACCCGTGCCCTAGCAACTTTCCAAAAAAAAGAAAACTGTACAGGGTAATTCCCTATATATTGACCCATATGCTAGCCGCTTTATTAATAGAGATATCAAAAAACTAAAATTAGGAAAGTTGTAGATCTTGATCTTAACTTTTTTTAACAATTATTAGAAAAAACAAAAGACTGTTGGAACTTTAAAATTTTAGCACAAATTTTGTTTTTTAAACGGGACACCCTGTATATTATTACATTTTTAAATTCCACATAAAATTATAATTATTTTTTATTAAATGCATTATTAGTCTATACTTCATAGTTTCCGAGATATTGACTCTCGAAAAGTGACATTTTTGAACTTTGACAGCTTATAACCTTCTAACAGTACGTCTTAGAGCAAAACGGCTTACATGTCCCTATCTTAAATTTTTATTATCTTCCAAAAAAATCAACTTCCGGTTAAACCGGATGTAACTCGAAAGCAGGAAATATAGTTGTTCCGGTTTAACCGGAAGTTGATTTTTTTGGGAAGATAATAAAAATTGAAGATAGGGACATGTAAGCCGTTTTGCTCTAAGACGTACTGTTAGAAGGTTATAAGCTGTCAAAGTTCAAAAATGTCACTTTTCGAGAGTCAATATCTCGGAAACTATGAAGTATAGACTAATAATGCATTTAATAAAAAATAATTATAATTTGATGTGGAATTTAAAAATGTAATAATATACAGGGTGTCCCATTTAAGAAACAAAATTTGTGCTAAAATTTTAAAGTTCCAACAGTCTTTTGTTTTTTCTAATAATTGTTAAAAAAAGTTAAGATCAAGATCTACAACTTTCCTCATTTTAGTTTTTTGATATATCTATTAATAAAGCGGATAGCATATGGGTCAATATATAGGGAATGACCCTGTACCTACTGGATTTACTGAATTTATTTCAAGTTACAAACTTACACTGTACGTTGAAAATTGTAAAATTTAAAGGAATAAAATTAAAACTTGAATAAAACATTATTTAAAAGGCTGCATATATACAATTAAAATAATTGGTAATCTTAGTAGAAATATCATGAAAATCTGATACCACTGACTAAAAAATTCCTATAGAAATATTGTCCTCGTATTAATCCAAGGAGTAAATACCAAATATGGTACAATATAGAAATTACATACCTATAAAAAAAATTAAATTTAAATAATATCGTCAGTCACAGAAAGCATTACAAAACTAAATACTTGTTACATATTATCAATTTTAAATAAAAATATTTAATAAAAACAAAATTTAGGCAGTGCGTACACCAGCGCTCCGATCGCCACGTACTGCGGCGAGATTTAAAGAACAGCGACCTATCGGCGATGGGTTAACTTCTAAGTCGTGCACCAAAGCTAAGCTACCGCTACGCGATTACGTTGCTAGGTAGAAAGTTAACATCACTACGGAGTCGCGATTATTATTTAAAAATAAGCGACAGCAACGTCGGTTTCGAATCAATCACCGGTGATTCACGGTGGATGGAACGTTAGACGTTTCTGACGAACCAGTAAAGGACTCGTTCTAAAAATTTGGTCGCGTACATAAACGGACATGCTCTACCAACCTAAAATATTTTTGACAATACAGTGATGCCGCTTCCACACAAAAATAATAGTACCTTCGATTTTTGAAACGGAACACCATATATTCTATTTTATTTTCGAAACCCCCATTACTTTCCTTACAATTTTTATTAACTCTACTCTATACTTATATCTTACCATTTCTAAGATATAAATTAATTTCCGTTTTTTTTGTCCGAAAACGTCACTTTTAAAAATGCTCATAATTTTGAACTCTAAAACACTGAAACCCTGAAATTTGGTAAATAGTTAACTAATACCATAGGGCTCTTTGCCCTAGTCCCAAATCCTAGTTGCAATATACAGGGCGGTTGAAAAATACACTTATTCTGGTAACTTGAAAAAGTGACCACGTTGAAAAATACACTTATTCTGGTAACTTGAAAAAGTGACCACAAGTAATTTTTTTTTCAAATGTAACACCCTGTATATTATTACGGATTTAAAAAGCTGCTAAAATTTCACTTAATTCTTGTATCATACCTGTACCTAACTATCTAGTTTAACCATTGTTTTGACGTATTAAGCATGATTTGTTAAATTTTCTATACAATTCAATTTTCATTCGGTTATTAGTAAGTTAGCCATGACAAAAACTGATGTTTACGTATGTTACTATGGTTCAGGGTTGCCGATTTGCCAGTAATTACTTGCTTTTGCCAGTAAAAAATAGGCCTGCCAGTAATATTGCCAGTAATATTGCCAGTAATGGCTTTATGCCAGTAATTTGCAAGTATTTGTTAATAGTTCCCCCCCCCCCAGGATTTTTTAGACCTCTATAATTTTTCATAGGCTTCAAAATACCCAAAATAAGGACTTAATACTTTTAAAATTAAAATCAGAATTTAGTATTTGGAAAAACAAAAAAAAGATACAGCTATAGGTTCAGGGGCGGTAATTACCACTCCCAGGAATTTTTTTTCAGCGCGAATTTTTGATTTTGGGCGTGGTCGCGAAAATTTTTCGCTTGCGGCGCAATTTATCCCTTTGCCAGTAATTGTCAGCGTTTTGCTCTCATTCTGCCAGTAATTTTAAGTGAAACCATCGGCAACACTGCTATGGTTATCGTTTTGACATTTTATTAAGTTTAGATACAAGATAGAAATACAGTTTAAAGTCATGGAAGAAAACTATACAAATGCAGTTCCTATGAATTTATTTATTTTATTTGGACAATGTGATAGAATTATCGCCAGGACATGTATAAAGTTTAACGAAATGTAATCTAATTTACCGCCAATGAATCTTAGAAAATTCATAAGGATCCAGAACAATTTTATTAAATGTTAACTGGTCAAATAACAAAAGACTACTAAAATTATAACTAATAAAATGCTATTTTAACAGATGTTCAAAACGCTGGCCGTTTACTTCCAAACACTGTAATATGCGGGTGTTGACTGCATTTGTCGTTGCAGATCTAATTGGTTAAACTAGTTAGTTAGGTACAGGTATAATTTATCCAATGTCAGTGTGATGACATTCCAATCATTCCATGCTGCGGTAAACGTCGGTCTCTTTGAGACTGTTTACCGCCGTATGGAATGTCATCACACTGACTTTGGAATAACATCATGATATACAAGAATTAAGTAAAATTTTAGCAGCTTTTCAAATCCGTAATAACATACAGGGTGTTCCATTAAAAAAAAATAACTTATGGTCACTTTTTCAAGTTACCAGAATAAGTGTATTTTTTAACCACCCTGTATATTGCAACTAAGATTTGGGACTAGGGCAAAGAGCCCTATGGTATTAGTTAACTATTTACCAAATTTCAGGGTTTCAATGTTTTAGAATTCAAAATTATCAGCATTTTTAAAAGTGACGTTTTCGGACAAAAAAAAAACGGAAATTAATTTATATCTTAGAAATGGTAAGAGATAAGTACTTATAGAGTAGAGTTAATAAAAATTGAAAGGAAACTAATGGGGGTTTCGAAAATAAAATATATGGTGTTCCGTTTAAAAAATCGAAGTTACTATTATTTTTGTGTGAAAGCGGCATCACTGTATTGTCAAAAATATTTTAGGTTGGTAGAGCATGTCCGTTTATGTAAGCCACCAAATTTTCAGAACGATTCCTTTACTGGTTCGTCAGAAACGTATAACGTTCCATCCACCGTAAATCACCCTGTATACAGTGTCACTCTCGGTGAGTGGCCTATTAAAAGTTCTCGGGAACTAAACGTGATATTTTTTTAAAATACTGGTACATGCTATAAAAGATGCCGGTCTTTTTAATTTATACAATTTGACGCATCTATCAACCGGGAGTTACGCTTCACTTTTCTATTTTAAATGGACTGACACGTCGCTATATTAGCAATTTTCGATACAATATAAAAATGCAAATAATTTTTGTTAATAATTTCCTATACCCATGTTACCCATCTTCTGTTGGAGATAAAATTAATGAAAGAATTTTTTTATAAAAAAAATATGTCAAAATTAATTTGACCTTCCGATATAACCGAAGGTGCTAGATACGTCAAAATATCCCCATTCAAAAGATCAGCATCTCTTATTGCAAGTACCAGTATATCCCATGTATATATTTTTTAGTTCCCCAGATCTTTTAATTGGCCACTTACCAATAATGCACATGATAGAATTACCTGTGAAAATTTGATATTAATTTCTTCTTCACCCATTTTCATAGTAAAAAAGTAATTTCAATTTAATACCGCATATTATAATTTAAAAACAAACGCGTATCGTCGCGGTCGTGTGTGACCGCGTAGGTCGCGTCGCAATTGCTGTGGCGAGCGGAGCTTCATTTAAAACAATGTGCCGCGACTTCAAAGATACATCTGGTCGCCGGTAGCCTAAGGGTCGCGTAGCGCTCGGGCTAATTTACGAACTGCCTAAAGTAAAAATAAGTAAAATATTAAATACAAATAATACACATCCAAAACCAAACAAAAAAATATACATATTTTATGGTGATTCGATTATTATGATTTCTGAAGAAACAAAAAAAAGTTCGTTATTTTAACACGACCAAATATAACCCAAAAAAGTTGCCAGTAACTAAAACTTTATAGGCTTTTTCGGCGTAAAAAGGGATACCCTACTCTTCATTTAGAAAATTTTGATCCCTGATTATAAAAGTATTTAAAAAGCAAAGTCATATAAGGGAAAAATGGTAAAAAGCTGACTGCCTAGTAAGGTAAAATTTAACAAAAAAAATCCCCTACCGGTCAGCTTTATTACCCTTTTTTCTGCAATATGACTTTTACAGTACCTTCGAAATAAGGGGTCAAAACTTGAGAAATGAAAGTTTCGACTCCTTTAGTTTATTCGTAAGAGATAGTAAACCCCTAAAAGAAGTGACATAACTATTATTTAAAACAACACGAATATAACAATCTATAAATACATACCTCTTCACAGAGAGCAAGCATTCGTCGTGTACTTTCCAGAGACTAAAACAAATAGACATTTATAAATATCATAATAGTATTAATTTTGCAATTTAGTATGGAAGGTGCGATAAAACCCCTAAAGTAAAACTGACAATGTATTGCGCTTATGAGGACCTTACGAGACTATACTTTTTACATGTATGAAATGTATGCCTGTTGTACTTTAGTTTTAAATAATGCCGGAAAATGACAATAAAATATTCAGCAAAAACCATGAAATGAAAAGAATTTTAAATAAATGATTCGTATAACTCAATTTTAAACGAAAGTACATAAATCAAAATCGGAATATAATGGCACTGCGACTTTCCGAGATTACCGAATGACAGACGGGTCGAAAAGAGATATGCCTATGCCAGTACAATGGCGTAAGAAAAACATGCCTATCCACACGGTATTCTATAATTTCTATATGGCACATATTTCACATGATGATGTTAAAGGGGTTAGATGCAGAATATCAGTAGCGAGCACACACTGTAGGCAAAAAGGCATTGCCATTGCATTCGTTTTTATAGTAGTTTTAAGAATAATTTGACCGCATTGTTTCTACAAAAACTTACAGGAACAATTAAAACTATTTTGATAACTAATTAATTTCAAAAGAAATTTTTTTAACCTATTAACTTTTAATGATGATGTTATCTAAATGATCTGGTACCTATAGCTGAAATAATAAGAAATTAACCTATTGACAAAATCGTATTCCATTCTTAAGTAAATCAACATACAAATTTCATCCTTCCACTTTGTTTGCCAAACCGTCACCTTAGAGTTATACTGTTGTATGTCGCATTTTTTCTGAAATTGACTTTTTGGTGTTAATAAGTTGTATGTACCTCAAACTTGCCTTCCAGAGAATTACAATGTTGTATGTTACACCATATGTCATTGGCAACCATAAATACATTGTTGTATCAACGTGAATTGCGATTTTTAGAGTCTCATAGTTGTATATGTGTCACATACACCTTTGTAATTTTATATTTTATTCCTATGGTCACAAATAATACACATACAACTTTGTTTTTATTTGGTTGGGTCGTTGAGTTAGTGTGCTAGTGGATTCCTGAGGTGGATAAGGCATACTATATGGCTATACTTCCCAAAAATGATAATGCCTAACATATTTATTTCTCTAGTTCTGGATTATATTCTTATTTGTAGTTATTTTGTTTTTTTGTAACGTTACAGAGTTGTATGTTTTCATAATTAATAAAAAAATAGAGTTACATAATTGTATGTGTTTTTTCTAGTGCCCAAAATATAGAAAAAACAATGTATATGTGTATATTTTTTCTAAAAAACCGTAATAATTATAATGAAACTAACTAAGTACAAATTTTCTTAAGTGTAGGTCTGTCCATAGCACTGTAACAAAAAGCCAATTTTTCATAACGCTTTTTCTCAAAACACTTGGATTACTGCATATACCACAGTATAACTCTAAGGTGACGAAACATACGCTGTTAAATGTATTAACATGATGTGGGAAATAGGGAACTTGACAAAAATTTTAAATGGTGAAAAAATTCTATAAATCATAAGTATATATTGTCATAAAACATATGGCAGCAAAAAAAACAACATATTTCGTCCCAAAAGACCGCTAGAAAGATTTAAAACTGCCCCAAAATTCAAATTATCCCAAGCGGGTCAGAACAGGTCGTGACGTCACGAAGTATCATTTGTCATGATGACATCCACGAAATAGGTTATAGGTTGGCAATAAATTGAACGACGTTGAAAATTCCACCTTAAAACAACAATACAATAATAATAACACACGGCAATCCAAATGCAAACTCGGTAGCTCGGCCACCGGTCAGGATGACGGAAAAGTCATACTTCGTGACGTCATCGGGCTTGGCGCGCTTAAAAGGTCGTTTGAAATGCTTTTGACAAGCGCGAAACTTTAAAGAATTTTTACCAAGTTATTACTGATTTTTAAGGAGTAATAATTGGGGAATATTTTTTTTAGGCCTAACTAAATCATATTATTGAAAAACAAAATCGAAAGTTCCCTATTTAAATATTAGTCTAAAACCTTATAAAAAGTCTGCAGTATGGCAACGCAACAGTAAGAGATGAGACTGCCACGATATTGGTCTGAGGCCATGTTGACGTTTTTTCATTCATTTCCGTTCAAATATGTCCACAGAAAATGTACCGCGGAAAAACATTGATGTTAGTGATACAATAAAACAAATCACAAATCTAATTGAAGGGCTTGGTGCAAAAACCGGTCAGCTCCACTTTTTACCGAAAATTACATTATAAATGAATTTAAGAGTACTTAGCACGCTGCATCGTTTGCAATAAAAAGCAAACAGCTCCATGAATTATAATGGGAATTATAACTGTCGATGGAGTTGAACTAAGATAATTTTTGGTCAAGAACCGGCCAGCTCCTAAGTTGTCTGTTTTTTTTTCTGCAAATCATAGATGGAGCTGGCTTCGCAGCTTTTTAGATGCATGAGGTGGCGTGATTTTGTTTAGCTCAGTCGTGTGTTGTTTGTTGCACTCGGACGTGGGCGGCTTCTAGTTCTCACAATTTAAACATTAAATTTTCCGTCAAAAAACAGACAGCTCCATATTGAAAAAATGCCGTTTAACAAAAAAGTATGCAATGCATTTTTTCAAGTAATTTTATTTAAATAATGGTCCTCGGTAACGATTCCCATAATAAAAAAAGGTCAAACTTATACACATTTTTTTATTGCCAAAGAAAAAAGGTTTTTTGTTAATACTGTAAAATTTTAAAAAATGGAGCTAACCGGTTTTTGCACAAAGCCCTTCAATTCAGGGTTGTGATTTTGTCCACTTTTTTTGATTTTGTCCAGGACGTGGACAAAATTGGACAAAAACGGACAAAATCGGACAATATTGGACAAAATCAAATTTCATTACATTTTATTAAATTTTTTTGATTTAGGCAACCCAAAATACACGTTTGCTGCCACTGAGTTTTATTTTTTAGTAGGTATGGTATACCTACACTACCTACTACCTTATTCTTATTAGGTACTAGCGTGTACCCGGCATGCGTTGCAACCCGCTGGTATAAAAACAAACCCGATATATTAGTACCCGGCATGCCACTTTCTGAAATTGCACCCGTACGAAGCCGGGGCGGGTCGCTAGTTATACATAAAAACCTTCCTCTTGAATCACTCTATCTATTAAAAAAAACCGCTTCAAAATCCGTTGCGTAGTTTTAAAGATTTAAGCACACAGACAGCGACAGCGACTTTGTTATACATTTGTTAAGATAATATATTATATTGCATGTTGTATGTAATGTAGATAGATATACATCCGAAGTTAAGGTTTTGTTTAACAGTTGAATGCATATTATTTTATACTTTATATTGTAGACTTGTTTGATAATGTTAAATTTAGATAATACAACAATGGCTAGTCTGCTAGTCAAGCACCAAAATGTTTTAGTTGTTTATATTTTATTGTTGTTTAAGTTTTGTTTGGCACCCTAATCCTAATATAATAAAGTTTTTTGAATTTTATTTGTGTTTAATTGATTTTGTTCAATTTTGTCCATTTTGTCCAGAACAATTGATTTTCTCCGGACGGACATAATTGGACAAAATCGTCCCATTATGTCCCCTTGGACGAACTAAGCGCACACCTTAACTGAAACCAAAAGTAAAAGTTATGATCAAGATCGAGAGGCAACGGCAAAATAATTATTTTACGAATAAAATTAGGGCCTAATACATCGATATATATTAGATGGCCTCGATGCATCGCTTAAAAACGATGTATAACATTGAAAATATCGATGTTTTCGATGCGTCGATGTATATCCGTTTGGTGTTTCTCCTTATTACTTTGACAGAGGTCTGAAATTCTCTTCAGTTTATCAGTTTTGTGTAATAATTGCTGTGTTTTTAGAGTTTTGTGATATTTTTTGGAGACTAATTAAGACGAGTCGCAAGTGTTAAGTGTGCGAGAATTTGGAAAATAATAATTCTGCAGTTACCTTTCATAGGTGAGTAAATAGAAAGTTGGGTTATTTGTAGGTTAGGTTTAAACTATAGTATCAAGGCCACATTCAAAGGTAAATCCACCGTAATCCCTACTTTCTGCCCCACCCACCTCTTCACCACCTCTCTCCTACAAACGATGTTGGCAACACATCTTTATAGCATTTATGAATGACATGTGTCATCTATAAGTACCAGATCATTGATGTTATTAATGCATTTTTGATGAAAAGCTAGAATTAGACGCATACTCATTAAACAAATTACACATTTGATAAATTGGCGAGCTCTTAAACAGATTTGTCCTGGGAAAATCCAAATAGAACACTTTATAAGATCTAGTGTTGACTCGATTTATTGAAAAAGGAAGCTGACTTATTAACAACTCAGTGTTATCAATCTTTCCCTTTAAAAACTTAAATAGTATAATTAGACACATTTTAATTCGTCTCAACAAATAAACTTCATCACATCCTCTATTTGGGTAAGAACCATATTTCTTTAAATACATATACAGGGTCCTGCAATAGTGCGTCAGGCTTCAATAGCTCCTATACGAATTTAGTTAGGACTTTCATTCAAACGCTAATTTATACTGTATCATATGGGGTACTTAGAGAAAATATTTTTTTATATACAAGGTGGCCCAAAAAAGTGTGGTCATAAAAAGTTGTGATTTTTTAAATGGCATACCCCATATTTTTTTGCATATTTAGATTTCTGCTATCGTCCTTTATAAATGGCCTAAAATTTATTTTGATTTGCTTTGGTAGTTTAAGAGCAATCAATTAAAAACTAAAAAAAAATTATTTTGATATCGTGGAAAAAATATCAAAAAGAAACAATCTAAAATTAGTTTTTCAACCACGGTATTAAATGAGTTTAATGACAAGAGGTTTAAAGGTACTATGAATCGAATAGTATTTATTTATTTTATACATGGTGTTCATAATAAGGTTTCAAAAATTACACATTTCAAACCTATTTTTCTCAACTTTTTCAAATGGAACACCCTGTGTATTATTTCGGTATTTTATATAAAATACACAAGTATTTTTTTTTGTAGTTAAAGCATATAAGTTATTTCCAGCTGTTTTCGAAATAAATGCAAGTTTCATAAATTATGTTGATGAAACAGAGTTTATTTTTAAAATTAAGCGTAGGCGACTAGACTAATAATTGAAAACTACAGTAATTATTCAAAATGTCTTCCATTTTGTTCTGTGCACAAGCCAACATGTTTTTGAAAAGATCTGTTTATTTTCCTTTTAACATTTCAATTGCAATACCAGCAAAGAGGTTCATTAGTAAGGTTTATCTCTAAAACCCATAGTAGGCTTTAAAATAAAACATGGATTCTCATACTTAGTTTGACAAGTTCGTTAAATTAATTTTAAAAAGGTGTAATATCGGGCGAATAAATTATAAGAAATTATCTTGATGATGCCTTTCCGAATCAATGGGTCGGTAGAAACGGACCCACGGTCTGGCCAGCTAGATTGCCGGATCTAACAAAACTAGATTTTTTTTTATGGGGACACGTAAAACAAATTGTTTACAATGATCCACCTACAACTGCTAATAATATGCAGCAAAGGATAAGAGACTGTTTGCTAGCATTTCCCCTGAAATGTTAAGGGAAGTAAACAGATCTTTTGGAAAGCGTGTTGGCTTGTGCACAGAACAAAATGGAAGACATTTTGAACAATTACTGTAGTTTTCAATTATTAGTCTAGTCGCCTACGCTTCATTTTAAAAATAAACTCTGTTTCATCAACATAATTTATGAAATTTGCATTTATTTCGAAAACGGCTGGAAATAACTTATATGCTTTAACCACAAACAAAAATTGCTTGTGTATTTTATATAAAATATCGAAATAATATACAGGGTGTTCCATTTGAAAAAGTTGAGAAAAATAGGTTTGAAATGTGTCATCTTTGAAACCTTATTATGAACACCCCTGTATAAAATTCATAGCACCTTTAAACCTCTTGTCATTAAACTCACTTAATACCGTGGTTGAAAAACTAATTTTAGATTGATTTTTTTTTTTTGATATTTTTTCCACGACTTCAAAATAATTTTTTTTTAGTTTTTAATTGATTGATCTTAAACTACCAAAGCAAATCAAACAAAATTTTTGGCATTTATAAAGGACGATAGCATAAATCTAAATATGCAAAAAAATATGGGGTATGCCATTTAAAAAATCACAACTTTTTAGGACCACACTTTTTTGGGCTACCCTGTATATGAAAAAATATTTTCCTGGAGTACCCCGTATGATACAGTATAAGTTAGCGTATGAATGAAATTCCTAACTAAATTCGTATAGGAGCTATGGAAGCCTGGCGCACTATTGCAGGACCCTGTATTTTAAGAACTTTCTGTGTACACCCTCCATGAAATTAACCCAAACCTTATACTAAGGGGACCATATCGTGGGTTTAAAGGTAAAACTCACTAAATACGAAAACTGTTATTCCTGACGTTCTACATATATTTTTCAGTTGTCTAGTAAAGACAAATTTTTTTTTACTTTTTACTTTAGATCACATGAAAAAAAAATAATAATAACGGCTTTCCTTTTTTTTATCGCAACTTTTGTATAAAATCGCTGTTATCTCCTAAAGTGTTTTAAACAAAAAACTGTTACTTAGTGAGTTTTACCTTTAAACCGACGATATACTACAATATTCTAACTTTGGCAACACTAATGGGTCAAACAATCGAAAACAAACATCAGTATTAAATTTCTTAGTATTTCTAACTATAATATCATTATTCTTTGTGCCTTCTGTATTTTAGTTTTTAAATGTCCAGTAAATGACATTTTGGTAATATAACACCCAAATCCCGCTGATTATTCATTATTTTCTAATTTTTATCACCTATGGTGTAATGACTATTAATAATAGTGTGGTTAAGAGAGAAACACATACAAGAACATTTATTCGAGTAATAGATGTGTTTTGGACTGCCATTGCCTTTAGTTTTTCATATCAAAACGTTTCAACTGGTAAGTATCTCCAGTCGTCTTCAGGTGAATACTCATGATCGGGTGCAGTAGTGAGTCATCTGCACCCGATCATGCGTCACTAGCTCCGACCCCCCCCCCCCCCCCCCCCCCCCCCTAGGTAGTATAAATAGGCTCGTAGCTTTGTAACTTGTTTAGTATTCACCTGAAGACGACTGGAGATACTTACCAGTTGAAACGTTGTGATATGAAAAAGTAAAGCAATGGAAGTTCAAAACACATCTATTACTCAAAGATACATCATTGTCTACAACCTTGAAACAAACAACATTTATTCGCATTAAGGGTAAAACCATTTACATTACACCAAGCAGACACACTACGCAGATCATTCTGTAACTTGTCACAATCATTCGTGGTAGCAATTTTCAAAAACAACTTAAGGTCATCTGCAAACAATAAACCCTCAAGAGTGCTTTACCATACCAACAATGCCATTCATGTGTATCAAAAACAATAAAGGACCCAAATTAGAGCCTTGTGGCACTCCAGAGGTGCTTTTATACTTAGCCGATTTACAACCTTTCAGTTCCACATACGGCTCTCGTCTAGACAAATATGACCGTATCAGCATAATTAGGTTCTTAGTGACATTCATATATTCCAGAGCTTTTATTAACATACAGTGTCTAACTTTATCAAAAGCTTTCTTCATATTGGTATAAATATACAACATCAACTTGTTTATTTTTTAATGATTCGGGAATATACTGAAAAAATACTGCAAGTTTTTTAATTTCTCAAATACCGACGCTTATCATGAATTGTCCTGTATTAAATGATCGAACTAAGAAGCCCACTAAAGGACATGTATACTTATTTAGAACAAAATGGTAACATACGTCATCGGTAACTGTTTGAGCTTTGAGTTGTAATTCTTGAAGTTCGGTCCGTGGAGCACCATTTTCTGCAGGAGCTGGAGCTGGCATGTTTCTAAAAAAAGAAAAACATTATCAACACTAATTTATTTTATTGTAGGATAAATGTTTCAAATACAACTAACAAAACAGGCATTTTTTATAAGTTTATTAAAAATACGACTTTTTAAAAAACTTTAAAAATGACACAATTTATGTTTTTTCGGTTTTTAGTCATTTGCTATGGGGTTTTGTCATACCAGAGGGTAAATTTTTTACATGAAGCGTCAACTTTTTTACATTTTTATTTTTGGAATATTTTTGCTATTCTTGCGTATTCACCTTGTCGTACTACATCCGATGATGCTGATTCGATTACGTTGGTGAAACACGGACACATCAACCGACAAAGTACTACATTAAAAAAAAACCTGATTAAAACAGCGCCACAAAAGCCCACCGCGCACCGTCGACCAGGAAAGCAGCAAAGCAAAGACCTAACAAATGCGGCCTATAAATTCCTGGATACTGTAAAATACATTCTGTAGTAAAATCTGTCTCACTTCGACTCTAAAGGATGTTTTAAGCGGCTCACGCACGCAGTGTGTGTGTAGTGATGTGGGCCGGGTAAATACCCAGCGAGTAGGGTATTTATAAATTGGGTATTTACCCCATGCCCTAATAAATACCCAAAATGAGGGTATTTTCATTTTTTTCTTGTTTGAGAGTTTAAGAGCCAATTTTATTCGATAGTTTCGTATTTATCGTATATGACGTCAGTGACGACGAAGATGGCCACATGTCACTTTCAAGCCATTCAAGTGATGAACACCACTCCTCAGAGCTAGAATACTCAGAGTCAGATTAAGTATTTTAATTCATCACTATACTGTTGAACTGTTGTAGATTAAAGTTTTGACTTACATTTATCACTAAACAAGAAATATAACAGAATTAAAACTTAAAACATGTTATTTTTTTTTCTACCAGCGTGCGCAAAGTGCTTTTCCGCACGCAAGAATTTATCCAACTATATACTTGCGTGCGGAAAAGTATCACTTTGCGCATTTATTAGGAAAATAACTATTATACATAACATTTTCCAGGTACAAGAAAAATTTTACAATTTTTTTAACTTACTACGTGACTGTGACTATTACGAGCAGTGATTCTCTAGAAATTCATAAATACCCGGGTATTTATGAATTTTGGGTATTTACCCTGGGTATTTACCCCGAGATATAAATACAAGGGTATTTCACATCACTATGTGTGTGTAACATTTGGGGCCGAAGCTTCAGTTAACTGAGATCCTAGATCTCTACAATCTATGCTGATAAGATTGCCTTGTCTGGTTTGATAGTCATGAAAATCTTTATTTAAATTACATATGTTAATTTTTTTATGACAGTTCAAAAGACATTTATAAATGTATCGGCAGGGAATAGTCATGATCCTAAGGTCTCTAAAAATCTCCCATACATCCACTCTAATCCCAATACCCACAATTATTCTGACCGCCCTCCTATGCAGCCCAAAGATACGCCCCGAGTGTGTCGAGTGACCTTAAACCAGCACTGCATAACAGGCCACTGACTGGAAAAGCTTGCAACTAAAAACGCATCTGGTTTTAAAGAACATCAAATACTCGTAAATGTACAAACCAAAAACCGTTAAAATTCCACATGTTTAAGACATGCCTGCCACTTTCAGAAAGGAGCCATTTGTTTTATTATTCTTAGCGATCGCTTCTATGATACAAATATGTTTTATATTAAACTGTAAGGAAGTTACTATATTTTTCCGGGGTTTTTAATATTTTTACCGAAAGTTTTGTATTTTTAAAAGGTTAGTATGCGTGTCCGTATTTAACTTTCTTATTTTTCATGCTACAAAGTTCATTCTTGTCTGTAAATAATCCGTTTAATTTATACTGTTCGAATTTATCAAGCTTTCCATCGCGAAACATTTCCTCGCCGGTCTATTTAGTTTCGCGCTCCGTATTTTTATTAGAACTCGACGTTCTCGAAAACCAAACGGTCAACAGTTCAGCCGTGGCCCGCAGACCAGCCGAAGCCGACCGACCATCTCGGAGGCCAACCAACCACCTTCCAACGACCATTCCCCTCGCCATCTGTATTGTCATATTATATGCACGTTCTGGTTAAAGGTAACCCTCTTCTTCTTTTCTTTTTTCTCTTTTATAGACATACCGGGTTGCTCATATTTCCTTTCTCTGTATACGGGACTGGACTATGACAGGAAATAGCCGAGTTGTTCTGTCTCGTTCTAGCCACTACCAAAATTATTCTTTTCTATACAGGATCGGATTGCATCAGGAAATAGCCGAGTAGTTCTATTATACAATACCTTCACTTTCATAGACACACACACCGCGAACCTGTTTCGCATACGTGACCGGACTGCGTCAGTAAATAGTCGAGTAGTTCTGTCTCGTTAAAAAAAACCCAACACCTTCCTTTCTGATGACTCCTAAACGGGATCGGATTACGACAAGAAATAGCCGAGTGGTCCTATCTCGTACTAACTTACACATTAACACACGGTACGCTTTTTCTCAAGCACATTTATATCGCCGTTGCTGTCTTACACACACTTCTTACCGCCTTTATGATACACATAACCTTTCTCTTTGTCTTACACACTGCTTCAATGCCAGAACAGGTACGTCCGCGAGTTTTATATTTAGTCGCGTATTCGTGGGGAATCGACGTTCTACCGTACCGCTCCTGACTGCTGGTCATGTTATCGTTTGACCGGAACTTTTACCGATTACGTTAACGTTAAATGCCCGCGTCAGTAATCGCAAGTACCTAGTCCACCGCAAATTTTTTAGTCCGATAGCAACAACTGAATGCGTCCTCTTGCTGTTTCTGCAAGTCTGTTACCGACCTGACCATACTTTTCCGTACCGTTAATACAGTCGAGACCATCCTTGCAGATCCACCACATCACGCCCGTTCGTTTGCTTCTACGGCCAAAAATATCACAATCGCTCATTGCGAATTTACTACCACGCGCCTTGTTAGACACGCCGATAACGTTAGAATAACGGACGCGGCGTCATTTCGTTACTTTTTCTTTAAATACACATGGTAACACGAGCATACATGCAGACTTCCCTTCTATCTCTCTCTCTTAATGACCGTATAGTATACAGCTACAAATTGTCTATGATTTACCGTTTTGCTTGGCAATACATGTTCTAAAATTTTCCCGAAACTGTCTTTTTCAGGACGCTCAAAAGGAAGAACAGTTAATCGCTTATTGCGCAGTTGAACCCTGGTTTAACTTTCTCATTATCAAGGGGTGGGGCCCGAGATATACCGTTGGAAAAATAATATTTCTATCCGCAACATTACAAAAATATTGCTACCCAAAAAAAGTTCCTTATTGCATGATTGATGATTCAAAGTTTGCATGGTATATTATTTTCAAGCTTTTTTTGTTCATGTATCTTGCAACAACCCTAATTTCATACCAAACGGTTAAGCCTGTTTATCAGTGAATTGATGTGATGTGGCCAACTTAAAAATTCATCCAAGTGAACGCCCATCATTATCGTTTTGCTATTTTATTAAGTTTAGTATAACTCATACAAGTGGTAAATAACGTTAAAGATTATTTATTTATTTATTTATTTATTTACAATGTACTCTACAGAATCCTAAGATCTAAATGGTACATATATTAAGACACATAGTTACATTGTATAAATTCAATGACTCTTTAGCGCCCCGAGACTCGTCCCAAAAATATCACAATTATGGAAGAAAACTATTTAAATACTTTGAATTTATTAACTTTATTTGGACAATGTGATAAAATTATCGCCAGAATATGTATAAAGTTTATTGAAATGTACCCAAATCTACCGCCAATGAACCTCAGAAAATGTACGCAACCTCAAAAGAATTTCTGTAGATATCCAACCAAACTGAAGTAATAAAAAAATACTAAAATACCACGACGCTCAAATCTATAACCATTGACATTTATGACATTAGTAGGAATTGAATCATGTAGCCACACCAAATGCATGTCGCTGGAGTAGCTGGTCATGTATGCGGATGCCACCTTTTTAACTGTCAGTGGGGCACGGATGGATGAACGCTTGCAAGGGGTTGTGAGTGGTATGGATGCTCTGAATGAATGGTTTGCAAAAAATAACTTAATACTGAATGTTTCAAAAACTTAAGTCATCAATTTCAAATTTAATCCTAGGGACCCAATTTCATTTCAGTATGACACAGTAGAACTAAAGACACAAGACAAAGTCACATTTCTTGGAGTAGTCATAGATCAAAGACTAACCTGGGAACATCATATAGGGAAATTGGCAAGTGGAATGAGCAAGTACTGCTATGCTCTTAGAGTGCTAACAAACTCAATTGGACCCGCCTCGGCCGTCTTAGCGTATCATGCTTATGTACACTCACAAATAGCAGATGGTCTAATATTCTGGGGTAATTCTATGCTGTCTAGCCTCATCTTCTCTATTCAAAAAAGATGCTTACGGGTTATGTTCCGGATTGGGGGAAGGGCGAGTTGTACGGGCACTTTCGTGTCACATCGCATTTACACTCTATATAGCCTGTACATTTTGGAGTGTGATAAATTGACACTAAATAATGAATCGCTTTTCTCAGATCTGAGAGCTGGACATGAGCATGACACTAGATACAGGGAGAACCTCAGAATTGAGAAGGCAAATCTTAGCTTTGTGCAAAAAAATGTTACCTATAACATTCTGAAAGTATGGAACAAGTTTCCAATAATGTTCAGACAAAGAGGGCCGAAATATATAATCCCAAAATTAAAGACATTCCTACTGGACAAGGCGTACTATTCAATACAAGATTTTATTAATGATGGGGATGTTGGACTTATGGCATGACTCTGTAATTCTTAGTGCATACCTTTTCCTATTTTGTATTGTTTTCTTCTTTTTTGCTGTGAGTAATTAGGCATTTAGAGGTTTTTATTTCTGTTTTACTTTACTTATTTTTATATTTTAATTAGTGAAATTGACACGATCTACACCTAAGGGTAAAATGAATTATGAAATTCTTATGACTTTAATGCCAAGGAAGTTCCAAGAGATTTTCCATCATTGAGCGACCACGAAATTATTGGGGTCGGCTTGGAATTTGAGGATAACATCACTAAAACAAGGTTTATCAAAAGAAATTTAAGTGATGAAGCAATTTCCGGCTTAATTGAAGAAATAATAGGAGCAAATTGGAATTACACCTCTACAGATGTAAACATAATTTACTTGGATTTTATTCATATACTTCAAACGGCAATCGATAAAATAGCACCAAGACAAAAACACAATATAGTAACAAAATATCCATGGATTACGAAATCAGTTAAGCAGGCCCAATGTAATAGAGACAGAGCATATACCAAGTTTATACTGACTAAAAACGAGGAAGATTGGAAAGACTATCAAACTAAACGGAATAGAGTTACTTCTTTATTACGTACTGAAAAAACAAAGTATTATGATCACAACATAGACAGGTGCAAAGGAGATGGAAAGAAAATGTGGAGAACACTAAAAGACCTGGTAGGAAATAACAATTCAATTCAATTCAATTCAAATTTATTGGTCAAAAGAAATATACATTTCATTGATACGTCAAATAACACTTAATTAGTATACAGAGAAATAAAGTAAATTAACAGTATACAATATATAACATGAAAAAACATACCTACTACAGACTACTTAAAAGCTTTACAAACAAAAATTTAAAACAAATTAAACCAAAATATGTATATTCCTGTTCTCTTTCACAGCCTGTTTGAATTCCCCTATTGAATAGGGAGTAGTTTTTATTAGGTATTTTTTTAGACGTTTCTTAAATAGTTCTAAATTTAGCTGTCTGAACGAAGGTGGTAGCATATTAAATAAGTCAATACCTGTATTGTTGTTTGTATGTAGTCTAAGTTGCGGTTTTACAATGTTATGGCTGAAACGTGTGTCGTGCTGATGTATGTCATTATGTGTGTTGTGTCGGTGGATGTGTTTTTTTAAGTAGCATAGGCTTTCATATTATATAAACTGACCGAACAGAGTCATGATTGAATGTCGAGAAAAGTGTACCCTGCAACTATCAGTGGCCTTAATGTTAGCGATTATCCTAACCGCACATTTTTGCTTTAAAAACACCCTTTGAAGATGTCTGCAGCGCTTCCCCATACCAAGACACCATATGTCATTCTCGAGTGGAACAGACTATGATAGGCAATCAACGTCGATTCCTGACCAGCTGTGGATCGTATTTTACGCAAAGCATAAAGCGAATAGATCATGATCCACCGAATCAAACGCTGACGTCAGATCGGTCAGCAAGCATTCACATTCCTCACCTTTCTCAAACGACTCCCAAACATACTCCGTCAGTCTACATATTGCATCGCAGGTAGACAGCTCCTTCCGGAACCCATACTGACTAATTGAAAAAATGTTATTGTTTTCAAGAAAAGATACTAGTCGCTCGCTCGATTATTTCAAAAATTTTTGAGAAAGTGGGAAGTATGGAGATCTGTCTATAATTTCTTATATCCCCGGTGTCACCCTTCTTATATATGGGAACGACCTTACCTACCTTTAATATGTCAGGAAATGTACCCTCGCTAATGCATGCATTTATCACATCGGAAAGTGGACCCGCGATAAAATCACTACATGCCTTAACAACGAGAGTGTTTATGGAATATATATCTTCAGTTTTTTTATTCTTCAGCTTCCCAATTACCACCCTAATATCGTCAGGCGTGACAGGAGACATAAAAAGGGAGTGCCGAAGTTTAGGCATATTTTTATTTAGTATGGAAATTGGATCAGTAGGTGGTCTTGGTAGATTCCGTAAAAGATTATCAGCGTTATTTACAAAGTGAAAATTGAACTGATCAGGGCTTATGTTATCCGGCACCATTGGGCGCCGAATGCGGCCGGTCTCATAATTTATAATACTCCAAATACTTTTACTCCTATTATCAGAGTTTTGAATTTTGTTGCTATAGAAGGTTTCTTTAGCTTTCAGGAGTTGCCTGCGATATAGTTTTTTAAAGTCACTATTTATGGCTTTATTATTGTCAGTGGGATATTGCCTACAGCATTCATGAAGAAATAAACCCAAATCCCTGGATTTTCTGATTTCAGGAGTAACCCAAGGATTATAATGATGGTTATTATTTTTTTGCTTGACACGTTTTGGATAGAAGCATAAATCATAATAGTACCTGAAAGCATCAAGAAAACATTTTAGTTTACCTTCACCGGTTTCAGCTAAATACACATCCGTCCAGGTTTCATTACTCAGTGTTGCATTAAAATAAGCAATATTGTTAGGGCTATAAACTCTTTTGTGCACCGTTGCAGATTCATCAGCCCCAAAAACGAAGCTATTATCCAACTGCACAACCAGGGCCAAATGATCCGACATACCCAAGTCTAAAGTAATACCTTTGCCTGAAATATCAAAGTTAACAAATATATTATCCAGACAACTGGCTCGCTCACCCTGTCGCCTAGTATAGGAGTCAATAGTCGGTGTAAAACCGAAAGAAGAAAATGTTTCAATTAACATATGTTTGTTTTTATCCGAACTCAAAAGATCTATGTTGAAATCTCCTCCCACTAGAACATTTATTTTATTCCTAAATTTACTGGCAATAAACAAATAGTTCTCACGGATATCGACTGTGGAACTTATGATGGGTCTATGGAGGAGAATTTTAATAGTTTCTATGCGGACAGTATAGATGAAATTTCAAATAGCATAGAAAAGAAACATTGGGAATGTAATATAGATAGAAATGAACATAACTTTGCCGGTTTCAAACCTATACATTTTTCGGGTTTGTTCGGGTTTGGGGAAAGGAATCAAGGAATCAGTTATTGTTTGTGGGACAGTCTGGATTTAGGAGTGGCCATTCTTGCGAGTCAGCACTGCAATACGTATGTGCAACGTGGCGAAAAAAACTAAATGAAGATTATCTATCTATCTAACCTCATTTTTTTAAAACGACTTAACTACACCAAGACATAAATAAAACTCCGTTTTATTTGGTTAAAAATTGCCACAATACAAAATTTGATTCTCCTTTGCACTAACTTTCTGGAACAACACCAACAAATCTATCACTTGTGCAAAATATTTGCTAATGAAATATATAATACCTACTTGGTATTGGGCTGCCTTACTTCGCATTAAATAGCCAATGAATTTCAAAATAGGGTAATAAATTAGCAATAAAATAAATAGCAAAAAATTATGGCTTAAAAAGAATGCAAAAATCCATTGTGTGTGCTAGTTTAGGTTGACATTGATTTTTTTTGCTGTTTCATTAGCATATAAACAGCTTTTTGTGTTACAGTGTCACCTAAGCATCACTAAAATTAAATATTCCAACAACGTAATGCATAACTATGAAATAACTATCTCTACTCAAAAACCAAGATACAGCCCATACAAGAAAGTTGCTCAGCACTCACAATATGGACCTGCTAAGACTGTGTTCGCTGAGAGCCCACAGTACTCAAAAACCAAGATACAGCCCATACAAGAAAGTTGCTCAGCACTCACAATATGGACCTGCTAAGACTGTGTTCGCTGAGAGCCCACAGTCCCCACTATGAATAGTCTTTAGTTTGACTTTCCTCAAAATCCAATGTTTTAGTATTTTAATATTGTTTACTTGTGTGTTCGAATACAAATGAATTGTAAATTTGACAGGCTGAAGGACTTCCGGCCGATGGCCCATTGAGTAATTAAAAAAATGCTTATAAATAAATAAATATTTATATGTACGGCATACCTATATAGTTACATATATAAAAGTGTTTAGTTAAAAATGTGTATTATTATAAAATTTATAATTTGTAACTGGCAGAAAGATCTGGGTCATTAGCATTATAACAGTTTATTATTGATTGATTAATTAATTGATAGAACTAAATAATTGACTAAAGAACTTTGGATCTAACAAGACATGGTTGATGGAGTAGGGAGCGATGCAGGCACGAATCTCGCTGGACCAAAAGATATATACCTATAGGATTAAAATAAAGACAGGGGACAAAGCGACTCAGTGTATAATGACTTGTGACTACACAGTAGGTACTTGGCGAAAGTATTCAATTCGATCCCTGTAGGTATCAGATATTAAAGTATCAAGTAGATACCTACTATTACTATATCACTTGTAAAATCAATAATTTGATGCTGAAGACGAACGCGCATCCATATTCGAAAATGTAAAAAATAATTTAATACAAACTTGCCCAACATTTTATTACTTTTAACGCAGAATTCCGCTCATTATCAGATCATAAATATAATAATATGCAAACAAGTACCTACAGAATTAATTTCTAAATGCAAAAACAAACCTAACCTAAAAGCCCTCAAGTGATCGAAGAAATGGGGAAACTACCTCTTAGTCATCAAAGAAAATTTTAAATAATTAGAACCTTTTGTGCCTACCTATCTAAAACAGATGTGATCTCTCTTTATAACTTATCTTCTTATTTACCTGAAAGCTTACGGTTCTATATTTTCAAAAGAGCACTTAAAACACCAACCAAAAATACTTTTTATACTTTTTACATAAATAAACATCAACAGAGTTAGCACAGAGAAGTTCAGTTCAGTTCAGTTCCATTCGTTTGGATGGCCTCAGCTGCTAGGGCTATGCGGCCATGGGTGTATCCCTGGAAAGATACGGTGGGTGGTAGTTTAGTTTAAGATTACAGCTTGAGCTGACATGCCTTAAGGAATTCTACTAACATGCGGATGGAATTTGTGTTGAGATTATGTAGTATGGATTGTAGATGAAGGGGGGCAAGTGCATTAATAATGGAAAGTTGGGTGTATAAATTTTTGGACTGAATGGCGGTTCTCGAGCAATTGAGTAATACATGATCCAGGTTTCCTTCTTCACCACATTCACAGTTGGGGTCTGGTTTGATTTTTATCTTGTTTAAGTGTGCTGGGGTTAAACAGTGGTTACTGCGCATTCTGCACATAGTTGTTATGTGAATCCTTTCTAAGTCTGGAAATTGGGAAAACCAAGGTTCCTTGTATGGGTTTTCTGTCATTTCTGCATAGATTTTACCTTTGATTGTTGACATTCTTTTCCATCTATTGGTCCAGTCTGACCATATTTTTTGTTTAATTTTGGGGAGGAATTCCTTATATCCAAGAAGAAACTGAACCGGCTCTTGTAGCCTGCCTTGGTTCGCCAATCTATCAGCTTTCTCATTACCCGTTATCCCACTATGTCCGGGTATCCATGCTATCTCCAAAGACTTTCCTTCTGTTGCGTTAATGTTTAGAATATGTTTTTTGATGTGTAGGTTCAGCCACTCCCAGCTACCTTTTATTTCTGCACTTGTTAGTCCCTGTAGTGCGCTTTTTGAGTCTGTGAGAATCACAGAGTTTCTTATATTTAATTCTCTGATTACCTCCACTGCGCGTTTGATAGCTATCGTTTCCGCCGTGCAAATATTGACTTCTTTCGGTAGCCCTATAGAGATTTCTATGTTTCTCTCTCTACAGAATATGCCGATTCCTGTGTTACCCTCGTGGTCTTTTGAAGCATCTGTGTATAGGAACTCTGTGTCCTCCGTCCATATTGAGTTTTTGTTGTTTCTGAAGGACTCATTTGTGGTTTGATTTTTCTCTAGGCCTATGTCTTTTGTTGGGATGGTGGAATATTGTGTTTTCAGAGGGTATAGGAAGATGGGTAGGTGTGAGGTATGATGCACCTTATTTACAAATTCCTCCGTTAAATCAAAAGCTTCGACAAGTGGGGGGGTTTCATGGTTATTCCAGTATCCTGGATTTTCATTGTAAACTATATATAGACTCGTAGTGTAATTCATTATAGGGTTTTGAGTGATCCTAATAGCTTTTAAAAGGAACTTGCTTGCTAGCCATATTCTTCGTGCTTGCAAATCGCTTTCTGCAGCTTCTGATAGCAGGATGTTGGTTGGCGTGGACTTCATCATCCCCAGACAAGTCCTTATTGCTTGATATTGAACCTTATCCAGTTTATAAGCATTTTTCTTATTTAGTCCTGTTATGACAAAGGAACTAAAGTCCAGATGGGATCTGACGTATGTTTTATATAGTAGAAGTAATGTTTTGGGGTGGGCTCCCCACCATGTTTTAGTTAAGTATCTTATTATGTTAAGGCTCTTATGGGCTTTTGCGCTAATTTGATCCACTTGTTTGTTCCATGTTAATCTGTAGTCAAATATTACACCTAAGTATTTGACTTGTTGTTTCCATGGAATGATTTCTTGGTTGATTTCTATGACCGGTAGTGGGGGAATCCTTACTTCACTCTGGAACAATATGGCTGTTGATTTGGCAGGGGATAGGGATAATCCGTGTTCTGTTAGCCATTCGTGAACTCTGGACAGGGTTCTGTTGATTATTCTCACCATTTCTAATATATCATTTCCGTTTATAATAAGACCTATATCGTCTGCATATTCGTACAGTATCACCTCTTCGGGAATGACTTCGTGAAGTGGGTCTACATACACGTTAAATAGAACAGGGGAAACTGGGGACCCCTGTGGTAGCCCCCTGTGTGCTGTTTGTGGTCCTAGAATTCTATTATCTTGGATATTTTTGATGTAGATTTGCCTATTTGTCCACATATCTTGTACTGTTTTACATAGGTATTGTGGAATGCCTATGTTGCACATTCTTGCTATTAACACGTTGAGGTCTACGTGGTCGTATGCAGAGTTCATATCCAGAGTTATCATGATGGTTTTATTACCGAAAGCTAATTGTGTTGTGATATTATTTGCGATGCTGACAAGGTTATCGTAGATGCTTCTTCCCCTGCGAAAGCCATATTGTAGAGGATATAGAAGGTTGTGATTTTCTAGATACCATTCGATCCTATTTTTTATTAATATTTCCAGCGTTTTGTTGATGCACGATGCTAGGGCTATTGGTCTGTATGAGCTTGCTAGGTTTGGATCTTTGTTAGGTTTGGAAATTGGGATTATCAGATATTCAGTCCAGCTTGTTGGGACTATTGCCTGTTGGGTTAATATTTTATTAAATAGCTCCCTAAGAAATTGAATACCTATATTTGGTAGATTCTTTATCATTGAGAAAGTTATTCTATCTTTGCCTGGGCATGTGTCCTTCTTATGTTTTATTGCTGCTATTAGTTCCTGTGTTGAAAATTCTACCACTTCTTCCACGTCTATCTGGGGTCTTTCCATTATAGGGATGTATGGGGAAGTGAGGGAATCTAGCACGTCCTGAGATATTTGGCTGTTTAGCGGTAGTAGGTGGTTTTGACTTTTTTGCGATCCAGCGAATCTTCTAACAGCTGTCCAGACTTGCTTTAAGGGGGTCCTGGGATTTAAATTTTCGCAATATTTTCTGAATCCTGTCCGTCTTTTTTCTCTTAGTACTTTTCTACATTTGGCTCTAATTTTATTCGCTTCTATATAGTTTTCCATGGTAGGCACTTCAATGTATTTCTTAATGGCAGCTTTCTTACATTTTATTGCGGTGTCACAATCTCCATCCCACCAAGGGTGTGTAACTTTTGTACCCTTGCCTCGTTGTGGTATGGCTTGTTCAGCGGCTAGCATCATCATGTCATAAAATTGATTGTAGTTTTCTGGGGGATTTTCTAGACACGCTCTTGTGAATGAAATATTAAACTGGTTCCAATCCGCTTTGGCTGTATGGAAGTTTTTAACGATATTGGTTGGTTGCGCTTGCTCATCTACAGATATTAGGACTGGATAGTGGTCACTCATGCCGCACATTTTGATGGTTTGCCAGTGTGTCTTGTCTGTCATATTTGTGGTAACTATTGTTACATCTGGTGCACTACTGTTCTGATTTGGTGGGGTAAACCTTGTGGGAGAACCATCATTCAGGATTATCAGGTTTCTGTCTTGGACTAGATCCATTAGGAGTGTCCCGTTTCTGTTGTTTTCGCCTGATCCCCAGGTGCCATGTTGTGCATTCAGGTCGCCCGTCAGGATGAGTGGTTTGTCGGGAAGTATCCTAATAATATTGTCTATCTTATCTGTTGGTAGGCGTATATCAGGAGGGTTGTATATGCTAAGGATGACAAATTTCTCCAATTCTACCCCCATAATTTGAAATCTGTTAGGCAAACGTACATTTCCCAAATCAAGGTGTCTGGCTGGGATGTTTTTCTTTATCAGTACTGCTAGGCCACCTCTCCCATCGTTTCTATCATCTCTAATGGCAACAAAGTTTCTAATGTTAAAACTAAGACTATCTTTCAGGAATGTTTCGCTTAATATGACAATGTCTATGGAGTAATTACTTATAAGATTGATTAGAGTATCTCTATTGCTTATTACACTTCTGATATTCCAGCTTAATATTCTATAACCCATGTGTCAAAAAGGAAAATTTCTTGATTTTGTTTTATGTTTATGCTATGTATACTCCTGTAATATCCCTTTACTATTACTTCCTTACTAATAACAATATACAATATGAAAAATGAAAAAGGTAATGATGTTTGTATAATTTGTGTTAAAGATCGTCTATTTCTCCTTGATCAAGTGGAAAATTTTCCTCTTGATCATTTTCTTCTATGGTTTTTGTTAAAATGTCCCGTAACTCCTTTAATTTTTGCATGTTCTTGCTATCTTTCTTTAATGTTTCTAGTGATTCAGTCAATTTGCTTTGTAATTTGTGATAGTTTTTGTTTTGGTAAGTAGTGTTACCTGCTCGGTTTTCTGCAGATATAGTTTGTCCCACAAAGATGCTAGTGGTAGCTACTCTGCTGGAGGATGGGAAGGTGTATTCCCTGATTTTATTATCACTTGGGGGAGTGATTGGTAGTTGATTTGCTCTTTTCGGGGGGCGTGGATTATTAGGTTGCGTCCAGTATCTTCTCTCAGTAGAGTTATTTTTCTGCGGTATTCTCTGGATTACCTGCGAAAAAGGTGGATTTGTGTGGCGAGGTTCGTTACCTATGTTCCCTCTTATTCCATCTGATGTGAGTTTTGGAAAATTGCTTTCTTGCAAAATATTGAGGTCTTCTCTTGTTCTTTCCGTATTTTGTTTTTTTTTTGGGTGAGAGAATAGCTTGTTAGCGTCATAGTATGACATGTTTTGGTGCGCCATTACTTCGTTTATATTTCTTTGTCTGTTTTTTTCCGGACAGTCCTTATAGTTTGCTGTGTGATTTTCTTCACAGTGAACGCATTTGTGTGTAGCTGGTGTATTTTTTTTTCCACATTTATCTGTTTCGTGTTCTTCCGAACAGTAAATACATCTGTCTTTTCCCCGACATTGGTCTTTATGATGTCCATATCGTAGACATTTGTTACACATTATTACTCTGTTAATGTATCGTGAGACTGTTCTTCTTACGTTGAAGATAGTAAATTCTTGAGGAAGTCTATTCCCTTCTATTGTTATCTTCATGACCTTGGATGGTTCAACTGTGACCCTTCGTTCTCCTTCGCTTACACTGACTATACGTCTGTTTAGTCTCTGTACCTTAATTATCTTTGGGTTCGCACTCCTGCCGATTAGGGTATTTAAAGTTACTTTTCCATGTTCGTATATATCCTGGTCCTCGATATCTAAACTTACGTCTTTTATTATACCTGTGCATGTTATTAATCTTTGGGGGATGTATATTTTGTAACCCTGTTCTCTTAGGGAGTTTTCTGTTACAAACTTGTTTGCATTTGTTGGGTTGTTGAACTCGATGGCTAATTTGTTTTTTCCTTTTTTTATTATATCTTTTTTTCCTTGTACATTGTGTTTGAATAACAGTTTTCCTACGCTCATTGGATGAACGTTTCCAACTGCCCCATTTTCTGCTTCCAGCATTACATAGTAGGGTTCTAGATCGTGGATAGAGTATAGTTGCTTTCTATTTCTGTTTTTTTCTATGTTCTGAGTTAATTTTTCTATTTCTTCTATCATTTCTTGGTCCCCTTGAAATATTACGTTCAAGTTTTCCAGTTCCCTATTTAATAGGTTCCTATCCTCTTCCCTTGAGGGTTGAAAATAGAGGTCTGAGTTTATATTTTCGCATGTTTTTTTTGCCATTGGCGATAGCGAGTCGATCAAGTACTGTTTTTTGTTGGTTTTTTTTTGTTGAATTCCTATCTCTCCGCCATTTTTGTCCTCGTCGTTTGGAATATTTTCTATTCCTGGATCATTTATATTACTGATGCTAGGGCAATCTAAGATTAAACGGTTATATGGGGGGCTCGCGCCCCCCGATTGTTCATTCATTACTACCAAGCGGGGCAAGCAAGCTAGGATGCAATTTTAATGATGATTTTTTCTATAGTGATATGAGAAAAGCGCATGCAATGGGTTAAAGCTTTATACAAGCGATGATTTTATTAAGAAAATTAGAGATATTACCAGATAATTCAATTTTTTCACTGGGAATTGCGATTTACTACCACCCACCACGCTAAACCACACATTCAGAAAAAATTTTCATCAACGACTCTAGCACAGAGAAACGATAAGTTGACATTTCGTGGCAGAGGCCCAGGACGCTTTCCTTTTGTTTCTTTCAAACAGCATAGCCAAGAAAAAACAATTCCCCAGTGTCGCTCTTTTTACCGTCTAAAGGACGGTCACCGAAAAGATTTACCCCTGAATTTGTTAGTAAATGCATGTCTGATGACAAAAACGTGTCTTCAAAATTGTCCTCCTAAAATTTTGGCTTCTTCCCCTATAAAGGTTTCCCCACCAGCTTTTTGATTGATTTTGAATGACGCCGCCAGCTGACGCCTTAATGTCACATGCCTTTGATGATAATTAAAAAGGGGAGTTTGCTCCCCTGAAGCTTTTAAAAAATCTAAAGTTTCGAAATCGTACAAAAATTCATCTTCTGACCAGGCAGGCTATTCCTGCCGCTAACACTTTCGTTACTTATGTTGTTTGCGCAGTAAAAGTTTCTAATTGTCCAGGGATGCCAGGCCGCCGGGAGACGACCGAAAAAACAAACTACTTGACGCTACAAGTAGTCTCAGTGAATGGTCCCACGCTTTTACCCCGCTCTGGAAATGCTAACAGCCACTCAATGCGCAAAGAAAAGGGGCATTTATTTTCAAAAATAAAATTTAAAGGGATATTTAATTTTCTTTACAATGGTATTAATTTATTAACGATAAGTAGAAACTTATTTTGTGTTAATAAAACCGTTGAAAATTTTAAAAGTTGGCACGGGCGCGTCCAACAGGAATAAAATATAATGCAAAATATTTTATTCGATATCACGGAGAGCTTAGTCCTTATTGTTTGTCTTGTTTGATTTTAATTTTAACTTTTTTTCAGGGTAAGTCTGTCCGTTGTAAGTAAGTTCGCCCTAAATAAGCTACTATTTTATTTACTATAAAAAAGAAAACCCTATATGAACAAAATTAAAATCTTCTAAGATTTTCAAAAATCCTATATACCAAACTAACTAAGATTGTCCGCTAAGATATTTTAGCTATTATTAAAACTGTATCGCTATATACGCGCGACGAACTTTAAAAGTCTAAAATGTATTTGTCGCACTATAACGATAACTTTCACGGTTGCACCGGAGCCTAATTTCTATAGGACTGCGATGAGGGCGTGCCTTTTGCAAAGGTCTTAAGTCCAAATTTGTTGAGAATAATTCCTAAAAATAAAGAAAAAAAAAGCTGTATTTTTAGTTTAAGAGGTAGGCTTCTATACCACGTCGGCCGGACACCACCTGCAATGCCAGGATAATGCTGCCTAATTGGCTTTCGAACTGTGACTATTCTGTCTAAAAACGTTTTACCAAGTCGTGTCCAACGATGAACGTTTAGACTAGTCTGACAACACGGCCGTAGTTCTTTTATGTTTTACTATTTCGCCAAAAGGCTATTATTTTTTCTTTTCTTCACTCTATATAAAAGCGCAGTTTATATAGATCGCTGAGAATTTGCTAAAACCTAGGGGTTATCGACAGCCCTGTGGATCATGAAGGATGCCCCAGTGATAATAACAAACCCTCGTTACTTCTTCAATAAAGAAAGAAAAACTAACAATTATATGGATGATACTTATCAGTTTTCAATATTCAAAGAAAAGCAACGGACGAATCGCGTGGTTCCCAGGGTACGCACTGGGAATTTATGACGCTGATTGAAGTTCTGCGTTGCTCCTAATTCTGGAAAAGTCCAAAAAATGATTAATTCCTGTATTTTGCGACTTTAAAAAAGTCGGTATGATAGCGAATTTCCTGGTCCTGTACTACTGAATCTTGGCGAAGCGAATTTCCAATTCGGACGTCGAAACACTTACGTTGAAGGTATCCAGTCAATTCCCTAATTCTGTTGTCAAAATGAGCCTCTCCGAAGATTCCTGTCAGCGTCTGCAATGTACGTCCGTCTGAGTGAATGGGAGCGACTGAAAATTTGGCTATGTTGAGCCGTTGAATGACTGTAAGCGACTAACTAACGGTAAATTTGTCGTCATTAGACAGTTTTCGTTTTATTGGCAAATTCAAACGGTTAACCATAACGAATACGAATACGAAGCCGCTATTTGACAGATCGTAAAAATAGTTTTCGTTCAATTCGCTTAACGTTAACGTTAAGTCGAATCGACAGTAAACATAACAAATATAACATAACCTATCTTTAATGGTTTGTGTTCATATTTTCATATACGTTTTGTGCTATATTTTTTTTAAAACATCATGATAGACGAAAGGTTGCTTTTATTGGACTCATCCAGTGATTCGGATGATGCCCTTCTCTTGAAGGTGCTTAACCGCCAGGACATTCAGTATCGAGCGCAGTTGTATGGAAATTTCAATTTAGAAAACTATAATAATGCTGAATTCAAACTTTATTTCCGATCAAAAAAATGGTCATTACGCATGCGTTTCGTTTTCGCTATGGCTTTGTCTTCCGTCCGTTAGCTCCCGCCACTTATCCGTAACGATAACGATAAATGACAGCTCAAATGTCAAAGTTGTCAAATAGCGGCTATCGGAATCGCTTTTAAAAGACAACGAAAACTGTCTAGTATCTATCATCGAACCCTGAAATGATAAAAATCTCCCATGTTGCAAAAATCAAATTTTTGTCACAGTAGAAACAATAAAAATTGCAGTCAGCGAATTTTTTGTAACGTCATTCTGTGCTTATTTATAAATGCTCTTCTTCTTGGCCAGAAAGATGGTTTTACGACACCAGCTAGCTTACATGTTAAATAGAGCTTAACCGCGGCAAAATGTGAGAAAAACATATATTTGCTGCGCTGGAATAAATTTTTTTAAATGAACTTTACTTAAACCGGGTCCCCATGGGCGTAATTTTGGCAGCGTACCTATTTTCTTAGACTTTATTGGTTTATTAAGTCCATTTTTTAAAATGTCGGTCGAATCGACCAATCACGTCACATTTTATGCTCATGGGTAATAGGTCTAAAAAAAAACTCGGCTAAAAATAAAGTTTCGCAATCCGCGGACATTTAAGGCATTTTTTCTTATTCAGCGTATTTGACGAATGTTTTAAACCGTATTATTTGTTGACGTCATCGATCAAGAGTATCACGAAAATACAAGTTTTTAAAAACAAACACACACGATTTGTTAAAATGATAGAGGGTTATGTTCTACGTTTGTAGTTTATAAAAAGGGAAGATATAGGTATATTTTGGTGTGGTAGTTACCGTTTTTTGGGAGATTAGTAGAAAAAATAAATTATTGGAGCTCGTCATATCTCGATTTTTAACTCCGCCCATAGGCGCTGTTTTAAACCGTGGTCCGGGATATTTTTAAAAGCAATAAAATACGCGACGTAAGTGACGTCATCGTTTAGCAAGAAAACGATATATTTTAAATACGGTTTAAAACCGCTTCACAACAAAAAATGGCTTTAATGTTTTCGTTAAAGTCAAGTTATTCTAAGAACTCGCCGGATCACCTGTCACAACACCTTGAAAAGAAGCCGTGAACAGAAACATCGACAACACTGCTTGAAGATCCATATGTCACGTGACTTTTTGATGTGAAAACTTCTTTAGGCGCGTTTAGCACTTTTTGTAGGCACTGAATTAAACTGAGCCGTCACGCTCGGATGTGTAACGCGCGAATTCAACTGCTATATTCAATCCGAACTGACCCTGACCCGAATGAACGGCCGCCATCGGTCGCATTCCGTATCGACGTATCCACGTGGAAACAGTTAGTGGTGCGTTGTCTAGACGCTCGTCTGCGCCGAACAATTGTATTTGATATTATTAACTTTACCTTGTTGAAGTTTTCACTTCTGTCGTGTGGTCTTAAGCACACACAATTTTTTTGAGGTTAGCCATGGTTTAGTATGTAATTTACGCGCGAACTAGGTGTAGGTGTCATATTAATTTGTATTTTTATCCGGTTTTCGATTGATATCTAATAGAAAATTTAAGTTACATGATTGCTAAGAACCTCTACAAAATACTGATGAAAATTTTTGGTGCGGGTTTGCTCTAATAGCATTAATTAAGTGAACTCCCAGCTGATGCGGCGTTGCCCGATGTCACTTCATGGCTTCTTTTCAAGGTGGTTGTGCACCTTTCATTAATGGCACCCTGATGAAGTCTAGTATATTTTACGTTAAGCGGTTGGCTACAGAAACAGAACCGGACTAAGTTCTTTTACCTTCGTATTCGCCATGTGTTAAATTTTGTAAGGGAGTCTTAATATTTTGTAAGGATATACCGTACACCAGAACCAGAACCAGGTGGCAAGCCATGAGGGAGGCCTATGTCCAGCAGTGGACGCTTTAAGGGCTGGTTGATGATGATGATGATACCGTACATACTAATTTTATTATTCATAAAATAAAATATTGACAGACCCGTACCTACCAAAATAAGAATGTGAAAACATTATAAAACTAAAGGAAAAGAAGAAAACAACATTTGTTTCTTATAGTATTAAAATATAATAAATAAAACATCACAAAATCGGAAGAAAATAATATGACGCAACCTGTCCTGAGCTTTCTGCGGCCAACTGCTGATCTAGGAACTTTAACGACGAAACCAGATGAGCTGTTAATATCAAATGTCGTCTTCTGTCGAAACGCTTTGTTTCAAGAAAGAGTTAACTCCTGCTGAATTTTTCAGATAAGGGCTATTTTGAAATGGTTTATTCTCAGGGACCAAAACTTAAAATTATTTTATGTATCGCGAAGACTGAGAGTGCAGAGGAAGTAAAGTTTGTATTTTTGTAACCCAACCAACCAGTCCCAACACACCCAAAACTATCATAAAAAATATTTTTTGTGGTTTTAAAGAAGTCTGGGTGGGGTGCATACTGCAGCATTTTATTTTTCACCATAAGATAATAAAAACACAGAGTTTAAGAAAATTGTGGTATTTTTCAATGCAATAATTAATTAGTTAACGACATTAAATGAAAAATACCTATGTAAAAAAATTCAAAAATGCGCTGTACAACGTACAACCCAATCGAAAATTCCAAATATTACTATAGTGAATTCCTATACTGCATTTCTTTAGGAGAAAATAAATAATCCCTGTTCTGACCTTGCTATGTATTGTTCACGCCGCGCGCCGGTAACACTGATTGTCTGTTGTCCTTAGTGCGGGCATCTAAACATAATATTTACTCTTTCTCATATTCACATAAAATGCCACTGTATATATATGAAGTTTATTAATAGGAGACCGACTGCGAACAGTGCGAGTATGTCCAATTAAGAGATTTGTTAAGCGATTGAGGCCAGTACTACCTATTTGTAGTATACATCAGGGTGTCTGGTAAGTATATGGCATACTCTCGGGAGTGTATAGGGGAGGTCAAAATAACTAACGCCGATTTAGAAATGTATCAGAATAAATTCTTCTTGCCTCCACACAATAGGGAACTTGACAAAAATTTTAAATGGGGAAAAAATTCTATAAATCATAAGTACAGAGTCTTCCAACGAGGACTGAACAGGGGCTCATTGTTGAGCTTCCTTGTATTTAAAGAAAAATCCAAAATAGCCAATCGATGTACTTTTTCCTGCAGAATTCAAAAATGAAACCAAAAATTTATTTGAACCAGAAACAAAAGAGTTACGCTATGGATAAGGTGTTTTTTAAATGGAACATAGCTTTTTTTTATACGATTTTTGGAACGAGTGATTTTTTTTTTGTCCGTTCTGATTAAAATATTTAATATTGTGACAGCTATTTTTATTAAATTTTAATGTTTTATCCAGTATAATTTAACTTTAACCTGTTTGAAACATACACTATAGGTAATAAAGGTATAATCACCTTTGAATCCTTCAAAGTCAAAAAATTTGACAAATATACTATAATATTGCCGAAATGACTTTGAAGGATTCAAAGGTGATTATACCTTTATTACCTAGTGTATGTTTCAAACAGGTTAAAGTTAAATTATACTGGATAAAACATTAAAATTTAATAAAAATAGCTGTCACAATATTAAATATTTTAATCAGATCGGACAAAAAAAAAATCACTCGTTCCAAAAATCGTATATAAAAAAGCTATGTTCCATTTAAAAAACACCTTATCCATATCGTATTTTTTTTGTTTCTGGTTCAAATAAATTTTTGGTTTCATTTTTGAATTCTGCAGGAAAAAGTACATCGATTTTGGTACGGCTATTTTGGATTTTTCTTTAAATACAAGGAAGCTCAAAAATGTGCCCCTGTTCAGTCCTCGTTGGAAGACCCTGTACCTATATATTGTCATAAAACATAATAGTAGCAAAAAAGACTACATATAATATTTCGTCCCAAAAGACTGCTAGCAAGATTTAAAAATGTCCCAAAATTTACATTATCCCAAGCGGGTAAAAACGGGTCGTGACGTCAAGAAGTATAATTCGTGTGTGACATCCACGAAATAGGTTATAGGTTGGCAATAAATGGAACTACGTTGAGAATTCCACCTTAAAACAGGGGCGGATTTACCAATTTGCCGCTAGTAGGCTATTCAATTTTTGCCGCCCCTATACCAGTGACAGCTCGTGAGTTGTGAAACAGGTGAAGGGTTAGGGAAAGAAAAAGCCTGCTGCAGGCGAAATGCGCCACAGGCGAAAATTTTTTACGACCACGCCCAAATTTGGTCAATAATTTTTAGTAAATATTTTAAAAATTTATGATTACCTACTTATTTTATTGAAAATGAAATTTCTTTCTGCAAACCCAGTAAACACGACATGAAAGCTCCGGAGGTGCACAGAAGGCGCATTGCCGAAACGTCGGTGTCGGGCCGCCAGCTACAGTATCGGCGGCGTGGAGGTAGGGCATGACCGCTCGGCCGCCGGGCGGCTTAATAGCTACATAACGAACCTGGTTGTGCGGTACAGACGCTACTTTTAACCACTGAGCCGCGGGCTGAACAGATTTGGTTAGCGCGCGGCATCTCGACGAGACCGCGGACGGTTCGCTGGCAATTCATTTAAATACCAGCGAGGGACCGCGCATGGTTAGAGGGAAGTCTTACCATTAAAACTCACCGTAAAGTAGAAAACAACAGTTTTATTGTTTAACAAACCCTGCAAATATAAGACGTTATTTCGATTCATTTACACATAACTTTTTATTATTTTTTTTTTGCGACTCATCCTTCTCTGTCGGAAGCATTTTTATCCAGTTTCTAATGGTCAGAACAATATATGGATTTGTTGCATTGGACGCTATTGGATTTCTTCGTACAGCACCTGCATTTGGTTTGGTTAAGTTTATATAAGTACTATAAAATACTGCATACAAAGAATAGCCAAGCATGCACTATTTTTTTTTGTTTTAACACTTTAAACTTTACATATTATGAGAGTAACAGAGGTAAAAAAAAATTTACATAAAATTATATAGGTATGAAACTTAAACTCACTTATAGTTTTGTTCTCTGGTACTGAATTATCTGTCTGAGGGGTGTCTTTTTATCTTGGAAATTAGTAAAAGTTCGTCTAATAATGAATCCTGTATTCTGCCTACAGGCACTGAATCTTCTTAAGAAATGTAGCTTTTATAATAATAAAGGAACGCCTCGTGCTCGTGGAAAAATAATTTTAATGTTCTGTCTACCGTCATTCACCTGTCAAGTGTCAGTTCTTTCGCAGAAGCACAACGGCGCGAATTTCAAAAATACGCGGCTGGCTTGCGATTAGCCGTAGCCAAACAAGTAAAACGAGGAACGTAGTAGTGAGCTACCCGCGCGCGGGTGGTACACGGCACGTCGACTCTTTTGTCACAATCGGCGAGATATCTTCTAACCGTGTCCGATTCGAAAGATAAGGTCCGTTTCTCATGTGCTGCACTACTACCACCATCGGGTGGCAGACTATTAGCCGTGGTAGTTCGACGCATGGAAGGTAACGCGATAGCCAGAAGCGGCTAGTAATCGGCAACAAGAGCCGTCGATTTCCCGTCAGTGCCGGAAGGCGGCCGAACTTTTACCGCCAGCTTTGGTTTACTGGGAAGTTCCAACTACCTTTTTTTATTCCCATTAACAGACACGGCCAACAATAAAGTTTATTTAAAAAAATACTACCCGTCGACCACGAATAAAGATTGTACCATTTATTTCTGTAAGATAAAAAAAAATTTTTGGGCCAAATTTGCCGCCCCCTAAAATCTGCCACCCTAGGCTCCAGCCTACTCAGCCTAATGGTAAATCCAGCACTGCCTTAAAACAACAATAAAATAACAATAACACACGGCAATCCAAATGCAAACTCGGTAGCTCGGCCACCGGTCAGGATGACGGATGACGGAATAGTCATACTTCCTAACGTCATCGGGCTTGGCGCGCTTAAAAGGTCGTGTGAAATGCTTTTGATACGCGCGAAACTTTAAAGAATTTTTACTAAGTTATTACTGATTTTTAAGGAGTAATAATTGGGGAATATTTTTTTTAGGCCTAACTAAATCATATTATTGAAAAAAAAATTGGAAAGTTCCCTATTACCGAGTGCTTGTCCATAAGTTAGATGCATGATGCATGTGAGCATTAATTAATGAGATGTAATAATTTATTTAATTATTTTAGTGCGTAGTATTATTCTTAAAGTTATTTTATTAGTTATTGTGCTCAAATAGCTTATTATGTTATAATAAACTTGATTATTAGATAAATTTCAAATCAATGCTTAAACGTTATATAAAAAAATCTTATTTTTCTCGAAAACCGCTAATTCCATCGAGACAAATGTAACCTTTTTGAAATAAAAATAACTAAAGTATTTAAAAATTCAGTGTGGTGGCTAGTCCATTCCTGACTTCCCTGAGCATGTAAAACATCTAATGTAGTATGGTCTATGAGTCTCTATGACCTACACAAAATACTAAAATTTTATTAAATTATACGTGTCGGTTCAAAAGTTAGAGCCGAAAAGGTAAGTCGCTTGGTACCTTTTTGGAGCCCTGTATCTGCGTTAAGAGGCACTTCAGGTTTTTTATATGACGAAGTAGAGGTATTTTGACCTCCCCTATATGCTCCCGAGAGGAGTATGCCATATACTTACCGGACACCCTCTGTATATTAATGACTGGTTCCATTTCCCCTTTTGCGGATTCTCGTCACCAGTTGTGGTGTTTGGCAAACGGAGAAAATATAGAGGTTTTGTTTATTTGCTTGAACACTATTTATTATGCATAATTACAATATCGGGCGACAGGGCTTTTACTTTAACAACTAATGGCAGCTTGTTTGTTCATGAGCTTGGCAATGTATACATACACGTCATGGATTTGGTGTGGTCGTATAGTAGACTGTTCAACCGGCGGTTGTGGACTACCTTATGTACCCATTGCTCGTAACCTTACGGATGTAGCCGAAGGCTTGGGTATTCACTTTGGAGTGCGTCGTGATGCTTTTTCACCATAACACGGTTGTACCTAATTTTTTAATTACTTTTGATAGAGTAGTAAGCAAGGATAGAGGATGATAGTTAGCTGTGTAATCCAAGTCACCACCCTTATGCAATTGACGTACCACCTCAGTTTTAAGACATGAGAAAAAAACACCAGCCCTAAAAGACCCAATTTATAATCAACTAGCGCCAACTATCAAAAATTTTAACAGGAGTTCCTGTTTCTAATCTTTTTTAAAACACTTATTTTAACATTAGTTACGTTTGAATAAAACTTATTTTTACTTTTAAGTTTATTTACGATGACCTTAATTTCCTTTATCTTAAAAAAATTACCTTAACATTTCTAACCGTTTTCAAGTGTCCAATTTACACTTGCAAACGGTTGGAGATTTTAACTAACCGAAACCTATCAAAATAAAGACGATGAAAGTACGACAATATAATTTTTTTTTGATAATACTTCATAGTTTATTTCCTTTACCTTGTTATGAGATTCTTCAATTTGTCTTTTATAATAGTCTTGCTTACCATGCCTTTATAATATGTCGATATATATTTTTGTACCTATATGAATTGGCTGAATACCTATACTGTGTGCTTCAAAATTACCTTACAGATATAGACATCAATATGTAAAAATCAATAACGTTTTTAGAAATAGGCAGGCTATAAAAATTGAAGTGCTACGGGGCACTGTTCTTAGCAGAATTAAAAAAATGGCTGAAGGCCGAAAAGCTGGAGGGTAATCCTCGAACAGAACAGAACATCCTCTGTATTGTAAAAAAAGTTATGTACACAGAAAATAAATAGGTTATCTCTATTACCTCTATTTGTTGGACAATTTAATTGTTTTTACGACGTCTATAGTCTATGGACTATGGACGATTGGACGATTGTTAAATTTATTAAGTTAAGTGTAGCGTTCTGTGTTGTTTTGTTGTTTAAGTTAGTCTAGTCAGTACCAAAGCTGAAGTGCACAAAAATATGAATCCGTCAAAGTCCTGGGAATCAAATTTCTTGCAGAATTCGTCCCAATTTATGAAAAATCCAAATGGTATAATATCTGAAGCTAATGGTCCGCCAGTCCCTGTGTTACCACCCAGATTAATTGCTCAAAGAAGTAATTCATACAATTTGCCATATTCCTTATCCAGTAACAGTAAGTACTTACCTATTTCCCTCACGCATTTTTTTTATTCATATAACAATTATAACAATTTACACATTACAAGTTTGGTTCCTTAAACCTACTCTAGTATTTATTTAAAATCATTATCATCTTTCATGCACCTAGGTGATCAGTGATCTCTATGTACAACAACTATTAAATTATTTAGTTTTCAAAAATGAGACGGTAATCGTTCCGAAAAAATATACAAAAACAAAACAGAAACTCATGCAAGTAGTCAACAATAATAAATTGTAAATCTTTGTATAGTAAATCCTTGACTGGCATAAAATCTTCTAAAGTGTACAAACATTATTTTATTTAGATATGTGTCTAGTTTAGTAATAGTGTTTTACAAAGGTACTATTTTTAGATTTAAAACAGGACCTATATTACAATTGCTAACATAATACAAACATAGGACATTTAAGATAATATGTCCATTGTAAAGTAGTTAGTCTAATCTATCCCTAAAAAAGTAACCATTACCAGAAAATTCTGAAGAATATTCAATAGTCTCAAAGCATCTTCATAGAGCCCTCTCCAAACTATGAAAATATGATCCCATACCCCTATTAGTGACTTATATATTTGGATAAGTAGGTACATTTTTTGTTAATTTCTGACGCAATAGATAAAACTTGTGGATTTTACTTCTAATTTTGTTTGTTACGTTTTGAATGTGATGAGTCCATTTTAGATTTTTATCTTTTAAAAACCTATTTCTATGTTTCACTACCTAGACTTGCGCCATACAAGCAATAATTGTGGTTTGGGTTTGTTTTAAAAATTCCCTGACAACAGTGTATGGTTTGTTAATTTTTTTTGTGCTTGAAAAGTGATTTGTTTTTATTGTATGAAATATTATACCTACAGATAAGATGGATGTTAAAGTGCTTCGTAGGTATTATTTGGTCCCATGAGTTTTCCAAATACTCAAATTTGAGAAAGCAAGATTCAGCCAGGTAAAATGTGTTCAAAATTTATTATTTAAACTTTTTAAGCTTTAAGTTGGTTAAAACACTTTAAAAAGTATTAACAAGGTCTATGTATAATATATATATAATAATATGTAACCCGAGATGTAACCATAAGTAAAATTTGTTTAACAAAGTTAATAAGTGTGTTAAAAAAACAGAGCAATAGGACTAAAACAACAACAGCTACATAAATAAACTTACACAATATAAAAATAGTTAAAGTAGTGTTTATTACACAAATTAAGGGAGATATACTTGTTTACACTATAAAATTTAATGACATTTCAAGAAGATAGCACCTGAGGGACTTTTGAAAAGCTCAGAAAGAAGGTTCAGATTTAATATTATTTGGAAGTTTATTAAAAATATAAGTACCTACTGAAGCAATGTGGACTTTTTTTGTAAGTCGATAATCTATAATTAGTAATTAAAATGCCCGTTAAAATGTCTTTATTTTGTCTTGTCTCATAGTTATGAAGATTAGAAACAGGAGGAAAATCTGATAAATGTTTCTTAACATAGATAGCCGATTCCATGATTACAAAACAGGGTAAAGCGGGGTAAAGTTAGAATTTTTTTGCTTTTGAAAGTTGGTCTAGAGAAAATATTGGGGAAAATTCTTTTTTGTAGAACAAAGATTCTGTTTAGGTCAGTAGCCTGACCCCAACACAAAATCGTGTACCTTAGAAGACAATAGACCAGGGCATAGTAAACATTTATAAGTTGTTTTGTTGATAAAATATTTTGTAGGTTAATTATTGCAAAGTATGAAGAATTAAATTTATTAGCAACGTATTCAATGTAAGCATCCCATGTAAGGTGGCTATCGACGTGCAAACCCAGAAACTTAACCGTTGTCGCTCTCACAGTCTACACTATCCATCTTTAGAACAAAAGTCAGGAAAAAAAACATTCCTTGAATTACAGAAAAAACTAAAAATATGGCAACGTCGCAATTGTCAATTTTCAATTCAATTTTTTAAGTTATCCACCTGTACCAAAATTCATTGTTTTAGCCTTGGTAGTTTTGAAGAAAATTAGCCATTCCGGTTATTTTAACTAAGTAACCCTGTATATAGTTTGGTATCTACAATCTAAATTCATGGCATTAATATTAGTCCCCAGTACAAGGACCCTTAATTTTAATGACACATACAAATGTCAAACTGCGTGAGTGCCTTCTTTGGGACGAGTCCGACAAACTTTCTTATGCGAAAACTTTCGGCGCTGCTGCGTTTTCGAATGCCCGATTCCCAGAAGTGTCGATATGACGTTATTATGACTCCCCGTACATACAAGCTTGATTTTTTAAAAATTGTTTAATAAAATTAATTTAAAAATTGTAATCAACTTGTCCTACAAAAATCATGCTGCGTGTGGAGTGTCCACCACCCCCAAAATGTCGATATGACGTCACTATGACTCCACGTATATACAAGTTTGATTTTTTGACAATTGTTTAATAAAATTGAGTTAAAAATTGTGGTCAACTTGTCCGACAAAAATCATGCTGCGTATGGAGTGTCCACCACGCCGAAAATGTCAATATGACGTCATTATGTCTCCCCATACATACATGTCGGACAAAAAAAAACAGTGGTAGATAATAGTATTTTAAATGCAAATATCAATTTGTCCGACAAATATATTAAGTTATATAGTCAGTCTGACAAGAAAATGAAAAAAAAAAAATCATTACCAATTGCACACTCCTTTTTGTCAAATTCTGACTGATTAAACTTAAATGTTCAGATATATTATTGAAATTAACTAAATTTACATAAAGTTTGTATAAAATTGAAATTATAAAATAATTTCAATCGGAAAATCTGAAAAATTAAAAATCTGTTTTCTTTTATTTGATATTTTTTTTTTATTTAAGTATTAAAAAATAATTCACTGTACATCACAATTGCTATCTACATCATCATCATCATCATCATCATCATTATTATTATCATCATCATTTTCACATACATTTATTAATTATAAAAAATTAATTAGTTTATAACTTATAATAATATATCGAAGATAAATTATTATAAAGAAATATTAAATAATTTATCAATTTTTTAATTTTTAAATAGATTGCAGTACTATATTTGTAGGACACATATTTTTTTACAATCAGTACTTTATCTGAAATAGAAAAATAATAAATGCAAAGTTGTATGTACGGAGAGACATAATGACGTCATATTGACATTTTCGGCGTGGTGGACACGCCATACGCAGCATGATTTTTGTAGGACAAGTTGATCACAATTTTTAAATTAATTTTATTAAACAATTGTCAAAAAATCAAACTTGTATATGTCGTAGGCTGATAGTGAAATCCGTCATTTCATGAAAAGCCTAGTCACTTCATGAAGCGTCGGCAGATTGTGTAAAAACATGAAATTACACGATCTGCCGCGTCACTTCATGAAGAGACCTTGACGTTTCGGCGTATTATGTATAACACAATCTGCCTAATTTTAAATATCGTCACTTCATGTAGTACCTAACGATGTCATGTCAGTCGGCAGATTGTGTAATTCCGTCTAAAAGGTATATTGGCAACTGGTTTGTTCGTTGTTCCCCAGAGCATTTTTTTTTAATTAAATTTTTTCAACTAATATTATTTTATAAAAATAAAAAAAATGCTCTGACAAACCCGAACAAACCAGTCGCCAATATACCTTTTAGACGGAATTACACAATATGCCTTGTTTTTGTGGCATTTCATGAAGTGACGATATTTAAAATTAGACAGATTGTGTTATACATAATACGCCGAAACGTCAAGGTCTCTTCATGAAGTGACGCGGCAGATCGTGTAATTTCATGTTTTTACACAATCTGCCGACGCTTCATGAAGTGACTAGGCTTTTCGTGAAATGACGGATTTCACTATCAGCCTACGACATATATACGTGGAGTCATAGTGACGTCATATCGACATTTTGGGGGTGGTGGACACTCCACACGCAGCATGATTTTTGTAGGACAAGTTGATCACAATTTTTAAATTAATTTTATTAAACAATTTTTTAAAAATCAAGCTTGTATGTACGGGGAGTCATAATGACGTCATATCGACACTTCTGGGAATCGGGCATTCGAAAACGCAGCAGCGCCGAAAGTTTTCGCATAAGAAAGTTTGTCGGACTCGTCCCAAGGAAGGCACTCACGCAGTTTGACATTTGTATGTGTCATTAAAACTAAGGGTCCTTGTACTGGGGACTAAATATTTTCTAAATTCAGGGATACTTATATGTTAAATATATCACAGTGTTCTCGAGTTTGTTTGTTAATGCTGTAGTTGGTTCTTGCACTTTTCACATAAAAGGTGGAATCAATAATCTTATTGTTTAACAATTTATACAGAAACAACAAGGATGTAGCAATTCTACGATTTTAAGATAATATTTTTTATAACTTCTACTTTTGGTATCTGCAATTGATATGTACCAGTTTCTATACCTGTATCTTAAAAATGTATTTTGTACTTTCTCAATTGCATATTTATGGCTGGGTTAATATGGACTCCATACCATAGAACAATATTCAAGAATACTTCTGACAGTTGATATATACAACGTCTTGATGCACTTCCAAGTTACTAAACAATTTACGGCTTCTGACTATATACCCATACATTTTGGTCACCTTGTTTATTATATCGATCATGTGTGTTTTAAAGGAAAGTTGACAGTCAAAGGTTACACCAAGATCCCTCATTTCACTGACTTGAGACAACACTGATTCTGTCAATTCTATATTCATAGTTTAAAGCACTACCAAAACTGAGAACACAGATCAACAAACCGATAATACGTTTCCAAATTGACAAGTTATTTTACATTTTGTTCTTAATTATGACTAAATTTAGTACTCTTAGGGCCGTTTGCAAAGGTTCCACGTAAGACGTTTTAGGTTGGGCTTAACTTTAAGTGTCACTTAAACTATTATTTTTCGTTGCACAGTCGATCATCCGGCACATAAGCTGGGCTTAAATGGACATAATATTAAGCCGAAGATTTTTACGGCTTAAACCGCACCTTAACTGATTCTAACCCCATTTTCTAATTTTTAAACAATTTTCTGCTGAAAATGGCTTTATTTGAAAGGAATTTATTAATAGGTGAAGATGATGAGAATTAAGTAATATTTGGAATTCCTAGGAGGTTATACATGTATAATCGGAGAGAATATTTTTATTCCTTTGATCAACTTCCTTTTTTCAAAAATTTCGCGTTACAAAAAACACAGCAGTATTAATTTTAGTTGAAATTGAAGCCGAAGTAGAGTATCCCTATGATTAGTAAGTATTAATACATAAATAAAACCTTTAATATCAAGAATAATAAACAAAGTAAACAAACTTTCCATTCCCCTTGCCTATGGAGGACTTGAGGTAGGAGGCCGATCGCAATGCATTGGATTCGGTCCCAAATTAGCATCGGTAATTCAGCTTTACGAGTTGCCATAAGATGGCGCTCGTGTTTGAAGTGGGCTATCAAATAAATGGTTTCTTATGGATGCGATAACTATTTTTATTTAAATTAGTTCTTTAAGGAACAAATAAGGACTTTTATATGAATTTACACTTACTTTGTTATACTTATTAGTAAACTCGGCCTATAGTTCTCCATACTCTTGACTTATGACTATGGAGAACTATAAGGTAGGAGGCCGATCGACAATGGCAGCATTTTCAAATTCTGTCCCGGTTTTTTGGTTAGTTCGCTATTGGCCGATAGATGGCTCTCGCGTCCGAAGTGGGCTGATGTTGTCTTCTTCTTCTTCGTTTTTAATATGGAAAACTAGATCCTCCATAGTTTTTAACTTTTACTTAAACCCTTTATTTTTCTGTGCTTCTACTTTTGACAATTGACATTTTATTTTTCGAAATAACAAAGAACGTTTGAAGGCAAGACGAGACAAATAACGTTGTATTGTAATTAATTTCCATATTTATAATTAATAATGGTATAATTTATAAAAGTAGAGTTTGCTTTGTGTCGGGGTGTAAGACAGGATCTTCTTCAGAGATGAAACGCAGCCAAATAAGTCTCTTTCTAGCTCCAAAGGTAAAACCCTCTAGCTAGAATGTTCCTGTATTTTAAAAACGAAGCATCGTTGGAACTTTATACAGGCCGAGTTTACTAATAAGTATAACAAAGTAAGTGTAAATTCATATAAAAGTCCTGATTTGTTCCCAAAAGAACTAATTTAAATAAAAATAGTTATTGCGTCCATAAGAAACCATTTATTTGATAGCCCACTTCGAACACGAGCGCCATCTTATGGCAACTCGTAAAGCTGAATTACCGATGCTAATTTGGGACCGAATCCAATGCATTGCGATCGGCCTCCTACCTCAAGTCCTCCATACTTATGACATAAAAATTACCATAAAGGTTAAAATATCCCTAGTTAGTTACTATATTTTCCAACGTTGCCGCTTTTACCTATAACTTAGTTAAACTTTCGGTAAGTGAAACCTTAGCAAATCAAATAAACATTAAGGTGCATCTTAGATTTAGGTGCCACTTACGTATGAATAAGATGTAAGTGGAACCTTTGCAAACGGCCCTTAGGCACATAAATTTCAAAAATGTAATTAATTTTATTGTAGAAATGATTCACCTTTATAAACACCTTTAGGGGTCGATTTTCAAAAAATAAATAGGTACGTGTTTTATTAATTGTATAATATTAGAGTACCCACTTATTATGAGTTTCAAGATTTTCGGACCAAAAATATTTTTTTCCAATATAAACTTTTATACCTCTTGAAGAATTTGTCTAAAAAATGTTACTTACTAATTCTCTAACAGTTGCGTTGTTATACGAAACACGTATATTCTTATTTTATTAATGAAACTTATACAGGGTGATCCACGTCGGGTAGCGAGCGGCTGTATCTCCAAAACCATACGTGCTACGACTTTGGGGTAAAAAAATCATTATGAATTATGAGCAAAAAAATCACTGGGAATAATTTTTAAGTTCCTAATTTTACCGCTAGAGGTGCTTAATTTCTACTAATCTGCAATACACAATGCAGGTTAGAAATTACGTTTTTATATGCTCTGTAATATCCTCTATACATTTTGTAATAACAATTTTTTTGTAGTTACCATGGTAACAGCGTGGAGAAGGGTAACGACTAAAAGTATTCAAAAGGCTGTGACTTATGTCTGCGTTTACCGAATTTAACAAACTACACGTTTAAAAAAAATATATTTCTAGCTCCGATTAAAAAAAAAATTAAATGCAACCATTAAACCGTTTTAATTCTATTATATAGCTAATTAGTTAGTAAAGAGAACTGAAAAAACCGGAAGTCGTCTATTTAAAGTTATCGCAAAAATGAGGGAAGACTGTAATTAATTACAATTTTCCTTCTATTAAAACGTTGAAATCCTACAGGAATAGCCTTTTTGGCTACATTTATTAACCTTAGGCGTTTTAAAAAAGTAAATTATGATATTTTGTTATTGATTTTAGTTATTTATCTAAAAAATGCAATAATAATCTAAATGAACTACTTCCGTAAAATAATCCAAATTGTCAAGTCAGCTGTGTACAATTATTACGAAATTAAACATGGTTCCAGGCGGTTGTTAAAACAGGAATCATTGGTTTTTACTCTATTATTTAGGTCATTCGTTGGTAAAAGGAAATAGTAAATAATTTATGTAATTAAAATCTTGAAAACCTTTTCTGGAATGGTGAACTCTATGAGGATAATGCACAGCATATTCTCTTAAAGTCAAAACTGCACATTCAAACAATTGAAAATATCGTCATATCATAGACTCCCTCATTCGTAAAAGGCATTTTTTTTTAAATGTTACTTATTTCACAAATTAGACACAGTAACAGTAACTGTCACACATAGGTGAAACGACAATAAGGTTATTCTTTTGTTTGATTTCGTAATTGTCCACGGGCGCCTTGGTAATAAATGTTACATTTGGATAATTATTGCATTTTTTAAATAAGTAGCTAAATCATTAAGGCTCTACAATGGGCAAAATTATAGGATGAATAACACTGTTTCGCTACTGCAGGATTCTGGAAAGCCTATTTGAAATGACTGTTGGGACGATTCATATTTTAGTAAAGGAATGTTTCTATTTCTAAGGTATAGAGCCCTTTTTGCAAAAAAATAAAAAAATATATGAAAAAATGCTCACTGAAAGTACGTATTTTTAGGCATTTTCCAGGGTTAATACCGTCGCGAATAATTTTTTTTTCAAAAAAATCGCTCTATACCTTAGAGCTTCTATGTCTTATGTTTACTATTCCAAAAATTGAGACTTAAATATCGCGTAATAAGCCCGTTATCCTGCAGCGCGCGAAACGTGTTTCAGGTAAATTTTGTTAAAATGTGTTAGAAGTTGCCTATCTATAGCTTTATTTATTTCCTGCCGACGTGATACTAGATAAAATCATGATACACTGAGAAAATGTTACATAGGTTAAATAATTTGGAGATGATTTCGTGCTAATTGTAATTTTCTTTTGTATTGTCTGCCAATAAGAGAATATAGGAGCGTTAATTTTAGAGAGGTAGTAAAGGAAGGAGGTGATTCGTTTCGCCTCCACTAAAGGCGTACCTATTAATTTTGGGTAAGCATACATCTTTCGGTTTAGACCGGAACGGTTTATAACGTGACACAGGACCAAAAGTTACAAAGCGCGTTCGCCATTTTTTCAACAAAATGATGTTTTAACTTTTAAAATTGTGTTTTTAATGTTTGGTAAAGGATAAAAATTAAACGAAATGCAGCCGATTTGTTTGTGTATTGAAATCAAAAATGGGCTATCGCATTTTTAATTTTTTATGTTGCGTTCTTCCTCGAAGTGAGTGAAGTCTCTTGATAGTAAAACAAATATATAAAGTTAAATAGCTGATCGCAACAGACATCGGGACAAAGCCATTGAAACTGGTTATATGTCCCGGTAAACCGGGACGTCTGGAAACCCTATATTAATTGTTAAAAGTTTCATGTGCCTTGGTTCACAGGTGCAATAAAATTAAGCTTTTTATGAACTTTCTTAGTTGGTACGGGAGCGTAAAAAGAAAACGAACTGTTAGAGCGATGACACACACGGCGTTTTTGTAGCGGTTTCAGCCGAAGCGGCGGCCGACGCTGCTGCAGCAGTGACAAGACACGTTATGGGTTCGGCGCGGTTTCTGTCAAGGCGGCGGCCTTGGAAAGACAAATCTAGGTCAATTTTTTAATTAAATAAAATAATTTGCTTTGTGTGTGTTTTGCGTCAATTAACAACACATGTACCGACTCGGCTGCGCGTTCCATGGTTTAACGACTGAATAGTACATTTGAGGTACAAATCCGGCGTCGGTCATATTTATCTGGCCTTTTTATTGACTCGCAGCGCTGCAATTTTTGGTGTAGCGAGATTCCTGTGTATTGACAAGGCGGCTAAAAAGCTATACTAAACATCAATTTTAGTAATGGGAGTACTCAAGTACAAGAAGTGAAGTGAAGTTCGATTCCCAAAAAAATCGATGGGATTCGAATACCGCTCGGAATCGATTATAATGATAATCAGTAATTCTCTGGAATGGATTTTTGTATTACAAATACCTTTTTCGAGTAGGAGATCTTTATGTGTGGCGACCTTCTTTTAGATTCTTTAAGAAGCCATTTTTAGTATTGAAAATACTAACTAGTCGCGTATATACGGGTCCATTTCATGAAAAATGAACGACATCAGCAAGCGTCACGCTAGAGACCGCGTCGGCTTGGCGGTGTGGGTAGGTCAAGGTTGCACGGGGGTAAAGAATTTAAAAAAGTGGAAAAAAACTAAACCGTGAATGTCTCTGAAACAAAGCGATATAGCGCGGCGGTGTTGGCGTATTACACAGAAAGTCAGGGGTGAATATTTCAAAAAAGCAGAAAAAACTGAAAAGTGAATATTTCTGGAACTAAGAATATTAGCGTGGCGGTCTTGAAATATTACAAAGGAAGTCGGGGGTAAAGAAATAATAAAAAGTGGAAAAAACTAAAAAGTGAATATCTCTGTAACAAAGCGAAATAGCGCGGCGGTCTTGACGTATTACAAATAAAGTCGGGGGCGAAGATTGCAAAAAGCTGGAAAAATTAAAAAATGCATATCTCTGGAACTAAGAACAATAGCGCGGCGATCTTGAAATATTACAAAGGAAGTTGGGGGTAAAGAATTGAAAAAATTGGAAAAAACTAAACAGTGAATGTCGCTGAAACAAAGCGAAATAGCGCGGCGGTCTTGGCGTATTACACAGAAAGTCGGGGGAGAATATTTAAACAAAAAACCGAAAAAAACTCAAAAGTGAATATACTGTATGTGGTAGGTATTTTCAATATGCGACCATCTTTTTAATAGTTCTGGCCCCTTGCGAGCTGATAATCACTACTCAATAAAGTAATCGATTCCTAAAAGTACGTAATTTTAAACTATCCGATTCATGAGAATATCCGACTCTGCCCATCACTAATAAATTGGACAGTATGTCATGTAGAGTATAAAAAGACATTGCGTTGGTAGGCATGGCCGTTCACAGGGAGGGGGACAGTGTCTATATTTTTTACAGCCAGGTTTTAATAGGAGAAGTTTTACGGTTTTTTGGCTGCCCCCTTCTGAAATGTAGCAGTCAAGTGGTATTATTAGGTTGAATACCCTAAATAAGGCACATATAAATATTATAGTAAATATTTATTAAAAATATGATTTAACAATGACAGTCTATTAGATAGCAGAAATAAATGAAAATTGTCTTTAATTTTTTTCTTGTTTGAGTATTGTGGATTTATTATTTCGGGAAGAAGGCAACTGAAAAAAAAAATTTTAACTGCTCTTCCATTTTTCCTTGCCAAAACCGGTCATCTCTGTATGTGAAACAAAATAATTATTAAAGGAAAATAAATAAACTTTAAGTCTTTCTCCATTGGTATATTAAAAAACATAAGTTTCAAGGTTTAATACAGGGTAATTCTCTACATGTTTCGAACGCATCAGGAGAATACAATAAGGAGTTTAGAAATATAATAGGTGCAAACAGTTCTAACGGAGCTACGAGATGATGGAAAAACAAGCAAAGTGCTGGGAAAATCTTTCAACGTAATGGTAAACCTACCGAGAGGCCAGACATTTTTTTTTTAAACTTTAATTTTTTTTTATAGAAATCCTATTTGCCCCAATTTGTAGCACTGTTGCCTGTGAAATTGCTATAAAGAATGGCTTTTACGTAACGTACTTTTACGTAATTTTTTACTTTGTAAAAATCCTTCTACAATGATTTCGGATTCCATAGCTGTTGATGCTCTGTCCCCGTTTTTGTAGCAGATGTGATCTTTTGCGGTTTAGGTTTTTAACATAGGAACATTTTTATTACTTCTCTAGACGAAAAGTACAATTTAGCAGCTAAATAGTAAGTGCAAGACTTTTCGCCGCATGGTCAAATGTTCGCTGACGCTTTCATTATGATGCAGTTATATAGACGGGAATATCCATCGGTTCCCGCCTATTGTCGCATTACTTTTGCAATAACTCCAGAAAAATACCGCAACAAAATACCGCGACTTTGTATTGAATCGACACTGATACTGGAATGTTTTATTCCATTTTCGTAAGTGTGACAATACGGTACCTTCTTTCTTGTTTAAAAAAAGGTCGCCAAATGTAAAACGATTACTTACCTTGTTCTCTTTTGAGGGGCAGGCAGCACAACGGTTCCTCAAAAATAAAATGCTCTAAAGAATTAAATATAACGGAACGCGACAGAAAAAATAACGCACGAGAGTCAATGACAGTTTCTACATTTTGTTATGTATGAAGTTATCCCCTAAATACAATTTAAGTTGGCACCTTTACTTTCAGGATGGGCCAAGATTTCAAAACTTTTATTACCTACCTTTTAAATCATTATAATAGGTAGAGTTTTTCAGGGAATTCATAATACCTAATATTTTAAGGTAATTAGAATCATAACAGATCTTTACCCACAAAACTTATTGCTATCCCAAATTTTATTTTTTAGATACCTATGAAACTTACAAATTTTCTTTGATTTCATTAATAAAATAAAATAAAATAAAACAAAAAAATATAAAAATCATACTATCCATAGGATTAGGTATATTATTTTGTCTAATGTTAGAAGTACCTATACCTATTTTCTATAAAATAAAATTCGTTTCCGAAATAAAATCAAGTCAAATGTATCTTCATTTATTTAGAAATAAATCGATGAAAATAACAAATTCTCGGAATTCGATCGCCTCGCTCGCGGTGAAGACTTCTGATTTCAGTGTATATCGGTGTTTACGGAATATTTTCCTACACGGCGTGATATCGCGAATATGTCCAGCTCAGATGAGTCTTTGTCGCAAATAAATTCCTTTCTCAACAAAGTCGGGCCTTAACAAAATCATAATTTATTTTTTTAGAAAACCTAAAATTAATAAATATAGTTAAAAAAGCTATTCCTTCGAATTTCAACGTTTTAATAAAAGGAAAATTATTGCAAAACTTTGCTAAAAGCCGAAACAAAATTACACTCTTCCACTGTTTTTGCGATAACTTTTAAGAGAGAAGAGGAAACGCCTTGCATTTTTAGCAGTTCTCTTTACTTACTAGTTAGCTATAGAATTGGTTGTATTTGCATTCCAATTTATTAAGGAATCGAAGCTAGAAATATATATTTTTTAAAAGTACCAATATTAACAATCTCACGTATTAATTTTAATAATATTTATACTAACGTTGAATCAGGATAAAACGTTCTTTAAAATAACCCATAGTTTGTTAAATTCGGTTAACGCAGACCAAAGTTACAGCCTTTTTAGTACTTTTAGTCGTTTCTCCACGCGGTTACCATAGCAACTACAAAAAAAATTTTATAACAAAATTTATAGAGGATATTACAGAGCATATAAAAACTTAATTTCTGACCTGAATTGTATTGCAGTTATTAGTAGAAATTAAGGACTTTGTATCATAGCATAGCGACTACGCACCCTAGCGGTTAGATTAGGAATTTAAAAATTATTTCCAGTGATTTTTTTGCTCATATTTTATGATAAATTTTTTGTCCCTAAGTCGTAGCATGTATGGTTTTTGACATACAGCCGCTCGCCACCCGCCGTGGATCACCCTGTATAACTCTTTGTATCATTGATTATGTCCTAATAACGCGAGGAAAAAAGCCAATCTGCGTTTGCATTCTATGAGTTTAAGATTTTTTGCGTCGAAGTGTGTTTTTCAGTGAATTTTAAAGAAAAATGTTGATTAAAAAATAACTTAAAACTGTTCATGGAAACATTCCACTGCTTATTAACAGCATACTCTCTTACGCTATATACCTCCAATCAGTTTTGATCTTTTATAGACGATAGAAAGTTATTTTTGTTTTCTTCTAAAAATGTTCTTTTGTATTACATCTTTTTCTTTTTATAATATTCAATGCTAAATACGTACTTGAGAAAAAAAAATTTGAGTTGAGTGAACGAAACTAATTGTCTGATATTAAATGTTATTTCTTGCATGTATTGAACTTTCGTTATTACCTATTGCAATTTTGTTAATAAAATCCGCAATAAACTCTGCAAATTAAACACCATATTAATACCAAGATACTTGTTTATAGACAATTATTTAAAGTCGTGTAATCTTATGGCTTTACAAACATTATTATTTTGTCCACTATGGTATTAAGAATTTTACCGTTTCTTTTATTATAAAGTATTCCCTGGTACCAGTTTAACGTTTTTTATTTATTTGTAGATTATAACTCCTTATATGGTTCATATGGAAATTTGGGAACCCCTTACCGAAGCCCACAATATGGACCCTATAGATCATCATATGGAGAATACAATAATTATAGCATGAATCCATATTCAGGATTTTCCAGAGATGATTATGAAAGACGATTTGTTCAGTCTGCCGAGGAAAGTTCTAGACAGACATTTGCTAGTATAGAAAGTGTAGTTCAGGCCTTTAACAGTTTAGCCATGATGTTAGATAATACTTTTTTTGCAATGACCAGCTCATTTAGAGCAATTTTGGGCGTGGCCGAAAATTTTGGTAGACTAAGGACAATGTTTGGAGACATATGGTATTCAATTAACATATTTAGATTTTTTATGTGGTCGTACAGAAAAATAAGGCAACTGTTAGGTTTCAAGGTATCTAACAATTCGACATCTGTAGCTTGGAAAGAAGCAACAAAGAGTGGGTCACCTCCGTCTGGTTCTAACTGGCCTACATTGGCATTTTTGGGAGTTATTATATCAGCCCCTTATCTAATCAGCAAGTTTTTACCGAAATATGTGGGTAAGTGTTCATTTAATGTAAGTATAAAACACGATCGCTGATTTGAATTAAAAGCTAATGTTAAGACGTCTAAAATAATAGGAGTTTGTTATAACCTATTAAGTTTTAAAAACAAAAATTATGGATTGGTAAAATCCGCCTCATGGTTCTATAACTACAACGCCTAAGGAGGCGTGGCCAAATACTTAGTTTTAACCATAGATATTTACCTTTAGATAAGCAAACAATAATCACGAAAGTGGCAGATTTACGGCCTCGCGCATGTAAACAAAGCTAGACACTATTAGACATGCGCACTGCAACATTATCATTTGACGAATGGGAAAATAGACAGTTCCGCTCTTTAAAGTTTTAAGTTTAAGGCAGTGATTTCTGGCATTTTTAGTAGTTACAAATGTATCAGATTTTGAGGATAGAAAATAGTTTTGAAGGGTTTGTTTATAAAATGTGTTTAAAAGTTATTCGTCGTCGTGTTTTTAATTCAAAAAGAAGAGAAAAAGTCAATTAAAGTATAAAATTTATAAAATCGAATATAAAAAGCAAACAAAATCAGCAAAATAATCAATCTTCGATGTTATCGCGTACGTAACCGCAAGTTAAATATTAAATGATATATAACTTAAATTAATTTTTACAAGTTGGCAAAAACGCGTAAAACATTTTCAAGCACAAAATCTTGTTCAAGAATTTGAAAAAGTTTTTGCCCGAGAACTTGCCCACAAATGGATTCAAAATATTGTCTCTATACGGCTGTGCTGTAACTGTGTCATAGAAAAAAATAGGACCAACAATTCTTCTTCGGGAAACACAATTTTTTGAGGGTGCAATGTGGAAAAAATGGGGATTTTCACTACTCCACATGCGTGTATTCTGAGAATTCACCTAACCGGAGAGGAACCAGGCTTCATCCGAAAAAAATGTCAGGTCTAATAAATCATTTCTTTCCAATAAATTTTGGGTAAACCATTGAGAGTAATTCCTGCGTCTTTCAAAATCTGCGGCTTGTATTTCTTGGAATACTTGCACTTAAGAATAGTTTATTTATTTTTATTTATTAAACATACGGGATACCCCATTTTACAATTTTTGTATTTCTAATAAACATTACGCCTTAATTTAAAAAGAAAAAATATAATAATTTCAATAAATAATACTTAGCACAGCCCTAGTTGATCACAGCATCCGCAAATGCAGTTTTACAGTCCCTTGACAAATATCATACTTTTACGTCTAAAAGCTTCCAGCGACAGATTAAAAAAATCCATATGCCCGCTCATAGCGTTAAGAGTACGCAGAGTTCTATCCAAAGGTGTATTTAAACCATAGTTAGTTCTATGAAAACCCAAATGGAAAAGTGTATAATTTCTTAGGTTTCGATCAGGAACATTCAAACCAATTCTCGAAAGCAAACCATCACAGTTACACAAGCCAGTTAACACTTTAAACACAAAACATACATCCAAAAACGTTCTTCTTTGTTCCAATGTAACCAAATTGATACGCTGCATTATATCAGCCCTATGGTAGTTGAGAAAATTAACCCCCATCTTAAAGGCTGCAGCCCGCAAAAACTTATTTTGAACTCGTTCGATAATATGCCTGATAGTAGGGAGACCAAACAACACTTGCATACTCAAGATTTGAACGAACTAGACTCATATAGAGTGTCCTTAGCACTTCCAATGATAGATCCTGACAGCTTCTACAAACGAAACCCAATATTTTCAGACTACTCTGAGAGACCCTCACCACATGGTCATTAAAACTTACTCGTTCATCAAAGTAAACACCCAAATCTTTAACTGTATTCTTATATTCAAGTTCAACATTATTAATATGGTAAGATGTTGGAATTCTTGCGACCTTTCTATAAAAGCTAATGTAACAACATTTGTCGATATTAATGCTAATATGGTTTATTTGAGACCACTCCCAGAGGGAATTAATATCCCTTTGTAAGTCCATACTATCCTGAATGCAATGTATTGTCTTATATAATTTGAGGTCATCGGCATAAGAACTTCCTTTGGAATGCACAACAAAATTAGGTATATCATTAATAAAAATGTTAAACAAAAGGGGTGAACAGTGGGAACCCTGCGGAACCCCAGAATAAACCAAAAATGGATCCGACACGAAATTATTGATTTTAACACGCTGTGTGCGTCCCTCAAGAAAAATCGCAAACCAGCAAACAGTCCTCTCATCAAAGCCCGTTGCCCGAAGCTTTGCCCGCAGAAGGCCAAAGTTGACCCTGTCAAAAGCCCTGGAGAAGTCAGTGTACGCCGAGTCCACTTGACTTCCATCCTCCAAGGCTTCCAACAGATCAGCCTCATACTCCACAAGGTTTGTCACCGTTGAGCGGCCTGAGCAAAAGCCATGCTGACTCGGATCAACAATACCCTTGCATGCCCAGCTAATTTGGTCATAAATAAGACTATCCAAGATTTTCGCCATTATATTTTGATTACAGACGCCTCTGTAATTTTTAACATTCTCAGGGTCACCCGATTTCAAGATTGGTACAAGAAAGCTACTTTTCCAGGCAGTAGGAAATATGCCCTGATCGATAGAAGCATTAAACAGGGTATGCAAAGGTTTGGTGAGAGTGAATACGCATTTCTTACAAAATAAGATAGGCAACAGATCTGGACCTGCCGATGGTTTATTAGGAAATTGGCAAATCTTTTCAAAAACATTAGACAGAGACACATTACCCATAGAGATATCGCCATTCCTTTTAGTCTTAAAGTCCGGAATGTAACAATCCGTTTTTTCATATACACCTGAAAAGTGCTGTGAAAATAGTTCAACTATGCCTTGACCACTGCTTGCAGTAGTATTCCCCAAATAAACGGATTTAGGTATGTTATTACTTTTTCTCCTCTCATTCACAAATTTCCAGAACATTCTTGGGTTTTCCCTTAAGTTCAGATTCACTCTCTCAATATACCGCGCATAACATTCAGAAGATAAGTTCTTACATTCTGTTCTCAACCTGGAAAATTCATTATAGGATTCTGTAGTTTTGTAGGTTAAATAGTTTTTATGAGCCCTCTTTTTTCTTATAACTAAATTTTTAAGATCTGGGCTAAACCATTTCGGAAAGTTGGAGGTTTTGATTTTTTTCCTAGGGATAAATAGCTCAATGCACTGTTCAATTATATTATAAAACAGCTCAGTAGCTGCATTTACACATCCTATCTCGTTAAGACAATTCCAATCAATATTCGCAAAAAAATCGTTAATTGACACATAATCCGCGTTCTTAAAATCATAATAGAACTCCTCGTACTCCAAATAATTAAGAGGTGAGGTCCTTACTACAAAATTATATGCAATATGATGTAAAGAATTGTTTGTTAACAAATCAATCGCTGGGAAAGACTCACAATCGCTAAAACTCGTAAAAAGAAGGTCTAAGTAAACATTTCTATTATTTGGATGACAAATATTCTGATACAAATTATGAAAACCAAAAGTATCTGCAACCACCCTCGCTGGAGAGGAATCTGTACACTGAACACTTACACCATTTACTTCATTATACCATTGCGCATCTGGAAGATTATAATCACCAAAAATTGCTACGTTTGATAAAGGATACCGTTCACGAACATCTTCAACCACACTACAGTGTGCCTCGTAATTGTCCATATGGGAATTTGGGGGAAGATAAACTCCACCAACAATAATAGTGTCTCGCCCCACTCTGACTTGTACAAATAGTTGTTCCACAGTAGTATCATTAACTCTGAGTAATGTAGCTTTAAGCTTGTTTGAGCAGGCAATAAGCACCCCTCCTCCTCTATTCCTCGCACTAGTTCTTAAATTTCTATCTTCACGAAACACACTATAGCCAGGAAAAGACACCTCTGCTTGAGAAAATTCCTCAGTCAGCCATGTTTCCACCAGTATAATAATATCATAATTGCAAAGGGCAATTGCTTCTTTAACTTCTTTGATTTTTGTGCGCATAACCCCGACATTTTGACAATAACATGTAATCTTGTTTAGTTTTTTGACCCCTGGTTTGTTCGGACAGAGGTTTGTGTATCGTTCCTGACTTTTTCAATCTGTGGAATTCCATGAGTGTATTTAATAACTAAATCGTTTTCTCCATTTTCTTTTCGTTGCTTTAGTTGTTCATGGAGTGCTTTAATTTGCCCACGCTGCATAACTGTCAAGTCTAAATTTAGTCCTATATCTGTGTCTGCAAGTTTTTTCTTTTTGCGCAAGCATTGGCTAACCATTCCATTGTCCTCGAAGATAACCTTTAAAGGTCTTATTCTGGTGCTCTTCTTGCCAATTCTGAACACTTGAAATGCAGCTGACGAATTAATTTCCATTCTTTCTAAGGTTTCGACAACTCGTGCCTTATCATGATTAATTCGTTGTTGGTAGTCAGTGGAACTACTTTCCTTGATATTATAGAGTATTATATTTTTGGATCTTCTGTTTCTATCCTCCATTTCCCCAAAAAAGTCGGAGGTCGGTTCTGTTCCACCACTGTTTAAGCCTGAATTAGAACACACACTTGCTTTGAGTGACGAAATCTCTCTCTCAACCTCAGCAACCTTACTCTCCAGCATATCAATCCGGTCATTCTTACACAGCAAATTTGCAGTAATCTCATCTAGGGCAGTTTGTAAACCCCTTTTCTGGTCCAGCAGTAGTTCGACTATTCCAGATATAATAAGTAAAACATCCTTGTTTGTTGTGTTTGTTTTGTTTAGCATGTTATCAATTTCTTTCCTGATCGTCGTACATGTTCCATAAGATCTTCCCACTTCTTGGGACAGGCGTCTTACACAATTTGTTGGCGTATTTTGCATTATTTCACGAACGTTTGCAACAAGTTCTTCTGTTCTTATAGATGGTCTTCCTGCTCCTTTTTTATGTTGTATAGAACCTGTTTCCCTAAACACAGCCACGGTTCTTTTCAGGCAATGATAAAATCCTCAGCAAGAAAAGCAACGTTAGGAAAATGTTTGTGACAATCGTCCATGCACAAACCAGGATTATATCACTAGTTACTCTAACCCCGTTTCGAAAATACCCTTCAACTATTAATGTTTTGTGCTGTTCCGTAAAGCCCATTGTATGAATTGTTTAAGAAATTGGAAAAATTAGCGATGAATCAAATTACTTGTAACGACTGTCAAAGATGACGGAATAACTGATTGAATGTTAATTCAGGTAGTTACTGACACCCAATAGGTATTAAGCTCTACGGCTAAGCATTACGTCCTTAGATGCTAGGCCCTCTTTGATGCAAATAATTTTTGCTCGCACGGTACTAAAGGAAACAGTAATCAAATCAAACCAAACATATTGACGACAAAATTTAGAAGCATACATAAGCGTACCTAGGCGACTTTGATTATTAAAATACTGATAACAATTGCTTATTTTAACTAATAACTCATAATTATTCTACGTATCCAAAGTGTCAATATTAGACTTTAGCGTAAGTGATACCACACTTGTTAAAATCCGTTTAGCTCAAACGAAGTAACCAATTTTTATACAAATCAAATTTTGATATTCGCCCACCATTTTGTTTTAGAACATAGAGTAAAATGTTTATATAGTGGATTTCACCTTAGTTTTTAATAGCCGCCGCTGACACATGTCATTTATAACATTTCTTTTTACGGAACTTAAGGATTGGCCAGGGCCGGACTTAAAAATTATGTGTGAACATGGGTCAATTTATTTGTAGTTGTAATTATGGATGGATACGAGAATTACCTAAGCAATTTTAAAGATATTTCAAAAAAAAAACACTGAAGGGGAATGGAAATAGGATAGAATATCAGAAAAACAATTTCATTTAATTTTTATTCATAATATAATAAAGTGCTGTTATTTTGGTAAAAACACACTCTTAATTTAGTACAATAAAAAATATAGAAGGGGCAGTCGTGAATCTAGTATCATCAATAATTAACTACGTTTTTTATTAAAGAATTATTTTGTTTTTTAATTTGATTTTAGACCATGCAGTGTTAAGTTTAAAAAATTTATATATTATATTTAATAGCTAACTAGGTTCTAAAGAGTTTGAAGTTTACAATAACTTTTCGTTGGTTTATAATAAAACAACAAAAGTTTGTAATGTTATCGAATTAGGTATTTTTTTTTAATGAATAAAGAAAAAATAATGTATGTAGATACTACAAAAAAAGATTTTTGTCCATGCGTTTGCAGAACAGATACCTCAAGCACTCTTCAATACAACTGTATGTAAAACTTATTTTAGCATAATGGTTCACTGTGGTTTTCAAATTTAATTTTGTTGCAAGTTCCCTATTATTTTTGGTCTTCATCTGACAAGCTGTCGATGTCGTCGTCACCGTCCGAGACATTACTAAAAATTTTCTTACTTTTGCATAAAAAGAAACACGTCACAGATACACACAGTCCGGCAGTTTAAAACCAAAAAGTCTAATACGCACAAAATATAAGCAAAATGCTGTCTGAAAAATACCAAAAACAATAACACGAACGATCAAGAATGCACGAGGTGCGCGGTGTGTCCCAATGCGGCTCTGTGATATTTAAAGAACGCGACGAGACAATCGAATTAATGAAGTACGAAAAGAGATATGCGAGAGCAAATGCGTAAGACAAAGATGCACATACTAACGGCATATACGAGCGATGCTGTGCTTCTGACGAGTTTGAGCTCATTGAAGGGCAACGTATTGAACTCATAGACAATTTACCTTTAGATACCTACAGCTTATCTCCTGCGCAAACAAAAGTTACGTTTTATGGGTGAAAAAATACGTCCGTGCGCATGACTCGTCGGTCAGCTGTCTTCATTCGGGGAACCTTCGTGCATGCGCACAAACCTCGTGTTATCGGCCGTCCTACTTTATCGACAATAATCGACGCGTTCAAAAATACTCTCCAGAACCGGCTCGGCCGCCATTTTTGTTGTTGTGTTTTAAGGTTTCTCTTCTCTGCGGATTCCTTGTAGTTTTCTAAAGTTTTCAGCTATCGGATCGGCTATCGTGGATTGTGGGACTGGTGTTTAATATTTATGGATTTCTGGTTTTTGTGTAGTTTAGTTAGTGAATTGTGTTTGTGCTTTTAGTGGCTCGGATTGTAATATAAACAATGACTAGTACTAGTTGCAGCCGTTGTATAATTGTATTATGCCCAAATACGGGTAAAATAAACCCTTTATGGTGGCATATGAGCAATAATTTAAATTTTAAAGCCCGGACCTGTCTATTTTCCCATTCGTCAAACGATAATGTTGCAGTGCGCATGTCTAATAGTTCCCAGTTTTGTTTACATGCGCGAGGCCATAAAACTGCCACATTCGTGATTATTGTTTGTTTATCTAAAGGTAAATTGTCTATGATTGAACTGTGTAGTGTGCATCTTTGTCATGTACATGTAACTATACGGTCAGTTATATATCCATCTCTTGTTAATCTAGCCAATGCCCGTGCTTGAAAGCCGTTTATAGAATTAGGGATTTTAAAATCACGTGTTGGCTAATATGTTTGACAAGAGAGACGTCAAAGCATTAAAAACTAAGGTGAAATCCACTATAACAAAAAAGATTCGGAATGCCCTAAGGATCAAAATATGCATATTTTCGGCACCTCTTAATTCGGCGACATAACGAGAAAAATCTCATTTTCTATTTGACCATGTCTGTTACGCCCCCTAGCGGACATCTCACGAACTTGAGAATAATTTCCAGCGATTTCTCTTGGCAGTATTTACGAACAATATTTTTTTCGTAAAGCTGTAAGGTTAACGGTCTATGATACGGCCGTTCTTATCTGTCCACCCGGTATAGTATAGGCTTACTGGCAAGTCCGATAGGCTTAATTTTTATTGTGCTTGAGAGACGACAAATATTACTTTACTTTACTTTAGTTTTAAAGCTGTATAGAACTGTATATTCCATTTATGATGGAAAAACATGTATTTTTAGACACGCAAACAAGCATGTGTGAACGCATTTCGGGCAAATGTTTTTTTGTAACGATACTGTTATCGGGATCGTGTGACTGGAAAATTTAAATCTAAATCGTACCGACATCGACACGGGTATGCCCTGGTCTATGCTTTGCATCTTCTTAGCAACGACATTTTAATTAATATTTCAAAGTCCGTAGGTGTCATTCTAACAATATGTCCAAATCCAGAGCCATCATTTAACTGAAAAACCTAATTTCAACAAGTTCAGAGAATGTTCTCCTCCTAACTTCGCGTACCCGCTGACGCATTTCCTTTCTTTTCTTCGAAATAAAATAGAAATAGGTCGCCACTGATTCACCTCTTTGACTTGTTTATTATTTTCTGGTCTAGACGCGATTGACATGCTTGTTTAAAATACAAAAAAATGTAGCAAACATTTGAATTTGTTTTGTTTGCAAGCAAATGTATAAAACATTCCTATGTGGCTTAAGACTTTAAAGAGAAACCAAAAAAATATTTACCAAACAAGTCTTAGTTGACTTATTCTGACGTTGTCATTTTAAACCTAGACATGTCAATTTAAGACGGTTTTATAGACTCCTCATGCAGGTCAAATTTATTTAACTTTTGTCATTAGAACTGCTTTTTTGGGTAAATAAAATGACTTATTTATAAAAAAAAATTAATATACTTTTTAAAATGTTCTCGATTTTTTTCTAAGCAACAATTAATACACCATCGTGCAGAGAAAACTCTTTGACAAGCATTATTCTAGTTTCCATACTATTAGGAAAACATTTAGAATGGTTCAAAGGTCAATTTTTTAAATAGAACACCCTCATTTTTTGAAACATGCTGTTTAATTTGATATAACATTGTAAGAGGTTTGGCAAGCGCTATAGGAGATATCGACATTTAGGTTTTTACATTTGTGAATCTTAGCCTTTATTATTTTAAAACATTTCTCACGAAAACTTAATTCAAAAAAATAATCTACAAGATATAAAGCAATTCTTGGTCTAATGTTGGGTGGCGCAAAGGGTTTTAATAATAATTAACTAACCAGCAACATTGACGGTAACATAAGTGATATTGGCAGGCATTATTTACTCACAATCAAAGCGCCTGATTACGCTAACCGGGTCGCTTTGAGGTATTATTAGGTATCTATGACTAGTACCATAACTCCTGAAACAGGAAATCAATCAAAAATCATTTGTACTGAGTAGAGGATAGTATATGCGCTTGGTGATTAGAGCAAGAAGAAGAGTTTTGCCCCTAATCAGATGAAGTGGTGATATAGAAAGCCAGAAACTTTGGAATGCCAGTACAAGTGAAGCCTCATGGCATTAAATACCCAGCTTGGCATACTGAAGTATGTAATTGGAGTAAATGTTTTTGGTATTGTTACATCTGTCTGCAAAAGTTACCGTGCGAGCAAAAATTATTTGCATCGACGAGAGCCTTGCATCTAAGGACGTAATGCTTAGCCGTAGAGCTTAATACCTGTTGGGTGTCATTAACTACCTGAATTAACAATCAATCAGTTATTCCGTCATCTTTGACAGTCGTTACAAGTAATTTGATTCATCGCTAATTTTTCCAATTTCTTGAACAATTCACACAATGGGCTTTACGGAACGTGACATTCATGATTGAAGCGTATTTTCGAAACGGGGTTAGAGTAAATGGTGAGTGGCAATACAATCCGGGTTTGTGCATGGACGATTTTCACGAACATTTTCCTAACGTTGCTTTTATTGCTGGGGATTTTTATCATTGCCTGAAAAGAACCGTGGCTGTGTTTAGGGAAACAGGTTCTATACAACACAAAAAAGGAGCAGGAAGACCATCTGTAAGAACAGAAGATCTTGTTGCAAACGTTCGTGAAATAATGCAAAATACGCCAACAAATTGTATAAGACGCCTGTCCTAAGAAGTGGGAAGTTCTTATGGAACATGCAGGACTATTCTTAAGAAGCTGCTAAATTTATGTTCTTATAAAGTACAAGTATTATAATTCTGTAAACAACAAAAATAAATTTGTATTTGTCTACTTATTTTATTACTCATTAGTTTGGCATATTATGTCATAATATGAATTTGACAAAATTTTAACCTAGATTTGGTTAGATATATCGTCCCCATATCATTGTGATCTAAACCAAGCTCTACGTTTTTTAATCCAAGCCCACTTTGATGCAAATAATTTTTGCTCGCACAGTAAGTGTAGAGTGCTACTGTAGCAGTGCTACAGCATGCTTGCAAGAAATGTTAAGACGTTTAATTATATTAAAAAATTCCATTTTTTTTTAGAATACCCTTATGACATTATAAATTATGTGTGCTTTTTTTTTTTAGATAAATTCGATCCTGCCACTTGGAAGGCACCTGGCATTATGGCAAAGGTTTGTTTCGATTTTATTGCCACCTCACAAAATGAACTGACTATTCACACAAATGACAATATAATACTGGCACCTACTTATCTTCAAGAAGAAATGAATTTAAGAAATACAGGTTGGGCGTATGCTGTGCTAAATGGTAAATCTGGAATGATTCCATTAAATTATGTTATTATAAAGAAAAATGATTTGCCAATCACAGGGCCAGCGTCTAAAAGTAGTGTGGCTAAAGAGGGAAATAAAACGGCGTCTTCTATAAAAAGCAACACCAAAAGAGTTAGTTTTGGTGATATTCAAATTTTTGAAAATAATGACGCTCCATTAACAAAGGATAACTCACTTACGGATAGCAGCAATGAAGTTATAGGAAGCGACAAATAATTATATATTTACAGTTCTACTTTTAATGACACTGTCTGTGCGGTAAAAAAAATCGTCCAATTTTCCTCGTATACAAGGAATCCGTGTGTTTAGACTCTGAATTAGTGAATTCTTATATTTACGGTGATACCTTATTACTATTACTTATATACAGTGTACGCAATCCGGTGAATTCCAATAAAAATCATTATTATGTTTTCTTTACTGGAGTAGGGAAAATAAAGTAATAATTTTGTTTATACTTTTCTTTTAAAACCTAATTTTGTAGTAGCCAGGTTCTTTAGTATTCACCTAAAGATGGCAGGACATACTAGTTGAAAAGTTATATAAACTAAACAATTACTAATGAAAATTACTTTCTGCACAACATAACTAAAAAACGAAAATGTGCTTTACTTAATTATATTTAGTATTACTCTTAATACTAAAAAAAAATACTACCATTATTTTTGTAACGTATGGTATTACTTGTATTGGTATCACCATCCATAGTGTTGATATCAGCAATACTGATTGTGTCCTCAGTGGGCTCACTCCCATTAACATTATCATTTTCTGATAGTATCAAATTTTTAGCTCAAATAGTTCTATGGGAAAAAAAGTTAATTACTTACAACTCTAACTCTAAAAAAATCCGATCTATTTCCATTTCAAAACGTTTCAAATAATGTGAAAAGGAAGATTCGTAGACATAATGTACCTAATATAGTATCGATAACGATAATAACAACAAACAACTACTAACAATAACATAGCTAGTAAAAATTACTTACATATTATAGTAAGTACACTACATTAATTTGATTATGTAACCGATATGTAAGTAATTCTTAGCTATGTTATTGTTAGTAGTTGTTTGTTGTTATTATCGTTATCGATACTATTAGGTACAGTGTTATCAATTTAGTTTGTCCCACTTTTAAGAGCCTGTAACTTTTTTGTATTTTGAGTTAGCGAGCTCATTTAAAAAACAAGATGTACCATTTTTAGCCAAGTTTTTATGAGTGTTGTCAAAAATGACAGTAGGTGTCACATGTCACATTTAAAAGCAAAAATTTAATTTTTTTAAATGGGATACCCTGTATATTAGAGGCGCATTAGTTGGTCCCTTTTCTTCCGATTTCAAAAATATAACACACATATACATTATTTTCTTCATTCCATCAAACATTGACAAAAATATGAAAAAATATATTATTGTTAAAAAGCATCAAGATAGCTATGCAACTGTTTTGGTTGTTAGCTTATTATGATCAATGAAACACGGCTATGGAGAACTATAGGGTAGGAGGCCGATCGACAATGGCAGCATTTTCAAATTCTGTCCCGGTTTTTTGGTTAGTTCGCTATTGGCCGATAGATGGCTCTCGCGTGCGAAGTGGGCTGATGTTGTCTTCTTCTTCGTTTTTAATATGGAAAACTAGATCCTCCATAGATTTTAACTTTTACTTAAACCCTTTATTTTTCTGTGCTTTTACTTTTGACAATCAGTCTCGAAAAATTTCTTCTTCAGCCGATAAAATATTTTTTGGAAGGAACCCGTCTATTGGGAAACTGAAGCCTATACCTCCTAAGTGCTAAGGTTGCACTGCCCGTTTGACGAAAAATATCAAACATAAAACACTTTTCCCCAACTGAATAATAATATCTCATGTTAGTTAATTTTTACTTACAAAATAACTTTTCTACAATATTCGAAACGATTAATAATGCTGAGAATGACAGACTCAAATATAAATCAAGATAAAATCCATAGCAACCAAAACAGTTGCATAGCTATCTTCATGCTTTTTAACAATAATATATTTTTTCATATTTTTGTCAATGTTTGATGGAACGAAGAAAAGAATGCATGTGTGTGTTATATTTTTGAAATCGGAAGAAAAAGGACCATCTAATGCGCCTCTAATATACAGGGTGTCCCATTTAAAAAAATTAAATTTTTGCTTTTAAATGTGACATGTGACACCTACTGTCATTTTTGACAACACTCATAAAAACTTGGCTAAAAATGGTACATCTTGTTTTTTGAATGAGCTCGCTAACTCCAAATACAAAAAAGTTACAGGCTTTTAAAAGTGGGACAAACTAAATTGATAACACTGTACATTATGTCTACCAACCTTCCTTTTCATATTTGTGTTGCGCTACATGCTTGGTGAAAGTGTTTCATTACTGAGTAAGTAAAAATAATTACTTGTTATGTTTCACCAATTTATTCAGTTTCCTGACATACTTCGGCCCTTGCGAGTCATTTCTAAGGCCGGCCGTACACAGCCGGAATGTCTATCTGAATTCAGAAACGGAATTAACAATCTGAATTCAGAACGTATGGAATTGTATATATTTTTATTATAAAGCACACACATTCTGATTTTTTCAGATTATGCATTTTTCAAATTTTCAATGGGCCGGAAATCAGATTCTGGATTCCGTTTCTGAATTCAGATAAACATTCCGGCTGTGTACGGCCAGCCTAAAGGAGTACAAGATACTCATATACTTAAAAATGACCCGCGAGGGCCGAAACACGCGTCAGGAAACCGAATGAATTTATGAAACATAACATGTAGTTATTTTTACTTCCTGTGGATCTTGGTTACGAGCTCAGGTATTTGAAGAAACTTTGACCATAACTATCAAAAAAATGATAATAATAAAGTAAAGAATAGAAAGCAATCATTCGGGAAACTTAGTTTTATGGAATTAGAGTCGTGAGCAACTACATAAACGAGAAAACATTGAAAATTATGTATTTTGCAAACTTTCAATCTCGTTTAAGCCATATGGTATTGTATTTTGGGGAAGAAGTAGCCAGATACAGAAAATATTTGTGGTTCAGAAGCGTGTTTTTCGTTGTATAAAAAATGCATTTCAGAGAAAGCTGTAGAGATGTGTTTAAAGCCGAAAGTATTTTGACTGCACCCGCTTTGTATATTTTTGAAGCAATAATTTTCTTTAACTCGGATCCGTTTCAAACTGCAGGTATATTTCATGTGTTTAACACAAGGATAGTAAATGTCGATTACACAATTCACCGTTTAACATTGACTAAGAAGATTCCTTATTACATCTGCCTGCGATTTTTCAATAAATTACCAAATAATATAAAATCATTACATGTCTGAAAATTTTTAAAGTGAATACGCAAATTGTTAATTAAACTGGAACTGTATTTCATTTATGCATTTTTAAATAATTAGGCAAAGGTGTACTAAGCGGGTATTATTGGCTCTAGATAATAATTGTAATTATGGTATTTTTTTATTTTTGACGCCATTTATTATGTGTTGGGTATGTTACGTTATTATGTAGGTATTGTGAACACAATATGAAATATAAAGTTTATTATTATTTTTTTAATTTTCTTTTTCAGTTTTTTGTTGGTATTGTTGGCATTTTTTACAGCACAGAAGAAATTCATCTTAACCTGTATTGTTTAGGAACTTCCGTACTATGTGGCAAGTTTTGAGAATAACTCTTTTCTTAGTATTATTAAATACCTAACCAACTTTGGCATTAGGTAGCATAAAGTTTTATTCCAATAAATACAATCCTCTAAAAAACATAATCTAGTTGGTAATAACACTTATACAGGGTGTCCGGTAACTTATGGGCCATAGAGCAACTGGAGATAGTAGATATAAAAATATGTCTTTTGAGCCAAATTTGCCCCAGTAAAATGTTGAGATTAAAGAGATACAGGGTGTTGAAAGTGAAAATTAATTTTCGAAAAATGATAATTTTGAAACGGTTTAAGATATCGAATTCAAAATCGGTATAACTAGGTGTTCGAGAGTGAGAAATTCGAATTTGGTGTTAATTTGAAGATACTCCCTAGAGGGCGCTTGCTACGTGCTTCATGTTGAACTAATTCATCCATATTTTTTTTAACCGTGTAGTTACTAGTATTTATACTTTAAACTATAAAAGAATCTACCTTTTTACGTAAAAAAGGTACTCCTGGTCGATCTCGATATCTCAAGCCATTACCCAGATTCTAGGACTTGATGATAAAAAGGCAGAAAAAAAAACAAAATATTGGAAACTATTAAAAATTTGTTTTAATTCACTTTAGTAAATGTTGAAAGTGTCCACCGTTTACTTCAATACATTTTCTTAAGCTTTTTAACAAATGACGTCTCACATTCAGGAAGATATTTTGATTATCTCCTATAATGGCCGCTTCTTGAATTTTTTGTTCAAGTTCTTCCCGCGTATTGGATTCATCACCATATACCAAATCCTATATATGACCCCACAGATAAAAATCTAACGGGTTAATATCTGGGCTACGCGGTGGCCAAGGAAATTCGCTTCCGCGACCAATCCACCGGTGTGGAAAACGCTGATTTAAATGATTTCGAACAGGAACTGCAAAGTGTGCTGGGGCACCATCTTGCATGTACCACATATTGTGTCTTATGTTCAGAGGTATATCATCCAGAAGGTAAAGTAAATCGTTTTCTAAAAACTGCAAATATTGTTCTCCATTAAGTCTCTGCGGAAGCTGATATGGGCCGATCAAGAAATTGTCGATAATGCCGCACCAAATATTTATCGAAAACTCGTGCTGAAAATGTCTTTCTTTGGGTAGTCGTGGATTTTCCAAAGCATAGTGATGATTATTTGTCCATCAGTTAAAAATTCCGCATCTTGTAAAAGTTGCCTCGTCAGTAAATAATATTTTTCTCAGGAACATGGGATCTTCGTTATTCTTATTTAGTAGATTTTGACAGAATTCTGATCTGACTGGCAAATCTCCTGGCAGTAAATTTTGAGCGGGCGTGAAATGGTAAGGAAATAAATTTTCTGCATTGATGACTTCTGAGACGGTTGATTTACCTATTCCTGTAGAAGCTTCCAAATGCCTAGTGCTTAATTCAGGATTTTCCGCGATACGAACCAAGATCTCTTCTTCTTGTTCGACCGTTATAGTTTTCGGTCGTCCACCAGGATTTTTGACATAAAACGAACCTGTTTCACCTAACTGATTGAATATTCTTTGAAATATTTTTCGGTTTTGGAATGGAATGATTCTGGTTGGGTAGAGTTCTACATACCTTCTAAGTGCAGCCCGACAATTATAATTCTCTTGTGCATAAACGCAGACCATATCACGTAAATCACGGTTAGAAAACTTATTAAGCCTGGGCATTTTTATTTGAAAAGATCACAGTACTTGGATATTGCAAAAACTTTTTATTTACGTACCTTTGACGGGAAAAAGTAGAAAATAATGACAGTTTTCACCGCAACAAATTTTGTCAAAATGCAAGGCACACTTTGTGAATTAAATATTTCTCAGCAATCAACAAAATGTGCAATGAAACATTCAGACGCTAAAATCTGGGTAACGGCTTGAGATATCGAGATCGACCAAGAGTACCTTTTTTACGTAAAAAGGTAGGTTCTTTTATAGTTTAAAGTTTAAAGTATAAATACTAGTAACTGCACGGTTAAAAAAAATATGGATGAATTAGTTCAACATGAAGCACGTAGCAAGCGCCCTCTAGGGAGTATCTTGAAATTAACACCAAATTCGAATTTCTCACTCTCGAAAACCTAGTTATATCGATTTTGAAATCTTAAACCGTTTCAAAATTATCATCATTTTTCGAAAATTAATTTTCACTTTCAACACCCTGTATCTCTTTAACCTCTAACATTTTACTTGGGAAAATTTGGCTCAAAAGACATATTTTTATATCTACTATCTCCAGTTGCTCTATGGCCCATAAGTTACCGGACACCCTGTATAGCCGATAGAGACCAACTACAACTCATTGCACTCTATTAAAATCGAACGTTTATAAAGTGAAGAAATATGGTATAGCGTTTGAAAAAGTCGCCTGATATTGTGGACGTTTCAAGAATTGACCCTCTGCATGATCGACGAAAGGTTATCGGTTCCTTTTCGAACCAAGTTTCCCTCCAAATAAAACGCGCATAAATCAAAATAGTATATTAAATGCATCACATCCGCACACCCTATTTTTTGCATTAATATATTTGTTAAATTTCCGCAAACGCATGTTTTGAGCAAACACTAACCCCATAATTGTTTTAAAGATATTGTAGAAATGGGATTGCCAATTAAAAAAGTAATCGTATTCATAACTTTTAAGACTGGAAGAAAATTACTTTGTTAACGAGAGCGAACAAACAATAATTGAGGGAGGAGGTCATTGACTGAAGGACCTTAGGGAAGAGCCGCCACTGTATATTATTTTATTTTTAAAACCCCTATTAGTTTCTTAACAACAACAAACAAATTTATAGCAGTAAAAATAAAAGTCCCTAACAATTATGCTAGCACTACCACTATTAATGGGACAAAACTGTCATATATTATAAATTATGCTAGCACTACCACTATTATGGGACAAAACTGTCATATATTATATTCTCTTACCATTGGTTTCTTTAAAACTTAAATAAGCTGGATTTGCAGTTGCTAAAGTCTACTGAAAGTTTCTTCCTACAACTACACCAGTAAATATTAATGAGTTTATAAAACTACCAAGAACAATACCATAAAACGGCCGTGCCCTTCGCTAAGTGGTTCCCGCCATATATTTTAATATACCACACTTCCAGTTAAACGTCTGCATTGTAACAATACTACCTTTGGCACTAATTTATATTTGTATGGTCGAACTCGAACAAACCATGCAGTCATAAATTGTATGTTGATGTAGCCCAGTTCCGCGCAGACGGTAATGAAATGCGTTTTACGAGTGTTAATAGCCGTATTACCATTGAGTATTAAATGATCGCGAAAAATCGTCGCACTTTGGATATCGGTAGCGTTGATATGGCCATGAAATTTCTGTACTTGTACTAAGGTATTATTTATTCCGTGGTCAAAGTTAAGTAAACGATGAGTTGTCCATTTGTCTGTAAAGTGTGAATTTGGGCGCCCTCTGAACTTGTCGCCCGGGGCATAGGCCCCGGCTTGCCCCCCCCCCCCCCCCCCCCCTAGATCCAAGGCTACCTAAACGTGCCTCACCAGATAGCCGAACCTTTTCAAATATTCATCGCCGTCTTCACTGGCAGTGGCGTATTTACAAATTTGCCGCTAGTAGGCTATTCAATTTTTGCCGCCCCTATACCAGTGACGGCTCGTGAGTTGTGAAACAGGTGAAGTGTTCGGGAAAGAAAAAGCCCGCTGCAGGCGAAAATTTTTTAAGACCACGCCCAAATTTGGTCAATAATTTTTAGTAGATAAATATTTTAAAAATTTATGATTACCTACTTATTTTATTGAAAATGAAATTTCTTTCTGCAAAGCCAGTAAAGTTCCAACTACCTTTTTTTTATCCCCATTAGCAGGCACGGCCAACAATGTTTATTTAAAAAAATACTACCCGTCGACCATTAATAAAGATTGTACCATTTATTTCTGTAAGATAAAAAAAAAATGTTGTGCCAAATTTGCCGCCCTAGGCTCTAGCCTACTCGGCCTAATGGTAAATCCAGCACTGGAAACTGGTAGTTTCCATAAAGGTAAATCGGAAGGTAGGCCTCGAACTGTCAGAACACCCGAAATTTAGGAAGCGGTGCTACAGGAAGTTAACGAACATCCTGAGACAAGTACGAAGAATATCGCAAGAACTCTTAAATACTTGTCATCAAATTCTTTGGCGAATTTTGTTTGATTATTTGTTATATCCATACTATATTTTAAGAGTACAGGCATTACTTCCCAGGGATTTTCCACAGCGTGTGAACTTCTGTCAGGTACCTTCAAAACGTTACACTAAATCCGCAGTTTCAATGACGAATTATGTTCACAGACGACGCAAATTTTTCTAGGAATGCTATTCAAAGTTTCCACAATAATCATGTGTGGGCGGACGAAACCCCCATGCCATAACCGAAACGAAAAGTAGAGCTAATTTAATTTAATTAAGAACGGTGTGCCTGAGGAGAAAAACGCAGGAGACCATTTTTATGTAGAATTGACCAGGCTAATCAGAAATAATATCCACATGCCTTTCAAGCGTTGCAAAGTTTGAACGTACTTTGCCGACTGCGGTTAGAATCGCGAAATCGATAAAGGGAGATTTCTTCGTATTCTATTCTAAGTGCGTTATTGTATTGCATATCCTGTTTAATTGTATGTATTAGGTAGCCGTGTGCCCCCTCAGCCAAAACGAATCCTAGGTGCGCCACGATTCAACCCAATTTCTCTTAAATCGGTCAGCAATTACGTCCGTTCTCCTTCGCGTAAGTAAGTACCATAATAAAAGTTTGTTGCCTTTATGAATATAAAATATATTTTTCGTATTTTTACATAAGTAACGTAAGAAATTTGCAAATGCTTTATAAATGCAAACTATAGACGAAAAAAATTATAATATGATATATATGTAACCAAACATAGCCAGAAAGTATCAAATAATATTAATTGAAGGTAGGTACTACAGGGAAAGAAGGGGGAAGAATAAGATATTCATAATTGTTAGGATAGCACATTCAGAGAATAAGACTTCATAAAACTTGTATAAATCTTAATGTATACATAATAAAACTTTACAAAAAATCGATTTGGGTTTTGGATTAAGCCCTAGAAAACAAATACTTTTATTTTATTGTCGAAACTTAAACAGAAAAAAAAATGTTTCAGACCACGTACAGACTTTTCCTTGAAAAGGTAGTACTTATGAGTAACTTGCAACATATTTTTAGTTAAAATAATACAGTTACACAACGAAGGTTTGTACAAACACCTAAAACTTAATTATTGATTTATAAATCAAGTAAAATATACAAAGATCACAAGAAATACAAAAACTCCTAGTAGAAAAAGGTTAAAAACTTTTTGCATATAGGTCACAGTTACAGAAAAATAAGAATTTTTTTAAAAATTTTAAAAATATCTTGTTTCTAAAAGTTTTAATTGATTAAGCTTTTAGCCATATCGAATATTATTGCTGCAAGGTTATCTTATGTTAGGCAAGAATGATCTATAGTATTTCCCCGTAGGTACCTTCAATTAAGTACATTTGACCGTGATTAGGAGTGAAACGCCTATTTTCTAGGTTGTTGAATAATATGACTAGAAGATTTGTTGGTATGGGCAACTGGAGGTTTTTCTTTGTGAAAGCTCTGAACAGCTTCAGGCGAAAAATCGGCGTGTCCTTTGACTACTGCCCCAGATACAGTGGTTACCCTAGGGGGGCTTCCGGAAATGGTAATGCCAGTTGTATCTTCAGTGAGTCCTCCAGAGTCTCGTCTTGTTTTATTCTGAGTTATCCTCATTCCTCCGGCCTTTACTAAAAAATACATAAGGTTACATTTAAGCAATGGTAATTTTCAATCAAGATATTTTCTCATTTAAGGAAAGACAAGTTATTTTTTAAATTTCCACTTTGCTAAGAAACTCTCTTCTACATATTGGCTATTGAATACGTCTTTGAGTAAGGAACGATTACGTTGAAGGGTTTTTATGGTTTAATATGTTAGTTGGGCACCTAAAAAGGACAAAATCACAAAGTGGTACCAAGTTTAGGGGTGCGTTTTTGAGAAACGACCGAAAAATGGCGCTTTTTTAGTTGTTTGGAAAGGATTTTCACACCACACCTCTCGTGACTTCCGACTTAGGCTGCCTATTAAATAAAGTCAGTGCTCAACAGAACGTAAAGTCGTTTCATTTCCTTCTCCTAACCTTATCCCCACCATCAGAAAGACCGTATTTTATTCAATTTTTGGATTCTTCAGAAAATTTTAGAATTATTTCATGTACAATATCCTATACCTATCTTCAACTGTTGGAAATGGAAATATGGTTTTCAGAATTACTGCAAAAATTAACAACACACTCATAAGTTATTTCTTGATAATGTAAAAAACAAAAAAAAATACTGTAGGAGACGTTGAAAATGCTCGCCGTGAATGTCTTGGCAACATCCTAATCTTAAATAGAAATTTCTTCTAATGTTACTGAACATCTCAGGCGTGACCAATCTAATCGCAAGCGTTATTCGTCTTCTTAAGTCAGCTAAGTCGAGGGGTTTAGTTTTGTATAAATATTTTTGACATAACCCCATAAGAAGTCCAATGGCGTCAGATCAGGGGATCGTGCTGGCCATTCCATCGATCCTCGCCTCCCTATCCACCGATTTGGAAATACTTGGTTGAGATACTGCTGGACATTGATTTGGTAATAGGACGGTGGTCCGTCTTGCTGAAACCATATATTCGCTGGAAGTTGTGAGTTTGCTGGATCAGGATATAATGTTTGTCAAAGTTGGCAAGACATTATTTTGGAGCAGTGCTAAATAATTATTGCCCTTAATGAAAAAGGGACCTATGATATGATCTCCAACTATTCCTGCCCAAACATTAACCTTTTCAGGATATTGCGTATGTTCTTCTCTAATCCAGTGAGGATTTTCCCTAGACCAATAGCGGCAATTCTGACGATTAGCATGACCGTGAAGTATAAAGGTACACTCATCAGAAAACAACATGCATGGTCTAATTGGATCACATTGTTATCTAGCATTGCCATCATTTGTTCACAAAAATACGTTCTTCCATGAGCTCATGAGTGGGTATCCATTTATTTTCTTGTAATGTTCGAATAATCGATGAATGATGAATCGAACATTGTGATTGTTTTTCGACTAGAAATATGTGGGGTTTCCTTAAACTCAAGCATAATGTCTAATTTGGTATAATCACTTATTGCATTGGCAGCTACGTTTGGAAATTTTTCATGAAATAAGCGAGCCACTTCCATTTGTGTCCATCTTTTATCTCCATAACCAATCATCTGTAGAATTGTTATGTTGTGCATTTCTGTTAAATAAACCATTATTCTGATGTACAGTTAATGAAATTTAAACGACTATAACACTGACAACTACTGTCATGCGGACAGACAACAATTTGCTAAGGTTAGGAGTATAAAACAAAAGTAAACAAAACTATATATACTTTTTTTTTTATTTCATATCAGTAAAAAGAAATGCTAAAATGCAATAAATCTAAAAATACTTAATATTTCCGAAACAGTTGAAGATAGGTATAGGATATTGTACATGAAATATGTAATATATACAGGGTGTTGCATTTAAAATAAGAAAGTTGGTATTGCCCACTGTCACATGACACATCCTGTATAAAAAGTTTTTATTGAAAAAAATGCGCAACTAGAAATACCAATAGACGCATCCGAGAGTTTTTTCGGACACGCTCCCATGTATTTATGATTGAATTTATTCCATTTGGCTGATAGGTATACACACTGTATAGTAGAGAAATACGGTCAAATTTGGGGGCCTGTGGGAAATAAATGATTAAAGTTGCCGACATATTTTTTTCAATAAAACACATATTTTTATTTAAAATTTTCATATTTAATATTTTTTAAATAATTTTCCTTCATGTGAGTGACACCTGACACTTGGGGTAAGTCTGCCAATTTGTTTTGTCCGTCCCGTTTTCTATTTAATTTAAATTTATTTTAGCCCACTGGTGCTGATGATGCTAGAAAGCATCGAAACTTGTTCACCCCCTAATTAATTGACTATTAATATATTTGTGGAGACGACTTTGGGTTTAATTTTCCTTCATGCATATTTTTATATGGAGGGCGGGGCCGAACCTTCTGCACCTCCTGAAGGTAAAAATAAAGTTTTTTATATATCTCGAAAACTACTAACGATAGAAATCTGATTTAAGTTTCATATAAAGCCTTTTTTATGAGTAAAATAAAGTTATTAGGACAAAAGCTGTATCTTATGTCATTATTCTGTTATTTTAAAAAACTAAATATTTTATTATTAATAACTTATTATAGTCTAATAAACACAGAAAAGGCATATTTACTTAATATATGTATAAAAAGTGTCACTGTCAAATAAAACGCAAATAAGCCAAAAAATATATGTTTTTATTATTGGGACTTTTGAGCCAAAGAGCGGTTCCCAGTTCACGCTTAAAATTTTCATGCGCCACAAATATTATCTCATCATATTAATATGTCGGTCTTAGTTTAGATACGTTGTTACTTCCGAGTATGCATTTTTTTCAAAAGATTTTAATGCAACAATATATTCTTTAAACTTAAGCAAAAAGAAAAGTATCTGTGAAAATCGCAAGTCAATATTTTGTTTAAATCCGAAAATATGGAAAATAAAATAAAAAAACAAAAAGAAACTGACGTTTCAACACGGTATTTGTATAGGCAAGAAGTGTCTTCTACAAAGCCATAATCATAACAGCAGTTCTTTAATCTAATGTTCTGTAAATTGCCTTTATTTACAACAAAAATATTAAAGGAGTTGCATTAATGGAACAAATTTCCGTAAAATTGTAAGTGGGCTGTGAAACAAAAAAAAGGAAGAAGGCTTTGATTATTTGTCAAAGTTTAAATGTGCAATCGCTCGCTATACTTGGACAGCAGGACATCAATCCAGATTAATCACTGATTTACAACATTTTATCTGTCTTGTATACAGCCCTTATGAAAATTTAAAGAAGCCTTCATAGTTAAGGTATTGGCTCTATACTAAATCACATATAAATAGAGAACAGTTACCGCCCATAAAAAATAGTTTCTACCCTAATAATATGGATATCACATATTGCAACACCCGCACCATTAGATCCATTAATATAAACCTGTGCTGACAATGGCCAAAACTATTGCTCCATTTGAGATCATTAATTTGATATCATGTTCTTGTAAAAAAAAACAATGTGTGATTTAAATCGTTATTTGCAAATGTGTTCCAAAAAAACCTATTTTTGGTCTTAGAATACGGTTGCGAAATTGACTATTTTATTGTAGTCAGTACATTCGAGTATTTAAATACATATAATACCTTTTTTAAAGAAAGGAAAATTCATTTCCATTAAAATTGAGCTTAATCTTATCCTCGTTAAGTGTTATTTGAAACGTCTAGCAATTATTATTAATAATTATGCGATACCGTTGGTAACATCCGCTAGAAATCTTGGTAAGTATTATTTTTGATTAATATTTGACCTTTGAAGTTCATATAAAAAAACATTTAAAAAATGCTTACTATGAACTTAAAATTTTATATAATTTTAATTGTACTGATACAAAATTAAGGCTAAATTCTATTATTTTAAGTGGTTTAGTTTATGGTGATGTTATAAATTATCATAAAAATATAAATTATAAAAACAAACAAAAGTTACAAATATTACAAAATAATTGCAGACGATTTTCGACTAGCCTTTGAAAATACAACCATGCATGTTATTCCAACCTATAGACAACGTAACATTATAAACCTTGAGTTTAGACTTGAAATTCATTTAAATTAATAATAATAATAAAAGTTTATTCAAATATTTTTTTGACATTTAATGTTAATATATTTTTTTTTTGTATAAACTATCAATTCCGAACTCAGAAGTAAAATACTTGTTTTGAGTTAAATAATACAGTGTCACCAGTAAAGTCTGCATCATATGGGATTTTTTTTATTAATAGCTTTATTCAAAATTTGACTTTGGCATCAAGTTCTGCTTCGATCGAGATGAAAATTAAGCAAAAAAATAGTAGTCACGTGATTCGCATTAGGTATCTGTCAAATTTTTATTTTTTCCAAAAAATAATTCAAACTTCTGAAAATATCGAAAAAAGTTATAAGAAAAATTTTTTAAATGCAGTTTCCAGTCCACATGCAAAATTTCAACTGCATAAGATAATTTTGATTTTTTACCCATATTTTGTAAATTGCACCACTTTTGCAAAATAAGACTCAACGCAACCTACATAAAACTTCTTAGTTTTGACAGTGCTTTATTTCAGATACATTTTCTTTAAAGTAGCGCCATATTAAATGTGTGTTTTTCTACAAAATCAAAATTGGGCTACTAAAATTTGGTCGCACGTGATGCAAAGTTTATTTGTTTTTGACCCTGTACTTATAAGGTAACTTCATAAAATAAGTAATTTTGAAAACGTAGTTTGTGTCTAAAAGTAATACACCTTAATATTAAAACAAAAAGAACACAGTGTCATCAGTAAAGTGTTCATTAAGTGGAAAATAAATTTTAGTTTAACTTAACGTAAAGTTTATCTATTTTCAACGATTTAATCTAAAACCCCCTTTACTTTATTTTTTTACTTTCAGGCATACCCTACGTTTTCAAAAATACTTATTTTATGAAGTTATCTTATACAGGGTCAAAAACAAATAAACTTTGCATCACATGCGACCAAATTTTAATAGCCCAATTTTGATTTTGTAGAAAAACACACATTTAATATGATATGGCGCTACTTAAAAAAAATGTATCTGAAATAAAGCATTGTCAAAACTAAGAAGTTGTTATGTAGGTTGCGTTGAGTCTTATTTTTCAAAAGTAGTGCAATTTACAAAATATAGGTAAAATATCAAAATTATCTTATGCAGCTGAAATTTTGCATGTGGGCTAGAAACTGCATTTGAAGAAACTTTTTTTAATAACTTTTTTCGGTATTTTCAGAAATAACCCCACTTTTGAATTATTTTTTGGAAAAAATTTAAATTTGACAGATAATGCGAATCACGTAACTACTATTTTTTTGCTTAATTTTAGTCTCGATCGAAGCAGAACTTGATGCCAGTCAAATTTCGAATAAAGCTATTAATAAAAAAAATCCCATATGATGCGGACTTTACTGGTGACTGGTGACACTGTATAATATTTTTGTCAAGAATATATTTCATAATTCAGGCACAACTAGATTATAATATAAAACGAATATGACAATATTTTATTGGTAGGTATATTTTATATCACTATAGTATACCAAGATACAATATTATGTTATGTATATATATACAGGGTTCTGCAGCTGCAGGTATCTGGTTCCACGTTAATTAAAAAAAAAACGCTCGGACCAGTCGATTTTTATTTCGAGGGGGACATCTTTTGCGTATATTGTCAATCTTGTTACTTCAAGCCCCTAGGAGGGAGGGGGTAAGATCTAAATCTTAAATGGATACCCCTATTTTATATAATTTTTTTGGATTCTGCATAAAATTCTGAAATTTTTTTTAATAAAAGCATTATTAGTCTATAATAAACAGTTTCCGAAATATTGACTCTTGAAAAATGAGATTTTTGAACTTTGACAGCGTCTAGCTTTCTAACTGTACGTCTTAAAGTAAAACGGCTTACATGTTCCTATCTTCGATTTTTATTATCTTTCCAATAGTGTCAACTTCCGGTTAAACCAGAAGTACTATATTTCCCGGTTTAACCTAAATCTAAAAATATGCATATACTGTTTAATTTATTATCGATTGAATTATATATTTGATTTGTTAGGTGACAAATTGCCTCTTGTGTAGATTTATTTTTTTGAAATCCAAATTGTTTTATTCATAAAGCAATTTTTACTAAAAAACATGTATATGAAAAAATTCAATTTAGAATTAACCATAACTTGAACAATAGAAATGAAAATAATTTGGAAATACCAATACATGATAAGGAAAAATATAAAACTTATTTTTAATATAATAGTTCAATAACATAATATAACAATATAGGTACTTACAATCTGATATAAAAAACTATTTAAAAGTAATTTTAAAAAACATTACCTTAGGGTCGGATTGGAAAACTGATTAATTGTTAATCAAAATTCTACCTTTTTTTGCCAACTAGTATGTTTACTGTCACCAGTAGTTTCATTTTTAGTTGTTATATTTTATTATTTTTATATTTTGCCACAAATAAGTATATTTATTATTATTATTTTATATGAGGGACAATATTTTTTTATACTTCGAATCATATTTTCGTTATACGTAAGATAATTATTTTCCAACCTCGGTTCATTGTGCAAGTATATTTTTTGTACTATTAACTGATCGGATGGTATACTTCTTCCAAATTTAATATAACCACTTCCATAAAAAAAACACACAATGTATACAAATACGCACGTTTACGGGTACAAAACAAAATTTTTGCATTGAATGGGAGGCTAGCGTCCGGTTCTTACGCAGTGAGAGTTGTCTCAAGAGAATTGGGGAAGAGTGTGGGTAGAATGGTTTATTTTTCACTTGTTGAGAGTCAGTATGGTATTGCTTTTTGGGGACTTAGTAGTAAGGGCCTATTGGGCTCTACATTGGTTTTGCAAAAGAGGGCATTAAGATACTTGTGTGGTGTTAATTGTCATACTCACTGTAAACCTTTATTTGTCAGGGAAGGGATTTTAACTTTGATTGGAATTTTTATCTTGGAAACCTTATCCATAAAAAATATAAAAATTATGCTACTGTAAATGATATTCCTCTTCCTATACCAAAAACAACTATCACCAAAAATTCCTTGATATTTGAGAGCATCAAAATTTATAACCACATACCACTGGCTTATCGGCAGGTGATTGATGAAAAGATTTTTAAGCAAAGACTAAAAAGGCAACTAATTACTAGACCCTACTATACTATCCAGGAATTTTACGATAATAATATCTAGGCATTTCCTTTGATTTTTAATTTTGTTTAATTAAAACTGATGATATTCCTGCCAGATTTTTTGGTAGGATTGCGCTTGTCTTCATCTTATAGATTGATTTGTTTGTACATTTTTTTACCATTACTGTTTTATTGTCTTATAATGTGTGATTATCTATTTATTTGTTTATTGGATTACTTATTCTTACTTTATATAGTGAACATTGTAATTTACATACATAATAATAGCTTTGTTAACAAGATGTACTTCTCTAACAATAAAGTGTATTTTGATTTGAAAAAAATGGCGTTAAAAAGCACTTTATGGTGTTTTCTGTAAGTATATTTGTTGCTAGAACACTTTTGGTTAAGTAGCAGACAAACATTTAAAAAAATGAACGTCCTACCTTAATTTAAACCAGAGATATTCGCCGCCAGAAGTTTTACACCCCCGCCGAAGTTAGGGTCCAACGTGGATTTTCATATAAAAGAAGACATTATATATCTATCATAAAAAATTAGTCTCCTGCTTTAATCATTTATTTCCCACGAAAAACCGTATGCGCCTCTACTAATAGGATTTTGAATCAAGATGGTGTTTTCTATGAATTTATCAAATGGGGCTATTATGATAAAAAAATATAAATTTTATTTTTAAAAATCTCAAAAAATTATTTGATGTAAACAATGGGGTTATCTGCCCAGTTTTGAGGGCAAAATACAAAAAAACAATAGATCACCGTAAAAATTTAACAAAATGCTGTATCAAAATTAGTGTTGCCGCCGAGACGAGAGATTCTCGTCTCGTCTGGCCCTCTCTCGACGAGACGAGAGAGATTTCTCTCGAATAAAGCTCCGAGACGAGACGAGAGAAGTACCCTCTCTCGTCGAGAAATTCTCGGCTGTCTCGGATCTCTCTCGAGCAAAAAACGTAACTTTTTTGAGCTTTTTTAAATCTTCTTAAATTCCTCTTTGCAAAAATATACATAATGTCTATATTTGGACCAGCGGTTTTCGAGTTATTTAACTGCAAATAGTTTCATCTAGTTAGCCGTGCTTGGCCATTCAGAACATATTTGACGTTTTATCGCTGGATAAAATTATTTGCAGTCAAAGAACTCGAAAACCGTCGGTCCAAATATGGACATTATATATTTTTGATAAGAGGAATTTAAGAAGATTTTAAAAATCTCATAACAGGGTGTCCCAAAAAAAATATTTTTTTAATTTTCAGATTCTACATAAATTTATAATTACTTTTATTAAATGCATTATTATCCTATAGTTAATAGTTTCCAAGATATTGAGTTTTGAAAAATTATATTTTTGAGTTTCGACAGCCTATAGCTTTCTAACAGTACATCTTAGAGCAAAACTGCGCATGTCTATATCTTCCATTTTCACTATATTCCCAAATCAATCAAACTTCCGGCTAAACCGAATGTAACTCGAAAGCAGGAAATATAGTTCTTCCGGTTTAACCGGAAGGTGATTTTTTGGGAAGATAATAAAAATTGAAGATAGGGACATGTGAGCCGTTTTGCTCTAAGACGTGCTGTTAGATCTGTCAAAACTCAAAAATGACATTTTTAAAAGTCAATATCTTGGAAATGAAAATTTCTTACCATGCTGGTGTTTTGAACCACCCTGTATAATAGACAAAAATAATTTTATAAGAGGCACCTCTTAACCCTTAATAAGCTTCGTCAAAAGTTTTCCGCTATCTTGGTGGTACAGGAGATATTGACCTTTGTCGCACTAATGGGCCACCCTGTAGTAAATACCAAGCAAAGTTTTAACGCATTTAGGTTAGGTTCTGTCATATTTGACATTATATTGCACACAATTTATGTCAAATATGATAGAACCTAACCTAAACGCGTTAAAATTTTGCTTGGTTTTTACTATATTTGGTTTAAATCACGAGGGAATCGAGACGAGAGAAGGTCGTCTTTCGTCTCGTCTCGCCCTCTCTCGACGAGAGATGCATTTTATCTCGTCTCGTGGCAACACTAATCAAAATAGCCCTACATTTGGGGCTTATATAATTGTATATATTATATACACTGCTTTAATTCTGTGTTGAAGATATACTTAAAATACGTGAGGCTAGTATGATACACTATTATCCTTTATCATTTTTCCCTGCAATTTTAACAGTAATCTTTTACTTAAGTATTTTTTAAGTTACAGTAAATTAATTTCATGTGTTTTTTTTCACCAAAGCTAGTGACTAATACGTGTAAAACAGGGGGGGGGGGGTGACCACTCGCCGCAATACATGTACATCTCGTCCGAAATCATTCGCAATCATATGGAAATCATCTCGCAATCCCGCAATCATACAGAAATCTTCTCGCAATCCCGCAATCCTTCCCGCAATTCGGCAATCCTATTGGCAATCCCGCAATCATGCCCGCAATCATTCCTATAATCGCTCGAATTCGCTTGGGGTAGGAGTAATAATAATAATAGGAGTTAACGATAGCGACGCCTCAGGGGCCGCTCCACCTAGGTGTAGCTACAACTAGACGTACCGATTAGACTATCGTGCCATACAAGAAAGGCCTAATTTCTTTTTTCTATGACATTGCTTCTTCTTAGTAGCACAAAATAATTATTTAAGAAATGTTAAAAAATACTTCTATTAAGTACCTACTATCTAAAATTTGACAAAATACGTTATTTACATTATATGTTCATAACAATAATAAACAATAAACCTGTTAAGAAAAGCGCTGACCCAGCTCGCGATACACCTTTTCTTCCAAATATCAATATTAAACATTTTTCTTTGTTTTATAATTGACAACTTTTAAAATTCTGTAAATATTTAATTTGGCGTTTTTTTTTCTATATTTTCCGTTTTAAACGATGTTCTATGCCTAATTATGAGAAAAGAAAGATATTTGCAAATTTTAAGAAAAATTTTCCGACATTTTTCCATTTTATCAGAAAAATTTCGTAATATTCATAAATTACCATTCTTCTCAGAAAGTATAAACTTTAGGAAAAAATTTATATACCTAAAAAGTTGTATATCGATGAGATCTTCATCTTAGGCGGGTGACACTAGGGTTGTGGATTTGACCGGTCAATTTGTTTTTAGTCAATTGACTGAAATAAATTAAAATTTAAAAATGCAGTGGATGAACCTAACTATACTTGCCAAATTTCTTATTTTGTATTTTGGATAAAATTAATTTTTTATAACAAGTTTTGCTTGTTCTGAAAGTCTATTGCCATACCTAAATTTTATACAGGGTGGTCAAATGGATGATATAGTTAGGTCCATCCAGGTACACATTCTATAAGTGTATATCTCAATTTGTTTTTAGTCAATTGACTGAAATAAATTAAAATTTAAAAATGCAGTGGATGAACCTAACTATACTTGCCAAATTTCTTATTTTGTATTTTGGATAAAATTAATTTTTTATAACAAGTTTTGCTTGTTCTGAAAGTCTATTGCCATACCTAAATTTTATACAGGGTGGTCAAATGGATGATATAGTTAGGTCCATCCAGGTACACATTCTATAAGTGTATATCTCAATAGTTTATTTTTATATAACCATGAAAACATGAACACTTAAAATAAAATATCAGACTCGGGTAATTAGGTAGCTGAATTATTACGAGCAGTAGCCAATGGTAAATTTTCATCTTCGGAGTCAGATTCTATCTGCATGAGTGATGTAAATTGCTCCACAGCAGATACATTTTCCTTTTACTTTGTTTTCTGCTCTTATTTCGGTAAAACAATTTCAAATTTTGGTTTTGGACTTCCCCAACCCCAAACTCATCGTAAATGCGTCGTCGCGTCGTTAGTTCCCAAAAATGCAATGCAAGTGCAAACCCTAACTCTGGCAAATACGAAATGAAAATAAATAGACTGAGAAGGAAATGTCTATGAAAATGGTATAAAAAGAGAATAACAATAACTTCTCTATTCCTTTCCTTCATTGTGATTGAATCCGTTCCGGGAACCACTAATAAACGAGGCCGACTATTGGGATTCCCAGGATCAGGTGTTATTGTTTTCTTAAATAACGGCGCTATAACGATACACTAAACATTATCCTGGGTGGTAGAAGGTAATCTGGACAGATCACAAATGCATAAATAATAAAATAAAATTGATATATTTTGACCCGTCAAATACGTCATGGTATGGTCAATGCGGTCAATTGACCATGCCCAACTCTAGGTGACACACTGGAAAAATAAGTTTCATGAAACTTGTGGCTCAAGCAAGTCACGTCAAACTTTTTTCTTATGTCAATGCACACTCGAGAAACTTGCTTCTATGACAGAATTCTTTAACATTTCCTCGGATTAAGACGTAATTTTGTTGTGGTGGGTAAACCGCCGAATTATTAGCGAAGAGAAAAAGACGATTCTGGGTAGATCCTGCTAACATCGTTAACCTAAAATATAGCGATAGTGTTGTTGGTAAAGAACTCCGGTAATAACATCCTGATTAGTTTTAAGGAATTTTACAGGGTGAACATGCAAAACTTCTACCACTTATTAGGATTTTCACACGGGAAATAAATTATAAAAATCACATGTAGGTATATACTCTCTCAAGTCCAAGAACCTATATGAATTTAATGGCAACAAATTTCAGCAAAACACAGCACGTATAATTTTTTTTTTAATTCTGTCAAAATTTCAATTTGAGAGGTAGAATTTTTTTTATATTTTTTCACAAATCTTAGCGATAATATCTATACGACCTAACGTTTATTTCATTATATTCGTTTATTCTAATAATTCTGACATATTGACAGCTGTCAAATTTTGACAGGAGAATTTTTTGCGTATTTTTTTCAACTTTTCACCGTCAAGATACAAACGACCATATTTATGGTTTTTTCATTAATCTATTTTTTTTAAATCGATTCGACATATTGACAGGTGTCAAAATTTGACAGGAGAATTTTTTGCGTATTTTCCCCGAAGTTTCCGCGTCGAATGCTATACGACCATATATTTTGTTTCGTCAATATCAAACTTTTTTTTATACTTGACACCTGTCAAAATTTGACAGGAGAATTTTTTGCTTATTTTTCCCAAGGTCTCCGCATCAAATACTATATGATCCCATAGTTTGTTTTGTGAATATAATCCTTTTTTTTATACTTGACAGCTGTCAATATTTTACAGTTTAATTTTTAATTATACGTTCCGCTATGGGAACCTTGGTATCCTTATATCCTCCAATAGCTAGTTTTCTCAATTTTGCTTATTTTGTAATTTTTTGACTTTGACAGCTGTCAAATTTTGACAGGAGAATTTTTTACGTATTTTTCCCAGAATCTCCACCTCAATGTCTATACGACCCCCCACTTTGGTTCACCCAAATAGCAAATTGTTAAATTGACATTTACAGCTGTCAAATTTTGACAGGAGAATTGTTTGCGTATTTTTCCCGTATTCCTTGGGTCACTGTCTATACGAACTGCTATTTTTTTTTTTGACAGATATCGAAAATTTCCAAATTTGACATTTTGACAGGTTTTTTTATATACCGCTTGTCAATAAGATTTGGCAGATCTGAGATATACGTTTTGTAGTATACCACTACCGTAGCCTCCATACCAAATTTCGTTAAAATCGGATAAACTATAAGGAAGCTAGAGCGAAAGAAAATTTTGACATATACTTTATACAAGAGCTGCAGCTCGCAAGGTACATACGATTTTTACGAAAAGTTTTTTTTTCGTTTATGTTTCCAAAACGAAGGAAACGGTCGCATCCAATTTAAAAAAAAAAAAAAAATTTTTTAAATTTGACATTTCCCCGAAATCTCCGCCCTAGAAGGAATACGACTTAATTTTTTCAATTTTTTTCGTGACCACTTTTTTGCAATTTTTGCACTCGCTCGCTCAAATACAAAAGTACTGAGTGGTTTTCCAGGACACTTAACGAGTCACATATTTAAATATAATTTTAGATCGTTTCCATAATACAAACAGGTCAAATTGCGAACTTTACCCTATTTTTAAGTCAAATAAAATATAAAATCCTCATTCAGTCAATAGCAGCGCCAAGACAGTCTCGAAATTTTATCGCAATCACCGGCAATCACTAGCAATCATACGCAATCACCCGCAATCGCCCCCGCAATCAGGAAATCATATGGCAATCCTTGGAAATCAGGGATTTCCAGGAAATTATAGGATTTCCGCAATACATGTAAATTTTTTTTGATGAGTGGTGTAAAATTATAGTTGGTAAGGTGATTGCTAGTTGTGGAATTGTTAAAAAAAAAACGTAAAATGCTGTAGGCAACTTTTAATTTACAGAGGAAGCATTTAATAAAATAAAAATAACAGCCCCATCGAAAGGCAACAAAAGACAACTTACAAACGAAAAGTTAAATGTTCAGCTGTGTAATAATAACAAAAATAACATCTCTAGTGAAAGTCAACGAAATACAATTAAAAAACGAAAAGTAAAATGTCTAAGTCGAGGTCTGTATTATAATATACAAACAAAATACTGAACATAGATAAACAAAATTAAATTCTTAATTGCCTCAAACACAGGCACTTCTTTTTCAAAAATGTATTTGTCCCTTTTCCTGATTAGGTAGGTATATTGGGAACGGGCTGTTTATTAGCGATATTATTACCTATATTATTCTCTCTAACTTTAAAAGTTTTCTTATTATTTTCAGAAATAAGTTTTTTTAAGGTTTTTACTTCCTTTCCTCAATTACAGCTACGCTTAAATAGGTATATCTGCCTTAACATTGCTAAAATTTAACAAATTAGGCGCCAAATTAAAGCTATACTTAAGTCTGCCTTACATGATGGTAACCATAAACACATATTATATTTTTATCTATAGTTTTGGCTGCAGTAAAAGTGATCACTATAAAAATAACAGTTCAGTAAAAAAAATTGTAGCTAAAGTAGAAACATTTTTTTATTTTCCAAATATTTTAGGTTTTTGAAACAGTGAGTAGCATGACTTGTAAGTAAGTATAGGTATACCTATATAATTTTCTACTTCACCAATTATTCTCACTTTAATTTGTGGACTTTAAATACTTTTTAGCTAGCTGTAGCATAATAGCCTCATTACTTTGGCCCCAGTTGACCTTACATATTATTATGTGCATGTGCAATTTATATAATATATTATTATTTAATCACTATTACCACTGTATTTCACTCTAAAATTGAACCAGTCTTCATTCTGATTTGCACTGCATAGCTTCTGCCCTTGCAGCAAAGAGCATAGAAATAAAGATAGGAAAAGGGCAGAGCATTATATTGGCAGAGTCTAGTATGACAGCTCCACCCAACCGAGTACTATTAATAATAATATAGGTACAGGGTTTTTCCGTATATTTTGGAGCACCACTGGAGCTTTTATTTAAAGACCTAAAAAAAACTTTAAATTACCAAAGTTGCATGATTTCTCCTGAACTGCCAGAATTTGTTATCGGACAAAACAAATGAACATCGTAAATTTGTTTAATAATGCTAATGTCAATTTTTTTAAATGGAACACCCTGTATATTAATTTTTTTTTTAACTCCTCACTCTTTTCTGATTCCAAATATGTATATATGTTATATGTTTGTTTCATAAATTATTATCATTATTTATATTAATTATTGTTACTGAATAAGCATGTTTTCCTCATACCAATAGAGATACCGATATAGATTTTCTAATCCGCAATATTTTGAAATGAAATTTTGCCTAAACGACTAAAGTAAACATATAACATATATACATATTTGGAATCAGAAAAGAGCGAGGAGTTAAAAAAAAAATTAATATACAGGGTGTTCCATTTAAAAAAATCGACATTGGCATTATTAAACAAATTTATGATGTTCATTTGTTTTGTCCGATAACAAATTCTGGCAGTTCAGGAGAAATCATGCAACTTTGGTAATTTAAAGTTTTTTCTAGGTCTTCAAATAAAAGCTCCAGTGGTGCTCCAAAATATACGAAAAAACCCTGTATATATTACGCAGAATATAACACAAACCAATTAAAAATTTTTTTATGAAACAAGGATGAGATACTGGATATTAAGTATATTTTATCAATCACATTTTTAACCTAAACAGCTAGTACTAGAAACGTTTGTTGAAAGAATATATTAAGTATCTAGTACCTAATTACAGCAATATAGTGCACAATGTAGAGTAGGTACTGATGACAACACTAAAATAGGTGTAGTAAGTATATAGTAAATAAGATAAGTAACCGCACAGTAGAGGTTGTTTTGCAGCCTAATGACGGGCGACTACTTGAATGTCCTTGAGAAATACTTCATATATTTTTGTTTTTAATCTACCATCTAAAAAGTTGGATAAGAACCCCTAAGTATTTATTTGTAATTTCATCCCTTGCAGTTGTATTTCCAGTAGGTATATAGCGGCAGATCATACGTTTCAAAAGATTTTGTAAATTTTCTCACTTGAAGCGACATTTAAAAAATATTTTTTTGCAATTTGTTTTCATATCAGGATTTGCAGGTTTAAAATACTTAAATCAATATAACACCCTGTATATTATCAAATAAATACCTGCTGGAGGGTGACCGGCCTTCAATACAGAATCCTCTTTAGGACTGGACATATTTGAACTTCTATGGACAATCAAGAACAAAAAGACAAGTAGTAAAACGAAACCAATATGTTGCGGTGTAAATTTGAGTAAAAACAATCGGCGATGCAAAATTTCGTGATTCAATTGATTATTTACATTTACACCACAGTAAAAAATTTACACTTGAGAAATATATGTTTTTTTTTTATCTTTGAGGTGTTAACCGTGTTATGATGTTATCATTTCATTCTCAGTTTTACACAATATTTACTCGCAATGTTGCCGTCGAATAAATATGAAAGTCCTGGCACGCATGTGATGTGATCTGTGATCACTGATCAACCCCGGACCCGGGCCGCATCTAGACATTCCGCTATAGGATTCGGCATTCGGCACCCGTCTCTATTTTGATTGGATGATTTCAAACGTTCCGTCCGTGGCAACCGGTTTGTTCGTTGCTACCCAGAGCATTTTATTTTATTCAATATTTTCACCTAATATTATTTTATAAAATTTTAATTAAATTTAAAAAAAATGCTCTGGATAACAACGAACAAACCAGTGGCGGAACGTTTAAAATCATCCAATCAGAATAGAGACGGGTGCCGAATCCAATAGCGGAATGTCTAGATGCACCCCGGCCAACGAAAACGCGGATCAAACAGAAACAGCAAATAAAATATCTATATAGGTAGATATATTAATTTTTTTTAATTGTTTAATTCTTTTTGGGGGTAATATCACGAGTGCTCTAAAATTACCCATAATTTAAAATAAAGCGTGTTTTATATAATGTCTGAACAAACTTAACTTGTGCTGCAAAGATAGCGGCAATCGAAAAATGCGGATGGATCTCGAAGACACTAACCCAACGAATACTTACACCAGGCTCTAACCTGGAAGAGGTAGAAAATTATGCGTGCTGTCGCTAAATGTGTAATTTTTATAACTATCGAGACGGCTTTGATCTTTTATTTTCACATGAATTTTTACTACAAAAATCAAGCAATCCCAAATAATCAAGGTCGAATGATCTGGTATAAAGTATACTTGTTAAAGTCCAAAATTATAGCTTCTTTAATAGAAATTGTTTTAACATATTACCACGTTTCTGAAAAAAATTAAATTTTCTTCCAATAGAAACCTTTACCAAGACACGCCTCCCTCCATAACATAAATTTTCCCTGGTAATATCCGCGGTAAGGATTCTGAACCGATTCTATTATTTCATTTATTTTCTTTCTAGTTACAGTTCTATGTCTATGTCTATGTTCGCGGACGGACACGCCCCGCCGCCTTTCTTTTGTTTGGTTAGGTTTTAGGTTTGATGTTTTGTTTTAACTTTTAGCGATTCGTTCGCGGTAAAAACAAATTCCGAACGGGTTACTATACTTATCAGCATGCGTTCTGTGACAATTCCAAATAATTTTGTGCTCGTTCTGAATCGGTTTAGAATCCTTACCTTAAAAAAGCTGTAACCTAGGTATCCTATTGGCAAAAGCTAAATTCCGACACCAAAAAAATATGCAATAGCGCCGCAGGTGAAAATTCTGTCCAAATAAAGTTTCATAAAAATTAAATTAAAGAAACGTTTCTTTAGGTCAAAACTCTTGGAATCTTTGAGAATGGTGTAACTTAGTAATTCCTTGAAAGATCCTTTATCTTGATTCCCCTGAAATGCCAGTAATTATTGGCGAAACGGCAACCATGTATAGACGTAATGGAATAAAAGTATAGGTTAATTCGTACACGTAGGAAGACGTGGTTAGTAGTTCTCGCCACGCGACTTCTAACAGTTTTTTTCTGTGCTTGCCACTTTGCACAAAGAAATAATTGTTCGGTAATTTCCTTGCTTCTTCTTGCTGTTTTCTGAATACTCTGATCACAGAGGAATAATAAGTCGACTCTTGTACAAGTAGATACCATAGACAATTTACCTTTAGATACCTACAGCTTATCTCCTGCGCAAACAAATGTTACGTTTTATGGGTGAAAAAAATACGTCCGAGCGCATGACTCGTCGGTCAGCTGTCTTCATTCGGGGAACCTTCGTGCATGCGCACAAACCTCGTGTTATCGGCCGTCCTACTTTATCGACAATAATCGACGCGCTCAAGAATATCCTCCAGAACCGGCTCGGCCGCCATTTTTGTTGTTGTGTTTAAGGTTTCTCTTCTCTGCGGATTCCTTGTAGTTTTCTAAAGTTTTCAGCTATCGGATCGGCTATCGTGGATTGTGGGACTGGTATTTAATATTTATGGATTTCTGGTTTTTGTGTAGTTTAGTTAGTGAATTGTGTTTGTGCTTTTAGTGACTCGATTGTAATATAAACAATTACTAGTACCTACTAGTTGTAGCCGTTGTATAATTGTATTATGCCCAAATAGGGGTAAAATAAACCCTCTATGGTGGCATATGAGCAAGAATTTAAATTTTAAAGCCCGGACCTGTCTATTTTCCCATTCGTCAAACGATAATGTTGCAGTGCGCATGTCTAATAGTTCCCAGTTTTGTTTACATGCGCGAGGCCATAAAACTGCCACATTCGTGATTATTGTTTGTTTATCTAAAGGTAAATTGTCTGTGGTAGATACTCGGTTTCTGGCAATCAGGATATTTTTTCTAAGTATATTTTTGCAATATAGCAAATATCACACTAGGCTTTGGCAGTTTTGTCGGCCTGGTGCAAGGTTACCCTCTAACAGCAGTATGCAGCACCCGTCCTTAATCCAGATTATTCTTTAATCCCGTTTTAAATGATTTTTGGGTATGTTGTACCACAGTAAAAATGAATTTAATCTAGATTAAAGTTGATCCTACAACCTTGCATACCGCTGTAAGAACCTTGGGTCTGGTGTAAGGTTATTTATTCCATAAGAATCAAGGTGGCTTGGTGCCTTATTTCAAAACTGAAATACCTTTCCAGTTTTTTTATTCACAGTGCAAATTACTATAACTTTTGACATTTTACGATTTTTATGGGTTTAACAACTTCTACCTCATCTAAAGTGTTGCTTACAGCGTCCATTTACTATTAATGATTAACAACACAAGAATAGTTTAAATATATAGTTTAATTAATTGACAGCCGATTTGAATTTATCATGATTTTATTGGTTTAACATTTCAAGCAAGGCACTTTCTAATAAAAAAAAAGCCGAGAGTGTTGCCCCAGTTTTTAAGCAATTATATAATATATAATATTATTAAAAAGAATAATTGTTTATTTATGGAATCTAGGAGAATAAAACATCGGCCTTTTTACACACAATCTTATTATGGCGGCTGCTGTTCCGCCATGCCTTAAACGAAAATTTCAGCGTCATTCAACTATTTACTCAAGAATAACTAGGTTTAATTAATGATGATAATTTTCTTCTGCCTCAACAATAAACTGCGATTATTACAAGAAGTTTTATTTCTAAATCTGTTTCGCTATTTAATTCTTGGCTGCAAAGCCTTAAACTATTTAACAAGAAGTTTAAATATAAATTAAAAAAAAAAAATTATTATTAAGCAAGCAATAACATTACTCTTGTTTGTCAGGTGTGCTTTTTTTGGAGGTTTTTCCGGTGTTGCTGTTATTTTCGTGGTTTCCTCTGCTATGCCGAAATCACTAACGAAACGAAGGATCTTGTAATTCAAACGTTTTTACAATCACAGCTTTGGCACAACTACTGTATGAAGATTGTAGGTTTAACTTAATTTGGTTTAAATTCATTTTTACCGTGGTACAACATACCAGAAAAAAAAATAATTTAAAAGCTGGATAATCTGGATTAAGGACGGGTGCTGGATACAACTGTTAGTGTTTTAGGTCATGACTGGTTTCATCCCATTGAAATTTTTAAGAGGCATCGAACTACCTGATTCCAACTGGATAAATAGTCAATTAGCCACAAGCTAATAAAAATGGCCATTCCTGGTGTAACGGCCATCATATTGCCGAAAAAAATCGTTATCTTCCTTGTCTTCAGGCGCTGAGGGACCACGAGCTTAATATTTTATTAAGCTCGTATGGGGAAGTAAGTTAGACAAATACAACACAGTAGAAAATAAACTCATTTCGATCTCGGGCAATAGAGGACCTACACATAGCCTGAATTGCCCCAGGTAGGGGTAGGAGTTGAAGTTTGGCACGTCCCTACAAAGAAAAGGAAGCAGGATGCTCCGTTCGGGAAATGTTTGTTCCAGAAGGAGGAATTAGTGACACCGAGTGTTTATTTAACTTCTGTTTGGTTTAAGACTCCAAAGGGCAATTAAGCCCTTAAATGAACAAAATAGTTGCTTTTACTACATTATAATGTTGTGAGGATGGTTTTTCCTACATTCACTGCTTTCACTTCGCACCACCAAATTAGCCAAACCTTAATACATTGTACACCGTTCGTGCATACTTACAGGCCGAGGCGCGGATCTAGGATTTTGCCCAGGGGGGGCAAAAAGAAAGTAGCGCCGTAGGAGAACATTTTTTGGTTGCCACGCCCTTTTTTGAATCATGGTGCTTGGTTTTCAAAAGGGAAAAATAAAAAATATAAAACAAAATTACAAAAACAACCCGGTGCATTTAGGAGGGGGTTAATTTTTGTGATTTTACCTTCCAGAGAATTCGTTCTAAATAAAAATTTCATAAAATTTTAATTTGTTGTCCAAAAAAAATATGAAATACAAAACACATAATATCTAGGTATAAAGAGACTAAAGAAAGAAACAAAAAACAATTTATGAAGCAAGTATAAGTATGTCCCTAAATATTAAAATCCAATCTTGTCCTAGGGGTCGGCTTTCGCAAATCTTGTAATGACTTTCTCAATATCAATAGGAATATGCCTATGGATGTGCAGTAGGGCAAGACCGAGGAGGCGGTTTTCAGTTATGGTTGATCTTAAATATGTTTTAAGCCGCCGCAACGACGAGAATGACCTCTCAGCAGATGCATTTGTTACCGGAAGCGTTGCAAGGATTAGTACAAATTCATGTATGATATACAGCGAGTCCCAGAAGTAATGTCTAAATTCATTTAAAATTCAGCGGTAAGTTTTTTGAAAAAACGCTCGTACCCGTCGATTTTTATTTTTTAATGTGTTTTTTTTGTGGTAATTCCATGTATACCGGGTAGCTCAAAAATAAGTTACGACCATCAACTTCATTTTTTCAAATGAAAACATATATTTTTTATTTAATTTTTGAATTTTGCATTGATTTCTAAGCATGTTTCATGTACTATGTCCTCTACATAAACTCAACAGTTATTGAAAAAAATTAGGATTGAACATATCATTTAGGGAATCCAACGATCTATCAAATCTTTTGGCAATATGGCATTTTGGGCTCCCTAATAAGTGAGAGTGTACTGTCTGTCACTGTCACCGTTTATTTCCATAGAAACTGTATGACAATTTTATTTCAAATAAGTATAATTATATTATTGTCAAGCTTAGTTTCAAAGTTGCGGTTTTCACAATAATGGTGAAGTTAACGGAACGGGAAAAAATTGAAATTCTATGCATGGTTGGGTTTGGTGATAAAACACGTACTCAAATAGAAACAGCCCAATTATTTAATGAAATCCATCCTGATCGTCCTCCCATATGTAAAAAGATGGTGAGTAGAATAGAGGCTAAGTTTAGAGAATTCGGTCATGTTAAGGTGCTTCTAAACGGGCCACATTTATACGGCAATGTGTTGCTGCAATAGTATAGCTAAAAGTTGCCGGAAACATTGCCGGCCATATGTAGATATATATTGCAATATAATTCGGATTGCCCGGCACTATTTTGCATGTGTTGCCGGATGGTTGCCGATCGATCGCTCCTCCATCGAACATACTTGCAATATTGCCGAGTCTTCTCTCGTTTTATCTCATTTTTTTTTAATGTGCATTGTGCGTGCATCTCTTTTTGACAGTTTTTGAAGTGTTTTGTTGTCAAATACAGTCGAATTGGCAGGTTATTTAATTAAATTATAATAATTTAAACAGGGGTTTGTGTAAAAAATGAATACGTGGTCGAACGAGAGAGTTATTGAGGTTCTCATGTTTGTATCTTCTTTTTTTATTCTTCGTCCAATTTTATTTAATAGGAACTCGAAGTCACTTTTTGCCATTCTTGTAAAGTTTTTGAATACCTAAATAGTTATCAAGTATTAATTCTTGACTTAAGTTATTTATGATATCACGCCTATTTAAGTAAGGTCGAATTCATATTCTTCTTTTTTTGTTATTGTTTAGGGTAATAGAAGTAAAAGCCGCTGCAACACGAACCATTTCGTCAGCCATTGTTGTCTTGACTGTGGCCCGTTTATAGGTATATAATATGGGCTATATTGTTGCAGAAATATTAACGGGATGTATAGTGCCATATATATTGTTGCAACATTGTAATGTACATATTACCGGGCTATAGTTTGATAATATTGCAGCCATGTATTGCAAAAAAATGTTGCCCGTTTAGAAGCTCCTTTAGAGATTTGCCTAAATCTGGTCGTCCTACTCGAGATGAAAATGAACAACTTGAAGTTTTGCTTTCCTTGGAAGAAAATCCATGTACTCCCCGGTCGCACATTGCACTGAGAAAACTATTTAGCTATGATGGCTTTATATAAAGCAACTATGCCTAAATATTAGAGTAAATATAGCGCCAGCCCTAACGTCGTGTTGTGACTGCCAAATATATTAAGCAGAGTCTATTTAGTAATCATTACTACATATTTTAGTAACAATATGATCCATGAAAACCTGCTCTTACTAGAAAATTTGGCTGCTTTAGCAAAATTGAATATTAGTAAGGAACACATATTGAATAGTCCTAGCCAGTTTATTTAGTAACTGTTGCATGATCGTGTAATATCAATATACACTGAGCGAAATATCGAGTTGAGATAACTCAAATATGAATTATCCTAGCTCGACGCGTGTTGCCAATAGGGGACAGCCCAGACCTCTGAATTACAGCAACTAAATCAAACAAATTGCATTAAATCACTGTTTATAAGTTGTAATAGCTCAGAAAATGTGTTATTTTATGCACTGGGATAGCTCACCCAACCGACTTAAATCATTGGTAAGCTAAGGCTACCGTAGCTGCGACTTGGGTTGCAAGCAATTCATTGTTAAAGCTGCCAGAGACCAATAGGTGAATTGTGATTCGTTTACTACTCGGGCTAGATTAATTCATGAGTCGAGCTATAAAAACTTGATTATTGAGTTGTCCTAGCTTACGATGATGGCTAGAATAACTCACTCGTTTGGCTGTCAGAAATACTGTACTTTTTTTTTGAAAATATTAAATGATGTGTTTTAGGAGTGTATTTCGAAACTTAATTCAAACCCAGTTATTAGCTAAAGTACGTTTATTCGTGAAATAAAAAAACATTTTTACATTTAACCAACGAATTTAAAGAATTACTTCACCAACAATAATGATAAAAGTTGAACAGTAAAAAAATGTTTTATACAAAAGAAATATATATAATATTTAATATAAATATAAATAAAAATATCACTAAATAGCTTTAAATGTAGTTACTTCAATGTGTAATACATCTACAAATCTTGATAGAATACATATCTTAAGCAACAAAAAATAAGCGAAGAAAAGCGAAAATTTTTTGTAGTCTTTCAGGTAGGTTGCTAATATCCTAGAACAAAAATATCAATAAAAACACAATAAATTTGTTTAGCCTGTTTGTCAGTTTTGTCTTCCTGTGTCTGAATGACTAGTATTTTAAGCCAATTGACTTTTTCGGTATTTCAAAAATAAAATTACATCTTTTTTTAACATGCGATTTTTAAATTAATACAATGTCAACTGTCATTAGCATAAAATGTGAAATCTTTTGTGCATCCTCAAGTATTAAGTTTACACACACGAGTACTTAATGCGTGTTAACTAAATATGAAATTTAGTATCCTTCTCGAAGGATTTTTCGAAACCTACGCTTATAGTTTTTCTTGAATATTAACAGATGGATAGAAAAATCGACAATTTTTATTTCAAAAATCTTAAATAGTTTATCAGTCTCAGAGCGTGTTGCAGTAAAGTTATATTATTCTTAGAAAACATATTTTACACTTAATTTCAAATAGGTCAACAAAATTTAAAAGGTCCCATTCCATTAACACTTACTTTACTTTTTCGTGTCCGGAATGAGTTTCTCGGCCCAGTAATGGGCCACGTCTAATGCTTCGGGTTTGCCCAGCCACAGGTCGTCGAGGGAACACCGTGCGGGGCAGTTCGGGAATATCAGGAGATGTTTCATGGTTTGAACTGCGCCACAGTCACACTTGTCGTCATTTGGTTGAGATAGGCCCCATTTGATCAGACTGGTTTTAACAGGTGCAACCCCTGTTCGGATGCGGTTCAGCATTCTCTATGTTTTAAAGTCGCTCGAAACTCCGCTGGACGCGCATTAAGTTACTTCTGCGCCTACGCGTGATCGAATGTATACTAAAACTAAAACAGTAGAAAAAACCGCACCCAACCGGCGCGAGCACAAATTCGGAACTTTCCGTGACTGTTCGGTCGGTGATTTACCCACGATATGGGGTTTTGTAGCACGTTTTATGACTTAATTTTAAACAAGTCCTGAATTATTCCAACCCAAAATAATTTACACATGATGATGAGTTAAAATAATGCACATCCGGGTAAAAAGGGCACTTTTAAATCTATTAGTAAGTTTTCCCAACCCAAAAACGGAGTTCGGGTAACGTATAAAATGGTTACAAGATGAGGGATTGTGGCAATCCCAGATGTGTTTAAAATGTTGATAAAAAATCTTTTTCTGTGTTAAGGCGAACCAAAAGAAGCTGAATAATTGTAGCGTTTTTAAATGATTTGTGATAATTCGTAGGCTCAGCTGGCACAACATAGAGACGTGCATTAAAGTAGCTCTAATTTTGCAACTCACGACAGTGGTAGATCCATTTTTGTCAGTGTACTCGTGTGGTAATTATTGTATTGTCGTTTAGTAAAGGAGCATATTTGTTTAGTAATCACAGCATGATTGTTTAGTAATCACAGCATAATTGTTTATTTATCGCAGCATGATTATTTAGTAACCACTGCTTCTTTGTTTAGCAAGTAGTTATACATATATTATATTATATATAAGTAGTTCCATAAATATGTGCTGTTCAAACGAAAGTTTTATATACCTACGGTAAGTTTTTTTAAACGCGGGCCATAAGGATTTACATAATTAATTTTGCACCCCCTCTGTTAACTTGTATTGTAATAAAAAGTTTAAAAAAAAGTTGGTGTGCATGTTTTAAACTGAGGACCTTTTATACTTAACGTTAACATGTTTTTAGCGACAAACTTCAATGAAATTAAAGAAATTATTCAGATTTTTATTCTAATAAATTGTATTTATTACAAAAAAGACATATATTATTTAAAACTGATTAAAGCTTATAGCTAAAAAAATTTACTCTTAAATTATGCCCCATCTAATTTTTTATTAGAACAAAAGTTAACAGCAGGTACAAAATCACATAAAAAAACAACGAATACTTTAGGTAGGTACAGCACAGGCATAAAGAACTGAAAAATAATGCGCGTAATGCGTATCGCGTCACACAACTATCTCGCGGAAGATACGATTACAGATTGGACTTTGGATTTTCCTGATGTCCGAGTGGCAGAGCAAGCGCTTTCTTATTGGCTGACGTTCAACCGAATTTACCCTTTCCTACATCCAAATAGCGAATCTTAATAAACCGTTTTGCTTTAGTAGAACCGCGATCGAGCTATCATGGCTTTAAGTACCTGGCAAAGTGCATTAGGGTTACGATTAACAATTGTAACGCTAGGAGTGCTAATTCAGATAGCAATAATTACTTAGCCGTTTAAGTTTATTTCTTTATAAAATTATTTAGCTGGTATAGACATAATAATATAGCAACAGTTAACAAATATGTTGTAATAACAGCACTATAAGATTTCTAAAACCCAGCAAAATATATACTGCAACGACTACAAGATCATCATGTCACCTTTAAACAATATTTTAACTAATATAGCGGTTTATTTAGTAACAGCTGCTAAATTTGTCCAGCCCGATAACTTAGGAAACTTCATTTTCTCAGTGTGGGGCCGATTTACACATGCCGAAATCTGTTGTTCACCGAGTAGTTCAAAAGCACAAATATCACCCATTCAAAGTTATTCCAGTGTATGAGTTATTTAAAAATGATTTCGATAGGCGAAATGAGTTTTGCGAACGCATGCAAAATATGTGCAATCCAGATAATAATTTAGTAAAAAATATTATTTTATCGGATAAAGCTACGTTCTATTTGAATTGTAATGTGAACAGACAAAATTGTCGATACTGGGCAACAGAAAATCCGCATTGAATGATAGAGGTTCACAGCCAGTACCCTAAAAAAAAATAAATGTTTGGTGTGGAATTGTACGCGAAAGAGTAATTGGTCCATTTTTCTTTGAACAGTTTTTAACTGGACAAGTATATCTCGAATTTCTCCAACTTGAATTAATTCCAGCATTAGTGGCTTTATTTCCGAATCCATTGGATCCAGACTCTGCTGACGAAGAATTGATATTCCAACAAGATAGTGCTCCTCCGCACTATGCTGCCACTGTGCGCACATTTTTAAATGAAACCTTTCCCAATCGGTGGATAGGAAGGAGGGGACCTATCGAATGGCCTGCTAGGTCGCCAGACCTAACTCCGCTAAACTTTTTTTTGTGGGGTTACCTCAAATCAAAAGTATTTGTTAACAGGCCAAACAATATGCAGGAGTTGAAAGAGAGGATCCGAAGAGAAGTGCGTGTCATAACTCCGGAAATGGTTGGAAACGTGCAAAGAGAGTTTATTGATCGTCTTGGATATTGTCAAGCCGTAAATGGCGCACATTTTCAACATTTAATTTGATTTTGTTGTGTTTTTTTTTAATGAACAGGTCTTACTTATAGATATGTTCAATCTTAATTTTTTCAATAACTGTTAGGACTGTATAGGACATAGTACTTGAAACATGTTTAGAATTCAGTGCAAAAATCAAAAATGAAATAAAAAATATATGTTTTCATTTGAAAAAATGAAGTTGATGGTCGTAACTTATTTTTGAGCTAGCCTGTATACATGAAATTACCACAAAAAAAACACATTAAAAAATAAAAATCGACGAGTACGAGCGTTTTTTCAAAAAACTTACCGCTGAATTTTAAATTAATTTAGACATTACTTCTGGGACTCACTGTATAGGAAATGCATCCTTATCGCAACAAGCCAATATATCCAGAGCTGTTATATGGGAACCTCATTTTGTCCTTTATTTTTCTTTTCTTGAATCCGTTTTTCTCGCCACAGCAGCAATTTGTATTTTAGTAAAAGAGATGCAACGCCCGTATCGACGTCAAGAAGCAATCCAAAGCGGTCGAGTAGGGACTTTATATTTTTCTCATTTTCACCAGGAGAAATTTTGACAATATTTTCTGGAATGAAAACCGATAGCTGAAAGATGTCTAAGGTTTTAGCTGAGAATCTTTCTCGCAAATCTGTAAGAACAAAGTCTAGTAATGGTGCAAAGATTGCTACTCTGTAGTATTCCTCCGCTGAATTCATTTCATGGTTGGCACGATAAATTTGCAGCAACTCTATTACAATTTTATGAAATCATATTTTTATATTATTCCTTAAAGTAGGACATTACCTACTAAAATCTTAGTATTTTATTTTTGGAAATCATGGATATAAGAACATTGTTTGAGAAAAAAACTGACAGTAGTGAAAAATCTCAATACATAGTCGATTTTAAAAATTTTCCTCTAAATTATTGACCAAATTTGTTAAAATTTGGACGTATAGTAAAAAAAATGTTCGGGCTTTTCGCCTACCCATACTGACAAGGGTGCCCCGAAAAGTTTTTGCTTGCTCAGGGGGGCAATTGCCCCCCCCCCCCCTGTATCCGCGCCTGTACAGGTCAATCTTATTATATTTTAGGAAACTCTTTATGGCCTCTATTATATTATTATTGAGTTCTGCTTAGGGCTAATATAATATTAGTTTGGGTGGCGAATCCCTCTATTCAAAAAATATTGATAGATCTAAGTTAAGGGGTTTGATTTATGGGACGTTCGAGGAAGATGTGGTAAAGGTTCTCAATTTAGCCACATTTGCAGCTAAGGGATTCTTTCTCCCTCTTCAATAAATAAAAAATAAAGATGCCTATTTTTAAATCTAGTTTTGATGTTCAAATTTATACCATCACGGTAAAATTTCTGGGGAGACATTGAATTCAGAAATGGATAAAAAAAGCTAGGTACGGTAGATGCCCTCCTCTCCAATAGTTGACATTCCGTGTCGTATCGTGTTTAATCTTTCCTTAAATGGGGATTAAAGTGTGGTTTTTAAAGTTGTCCATTTTTGCTAGAAACCACTCACCATTATTTATTATTATTTATAGTAACCCACACTTATTGCGGGAGAAGATACTGTAACGAAGTTACTATATTTTTCCGGGGTTTTTAATATTTTTACCATTTTCTTTGGGCAAATTTGTCATCTGAATTAGGTTTAAAGCCAGTTTAGACGCGGACCGTTTTATATTTTTAAAAGGTTAGTATGCGTGTCCGAAATTAACTTTTTTATTTTTTGTGCTACAACGTTTATTCTTGTACGTAAATAATCCGTATAAATTATACTGTCTAAATTCATAAAGTTTCTTTCGCGAAATACCTGGAATATGCTTTTCGTAATATTCCGGCACATCCGTTAGTACTGCTAAGCAGCGTAGAAGTGCATTGGGATTTCAATGGTTTTCTACTGTAAATTAATAAATAATATTCGATACCTATGCTATCATTTATATAATTTTTTACAAGTTTTACAGTCGACTTTAAGAAAACAAAGAGGTTCTATTTTGTTTCATCAAAACAAATTATCAATGTTAGTCATCGGCACGGCACGTATCATCGATAGCAACGATTTATCGAATAGAAAAGGTTAATGTTCCTCAAAATCGCTGTTTAGCCGCTTTTTAATGTTTAAAATGGCCATGGCCGCCATTACCTTTTCATGGCTGGTAATTCCGGCCACTGCAGGAGTTTTTCTAATATTATATCATTTTTTATGTGTTCGTTTTTTTTTACTTTTGTAATATGCATTTCACTCAATAGAGACTTATTTTGCTCCAATTTCTGAATTTCTATTATAAATAATAATGATAAAGGTAATTAAATTGCTTAGGGGGGCGGCATTCCCCACCTTTACACCAAGTATTAGAAATTTCTAGGTTTCAGTCTAGTTTCTAACTATAATAGGTATTTTTCATTTGCTTCTTTTAAACAGCAAAGCAAAGTAAAAATCTTTGCTTAGCTAAGTCGTTAAAGGAACGCTTCGCGAACAACTTCGTATAGTCCGTATGGGAAATTAACACTTATTTTTAAAATAAAAGACTCTTGTTCATCTTTGCACTGAGAGGACTGCTAAGCAACTTCCAGCTAGCGGGGTACAGGAGGTAGCACGGAGGCAGTACCACTTAATTAAGACAATAGACATGCATGCAGCTGCCTTTGGCCCGACAAAACATTGCCGCATCTCTATACTGTAGACAAAAAACATTTCGCCCGGTTTAGAAGCCGCGGTATAATAGGATTAGAGGTAACACTGAATTTTGATTTTCTAAAACTTTTTAGCTGGAAGAAACGGCTTTCTGCTGGAGGGGCATGTAGGGGAGACCAGGGAGGCTTGAGACAAGGGAGGAATGAGACATTGCATTTATTTCCTAAAATTAGCTAGGTAGCGCCATCTGTTGACTACTAGTTTATCTCCTTATTCGAATCTATTACTACCCTATTAGCAAAATTACATTAATCGTTGGTTAAACGTTTTTGTTGGACCACGTGTAAAATTGCTGGTAAAACTACAGTTAAATTTGTCGCTATTGTTGCAGTTTTTCATAAATAAAAGTGCGAATTCGAGTTAATTCTTCCAGCATATTGACCACAGGTATGTTTCATATTAAGCATATAGTTATGAAGTGAATTAAATATTTAACAAAAATTTTAGGTTACATTATCTGGTCAAGCGTTACATTGGGAGGGATGAGACAATTGTTTTGGGAAGCCCTGAGACGTCTCAACCCTCCCTATTTTATATTTTCAAATTTAAAAAAATGTTAAAAAGATGAAAATATAATTTAATAATATTGTTTTAGATATAATATGCCCCATTTCTGGATTAAAAAGACGAAGCGAGTAGTTCCTCCACCTGATGTTATGCAAACAGCAGTTGAGGAATTTCTTAGAGGAGCAAAATTACGTGAAACCGCAAGGAAATATGATATAGACAAGGAGACGCTCCACAGATATAAAATAAAGACTTTGAATACCCCTGCAGGTAACATTTATTATTCGCCCAATTTTAAAACTGCATTAGTGTTTACCCTTGAAGAGGAAGCCCTTCTATCAGATTATCTAATCCGTGCTTCGCAAATGCATCATGGCCTAACAGTCACATGTGCACGTCAATTGGCCTTCCAATTTGCCAAAGCGAACCATAAACAATATCCTAAAAAATGGGATGAAAAATCCATTGCTGGTTACGACTGGTATCGTGGCTTTAGACATCGCCATCTTGAATTATCACTGAGGACTCCAGAGGCAACCAGTTTATCAAGATGTACAAGCTTTAACCGCACAAATGTTGCTATGTTTTTCAATAATTTAGAAATGGTTCTCAAACGCGAAAAGTTTGAACCTCATCAAATCTGGAACATTGATGAAACAGGGCTTACAACCGTACACAAACCACCAAAAGTCCTGGCGGCCAAAGGTGTTAAACAAGTTGGAAACGTCACGTCCGCTGAACGAGGCACATTAGTAACAGCCTGTTGTGCTATTAATGCTGGAGGTAGATTCATCCCCCCATTTTTCATATTTCCACGAGTAAATTTTAAGGAATATATGTCAAGTGGTGCTTTTCCAGGAACTGCTGGAGTTGCTTATCCCAGTGGATGGATGTCTTCGGAAAATTTTATTGTATTTTTGGACCACTTCATAAAGCACACTGGTTGTTCCATGGAAAATAAAATATTGCAACTATTGGATAATCACGAGAGCCATATCTCCGTCGATTCTCTTAAGAAAGCAAAAGACAATGGAATTGTGATGCTCACCATTCCACCACACTGCAGCCATAAAAAGCAACCATTGGATGTAGCGGTTTACTTCCCCTTTAAAAACTTTTGTAATTCACAGTGTGCATCATGGATGGTTGCAAATCCAGGACAAACTCTGTCCATTTACAATATAGCCTCTTTAGCCAGTCGAGCCTTTGAATTAGCTTTCATACCAAAGAATATTATATCCGGTTTTTCATCGACAGACATTAGTCCATTTAATCGTGACGTGTTTACTGACATTGATTTCCTTGCTAGCTCAGTGACTGATCGACCATTGGAAACTATAAACTACCGTTCTAGAAGGTGAATCATCAACTTCAAATGCTCAGGCGCAAAAGGAGAACAATTTAAACACTAAAAACATTTTTGTTACTCCAGAAATTTTGCGACCCCTTCCGAAGGCAGGTGCACGAAAGCAGCAGATAAGGCGAAAACGTGGATCATCAAGAATTCTTACCGACACGCCAGAAAAAGACGCTATAGAGGCAGAAGCAATTGCTCGAAAGATAAGAAAAGTTGTTCCTTTAAAGCATGGCGGCCTTTTATCGCAAAAAAAGAGTAAATCGGTAAAGAAACCTGTATCTCCATCTCGCTCTACGTCAAGTGATGAAGACGAACCTACCCTGTCTGGTGGAAGCCGCGAAGATGTTTCAGATGTTGAAAGCTACGAACGAGAACGACTTGAAATGAATGCTCTTGAGGATATCAAGACACTCCAAGCGGGCGACTTTGTATTGGTTAGGTTTGCCACAAAGTCTTCAATTATGAATTATGTGGGTCATCTTGTAACAAAGGAACAAGATAGTTACGAAATTAAATTCTTGCGTCGTCAAGGAATTAATTGGAAATTTGTTTATCCACCTGTTGAAGATATAACTACAGTTCAAGAACAAGACATTATTTTGAAATTACCGTTTCTAAAAAGTGTAGGTGGAACAGAGAGAATGAAATCCACTTTAACATTTGGTTTGGACTTTCGTTATTATAAAAATGTTCGTTGACTTTTGCTGTATTTAACCTTTATCTTTATTTTCTCTCGTTGATTAATAAATATTTTTCATGAGTTTACAACGTCTCAATGCTCCCCATTACCTGTCTCAACGTTCCCTTGTGTAGGGAGCGTCGAGACAAAATACACCATGTGTTTGAAATTAACTAAAAAAATTCAAATAATATTACGGAGGCATAAAAAAATATAGAAAGTTTACAAAAAAGGCTTACAATTCACTTGCAATATTTACCATCTTTAAATTACAAATTGGAAAATTAAAAATAAATAAAATGCATTTTTTGTCTCAAGCCTCCCAGGTATCCCCTACTATCATGTGGCTACACTCGACTGCGAATCATTGATGACTCCCCGACGTAATTTTATCTTTTAATTATCCGTCTGGTTGGGGAATCACTCCTTAAGGGAATATAGTTTAATAAATGATGATCTCTATATTAAAATTTAATTTAATTAGGATTAATTAGTCAGCAAGGGGAAAAACGGAGTTTATAAGGGGTCGACAGAGCGAAAAGAACTCAAAGTGGTCCAACCCAGCGACAAGGTAAAACCTATTATTCCTCTGTGCGGCCAATGTCAGAAAAGTCAGAATTTTTATTGGAGTTCTTTGATTTTTATCAACTTACACCTACACTCCTTGATACACTTGTTTCGTTTTTGGCTTGCTGCTTGTTGAAGTTTGAAAGTAATTTAATTTGATATCAAGCCTATTTCAATAGTATGGCCTCCTTATGCAGCAGAATAACTGGTTCTGCAGCTAGAAGACAGATTCTTTCTGCTTGTCGCTACTCAACAAAAGGTAAGAATTTCTAAAACCGTTCGTTACGTAATTTTGACGAGACGAACCAAATATTACAGAATTTATAGGGTCGGTCGCTGTATTACACATGGTCCTTTGAAGACTGCCTACTACACTATTTATTGGTTTAAGTATACAAGGAAAGAAGACAAGATGCCTTTTTTTTTGTATATTACTCGGTATATTGGGATTAAATGCAATATTTCAAGCTTATATTCTTTAAAAATCCCCGTTACACAGCATTTGCACAAGTTTCGAATAGTTATTTAATAGGTGCAGAGTTCTCGAAAAACTCAGCAGTCTTTGCTCGTCAGAACCCTAGATTTACCAGGCCATAAATTGGGTCTTTATAGGAAGAGTCTCTTGTATTTTTGTTCTCAGGTCTATAATGGGCTGCCTGAGAGGCACCCCTACAGGGTTTTTGCACGTTTATGGGTAGACTCGGGAGCTTTTTGAGTGACCAATCCTCTTACTCGACACAGGAATACTTTAATTATTAATTTATAATTAAACACACACGGTTTAAATCTCTAAAATAAACAATTGAGTTCGTGAGCTTGGGGCTAAGTTGTATGTTATGTGCTCCGTTATGTGTGATACCTTGAACTCAATTGAGATTTGATATTATGTAAACATTTCTGTTTCTTTATTGTTTGTAATTTAAACTAAGTTTAACTAAATTTTTCTGAAATTTGTTTGAATCTTGATATTATTATTTATTATGTATATTTTACTGACAATATAATATATTATTATTATATATACATAGGTACCTACTCATTCTTGAAAGTGAGGAAACCTTATAGGTACCTACCTACAAGATAGTACCTTAGGCAGTAGAAGTTACATTTATTATTAGTTATTGTGAAGCACCAAACCTGCATTGATGACAGAGGAAAGTCTCTTGGGGGGGAATAAAGGGTCTGGTGCACTTGAGGACCCTCAGAATTTCACAATTTTTGAAAATGCAATGGAAAGTTTGTGTAGAATAGGTACATTATATAAAATCAAAACATTTATAGATGAGACTGTTTTTAACTCTAAAAAAAAAAAAGAAAAAGTTTGTATTTTATAACTATTTTTATGTGAAAACTCTCAGTTACCTTAGTCAAGCCCAACAATGTTACCACATAATATATTAATTGAAACCAAAGAATATTAGGCACTTTAATCAGTTCACTCCTGTCCTTATTTTATGTCCTACAGTAAAACATTACACCCAAAAGGATGTATAATTTGAGTAACATTACTCTGGTCGCATTTATTTGACAACTTATATGGGTATATTTTCGCGTGCTAGAGTAAGAATTTAAAAAATTATTGCCAACAATTTCTCTTTTCCACTTTCTTTAGGATGATATTTTTCTCAAAGCTCTAGTCCTAGGGCGTAAGACATGTTATACTAATTAAAGGAAAACTAATTTAAATAGTTAAAAGTAGGTATTGTAAATATTGTAAACTTTTAAAATTTCAAGTATACTTTTTACCCTCAAATAAGAGAAATAGATTATTTTTTTTTTTTTTTTATTCATTTATTTTATTTCTGATCTTAAAACAGTATTGCTACTGGTGAAAAGACCTATACAAAATAACAATAATAAACAATATAATACATAACATGTTATTACATCTATACATATATACAAAGAATTAACTTTATTATTGGATTATAATGTCTGTTTAAAATGTAGCTTAAGGTTATGGCATACTTTGTGGAAACTTCCATTTAGCAGATTTTGAGGAACCTTATTATAGGTTTCTATGCTCCTTTGGTATGGTGAATCTTGTCCTTTCTTAGTACGATAATAGTTGTTTCTTATCAGTTCCTTAGATCTAACATTATAGTGATGAAAAGTGGCAGATAATTTTAGTCTGGTATTTGATTTGGTTAAGCTGTTTTTAACGCTGTATATTAGTTTACTTTGCTCAAACTTTTTTATTTGGTTAATTCTTAAGAAAGAATGTGTATCATACAGTGACTCGGTGGGTGTATAATAACTCAGTGAGTAAATAGTCTTTATTGCCTTATTTTGTAACCGTTGAAGTTTGTCTAAAATATTAACACTTGCACTTCCCCAGCATGGAATCAAGTATCTGAAGTGTGGCTCAACGAAGCTGTTATATAAGAGCGCCTTTGCTGTACTATTCAACTGATGTGAGCATCTTCTCATAACTCCGATAATGGGGGCTACTTTGCTTTTTATATGTGATACATGTTCATTCCATGATAGTGTATTGGATATGACCAGCCCAAGGTACTTGTACTTTGTCACTTCACAGAGTACCTTATTGTTAAGTTTTACCACAGGCCTAATAGTTTTTTTCCCTTTTTGTTTAATGACCATATATACAGTTTTTTCTACATTTATGCTAAGTTTATTAAAACACAACCAGTCAAAATAAAGTTTCAGGTCCCTGTTAATAATTTTTTCCATCTCCTCCTGACTGTCCGCAGAAAACACAAGGACCGTATCATCGGCGAACATAAAATATTTACACGTTAAATTTACAAATTGTAGACTATGTACATAAAGAAGATATTGGAGGGGCCCCAGAACTGAACCCTGCGCCACTCCCACTGTAACTTCCTTCTCACCACTGGTACTTTGATTGACACATGTGTATTGTTTTCGATTTGTAGAGTAAGATTTTAGCAGATTGTGGCAAGTTCCACGAAATCCCATTTTCTGAAGTCTCCCCAGCATTTGATCTATATCAACCGTATCGAAGGCTTTCTGTAAATCTACAAATACCGTGGTTACATATTTCTTCTTATCTATTTCAGTTGTTATATAGTCCAGTAAATCCGCAGTTGCTCCTAAGGTGTTACTCTTTTTCTGAAATCCATATTGATGTGAATCAAACTTGAAGGTTGCATTTATGAAACTTATCATTCTAGATTTGATAACTTTTTCAAGTATTTTGGAAAATGTACTAAGAAGGGAGATTGGTCTATAGTTATTGATATCATCGTATGCTCCTTTTTTATGGACTGGGACAATTTTAGCCGTTTTAAGCTCTTTTGGGTAAACACCACTTTCCAATACGTTATTTACAATATCAACGATAACGTTTTTTATTACATCAAATAGCGTTGTCAGGTCTTTTTTATTTATTATATCAACTCCTGGGGTACAATTATTCTTTAAGGTATTGATGATTTCTTTTATTTCGGCAATATCTGTGGGATGGAGGTATATACTTTGGTTTATGTTTTCTTCAATAAAGTTTGTATTTGCTGTTTGTTGTATATTAGAGGCCAGGTCTTTACCCACGCTCGAAAAATGGTTATTGAACTCCGTTGCTATTTCTAAGTCATTTTTTGTATGTTGACCATTCTTGCCCAATATATTATTAATCTTTTTGCTTTTATTTGTAGTTTTATTGCATAATCTTTTTAAGACATTCCATGTTTTCTTAATATCACCCTTTGCTCCTTGAAGTTGGCTCTCTGCGTAATCTTTTTGCAATCTTTTCCGTAGGTTGTTAACTTCGTTTTTAGCCTTTTTGAATTCCCTTTCTGTATATTCATTTTTAAGCAACTTCCATCTGTCATAAAGAACTTTTCTGCGATGTAACTTTTTAATGTATTCTTTCGTTATCCAGTAATTGTTTTCTTTTATTTTTATTTTAGATTCCTTTGTACATTTACTTCTTTCTTCATTTATTATTTTTGCCAGAGTATTAAAATCCTCCACTGCTTCATTTTCAATTTTTTCTGCTATATTTTGAATCCATTTTTCTTTGTCTAGGTAGTTTCTTTTAATCCATTCATTTTGTTTTTTGTCTATTGTTTTGTTTACCTCTATGTGCATTATTTTGTGGTCTGTTATAAAATGATCCTGCAGGATCAGTTTACAATGTATATTCTTATTCGTTACGACATGATCTATAATAGAAGCAGTATTGTTAGTTTCACGAGTTGCATATTCCTTACTAACTTTATTTTGAAAACAGAAATCATTCATTAGTATTGTATTTTTATAATTGACTATTGCTTGTGAGTTTTTGAGCAGATCCAAATTTATGTCTCCTACTAGAATACTATCATTCTTTTGTTTTTCAAGAAATTTGTCTAACTCTCTTAAAAAATTTTCACATTTGTTTTGTGGTGGTCTGTAAATACCACATATACTTAGTTTTTGTTGCAACAAATAAATTGACACTATGTTGCAGTCTTCGAAGTTGTGTTCAGATAAATCATTTTCCACGTACTGTAACTCGTTTCTTATATAAATACTGGCTCCTCCTCCACGCGTGCTTCTACAGTTATGTAAGTGTGAGTAATTTTTGATCTTGAAACAATTTTTTTCATTTGGGTAAATCCATGTTTCAGTAAGTATAATCACATCTATGGTCTTTTTGCTTTCTCGTACAATATCTTCAAGATCTTCCAATTTGTTTCTCAAACTGCATATGTTGATGTATAATATATTCAGGTTACGATACGTATCCATTTTAAGAATTGGTTTTTTTATTTGAGTAGTTTTGGTAGTTTGGTAATTATAGCAGGCTTTGTACTTAATGGTTTAAAAGTCCTCTTCTCTCCGTACTCTTATCGGTGTATCATTTTCGTCCTTTTTAATATATATCCTGCCATTTAGTGTATATGCAGCTTTAATCTGTTTTGATTTCTTGAGGGATCTGGCTTTTTTAAATAACATTTGGTTATGTTGAGTTAGATCATCGTTCAGATATACATTTCTGTCCATTCCTGTTAAACCACACTCTTTCACCTTAATACCCTTTAGTCGCTTTATTGTTTTCATTATCATTTGCTTCTTTTCTTGACTTTTAAATTTGACAAGTATAGGTGCATCTTCTGTCTGGTTCACCCGGCGAGCTTCTTCGATTTCGTTTTCATCAATTTGGATTTTCATTGTACTTATCACTTTTTTAATAGTGTTTCTTGGACCTTGTTCTTGCTTTGGAATCCCTACAAACAGTAAGTTATTCCTTTTCTCTTGTTGTTCTTTTTGGTCGAATCTATTTTCTAATAATTGTACTCTTTCCTTTAATGATGTGTTTTCGCTTTTTAAGTGTTTTAGTTCTTTAACAATTTTATCAATAGACTCTTTTTGCTGATCGAAGCTATCAGACATGTACTGTACGGATTTTTTTATTTCTTTCATTTCTTCTTGAATAAGTTTCTTAAAGGGGTTTAGGTATTCACTAAACAGTTCTTTTACCATGAGTTTTATTTTTTTCTCATCCATTTCCTGTGATAGTGCTTGTTCCTTATTGTAGTTAACCTCACTTCCCCGCGTGACGCAGCAGTTTACTATTAAATCGTTGTTATTTGCAACTCTTGCCTGAACTGCACAGCTAGGGTGGTAACTTGAATTACAGTTTATGCAATCTACTGACGAAACCACTATTTTTTTGCAATGTTTACACTTTTTTCTTTTATCTTCTGGTGAGGAATTGCAGAGTTTGTTTATTTCAGACATAACCTCAAAACTTCACATACAAATACTTACAAGGGAAAAATAGTTATAAGGGTCATTCTCATCAGATTCACTTAAAACTGCAGTAATTTTGTAACCAACCTTATAACAAGTAATTAACTCAAAATTGGTTAAATCGGGTTACTTTACATTTAGTGAGTACCGTTCAATATGTGGTCAAAACTTTTTCTAACTATTTTACGAAAAACTGGGGATTTTAGAAAAAAATAAAAACGGAGGTGAAATAAGTTGAAACGGAGGTGAAAATGTGTAAGTTTTAATAACAAAAAGTTATGTAAAAAAGTTAACAGATGATTTGAGAAAACCTATAATTAAAAACATACTAATCCCTGTTATTTAACGTAGTATATGGCAAGTTTGTTACTATGTCAGACTTATTTGTCAGAGATACATCATTTTCTGGAAAATGAAAAGGGCTTGCTTCTTCGGCATTACATTTTCCTGATTCTGTGCAGTCTCAAGATCTTGTAAGTTGCTAGTTTCATTGTCTCCGTTTTCGTCTTCTGAGTCACTATATATATATCAGTATATCGTAGGTTCTCATCACTTAACCAAAAACTAATCTTCTTCTAACTTCTTCCGTATTTCCAGATTTAATTATTAAATCAGCCCGAGTATCTGGTGATGCTATTTCTTGCTTAATTACTGACAGTTTTTTTATCTTCTAAGAAATTATTCTTTAGTCTTGCCGCTCTCATTTTGTACTTATTTCTTTGAGCTCTAATTTTGTGCAATTCTGCCTTCAAATTATCAACTTTTTTGTTTAATTCTTTTAAATGCTTTCTTCTTCTTTTCTTTGCACTACTTTTTAAGTTCTTAATGGATGGTCCGAGAACAGGAACGGAAGGTGGCGTAGGAGGAGGAGAATAGTCCTCTAATTTTTTTAATTCTTCAATTTTTTTCTTCTGTCTTGCTGTCCTCTCGTTCCAATTTTTTCTTAATGTCCTTTGGTTTCTTTCTGTCAAATCCTTCTAATTTTTTCATCTGCCTTTCTTCAGATATATCTTTCTCTTTCTTTTCTCTTAGCTTCCTCATATATCTGATTGGGTCATTTTTAGTCTGTTCCCGTTTGCGTCGCATTCGGTCTCGCGCCTTTTTTTTGCTTCATCAGCTTTTGACGGCATATTTTTTCGACTAAAAATATGTATATGATTATCATGCAATAAACTATTTTTTTAATATAAGGTGAGCAATTCTTGAAAGTGAAAATCCGTGATATTTATTATATCTCCGTTTTTTTTTTTAAAACGGGCATAAATAAAAAAAAAATATATCTGATCACCTTATTTAATAAAAAGAATACCTTTAAAATTCACCTCCGTTTTGGCTAATCACCTCCGTTTCTAACGATTATGAACGGAGGTGAACATAACGGAGGTGAATTTTATTTAAAAATATCCTAAAATTGACAAAAACTCCAATATTTAAATTAAACAAATATAAAAAGTTGACAGCCAATTAGTATTTAATTATTATTAACTAATATCCATACATATTTTTTAACTAACTTACCCAAAACAAGTGGAATGGAGGTGAAACAATAGTCCGGTCACTCAGGTTCTAACTTGATTGAAAAATAAAGAAAACGCGACCTTTTCCTATTAGGGCCAAAAACAGACTGAAATTAGCTGCATATTTTACTGGCGCAGCTCATCCACATACAGAAATCTAATAGGTTAGTTCGATGGCGCCATCTTACATTTGTTTTTTGAACTATGCACCTTAGCACGGAGGTGAATGGTTGACTAGTAACAAGCCGTTTTCATTTTTTTTATTTGCTATTCGCTATGTTTCTATTTTTTAACGTTTAGAATTTAGAAGTTCATTTCTTTTTGCAAACGTTGGACACTTAGGTTTTGTGATTTATATCTAAGAAGAACAATAAAAATATCAGTAATCTTAAACACATTGAAAAATAACATCGAACGGAGGTGAATTTTCTTATACTGTCAGGCACATTTGGACACATTTAATATTTTTTTTAACATTTTTATATATTGAGGAAATACATTTTAATGTATTCCATTTACTTCCTGCCAAACCTGCTTTTATTGATTTTTATACTTAGAATAATAATCAAGTAACATGCTTCCACTGAATTTGGTGAGAATGACCCATAAAACAAAAAGTAAGCAAAGGATGTCATTATACTCAATAAAACAGCGAGAAGGTGGTAGAGGGAGCAATTTACTGGCATGCTATACCATTGTCAAAGTATTCATTAGTAGTGTAATAGGCCTTTTAAATATGCAGCGATTTTATTTTCATTTTGAAGAGTTTGCTATTTAATTCCTTTATTCCCTGAGGAATTTTATTGTAAATTTTTATTAAATTGAACTGTACTTACATTTTTTTTTGAATGAAGCTGAGATTACATTTTATATTCTTTAAATTTGTTTATTATGTTATCTGATGTGAACCAATTTCAAAGTACCTAAAGATAGGCTATTCAAAATTTTGTTTGATATATTTTCATCTTTTTCTTCTGAGAAAACTAGATCGAAATAATTGAACAGGATTCCATACTTCTCCATTTTCATGACAAGCAGGTTGTAAACAACACTGTCGAAAGCATTTGCCAAGTCTAAACTTATACCGTTTTTCTTTTTATGTTTAAGGAATTTAAAACTTTATCTAGAGAGTGATATACTTATCTTATGGTTGATTTCTGTTTTCTAAAACCATTTTGATAATTTGAGAGCAAATTTTCGTTTTCCAAGTATTCTTGGGTTAATCCTCCCCGAAATTGAATATTTCAAACAAAAAATAAAGTTTTTTGAAAATAAAAAAGTATAGTAGGTATAGTTTGGCAGGCTCTGCTTGTTCGTTTGTGCAATTTTTTTTTATTTATAAATAAATTTATATGTTGCTTATTTTAAACATTAAAAAGCGGCTAAACAGCGATTTTGAGGAGCATTGACCTTTTCTATTCGATAAATCGTTGCTATCGATGATACACGTGCCGATGACTAACATTGATAATTTGTTTTGATTAAACAAAATATAACCTCTTTTTTTTCTTAAAGTCGACTATAAAACTTTTAAAAAATTATATAAACTGATAGTATAGGTATCGAATATTATTTATTAATTTACAGTAGAAAACCATTGAAATCCTAATAGTGTGCTTAAGAAAAAGATAAATTGCTGGAAATTATTTTAAGTTTCTAGGTTAGCCTCAACTATAATAGTGATCAATCAAAAAGCTAGATTTTCTTAAAAATCCTCATAGGTATCAAAGGTACCATTTTTTCGATCTAATGAAAATTCTGGATAACTTGTAATTAACTTTTTGCTCTGCCTTTTTGTTTAAGGGGGGTGTGAGGGGACAAATATTGCCAGGAAAAATATTTACATATTTTTTATGTCCAATTAAAACCTACAATTATTGTATAACTAAAGGTAATAAAAAACACGAGATAAATCAATTAAAAAATGTATTTACCATGACACAAAACCGCATATTTCTTATAACTAACTATATATATTTTTAATGGTTCACCCTGTATTGAACTGGGTCAGATTCCTCAAAGATGAGGAATAATGCAATACCTTAATAGTATTTTTTCCAAAAAAAACTTTTAACCAAAAAATTATTTTAATTTAACTGCCGTTTACATAAAATTTTAATATTAAATGATTATTAAATTATTCTTTTGTTATTAGTACCATTTAAATCGTCTGGCTATCTGTAAAAAGTCCAAACCACGTAAGTAAAGCTATATAATTGTGGTTTGGCTTGTCAGAATTTGACAAATTTGAACTTTATAAGTAGTGTTTCAACTGTTGTCCTGATTATGGCTTTGTAGAAGACACAATGGTATGATGTTTGTAATTTCTTGCCTACAGATATCGTATTAAAACGTCAGTTTGTTCTTATGAAGCTCATTTTTAGATTATATTTTCCATTTCTCCGGTTTAAAAAAATATGTTGACTTGCGGTTTTTACAGATATTCTACTTTTTGCTTAAGTTAAAAAAAATATATACTTAATATCGTTTCATTTAAAATTTTTGACAAAAATCAAGAAATTGTTAATTTAGCTAAAAAGCGAATTCAGAACAACTTACTTTTCTATTACTTGATAAAACAAAACAAGTCCTATTTACCGAGTTCAAATTTGTCCTACCCCCTTAAACAAAAAGGTAGAGCAAAAACTTAAAATCAAAAGTTATCAAGAATTTTCATTGGATTGGAAAAATGCTACCTTTAATACACCTTTATTATGAGGATTTTTGGGAAAATTCCGCTTTTTGATTGGTCACTATAATTGCTCCCCATTGCGACCAACCTAGAAACTTGAAAATAATTTCCAGCAATTTCTCTCTGCCACTTTTGTTATAAACATTATTTCCCGTTACTAAAACTAAGGCATTTTGCACACCCTCACTGCGACCGTCCTAACGGCACCGTTTACGCGATCTACCGCGTTCGTGTTATTTTGCACACATGCACGGTTTTCGTCAGTTTGATTCTATTTTGATTCGAATATGGATCATAGACGTGCTGTGGCGATTTTTATGTCTTACATGCGTATCAAAAAACGAAGAAAGGCACGAAACAGAATTTTGTGGGTTCATCCCATCAATATGGGAAGGAAACAATTCGTCGGTGCATTCTTTGTACTATTTGGACAGTTGAGGGAAGACGAAAAAAAAACTTTTTCAACTATTTTAGGATGTCCATATCCAGCTTTGATGACCTACAAGAACGATTAAAAAAATCGCTTCAACGTCAAGATACATTTATGAGAGAGTGCATACAGCCTATGGAAATGTTGGCTGTTACAATCAAAATCAGGATTGACCTCCAAAAATATTTCCTTCCAGGCACTTCTTGTGCAGTTTCTGTCCTTATATATAGAACTTGTTTTGTCCCAAATAACCGGCCTTGCTTCCATCAAAGATATAAAATATCCATATCTATATCTACTGCCATTACAAAAAATATACTAAATAAAACAATGTTCCCGCCAATGAACCAAGAAAATATCGTAAACGCGGTACGGTACAATTAAATCTTTAACTCTACTGGGCATGTCTCTCCGTCAACACGGTAACGGTCGCCGTGAATTATAGTGAGGGCTCACGGTGACATCGCGGTGGAACAGAACCGTGTACACGGTGCCGGTGCGTGTGAAAGGTCACATATGCTGCCTAATCCCTTAGCCGTATTAGCGGTGCCGATAGGACGGTCGCCGTGAGTGTGTGCAAAAGGCCTAAGTCGGTACTAAACGGTTCCCACGATACAGCCGGCGTCCCTTTTAAGTTATATCTACAAGTTCAACCACTTTCAGTCATGCATTATAATTTAGTTGATTGTGGATATTTCCGTTTTATAATAAAAAGTTAAAATTTGGCCATCATTCTCTGCAGCTACTAGTTGCTCATCTTTGGATAGAAAAACTTTTTTTCCAAAACCTGTTGTAAAATTATGGCCAGAGATAGTAGCCGCAGAGATTTATGTAAATGTTAAAACACCCTTAATGGGGACATTTTAAACCCTAAGGTTATAAAAATTAATTGTGGAGAGAAAACAGAACTTTAATAATTCTAAACGGAACCAAAGTTCCTAACTACAACGGAGAAACTGTCATGGTTTATTATTTTTTTTATTTTAGTAACACTTGGAGACCCCGTGGAACATGCGACTGGTTTAGAAAAGCGTGAATTGCTTGCAAAGGTAGCAGGTAACGAAAACCCTTTCGACATGAGAGTTATAAAGAGAGGTGCTGGAACTAAAGCTCAGCCGAATGAAATTCCGTCAGCCTTTGATGCAAGACTTGTTGGATGTATTTGTGAAGAAGAATCCACCAATATTACTTGGATGTGGTTACACAAGGGAGAAGCAAAAAGATGTGAATGCGGTCACTGGTTCAACCTCGTTCACAAAGCACCCGTTTAAAGTAATTTGTTATAACCTTTAGTTACCTAATATAGTGGATAAAAGTAATATTTTTATTCGTTTCTATTAAGTCATTCCTAGGATATTTCTTCGCCATTAATTGTACCGTGCGAGCAAAAATTATTTGCATCAAAGAGGGCTTGGATTAAAAAACGTGTGGCTTGGTTTAGATCACAATGATATGGAGACGATAACCAAATCTAGGTTAAAATTTTGTCAAATTCATAATATTATGACATGATATGCCAAACTAATGAGTAATAAAATAAGTAGACGAGACAAATACAAATTTATTTTTGTTGTTTACAAAATTAACAAAGTAAGAATATACAGAAAGAAGAAAAAATAATTAGGTACATAAATTGCTGAAATTGGCCACCACCAAGCATAAATTCACACGTCTCTTCATATTTTCGAAAGTGTTGACCAGCATCTCTGGAGAAATGTTACCACATTCTTGGATAATCCTTTCTTGTAATTGTTCTAAATTTGCAACTGGTGTTTTAAAAATAGTGTTCTTTAAATGAGGAAAAACGAAGTAATCCATAACCGTTAAACAAGGTGATCTAGGTGGGAATTCAATGTCTGATCAAAAACTGACCAATCTGTCGTCGAAAAAATTGCGTAAGTAGTTAATAGTTTCGGCGGCTGTATGGGCAGTTGCATCGTCCTGTTGAAAATATCCAAAACGTAGTTCGTCGTCAAGTAATTGCTCCACAAATGGATTCAAAATATTGTCTCTATACCTCTGTGCTGTAACTGTGTCATGGAGAAAAATAGGAACAACAATAATTCTTCTTCGGGAAACAGCTAACCAGACACCAATTTTTTAAGGGTGCAATGTGGACTTCACTACTCCACATGCGTGTATTCTGAAAATTCACATAACCGGAGAGGTGGAACCAGGCTTCGTCCGAAAAAAAGTCTGGTCTAATAAATCATTTCTTTCCAATAAATTTTGGGTAAACCATTGAGAGTAATTCCTGCGTCTTTCAAAATCTGCGGCTTGTATTTCTTGGAATACTTGCACTTTATAAGGAAATAAATTTAGCTGCTTCTTAAGAATAGTCCTGCATGTTCCATAAGATCTTCCCACTTCTTGGGGCAGGCGTCTTATACAATTTGTTGGCGTATTTTGCATTATTTCACGAACGTTTGCAACAAGTTCTGTTCTTACAAATGGTCTTCCTGCTCTTTTTTGTGTTGTATAGAACCTGTTTCCCTAAACACAGCCACGGTTCTTTTCAGACAATGATAAAAATCCCCAGCAATTAAAGCAACGTTAGGAAAATGTTCGTGAAAATCGTCCATGCACAAACCCGGATTGTATTGACACTCACCATTTACTCTAACCCCGTTTCGAAAATACGCTTCAACCATGAATGCTTTGTGCTGTTCCGTAAAGCCCATTGTGTGAATTGTTCAAGAAATTGGAAAAATTAGCGATGAATCAAATTACTTGTAATGACTGTCAAAGATGACGGAATAACTGATTGATTGTTAATTCAGGTAGTTACTGACACCCAACAGGTATTAAGCTCTGCGGCTAAGCGTTACGTCCTTAGATGCAAGGCCCTCTTTGATGCAAATTATTTTTGCTCACACGGTAGTATGTAACTGGTGAGTACCATATTAATATTTTATAGAAAAAAAAATTCAAAATGTAGATTAAGATATTCACAATATAATTGAATTCAATTCAAATTTATTCAGTATCTTTTAAATTACATTACATTTTTAACAATCTTATGTTGGCATATGGTGATTTTTTTTTTGTTGGGCTACAATAGAAATAAGTATGTCCAAAAATTTATTTTCTTAAACTGGCATTTTATTAGCGCCATTACTTTTTATAAGGTCTTCCCGTTTGTATTTTAAGAAAAATCCAACAACTTTTTGCTAAATTTTAGTTTACAATACAAATGCCTAAGAAATAGTCCAGTCCACAACGGCTTTAAATATAGTTTATAAATATAAAAGAAATAATGTAAAGAGCTCTTTTAGTATATTTATTCAATGAACGATCCAACATTTAATTGATTAACATCATAAACAACAAACATTTAACCTGGATAAAAATTAAAATGTGTTATCAAATGTTAAAAGCTAAAAAACATATTCCGGATTAGAGCATAATGTTAGCATACATCAAGGAGTAGGAGACAAGAAGTTTCAAAATCATTTTTTTTAATCACTTAACATTTTAAATTAAAAACTACGGTTAAGGATGGCAAGAAATCGTTAATTATTTTTTTACAATGACAATCTTATATGTTGCGGACTGGACAGTATGGTCGCGGACCGGACAATAAAGTGGCAATACTAAATTTACAAGTGAACTAAAACTAGTAATTTTCAAAAGAAGTATAAAATATGGATTGTCATGCCAACTGATTACAAAACTAAAAAAAATGTGTAAACCAGATAATGCTTAGAGCGATACTATTGCGTCAAACAGTTTATTTATGCTGTCCTCATTGGGAATGAAATAAAGGTATTTTCTAGTTTTTGATACACTTGTAGGTGCATACTTCAATTCACATAGTACATCTTTAAAGTTTAAAATTTGCGTATCCGTTTTGGCAGGCCAACCAAAAATTTTCCCCTACACTCTAAGAACTCGATAGTGACTATTTCCTTCTCAACGAATAAAATAATTCCTACAAATTTAAATATTGTATCAATTAACAGTAACCTTAAACTATAACCAACAGTTATCCTTGTGGGCAAGGAGTTACCTGGATACCAATTATTTCCATAAATTGCAACAATCTATGATCCTACAGTGGGGGTTTTCGTTAAACCATGATTCAGCATGGCATTTTTGCAGTGTTTAGTATCTTTAGAAAATATTAAGGAAATCCCGAAAAAAATTTATATGCAATAACTTTTGAAACTTTTGTAATAGATCATTCTATAAGATTTTAAATTACCTTATAGAAAATAAAATGTTGCTATTGGCGCTGTCGACTTAGCTTTAAAAATTATTGACCTTTCTGTGCTACTTAAGGATTCTCTCTTGTTTTTTGCTCATCAGCAAATATGCATTCCTTTAGTTGATTTAAATTATTATTAGGAACGTTATTTAAAGAAGTTCTATCAAGCAGTCTGATTTTTGGAAATTTTCTATATATATTTATTTTATATTTGCTATTTTCCCCTACTGTATTTGCCGTATCATAGTCTTGATGAGTTATTTTAGTGGTTTTGTTTTTATCTAGCACATATTCTCTACAACTCGCATTACTATCTCTTAACAGAGCCATATTTTCTATGTTCGTTTTTTAAATCCTTTTCTCTTTTGTGTTTTCCAGGTTTGTAGAATTATCCATAATGCTAAATAATATGGAACAAAAATAAACTCTTGTTTACTAAAATTGGGCTAAAAACCGCTAATATAAAAAATCTGCTTAAATATGTCCAGTTCCACAACGTAATGTCTAGTCCAGGACATACGAATATTGTTGTGAATCAGACGTTCTGGACCGGACAATTTAAACATTTTTAAATTTCGCGCCGTATCTGTTATCAGTTAGACGGTGATTTTGAGATTATGTGAAACGATAAGTTTACTTTCGCTCTGGAAACAAAATTCAACTATTCAGAACCCAAAATCTTTAGTATGCGTTACAGACTAGACGTACTAAAAAAGCGCGTTTTCAGTTTTATTCAAGTACATTTTTTTCTATGATTAGATAAGGAAAATTAAATAACCTACCTGTTAGTTTTAAAGATGCACAACACAAAAATGACGTCGGATAGGGGCTGACGAACAGGGTTGCCATCTGATGGCAGTTTACTGAAGTAAAAACACGTGTTCCGGACCGGACATTTATTGTGGGGGACAGTGATTTAAATTTAATTAAATATAGCCTAACGTTCATACCGTTATAAAAATAATTTTAAATTATTACCTTACCTACAGAAAATATAAAATACTTATTTTTCTTAAAATCTATCTAAAAAAGCGGTTATGTAAATAGATTATGGCGGGTGACTGTTGCGGACGTGGACATATTCACTATTTCTTTTTGCTTATATCTTATGTTTATTAAATTGACAAAATATAGTGAAATTATGTGTATCAGGCTTAGAATTATAAGAAAAAAAATTTTAATGGATAAAAGTAAATACGGATTTTTACAAACAACTGGGGAAGGGGGGGCAAATGGAGAGGCAAAATGAAGCGAAAAAGCGCCGGGGCCGCGCCCATAATTTGTGAATAATTCACCCAACTCAGTAACATAAGATTTTTTAAATTAAATTAGTTTCGCATTATTTATAGGTACTTATGATGTTTTAAAACAATATAATTAAATAATTTTAATTCATTTTGAGGGCTCGAAAAAGGTATTTATACCCTTTAAAATTATTATTAAAATTTGTGTTTAACTTGTCAAACAGATAAAAATAGTAATTGCTTGTAATAATTACCGTGATTAATTCAAATTCAAATTAATTTCATTCTACTAAGGACTATACATTATGATTTGAGGTTCGTCATATAAAACTATAAAATTAACTTACTAGGCAGTTTACCTTAATTTTCAGACTACTAACATTAAATGTACGAGGAAAATCTCGTCAAAACCTTTTACGCAAATGACATTGTTTAAGCCTCGGTTTAAGCATTCAAGAAGCATCAACAACAACAACAATACAGAACAATTTATGAAGCATGTCTATCATGTATATTATTACAAACAATGCTGCGTCCATGCCTTCTAACATACTGCGTCCTGGATAATACTACGTCAATGTACTATATGCAGTTATGTACTTATTCATAAATTCAACTGCCAAAAAAAATTTATAGACGCGGTCCTCTAAATGAAAAATATATTTTTAGTTCACGTTTTCTCTTTATAGAGGGTCATCTTCGTACTGAAAATATAAGTGTGACTTTGTTACTTGGAATAAATTCAGTAAATCCAGTAGGTACAGTTTTTTTTTTGGAAAAATGCTTGGGTATGGGTATTAACATTTTAAGTTGTGGTATTTTTATAAAAAAAAATATTGATAGAGAGTGTCCCAAATTAGAGATATAATAAAGGCGACCCTCGGTTTTTATTGAGTATTTTTAAAGTACATATTAAGTTATACATACATAATTATCGAATTTCAAATTTCTATTTCTACGTATACCTACGTATATTTTTACCGATTCTATTAGTAAAGTAACATGTTGCGTCCAGACGCGGCAACATTTCATTATTATAACTGTTAATAAATTTGATTTCCAGTTTTTTTGGCACAGTATTTGGCAAGTAAACGTAAAATAATGTCATTACGTAAACCAGTAAGTAAATTTATTCAATGAATATTTTTAGGTTTTCAGAAAGATGTGTCAAATATAACTTTCTTTTTGCACTTGTTGTATTGTTAAATATTTAAATCATGACCATATTAATTTTTAGACAAATTACCAAAAAAGAACCCTAAAGATTTTGAGCCTAAAAAGAAAAATTTTCTACTATTCTGGGATTTATTAAGACACATTGCTAAAATGTTTTGTTTCTTGCTAAATTTGGTTAACTAAATGTACGTGTATGTAAGTAATTTTTTTTTGGTTAGTTTGTCTTTAGATAGAAGGCTTTTGTTAAGAAATTTATTTAAATGTTTGTTATAGATCAGAGGAAAACCATTGTTGATCTGAACTCCATAATTAAGTGAAGTTCAGATTTGAATCCGTTGTCCTCTAAGGGAATAGTAAATAGTCTGAAGAATAATGATTGAAAAGAAGTTACCCAACTTTTGACTTTGTGGGTAGGTAATTAGAATGATAAGGAATATTAGAGCCTGTAGTTTTATGGCAAATAGAGAATTAAATTAATTTTGTTATTTAAGCTGGTTAATTTCAGGTCGTCAACTTCTATTTCGGATGTAATATTAATGGAAAGATGTAGAGATTTCAAAAATTGAATAAAAGACACAAGGTCTTTATGGTTACCTTTAAATATTGCAAAAATTTCATTAACATAGCGTCTGTGTAACATGGGTAAAGAGGAGATGAGACTATTTCAGATATTCAATGATTCCCTAAAAAATGTTATTAGAAGAAGGGATAAATCAGCCCATAGCCAAGTCTCTTCTTCTAGCAGACATTTTTATGGCATTCATTAAATCTAAAATACAGTCATGCCCTCTTTACACATTCTTTTCATAAGACGATATGTTTATGATCTTTTTGTAGTATTTAATGGTAACCATGACGACCTTGTATATACATATTCCATTAAATTCATATCGGAAGTAGAAGTTGACAATTAAATCCACTTTTTAGACCTGACAAACCGTCATGACAAATAAATGTTTGATCACAAGTCACCGAGTACAAGCTTTTTTAAAAATAGAAATCTCAATCATTTAAGTATGATAGTAAAAATCCTTATTCCAGAGAAAAATTATTAGCACGAAAGGCACATAAGAAACCGTTTCATTATATACTCTTAGAGTCGATTCACTCAGTAAACCTGCAAGATGGCCGACATGTCATATGACAAAAGTCATATTCCAGCTAAATAAAATAAATTTTTGCATTTTCAATGACTTATCATATGACATGTCGGCCATCTTGCAGGTTTACTGAGTGAATCGACTTTACCATCGAGGCAAGCGTATATGCAACAGTTGTTATTAAATGCTCTAATATTAAGTACCTACCTAGTCCAGTTTTAAGACCTTTTTGTAACCTTGTTTATAATTATTATTATACTGAATTTCGTAAATAAGTTTACTATGGTAGACACAAGATCGCCTTGTTATCTTTAAACATCTACCAGTTAATAAATCAAATGAGTTACCTACCTAGGGGAGGGCGGGGAGGGTTTGGACAATTTCTACAAAAATGGCTTTTAAGCATGTCATATATAACCTAGATTTTTTAACATATATTAATTAGTACATATATACCTCATGTAATTATTTACAAAAAATCTTTTTAAATCGATATGCAACTAAAATATATTTATTTAAAAAATTATTTAAAATGGAGCATTTTGTCCAGATCCTCCCCATAGGTGGGGAGCCATTGGACAACCAAAATAATACCACAAATAATGTTAAAAATAATTTATTTCGAAAAAAGGACAAATACCACATAAAGATAAGATAGATTAAATAAAAAACGTGTTTAATAAAACAATTATTAACAAGGTAGGTACACATATATTTGACAAAATATTATATTAAATAAAAATAAACTCTAAGAGGCCAAAATAAAAGTATCGAACAACATTAATAGTAGGGGATCCGACCATAGAACGACCTTCACCCATCGCGTTACGGGATGAAACATGTTTTTATATAAAATTTAATATGTCAAAAAATATATTTCGTGAAGGTTGCCTGAAAATTTTGGTGCAAAGTATTTTAAATTAAAAAATGATTTTTTTTAAACATTGCACTCATTCCGTTACGTATTAAATCGAAAGCATGTAGCTTGTGCAATATGCATACGCTGGGTTGACTACTTAAGCACCTCTAACCCCTTAATAAGCTTTGTCAAAAGTTTTCCGCTATCTTAGTGGTACAGGAGATATTGACCTTTGTCGCACTAATGGGCCACCCTGTAGTAAATACCAAGCAAAGTTTTAACGCATTTAGGTTGGTTTCTGTCATATTCGACATATATTGCACCGTTGCACACAATTTATGTCAAATATGATAGAACGTAACCTAAACGCTAAACGTTTAAAAAAAATCATTTTTTAATTTTTAATTAAAAATACTTTGCACCAAAATTTTCAGGCAACCTTCACGAAATATATTTCTTGGCATATTAAATTTTATATAAAAACATGTTTCATCCCGTAACGCGATGGGTGAAGGTCGTTCTATGGTCGGATCTTAGACTATAAAGCAAGCTGAATTATGTAAGATCGACATTAAAAAAATAACATGTCCAACTATCTTGCCCTCTTGTCCGTTAAAAAAATTGGTAACTTAAAAATTATATCCTCATATGCCACAAATGCTGTGAGCTCATCACTGAGTCTAAATCTATTTGATGCGATTTGCTTTTTTAAAAACTTTCTTCATCTCCAAGCGTGTCCTTAGCCGCATAGCGTCTAGCAGTTTTTTTTTTCATAAACTTTACAGCCAATTTCTAGTTTTGTTAGATTTGCAATCTCCTCCTCTTCTGCGTTCAAGTCTGATGATGAATCTTTATAAATGACTTCTTCCTCATCAGATGAAGAATTGCTCATTAGCTTTTTCTTTAATTTTTTTATTCTTTTGGTATTGAACTTTGGAGTTTCTTTTTTATTCTTTTTGGCAGCTATTTCGTCGCGCTCAGGGGTATCGGTAGCTATGATTTCGGGGCATTTTCCTGTTATAAATATTAAAAATAAGGAGGGATTGGACGGCAGTGGGAGGGTTTGGACAATTGTCCAAACCCTTCCACAATGTAACTGACCCATATGGCAATTAAAAAAAAATTAAATAAAAAACATGCGAAACAACATTAAATATAAATAACTTAAGTCTTACCTTTGTGCTAAAAAGAAAATCTCCCCAAAAATTGCACAGGAACTTGATTTTGGTGACGATGCTAAATTTACAAATAATAGAACGAACACGTGGAAAATTATAAAATACGCGGTACACGGAACCGAGGCGACCTGCTTACTTAACGCCTGTTTGGGTAATGACAAAGTGGAAATGCGTTGCAGCGTTGCTAACATGATTTGGTTTTAACTGGTATATCTAATAGGGCGGGAGATTTCAATCTGTCCAATGCCTCCCTCTGTCCAGACCCTCCCCGCCCTCCCCTACCTGGAAGAAAATTTAATGATAATTACATAAACAGTCAACATCAAAGTCTTCCTCATAAACATTCAGATTTTTTTTGTAAAAGTGTCAAATTACGTTCATTCTATACTTATCTCAGTTAAGTTTTTTCTATAACCCATACGTGGCCGGCATTTTTGAACAAGCGTTACTTCTTTTCTGTAATTCAGAAACAAGTTTGTCGAGTATGACTAAAAATGTTTGAATTTTGAGACCATTTGAAAAACTGTCCTTTTATATTTATATTTGTTCGTCTCTTTTCAAATTGTTGTGCTGTAATTTTCAAATTTAAACTTGGCAACCTTAGTCACATACAATAATTTTTATTCTAAATTAACCTTTATGGTGTGACATAATAGTACCTATATTATGTCGCGGCCGTCAACATGACACCAAAAATTCGATTACAGTGCATCCGGTATTTTATTATTATTTGTAATACAAGGCTCACCCGCAGATTAAACTTCGGTATGTTCGCTCAACGGTGTGCTCGTGTACTACACTGAGAAACAAACCCGCCAACTAAATTACTTAGTTGATTTTTTTTTAGTTGTAGCTACTAAAAATGTCCGCAGACTTAGTTACCATAATACCGCAAAGCTATTTACAGGGACTAACAAAATATATTTTTTGCCCTTCACTTACAATTACTAATCGATTTAGTAGGCTGTACGCAGAAAATTTATTTGGTAGACTTGCGGTAAATACATCCTTTGTTGTGATAACTAACAAGGGCGTAAGATTTTGTTATACTTGTGACAACTAAAAAAAAATATATTTTAAATAATGCCTTAAGTTGTCGTAACGAAAAATATGGTAGCCATTACTAAATATTTAGTTAATTTACCTGATCGCGAACCCGAACATTGGTCATCCACGCGGTAACAATCATTTCGTCTCCGTGCTTCGATACGTGTGCATGGTTCAGGTGAATCAGGTGCTTCTTGCCGCGGTGTTTGTGGGTGTATCTATTAGTGTTATTTATTTACTATAGTTTATAGTGATGTATTACAGACTTTTATTGCTAGAATGGGGGCTTCAAACCCATCTAGATGCATTTGAAGGTAAGGTTGTGTTGTGTTATAGGATTTATCAATGTTATTTATTTAATAAAAATTTGAAAAACTGAAAAATTTTTTTTTTTTATTTTAAGTTGAAGAGAAATAGTTATTTTTGTATTAGGTGCGCAAAATAGGTGTTTTTTTAATGGTACATGAGATTGTAAATTTTTACCGAGACCGTTAGGTCGAGGTTAAAAATTCAATCAAATGTGCCATAAAAACACTTTTGCGCGCGAAATAAAAACAACATTTTTTCTACAACTGTTTGTTGTTAACTATTTTTTATCGTGTTTAGAAAAAAAATCTAAAATCATAATTCATTTAAGGTATTATTTCTTACACCTGTTCCCATTACTATGGAAACCTAAAATTGTTTAAATTTTATTGATTGTCAAGTCTATCGTTTTTCGTGTCAAACTTTTATAGTTGCTGGCTCAAGTTTGATACCATTTAAATGTCTGAAAGTGATAGTGAGACGCCTCACGAAATTACGGATGCGGCAGAAATCGTTATATCCAATCTTTTGCCCGTGAAATCAAGAATCAAATATGAGAAAGTGTACACTCAGTTTCGCGAATGGTGCAATATAAAGAAAGGAAAAACAGTAACAGAAAATGTTTTGCTCTGTTATTTGAAGGAAAAGTCGAAAATTTTAAGGCCATCTACACTATGGAGTACCTATTCAATGCTTAAAAGTACCCTAAACATAAAGGAAAATATTGATCTGCAGCGGTTTACTAAATTGGTTCCATTTTTAAAGAGAAAATCCATTGGATATAGAGGAAAGAAGTCTAAAGTATTAACAAAGGAGGATGTAGCAAAGAAGAGAACTTCACCGTTAATTACTATTCTAATAAAGATTGTTAATTTAGTTCACTTTAATAATACATTTTTTTATAAAAAATGTTTTGGAAATTAATTTTTGCATTTTTATACTAAAACATCAATCAGCTGAGCTTGCCGTGAAAAAATATCATTTTTTCACGGTGAAAAAATGACAATTTTTTACGGTAAAAAAAAGCGACGTTTTGTGCATCCATAGTAACCAAAAAAAGTCATCTTTTTTTGACAGTTGTAGAAAATAGTTATTTTTGTATTAAGTGCGCAAAATAGGTGTTTTTTTAATGGCACATGAGATTGTAAATTTTTACCGAGACCGTTAGGTCGAGGTTAAAAATTCAATCAAATGTGCCATTAAAAAAACACCTATTTTGCGCACTTAATACAAAAATAACTATTTTCTACAACTGTTTGTTGTTAACTATTTTTTATCGTGTTTAGAAAAAAAATCTAAAATCATAATTCATTTAAGGTATTATTTCTTACACCTGTTCCCATTACTATGGAAACCTAAAATTGTTTAAATTTTATTGATTGTCAAGTCTATCGTTTTTCGTGTCAAACTTTTATAGTTGCTGGCTCAAGTTTGATACCATTTAAATGTCTGAAAGTGATAGTGAGACGCCTCACGAAATTACGGATGCGGCAGAAATCGTTATATCCAATCTTTTGCCCGTGAAATCAAGAATCAAATATGAGAAAGTGTACACTCAGTTTCGCGAATGGTGCAATATAAAGAAAGGAAAAACAGTAACAGAAAATGTTTTGCTCTGTTATTTGAAGGAAAAGTCGAAAATTTTAAGGCCATCTACACTATGGAGTACCTATTCAATGCTTAAAAGTACCCTAAACATAAAGGAAAATATTGATCTGCAGCGGTTTACTAAATTGGTTCCATTTTTAAAGAGAAAATCCATTGGATATAGAGGAAAGAAGTCTAAAGTATTAACAAAGGAGGATGTAGCAAAGAAGAGAACTTCACCGTTAATTACTATTCTAATAAAGATTGTTAATTTAGTTCACTTTAATAATACATTTTTTTATAAAAAATGTTTTGGAAATTAATTTTTGCATTTTTATACGAAAACATCAATCAGCTGAGCTTGCCGTGAAAAAATATCATTTTTTCACGGTGAAAAAATGACATTTTTTTACGGTAAAAAAAAGCGACGTTTTGTGCATCCATAGTAACCAAAAAAAGTCATCTTTTTTTGACAGTTGTAGAAAAACAAACTTTTTGCTTTAGGGAAGTAATTACCTACCTCAACTAGAAAGCCTTAAAAATAATTCAATCTATCTGAAATGAAATTTCATCTACAAGCTATCACAGAAGGCTTCACGAGTGAGATTAGTTATTGTAATCATCCCTCGAGAATTTAAAGTTGGGCTCTGATTTATGTATCACTTATGGATTGAAATATTTTTAATTAATCTTATATTAACAACCATAAATCTGTGTGTAACATCATGGGATAGTTGAATTTAAATATTCTGACGTAGATATATTGAATAAGTTACTCTCAGAAACGAAGACAAATTTTGATCAACTAGTTAAACAGCCAAGTTAAAGTGTTTTATTTGGTATCTACTGTTGCACACACCTTCAGTTTCCTTAGGCCATATAAAAGGGCTTTTTAACATTAGCTCAACTGAACCTATACTGGTACTTAAAGTTTTTTTTATAAAAATCACATTTCAGTTAAATTAAATATTGTTTCTGTTTGAAACTGGCAGCAATATATTTTAGACGAAAAGCTTCAACATCAGTAAAATGGTTTTATTGGTGGTTACAGAAAAAATCCAGCAAATTACGCTTTGCTGCTTACGAGTTTTTTCTGCTATATACCGAGCTTTTCGGTTGCGATACACACATGCAATTACAGTGGATTTTATCTACAAGTTGTATGTGCAGCCGTAACAAATAATTTTCTAATGCAGCATAGAACTCTTGTTAAATAGGGGACAGCGAAATGCTTTTTGCTGTGGTGACTAGAGTAAGCTTTTCGTTGCTGCCAGTTCCAAACAAAAAACCGTATTTGACGACAATGTGATTTTTATGGGAAGGTTCAAGTTAAAGGTTCACTTGAGCTACTGTTAAGATGCCCTTATATAATAAGGCCTTAGGGGACTGAAGGTGCGTGCAATCGTTGCTAAATAAAAAAAAACTTTGTGGTTATTTTTTAACTAATATTTTTATTTGTATTCACTAAACACCCAATTTGGGTTAACTACATAATTTAGTTACTATTATATAATTTATTAGTAACGTTAACATATACGCTTCGTTCCTGCAACTTAATGATATAATAGCTTTAACAAACCACCTACTTGTAACGAATATATATTATTATATTAGCTATGCTAACTCAGTTTTTTTAGTAACTGTAACTAAAACCATTTAGTAAACCCAACAACATAAGTTCGTTATCTACTAAATCCTATAGTTGTAGCTACTAATCTATTCTAGCAAACTTGATTTAGTTGTTATAAGTCATCCACCTTGCTGTCCCCTATTTTAATGAAAAATTTTGCTGTGGTAACTAAATTTTTAGTTATGGCTACAAATTATTTTCCTCAGTGTATATTTAGTATTTTATTTTTCTAATATAAGCAAGCGAAGTGTTGTTTTGTTTTTAATTACCTACCTCATAACAATCCACTAAAAAGAAAAAAAAGGTATCATTTTGATTTTTAAACATGAGCTTTGCGCGCTGTGTGGATAGATATGAAAAAATAGACATTATTCAATTGGATCTTTTTCAAAACAGGAAATAATAAAAATGATTGGTGCTTATGCAGATAAAAAAAAGCCAGGAGATACCTTGATAAGATAAAAAGCCAGAACATATCTTGATAAAATCAAACTGAAAAACAATGTAAATAATAAAGATAATCTTGTGACGAAATTGATCTAGTATATTACTGATTACAAATTAATTACAAAAGCAAATGGTAGCGTTTTGATTATTATGAACCTGATTCATTATCACTGGTAGCGTTTCTGACCGAAAATACTAGATCTGTCCCTTCACACAAGGGTAGATTTGGGAGAATAAAAATAAATAAGGCGATATTATAGCAAGAGCACTCTTGAAGACAATTGAGAGTAGTTTTGGATAGTCCCGGCGTCACCATGGGTTGTTAATTGAGTTTGTGTTAAGTTTCAACGACTTACCAATGTAAACCAATCAGCCAATATGTTGTAGATATCCTAATAGCAAGGCCTAGGCGATAGGTTCGGAAAAGCGCGGGGACACGTCTTTACACATATGGGGCGCGTAGATACTGCTCGTGAATCTCCCTTATTGATTATTGAAATAACCAGACACCAGATTCTCAAAACACTTAAATTTATTATAACAAAAGAAAAGAAAGGTAAATTTACAAAAGAAAACTAGAACTAATACAAAAATATAAATAGAGAGTAAAGAGCGGTGTTTTAAATAGACGTGCGTTTAAACCCAATATTATTTAGAAAATTAACAGAACAACATACATTTGATTGATTTAAAAGCCCGTTTTCAAAAGAAATTGAGATTTAAAGAAAACCCTGAAAATTAATACCCTGAGAATGATAATCCAATAATCCCCAAGACTACGAAGTCTTTGAAAATAGAAACACTGAACCCTGAAAATAATTTGTTATTAGATCTTAGACTTGAACCAAAATAATTTCACTTTTACTCTAGTAAGAAAAATAAATAGGAAATTCACTAGACAAGAGTTTACCGAATTAATTTTAGACCGTACCGAAAAAGAGAAACGTAAGAACTTAATATAATTCACCCAATTAGATTTAGACCGTACCGATAAAGAGTATCTTTGGAACTGCATTGCAATTTTCCCTGGGTTCATCAGCTAACCTGATTCAACCCCCTTTAATTTGTGTTACTTTAATGTTTATCTTTTCAAGACTATCAAATGTTAGAATATTAGTTTTTAGCCCCTAGTACCAACTTTTTAGTCACACTTTAACCCCACGCAGCCAATCAGGGTGTAATAAGTGTATATGCTTGAAGATTTAGCCACAAGGTGACACTACTAATCCATGTACTGAGTTTTAATTAAAAATACTATAATATATAGGTATATAATCATACGTATTAAAAACGTAATTAATAATAAAAAACTAGAATAAAGCACAAAATCAGATACGTTTAAAAAAAACCTTCTACTTATTGTTCTTTTTTTGAGAGAAAATAAAGAAGAAATCTGACTTGACTTTTCCAAATATTTGAACGGTCAAGATACAAGGTCCATTTTCCTTCTTAATTATATTTTCCATTTTTTTCCCAATATATGATTCATATTATCTGCTTAGAGATCACCGACGAAGATTCTCTTGTTTATTATTGCCCATCTGTGGTTTATTTTAGGTTTTAGAAGGTTGATATTATCTTCGGCAAACGTGCTGCACTAAAGATTGTTAAATTTATTATTATGGTTTGGTTTTTGCTGTCTACCCCCTTTAAGGGAGGATATAGAAAATAAACTTTATGACATACCGAATCTATAGAATAACTTGGGCAATTTGGTTATTTCCTTAAGAAAACGGTTGGTTTACAATAGTTGGGTAAATTTGGTTTTATTATTATAGTTACTTTGCGAACAAAAACGTTTAAAGCCCCTCTTTGTATTTAAAGGAAACATCCTGTTCTGACTCGTGAGAACGCACCTTTTAATAAAAATAATTTAAAATAAAAAGATAGATTTTGGGTTCTATTATAATCTCGAACCAAAACAGACAGATATAGGTACTATAGTGTGAACAATTTGAAGGTGACCAAGATGAATCATTCAAAGCAAAACATATTATAAGTACACCTCCACCAAAAGGAGAATACATAATAAACAATCGAAACGAAGTTTTTATTGCACCAAAAAACTCAAAAATGCCTAAATCTGAAACAAGCCCTAGCAGGTTTGAAATACCAGAACAAGGGAAAAATCGTAAAAAAAATAACACTGATACAGTACAGGTTTGATAATGTAAACAATTTAAAAAATACTGAAATACTACAATAGTCAACATCTAATATGTTATAAGTGACTTTAAATTCCATAGAAACTTTACATGAACGGTCAGAGATAGGGACAAGGAAATGAGGAAAATATACTTATTGCAATATTTCGTTTACACAAGGTGATAACAAAATTTGCATACAGGATTGGATAAATTGAAAAACATAATTAGAGGTAGCTATTCAACTCACTAACAAAAATACAACAACAAGCGAAGAAACATTATTGGACTCTACAAATAAGTTCCAGTTGAGTGATTTATGGCCACACTAAATAGCAAATCTACAGGAAAAACGTACAGCAACATGGTGAAGCAGAATACAACAGACATGAAAAGCAATGGAAAACGGACTACACCGCCGGATCAGATTTTGGTAACGATATCAATACAAAAAATTAAGTTTTATCACAAAAACAATCGCAGAACAATGCAGAAACAATCGCAAGGAAAACTGGATAATGTAAACAAATCCTATGGTATTCAAACGGCTGATTAACAATCATTTCATTTAACCAAAGTACCTATATATACAAGAATACTTTAATAATGCAATGTGTTATAAATGTTGTCTACTTGGACATGTTTCAAAACACTGCAAAGGTGAACTCTGCTGCCACAAAAGATAAACAATGCTCAGAAAATACACAATTAAACTGTCCAAACTGCAAACGTTTAAATCTAAAAGATCGTATGCACACAGCTAGCGACTCGAAGTGTTCAGTATTTCTCGAAAAAATTAAAAATATATAGAAAGTAGGTATATGGATCCAAGTAACAATGGATGAGTCTTTTTTAGGTAAAATAAAAGAGTATAGTAAAAACAAATTCAGTGTTATAAACCAAAATATTCAATCGATTGGTAATAGCGTTGATCGTATAGAAATGTTCCTTAAAGATAGGCCAGACAGTTTTTGTTTATGCCTCACCAAACATTGGAAAATAAAAGATCAGTTATCAACAATTGGACTTATCAGACTGACGTCGAAACATATTTCTGATCACATGGCACAAGTGTTGACTTTTATGAACAAAACTAAAAACTGTTTTATTCACAAAAGATTCTTTTCAGAAGAAAATAAGCTCTTTTGGAACTTTAAAAAAACAGGATTGGGAAGGTGTTTTTCAGGAAGATGAAAAAAAGTTATCTACAGTGGGATACTTTTATGAATATAAGAATTTTTAATCAGCGTTTTTCGAAGACTATGCATGGTACTTATATGAAAACAAAAAAAATAACACAAAAAAGTAGGGATACTATAGATAGAGTGTAAAAAAAGGTTAGATACATTGTTGGTATTATATGGTTATAATTTATATAAACTTGTTAAAAAAGAAAAATCAAAAATTTTTAAAAACAAGGTAAAAACCTCGGATAATAAAAATAAATGTTATGGTTCTTTTGTAATGAGATAAATGGCCAATTTAAGAAAAATGAAAATCATGCACTTTGCGGAAAATCCTCAGAAACTAGTGAATGATTTTAACAATCATCTGTTAAATGAAATTTCAAAAATGATGGGAAATAAAAGTAGACCCGTTTTAAATGTAATATTCCGGATAATGATCAATCGATGTTTTTACAATTTATTACTAACAATGAATGGTGAAATCTTGTTCCGTACACTCGCGTTTTGTACTTATATATATACACTCAAAATTTTTCCTGAAATATTCTTGTTTGGTACACCGAATGAATTAATCCATTTTGGGCTTCTCGTTTTGTACACCGTTGTATTTACCAACACCTTTATGGCCATCGTTGAAAGGTGCCGACGTTACCGTACCAGATAACGTCGGCACCTTTATAGGTAGGCAATTTCATAACAATTATTTAATAATGGTATTATAATAATCTAAAAATGATATATTATGTTCTTACTAACGTAAATCCCGCTTGCTGGGTAAATTCGCATTTGTCATTAACAGATTATTGCCATAAAATATAATTATTATTAATTGAGGATTACTGAAAATTACAGGTACTTACAGTTACTTTAATAATTATAGGGAACAAAAACTTCTTATAATAATGTCATCTAAGGATGCAATAATCGGTATTGTGTATATGTATATATGGTGTTGAATTTGTTTTTAACATTATTGTAAAAGCTCTCATCTGATCATATCAAGTATTACTGCGACACCGATATTTTTCATCAAATTACTTTAGTAGTATAGAAAAGAGTTTTTCACTAACAAACTATGCAGATGACTCGAATCTTCTTGTTTTGGGATCAGATATTCTTCAAAAACTGCATTCGTAGGATCTTATTAACAACGCAGATAAAACGAAATTTTAGGGTATTACTATAGACGAATTTCTATCATGGGCCAATCATATTGACAGTTTATGTTTAAAACTGGGTTGGTACCTATACAGGGTGTTTCATTAAGGGTGGCCACCGGCCATATCTCGGAAACTACTAAACATTTGGAAAAAAAATTATGATTAAAGCGGTCATAAGAAAATTCTGGAAATTACTTTTAAGTTCCTCATTTCGCCGCAATGGGGCACAATTGAAAGTTAATTTTTTAAATTTCTCTGAAAGTTCCCATATTAAGGGTTAACTCTGATTACATCATTGGAAAGCTTAGACAATTCTGCATCATTTTGGTTTAAGGCTCGTTGGCGTATCGACCTTGATAAGAGTGGGGGAAGCTATTGAATGTGTAAACATTAAAATCGCTGTAACTTCTAAACAGCTTATCCGATTTTACTAAATTTAAGCTTGTTTGGAAGGGAATGGTAAGTATCTTTAATCGCCGTATCCAACAGTACCTACACGATAGTGTTTAATAAAATTGCTAGAGGGCGCAATTTGTAATAATAACAGTTTTTTCGATTTTATACCGAAAATTCAAATCATACGGTATAACTATGACATCATAATCGAAAAGTAGATGAAATTTGCAAGCGAAGATGTGAAGACCGCAGTTCGATATCTTTGTTCGTTTCAGAGTTATTGCCAAAACAATAATTTTTATTACAAATTGCGCCCTCTAGCAATTTTATTAGAAACTATCTTGTACCATTGGATACGACAATTGAAGGTACTTACCGTTCTCTTTGAAACAAGCTTTAATTTAGTAAAATCGGATAAGTCGTTTAGAAGTTACAGCGATTTTAATGTTTACACTTTCACTTCATAAGAGTGGGAGAAGCTATTGAAAGTGTAAACATTAAAATCGCTGTAACTTCTAAACGACTTATCCGATTTTACTAAATTTAAGCTTGTTTGGAAGAACCTCTTATCAAGGTCGGTACGCCAATGAGCCTTAAACCAAAATGATGCAGAATTGTCTAAGCTTTTCGATGATGTAATCAGAGTTATACCTTAATATGGGAATTTTCGGAGAAATTTAGAATTAAAAAAAAAATTTAATTGTGCCTCCTTGCGGCGAAATGAGGAACTTAAAAGTAATTTCCAGAATTTTCTCATGACCGCTTTAATCATAATTTTTTTTTCAAGTTTCTATGCCTAGTAGTTTCCCAGATATGGCCGGTGGCCACCCTTAATGAAACACCCTGTATATGGGTTATGGAATAAAAGCAGTAGTTAATTACCTAAACATTAACACCCTAAAAATTTTTTACCCTTCAAATTTTTAATCCGTCCTGTGATATGGCATACTGTTCTGGGAAAGTATTCTGAGCTACAAAGGATTTTTGTAATACAAAAAAGAACAATAATGATAATCAATAAAATGAACTTCCTGGATTCCTGAATATACTTACAGTGTATTGGCTTTTTTTTTGAATGTTTAGTGTTTTTGTTTAAGAATAAGAATAAGTTTGAAACTGTAAATGTACAGGGTTTTTCCGTATATTTTGGAGCACCACTGGAGCTTTTATTTGAAGACCTAGAAAAAATTTTAAATTACCAAAGTTGCATGATTTCTCCTGAACTGCCAGAATTTGTTATCGGACAAAACAAATGAACATCGTAAATTTGTTTAATAATGCCAATGTCAATTTTTTTAAATGGAACACACTGTATATTAATTTTTTTTTTAACTCCTCACTCTTTTCTGATTCCAAATATGTATATATGTTATGTGTTTGTCATAAATTATTATCATATTTATATACTGAATAAGCATTATGTTCTAGCATGTTTTCCTCATACCAATATAGATTTTCTAATCCGCAATATTTTGAAATGAAATTTTGCCTAAACGACTAAAGTAAACATATTACATATAGGTATACATATTTGGAATCAGAAATGAGTGAGGAGTTAAAAAAAAATTAATATACAGGGTGTTCCATTAAAAAAAAATCGACATTGGCATTATTAAACAAATTTACGATGTTCATTTGTTTTGTCCGATAACAAATTCTGGCAGTTCAGGAGAAATCATGCAACTTTGGTAATTTAAAGTTTTTTTTAGGTCTTTAAATAAAAGCTCCAGGGGTGCTCCAAAATATACGGAAAAACCCTGTACGTAGCGATTGCACAAGAACAAACAACTTATTATATCCTCGTCACCACTTAACTATCACAGAAAAAAATCCGTATTACATGTCATTGTGTATCAAAGTATCAAGCTTTATAACAAATCGCCAACTACTTAATATAAAATCCCAGATAGTGTGTCAACAAAGTGGAAAAAAAAAACATTAAAAAAGTGGTAATAGACGTTGAACCATATACAGGGTTCCCCATTTAAAACGAAGCAGGCTAAATATCTGGTTCCACGTTAATTAAAAAAAAAACGCTCGGACCCGTCGATTTTTATTTCGAGGGGGACATCTTTTGCGTATATTGTCAATCTTGTTACTTCAAGCCCCTAGGAGGGAGGGGGGTTAGATCTAAATCTTAAATGGATACCCCTATTTTATATAACATTTGCATTGCATAAAATTCTGAACATTTTTTAATAAAAGCATTATTAGTCTATACTAAACAGTTTCCGATATATTGACTCTTGAAAAATGAGATTTTTGAACTTTGACAGCGTCTAGCTTTCTAACTGTACGTCTTAGAGTAAAACGGCTTGCATGTCCCTATCTTCGATTTTTATTATCTTTCCAATAGTGTCAACTTCCGGTTAAACCGGAAGTACTATATTTCTTACAACCGGTTTAACCGGAAGTTGACACTATTGGAAAGATAATAAAAATCGAAGATAGGGACATGTAAGCCGTTTGGCTCTAAGACGTATTGTTAGAAAGCTAGACGCTGTCAAAGTTCAAAAATCTCATTTTTCAAGAGTCAATATGCTTTTATTAAAAAATGTTCAGAATTTTATGCAGAATCCAAAAAAATTATATAAAATAGGGGTATCCATTTAAGATTTAGATCTTACCCCCCCTCCCTCCTAGGGGCTTGAAGTAACAAGATTGACAATATACGCAAAAGATGTCCCCCTCGAAATAAAAATCGACGGGTCCGAGCGTTTTTTTTTTTAAATTAACGTGGAACCAGATATTTCGCCTGTTTCGTTTTAAATGGGGAACCCTGTATATTCATTAATGGACTTCTTAGACAAGGAATAATAAACATAAACCTATTCCATTTTGTGACGGACGTCATTTCATTTTATCCTACATAATGACGTATTAGTAGTAGTAGTAGTAACCTGTTTTATTTAGCAAAAAGAGCTACAATTAAATGTTTTTTAATACATTTTTTTTAACAACAAAAACAGAAAAGTTAAAGATTTTGCAAATTGTATCGATTATTACGTATCATTTTGTTTTTTAAATAAATGTAATTTTAAAGTTTTTTTTAAATACTTTTAAGTACATTCAAAATATACGGTAAGTCTATAGTTTTGATTAGGTAAGAAGTAATTCAAAAAGAATCAAGGAGAAACGTTTGTCAACACCCTATCAAAATTAAATCTGCCGATTTTGTTTCACGGCTATCTAGATTTATTTTTTAAAACATATTATGCCTAAATTAGAAGTTTTCCATGATTATGTCATTAATTCTAAAGTTGTTTTTGGGCCATTGGCCATTGGAATAATGAGTAACAAACCTACACATAAAAGAATCATAAAGCTTAAAAATATTTTTCTTGTCTTGGCCTCGATGCCACGAAGCTATAAAACCTATAAACAATAATTTCTTCTATAAAAACGTTAAAAATTATTGTTTTGGCAATAACTCTGAAACCAACAAAGATATCGAACTGCAGTCTTCACATTTTTCTTGCAAATTTAGTCTACTTTCCGATTATGATGTCATAGTTATACCGTATGATTTGAATTTTCGAGATAAAATCGAAAAAACTGATATTATTACAAATTGCGCCCTCTAGCAATTTTATAAGGAACTATCGTGTATCGTTGGATACAGCAATTAAAATTACTTACCTTTCTCTTCCAAACAAGCTTAAATTTAATAAAATCGGTTAAGTCATTATTTAGAAGTTATAGCGATTTTAATGATTTCACACACACTTTCAATAGCTTCCCCCACTCTTATCAAGGTCGGTACGCCAATGAGCCTTAAACCAAAATGATGCAGAATTATCTATTCTTTCTAATGATGTAACTAGAGGTATGCCATAATTTGGGAATTTTCGGAGAAATTTAGAATTAAAAAAATTAATTTTCAATTGTGCCCCCTTGTGGCAAAATGCGGAACTTAAAAATAATTTCCAGAATTTTCTCATGACCACTTTAATCATAACATTTTTCCCCCAAGTTTCAATGCTTAGCAGTTTCCGAGATATGGTCGGTGGCCACCCTTAATGAAACACCCTGTATAATGTATTGTCGAACACATTCACTTAAAACTTCGTCTGACATCACGATATCAACGAAAATCAACAGTACTCACAGTATAATTTATCCAATGTCAGTGTGATGACATTCCAATCATTCTATACGGCGGTAAACGTCGGTAAACGTCGGTCTCTTTGAGACTGTTTACCGCCGTATGGAATGTCATCACACTGACTTTGGAATAACAATACAAATTAACCGAAACATCCCACGCTACGCTACACTAAATTTCATACAAAAATCGTCCTTTGCCGTCAGAGCATTCGGCAGTTTTTGACCCTCCAAGGAATCTCCGTTGTTGCCGGGTCGAGTCGACCGAGCCGAGTCGCCGAGTCTGAAGCAGTGCGCGGGGCCTAATTTCATTTCATGAATATCAAAAACTGCAGACAGCTCTTTGCCGAGTCGACTGGTCCGAGTCGATTCAGTGCGCGTCCTCCTTAAGAAGTCTCTTGTACGTAGTAGCGTATTCTCCAAAAATTATTTATCATTGATTGAAATTTGAACAAAATGTAATACCTACATAAATTATTATTTCTAAAACAATCTTGGTAATTCCATTTCGTAGATTGAAGGATAGGTGACTTTAAATAGGACCCAAAAATTTGTTTGAAACGGTTTAGGTGTTGCTCAGTTTATATTCTGATCTGATCCAGTATTAATGGAATCTTCGGAATTATTAAAATCTGAGCAGGGATCGTTGGACACATTTGCCTAATTCGATAAAACAAATTGCAAGTAACCCGGAAAGCTAGGGGCCGGGCTGCTGTTTCCCTACAGTAAACGGAGTTTTCGGCAAATGTTGATTGGTAATTGTGTTCCCTGCGGCCACGAAGGCCCAATCAGCGAGAGAACGTAGTGGCGCGGAAACCGGCACTCATATTTTCTCCCATAGAATAACAATGATTCAGGTTGATATCAAGCTAAAAAAGAAATCGTCTTAGTTTTCTATGCTTAAAATCTATTATTAAGTAGTGTGAGTTTGTAAAATATTGGTCCTTTTAACACGCTTTTATTAGCTTTACCTGTATTTGTTTGTAAACGACTTCTTTGAACCCGATTTTGACCCACTTTAAACGGTCAGATTTAAGTTAAATTTTGTAGACTTATCAAGAACCGCTGCCAGTACAATAATCTATACGCAAAAAATTCTCCTGTCAAATTTTGACAGCTGTCAGGTATAAAACGAAGATGCGATTTTGACGAAACAAATTATATGGTCGTATAGTATTGGATGCGGAGAAAAATAAGCAAAAAATTCTCCGGTCAAAATTTGACAGCTGTCAATGTGTCAAATCGGTTAAAAAAATGATATTAATGAAAATACTATAAGGTCGTATGTATATTGACGGTGGAAAGTTGAAAAAAATACGCAAAAAATTCTCTTTTCAAAATTTGACACCTGTCAATAAGTCAGAATTATTACAATAACCGATAGTAATGAAACGAACGTGGGGTCGTATAGATATTGTCGCTAAGAATAGAGAAAAATTATAAAAAAAAATTTTTTTTTTTTAATTTTGAAAATTTTTGTCGTTTTTTTATTTCTTGCGAATAACTCCGTTATTGTAAGTTTGGGAGAAAAATGATATATAACTATATTTATGGAACGTTCGAAGGCGCGTCTTTTTTATTTTTAAAATTTTCGTCTAAGTATTATCAGTTTCGAGATCTGAGGCAACATATAGAAATCATATTTTGGCCGATATCTCGAAAACCGTAAGAGATACGAAAAAATAATAAGAAGCGGAGATGTAGATTTCTTCGAGATACAACTTTTTAGCTATATAGACTTTTTTCCTAAAGTTTATACTTTCTGAGAAAAATGGCAATTTATGAATATTACGAAATTTTTCTGAAATATGTTTAAGTAGGTATAGAAAATGTCGGAAAATTAAAATTTTTAAAAAATTTGCAAATATCGTTCTTTTCTTATAATTCGGCATAGACGATCGAGTTTGTTCGGGTTTGTATGTATGTTTGTTTGTAACCGTCTTCTTTGAACCCGATTTTGACCCACTTTAAACGGTCAGATTTAATTTAAATTTTGTAGACTTATCAAGAACCGCTGACAATACAATAATCTACTAATCTAGCTCAATCTACTCAAAAAATATTTTTTCTTAACAATAAACTAAAAAATAAAAAATAAATAAGTTTAGTATAGTTTAAAAAAACTAAAAAAACACGCTTTAATAATTAATCAAACTAAAAAGCGGAAAATAAATATAGTTTAAAATAATTCTTGAAATTCCTAATATAGGCAGAAAATAATAATGAACGATAAACATTAGTATTATTGTGAAAAAAGCGTGGGATGCCCGATAATATACGAAAAATATAGCATAAAGCGCCCCATGCTTTTTTTTCACAATAATACTAATGTTTATCGTTCATTATTATTTTCTGCCTATATTAAGAGTTTCAAAAATTATTTTAAACTATATTTATTTTCCGCTTTTAAGTTTGATTTTTTAGTTTTTTTTAAAATATATTTATTCGAATTAACATTCTATTGAATTTTACATGTTGGTTGATGTTTCCCTAATTTTTTTTGCATTACAGAAAAACACAACAATAACATAAAACCTTGCTTACATTCTTAATCTCTTCCACGAGACGACCTACTGCACTTTATGTTGGTATGTCGGTAATACCGAATGTTTCACTCGAATTAATAACTCGAGTGTATATGTCAATAATCGAGCACCTAATGTCGATTATTTCAATAAATATTCGAGTTTTCGAGTGATTTTTCACTCGAGTGGTCCCATCACTAAAAGGCAGTTCATCTTCTACAGCTTCTGTATTGGCACCTTTGTGTGGATCCTCATATATAGCTTGACATTAAACTGACAAGGTCGAAAACATTTTTGAAAAGTTTATTTTCAACCCATTAAAGGGCTCCTTTTTGTTTGCGTTGCTTATAGCAACAGGAGATTATCAACAGTAATATCACAAGACCTCGTTTTTTTATCGGTTAAATTTTTCAGTTGTCACGAAAACTTTTTTGTTTGGAAATTTTACGAGTTGAATTTGGAAATGTTTATTCTGATTAGATCACGAGAGCAAAGCTCGAGGGGTTTAATCTTTAAATAAACATGCCCAAAGTTCAACGAGTAAAATTGCCAAAAAAGTTTGAGTGAAAAATGGAAAATTTAACCAATAAAAAAATAATGGTCGAGTGATATTTGGCACGATTATTTCGTGAACCCCAAATGTCCCATCCATATCTATTGAGTAATAATGTTTTATATATTTCTAAACAGTTTACTGCTGGCAACCAAACATACAATTATAATTAAGTTTATAATTGTATGTTTGGTTGCTAGCCTTATAAGCAGAAGTCAGAATTTAAGATTAGTTCTAGGTATAATAAATGACATTTGATAAGTATTTTTAAAATGTGGTGTAATTTATAAAGAATAGCAACTTTATTGGAATAAATTGGCATGGGTGCATTATAATATAAAAACAAGTGGGTAAATAAATATAGTATTAATGTTGTTTTATTAAAATATCAGAAATTATCCGAAAAAGTTATAAAAAAATAATTGACATTGATTTATACTTCGAAATATTGTAACAGAACTAGACGGGCCAATGGCGACGTTTAATCGCTAAAATCCCACGTAGTTTTATCACTATTATACTAGCTGCTTGGTTAAAACGAGACGGTTTGATTGGACGAAAAGGCGAAAGTGACAGGTGTACGAAATAATCAACGGTAATATCACAAGACCTCGTTTTTTTATCGGTTAAATTTTTCAGCTGTCACGAAAACTTTTTTGTTTGGAAATTTTACGAGTTGAATTTGGAAATGTTTATTCTGATTAGATCCCGAGAGCGAAGCTCGAGGGATTTAATCTTTGAATAAACATGCCCAAAGTTCAACGAGAAAAATTGCCAAAAAAGTTTGAGTGAAAAATGGAAAATTTAACCAATAAAAAAATGATGGTCGAGTGATATTTGGCACGATTATTTCGTAAACCCCAAATGTCCCATCCATATCTATTGAGTAATAATGTTTTATGTATTTCTACAGGTAGCCTGCGGTGTATTACTTGAAATAGTTATTTTTAGTAAAATTGCATAACATACCACTCAACGAAAACTGTTTAGTTTACTGCTGGCAACCAAACATACAATTATAATTGTATGTTTGGTTGCCAGCCTTATAAGCAGAAGTCAGAATTTTAGATGTTCTATAATAAATGACATTTGATAAGTATTTTTAAAATGTGGTGTAATTTATAAAGAATAGCAACTTTATTGGAATAAACATAGACACGGGTGCATTATAATATAAAAACAAGTAGGTAAATAAATATAGTACTAATGTTAAGTATTGTATTAAAATATCAGAAATTATCCGAAAAAGTTATAAAAAAATAATTGACATTGATTAATACTTCGAAATATTGTGACAGAACTAGACGGGCCAATGGCGACGTTTAATCGCTAAAATCCCACGTAGTTTTATCACTATTATACTAGCTGATTGGTTAAAACGAGACGGTTTGATTGGACGAAAAGGCGAAATTGACAGGTGTACGAAATAATCATATATTATACCACCAGACCTATAAGTTTAATCGATTACATTTATAGGTCGAGTGGCATACGGCTAGATTATTTCCCGAATAATTTAAGTTACGCATCCCATAAATGCATTGAAAAAGCTTGCTTAGCAAAGCGTGTATGTAAATATTACAAATTCTGACATATTTTCATCGCCATATGTCAAAATATTTGTATAAAAATTCTATCGAAAATGGCGTATTTACTGATAAAAACCAATATTAGGTTATTCAGACGACTAAGAAGTTAATGTTTCTTTATAAACTGTTGCCTAAAATTGTAAGAATTAGTGATAAACGATAAAACAAAAACCAATATGGAGGACGAAAGTTTAACCGCGGTTAAACAGGTCTTGGGATTAAATCAGTTATCTAAACAAAATTTATTCGAAAAATGATGGTGTCTGATTGGTCTATTTGATATTGAGGGAAATAATCGCGATAATTTTGTTAGTTCCTATTAAGTTATTGAAATTAATAAGTGATAATTTTTCTGTCAAAAATGAAGTAGGTACTTTATATCTATTGGCAAAAGTCACTCAACTTAATAAAATAAGATCAAAATACCTACATTTTGTTGCTAATTTATAATTTTTATTGATACTAACCAATTTGCTTTACATATTGAACACCGGGGCTAAAAAAGACACATCAAAAATTTAACTAAACTCATTGGAAATATGTTTTTTTAAGTTTAATTTGAAACTATGTAGACATGTAATATCAGATGTTATGGTTGAAAATGAATTAATGTTTTTAATGTTCCTGAAATTTTAGTAATAAACCTTAGTTACTAACAAGCAAAATTAACGTCTATTGTAAAAATACAGTGATGCGTCATATTAAACTAAACTCATCGGAAGTATGTTCTTTAAAGTTTTATTTGAATTTAAACTATAAAGACATTGGATTTCAGATAACAAATTTGTTATTTAATGTTTCTCACATTTTAAAATAAAAATTAGTTACTAACGGCTAAAATTAACTTGATTTCTAAAACTATAATTACTAAAAACTAAAGCCGCCGGAAATAGCATTTTAGCAAAAAAAATACCTACAATAAAAAAAAACTCCAATTTGTGAAATTTTCTTACCGAATTATAAGTGAAAATTTTGCACCAACTTTTTCTACCGAATCAGAAGATTTCATTTTGAATCGTTAAGTACCATGACAACGAAAAAAAATTCTGGAAATGTTTATTCTTTTCAACTTTCGGCGGCCAAATTACACTGGAAATTTTTCTGTCCATGCCAAGATGATAACATGGAGTAACAGAATTAAATAATTTAATTTTGTCACTATAAATAATTATTATTTGTCAAGGCAAAAAAGCATATTTCTTAAACAAAGTGCACTTTGGATTTTTTAGTATTATCCGGGAATAGGTTTTGAACTTCTTTCCTAATAATATCTTGACTTTCTTTATCAAAACGAGACATTTTAAAAAACAATAAACTTTTTATCTGAATCAGAATAATTATTACACTGAAGCGATGACAGTACGTTGCTAAGAAAACAACGTAATTTTTTTCTTATTCATGAATCACTATATTATTTCATATGTTTTTTATTCATTACCACAACACAAATATCAAAACCCAACAATATATTTAAAAAATAAATATTGCCAGAATTACAATTAAAAACACAGTTTTTTGGTTCACATGCGCATAAAAAATGATTAAGGGGTATGGTTGCTATGGAAACTCATACATAGGTATATCACTTTATTCCTGTGACTTATTTCAAAACCCACTAGCTGATGCAAAGAAGTGTATTTTTACATGTCGGCACGAAACTTACCTACGAATAATATTTTTTCTGTATACCAACTTAGTGAGCATAAATTAACCAATGGATTCGCAAATTAATTTTAAAATGTCAATGTTTAATGTTATAAAACAGAATAAGACCTACCGGGCACTCATCGGTACCTGCCGGGCAATTATCGATAGCTAGCGTGCAATTATCGGGGGTAATAACACAAGTGTTTTACAACTACACTGAAAAAAGAATTTATTTGATCTAAACAAAAATGGAGTTCGCCGAAACAAATATTTGTTCCCTATGGCCTGAACAAATAATTATTTTAAATTTTGTCCAAAATTATTTGACTTTTGAGAGGGAAATATATAATATTCAAATAAATATTATTTAAATAAAATAATTCCGTTATTTAGCACAAAGCAATATAGGTAACCAACAAATATGTATTTATTTCTATTAAATAAACATTTATTCTGTCCAAATAATAATTTATTTAAATCGGCAACACATTTATTTAATCCAAATCACGAATTGTTTATTATACTTTATATTTATTTCTATAAAATAAATATTTATTCTGTTCAAATAATTTCGAAATTAGGATGTGTGCTTTTTGGCATTTAATTTAAATAACTTATTGTTTCCTATAAATAAATAATTATTTACTATTGAACATAATAATATATAATATAATTATTATTAAATCTTTTTTGATAAAAACTATATTTGTAAGAAACAATAAGGTATTTAAATTAAATAAAAATAGGGTATAATCTCCCAAACTATTTAGAAGAGGAGCTGCAAAAAGAAATAAATCATACCACAGTTTTTATATATATTCTGTTTATTGTTACGAAAAATAACATAACTATATAAGAAAACAAAACTGTAATTAACATGGCAGTTATTAAACTCGGTCTGCGCCTACGAGAGCCTTATTCTCCTTAAACATCCATATTTACTGCAATAACTAAATGTTCCTGTAAAATAACATCTTGTTTGAGGAAAATAAATTAAATTTATCACAAACAATCAAAAATGGTTATAAATAAATAATTGTTTCCCCGAAATATTTATTTATTTAAAGAAAATAAATATTTATTTGCTTTAAATTTTATTTATTTCACGCAAATACATATTTAAGGCAAATGAATAATTTTACACAAAGGGGCCGCAAGAGACGCTTTCGCGGCCATCTTGATGGTATACAACATGAATATTAATAATTAGGTATATTGAAAACAGAAATCAAAACAATAACGATATGCATGTTTATAAAATAATATAACAATATGGCAAAGACAAATTCGTTAACTTTTTCTATTAGATACAAAAATAATTGAAACGTTTTTAAATGGGCCTTTCTCCATGGCATTCATGGTTTAGTAATTATTATTGTATATAATATGTTTTATCTGTCTTTTTTAAGTAATAAACATTAAAATTAAAATCTTACCTTCGAAGGAGGGCCACAGATGTCCCATGTTATGGCCAACTAGCCAATCGCGAACATCCATTGCCACACAAAAGTATATACCACCTTGTCGAAAGACGCTTACTAAACGACTAAACTCTCCAGTGGCGAAATGAAAAGTTATTTGCAGCAAATAATATTTTGTTTGAAATGTAGACGTTTAAAGGCAGAGGTGTAGCAAACAATTTTTTGTTTGGCGCGAATAAGTTTTATTTCACATAAATAAACAAAAACCAAACAAATATGAAATAAAAGTCAAATAATTCAATTTATATGTTGCAAACAATATTTGTTTGAGCTAAATAAAGATTATTTGTGGCTAACAAAAATAAAGCAAATACATCATTTATTTGGGATGAAACAGACTTTTTTTTCAGTGTTTATTTCAGATTGTTACTGATTATGACATACATAAAAAGACATAAAATAAAAATGACGTCACACAACAACTGACTCTACACATCCTGGCAAAAATCTTTAAGACAATACGGTTCCAAATTTATTAGCAGCTTTTTAAGGTTGAATTCTCAACGTCATTCAATCTACTACTGCCAACCTATAACCTATTTCGCGTTGATTTTTTGAGTTTATTATTTTAATAACTAACATTTAAAGAAAATCAATATCGTCGGTACATTATTTAGGTAGTATCTGATATATTACAAAAATATCAATTTATTTCATTGCTAATTTTGGGAGAATTGTATAGTGAAGGAACAATGAGTGACAATGACATAATAATGTTAAAAAAAATCTTATCCGATATTTTTCGCTATACAATACTCCTAAAATAAGTTATGAAGTTCCTTGATATTTATTAAATATGTCAATTATTACCTATAGAATATCAAGTCGATACTGATTTTCTTTAAATTTTGTATAAAAGCTATAAAACATAAATAAATCTACGCGAAATAGGTTATAGGTTGGCAAGCATGTTGATACTCCCACCTTAACTTTTAGTTTAAATTTTACCTGACTTGTGATAACTTTTATATTATTTAGGAGAGTATTGAATACTTTTATACACATGTACTGAGGGGCCTTTTCAGTCAGACTAAGTCTATGAGGAGCGTAATTAACATTCAGTGTTCTTGTATTATATAGGTGGTGTTTTGAGGAATCAAAGAGTTCTCTGTTTTTGAAAAAGAACATCAAACACTCGTATATGTACACAGCATGTACAGTCATGACGCCCATACTTTTAAAAATGCATCTACAACTTTGCAAATGGTTCATTTTTTTGATTATCCTAATTAATCTTTTTTGTATCACAAATATATTCTGAACCATACTGTTTCTTCCCCAAAATATGATGCCATACTTGAGGACAGATTCAAAATTTGCAAAATAAAGTATTTTCAGAGAACTCTCGTTTATGTACTTACTAGCTACCCTGATACCATAGCATATGGAGTTCAACTTTTTCACTAAATTATTTACATGACTAGACCAGCTTAAATGTTCATTTAAATGAATGCCCAAGAACTTGGCAGTTTCCATTAATTTCAGATCCTGATCATCAAACTCCGCATCTAAAGGTTTTACTATCTTTGATCGCTTCGTTCTAAATAAAAGCATGCTGGTCTTATCCTTATTTAAAACTAGCCTATTGGCAGTAAACCATTCTGTGACCAAACGCAAAAATTCTTTTGCTTTTATTATTAACTCCCGTAAAGTCTGACAACTTATAAGTAAATTTGTATCATCAGCATATTTCACAATGTGTTGATTTAATGAGGTAATTAAGAGATACAAATGATTGATAAACAATACAAAAAGAATTGGTCCCAAAATACTTCCCTGCGCAATTCCTATATTATTAGGTAACATCTCTGATTTCCCATGTTTCCTTTCCTTAGAAACCAAAACAATTTGGTTTCTATCATTCAAATATGACTCCATCCACAATTTTACATTCCCTCTCAGTCCGTATTTCTCCATTTTTTGAATGAGCAATTTCCGGTCCAAACAATCATAGGCTTTGGACAAATCTAAAAGCATCCCAAGGGCCAATTCGCCCGATTCAAGATGTTTGAATATTTTCTGAACAAAGTCAAATATAGCAGTTTGGGTTGATTTTCCTTTCAAAAACCCATGCTGACAAGAACTAAATAAATGACACGTTGTAAAGAAATCAACTATTCTTGTACTCATTGCCATTTCAAAAATTTTTGAGAAACCTGGCAATAAGCTTATCGGCCTATAATTGTCCATCAATTCGGGATCTCCCTTTTTATACAGAGGCTTGATTAGAGCAACCTTCAACCAGTGGCGTAGCGTGGTTAAAGGGGCGGAGGGGGCGAAAGCTTCAAAGGTAAGGGCGCAAATTTTTTTTATGGGTTAAAAGAGGGGAAAAAATAGCGCCACAGGCGAAAATTTTTTGGGTGCCACGCCCTTTTTTCACTGATGTTACCTGATTTTCAAGTAGGAAAAATATAAAATACACAAGATCCTCAAGAAATCCAAAGAAAAATTGATCAAGTAAAAAAAAGTGCTTCGTTTTCATGGCTCATTATGGGTCCTGGGAGGGGGGGGGGGGGGGTAATTACCCCCTTATCTACGCCCTTGTTCAAAAGGCGCCTCACTGCTAATATATAATTTCGTTTATTTAGGAAATTTTGGCCTAAGAAATAAAGTTTTTGTTTCGTCATGTCTAAAATGGTCACATGAAAACATAATATGACACGGCAAGGGCAATTTTGTTAAAACTCTATCAAATATTTTATGCATATTACATAATAATAGGAGCATATATTGTCATGGGCGGGAATTATTTGTTAAAATGGAATTTTTGTTTTTCTGACGAAGAGCGAAAAGACGACCGTAATATTGACTGTAATATTGACTGGCAATATAAACTTTCAGTCGGATAAGATGAGGGTTTTGTTATATAATTATTATTTATATTCATACATAGTAAATTTCCTCTTGCTGCGATAGTAGCGATAGGTAAACAATATTATCAATTATCATGTAAAGTGAAATTGAACTGGGAACTACTGGGAGAATGGAAAGGGGGCGCCGTTTGGGAAAGGACTCAACGGGCGGGGGGGGGGGGGCGGTCGCCCCTTCTGGCCCCCTGCACGCTACGCCACTGCCTTCAACCTTTCCGGAAAAACCCCATATCTGAATGAATTATTTATGATATAGCACAAAATATCTTTCAGTTTAGCAGCAGCTATTTTAACGATACTTGTCGGTATTTCATCTATACCGCTACTCTTTTTGTTCTTAATCTTTTGTGCTATATCACAAATTTCCCCGGGTGTGGTGGGTTTCAGGTACATTGAATAAATGTTATCCAAAATATTGCATTCAAAGGGGACTTTAATTAGCCCATTCAACAAATCTGGCACGATGGAAAGGAGATGTTCATTGTATTCATTTGCTATACGTCCAGAGTCACCATTCACTTTAATTTCAGGAAAATAATTTTTTCCATTTATCTCGTTACAAATCGCCCACATGCACTTTGACTTATTGTGTGATGCCCTTATTTTGTTTTCATACTGCATTGCTCTTGAATTTATTAATAAACTATCATAAGCCTTTTTTCACTTTTGTAAGCAATTTTATATACAGGGTTGTGCTTTGATAGAGTTAATAATATATCTAACCTACGTTTACATTCTATACCTAGTATTTACATCTTTGTACAATTCTAGTTTCCGTTTTTTACCCACTAACTTTAATGGAAAATGTTGATTAAAGATATTTATAAAGTTACTCATAAAAATGTTCCACTGTTCATTAACATTACTTTCTTTTACATCATATACACTTAACCAATCCTGTTCATGCAATGTGCGCAAAAAGTCATTTTTATTTTCTGTAGAGTATATGCGGTTATATTTAAGAGGCTCTTTTATTTCCTCACTTCTAAAGTTTACCTTCTGAGCTGTATGGTCTGAAATAAAATTTTCAAAAACGAGCGCATTAACATGTTCAGAATTGGTAAAAATATTATCAATGCAACTTGCTGAGTTACTTGTTATTCTAGTATTTTCCTTTATGGTTGAAACTAAATTGAAAGAGTCCATTAAGGAAAACAATTCTGTCCTATGATCATTTGTTTCCAGCATTTCTATGTTAAAGTCCCCTGCTATAAATATGACTTTATTTTCCCTAAATATACCCACTAGCAATTTTTCAAGTTGCAACATGAATACTTGTATGTAAGAATGTTTCACGAATCCAAAAACATAACTTTAGTAACTAAAAATCCAATACCTGATGTATTTTTATTAACTAATAAAACTATTAACCATATTTTTTAGGTATTGTTTTCATATAGTTTTTACCGTATAGTCTTTGTATTCCGGGTCTGGTGCAGTATATAGGTCAGCTCGATTTTAACAATTTTTGAAATTTTAATTAAGACCTGGGAGTGTATAGAATAGATTAAAAGAATAAAATCATTGGACGAACCACTTTTTTCGCCAAAAATTCAAATAAAAGTTTCATAATTTACAGTAGTTTTCGAATTATTTTCACGCCAAAACTCTCCTAAAACTATAATCACAGAAAAATAAAGGGTTTATTACTATAATAAAATGAAATAATACTTAGAGTGTTGTCTAACATGGCTATTTTTCTTAATGCAGCAACAGAAACTTTAATAGTAACACCTTTATGCGGTAATGGCATCGTACATTAGCGCCTCGCAACTAATATAAACATCCTTGGGCTACGCAATAGAACGCCGGCTACGCGACGGCCGCTGCCGCAGCCTAAGATACACCTTTAATAATAACACCTTTATGCGGTAATGGCATCGTACATTAGCGTGGCGGGCTTTGCCCGCCTAGCAAATATTATAAACATCCTTGGGCTACGCAATAGAACGTCGGCTACGCGATTGCCGCTGCCGCAGCCTAAGATACACCTTTAATGTGACTGTGACAATGATGTTTCTTGAATGACGAAAGAGTTTTGGACTTCCATTGTCTTTATTTATTGAATTGAAAAGAAAGTTCAAGGAAGCTGCTGCTATTCACCAGAACCCAGGCTGCTTTAGTAAACCATACTTAGACATAAGAAATATCTGGAAACCTTTGTTAGATAGATGTAATCTTAGGATAAGATCGCGTGCCAATTGAACGCATGACTGCACCCACCTCAGTTATGCTTTAGTGCACCTAGCTAGTATAAATAGTCCTGTAGTTACTTTACTTATTTAGTATTCACCTGAAGACGACTGGAGATACTTACCATTTGAAACGTTGTGATTTAAAACAAATAAAGACAATGGAAGTCCAAAACTCTTTCGTCATTCGATACACCTTTAATAATAACATCTTTATGCGGTAATGGCATTGTACATTAGCTTGGCGGGCTTTGCCCGCCCCGCAACTATATTATAAACATCCTTGGGCTACGCAATAGAATGCCGGCTACGCGACGGCCGCTGCCGCAGCCTAAGATACACCTTTAATAATAACACCTTTATGCGGTAATGGCATCGTACATTAACGTGGCGGGCTTTGCCCGCCCCGCAACTATTATAAACATCCTTGGGATACGCAATAAAACGCCGGCTACACGACGGCCGCTGTCGCGGCCCACGTTACACCTTTATTTTTTTTCGAATAGTCGACCGAAACCAAACCTACTTGAATTGGCAACAGCGCTTTACCTTGTCGACCAACTGCTAACCAATGAAATCAAAACAAGTCTGTTATATCATCCATCAAAGTCAATTCAAAATTGTCATTTTTATAAAGTAAAAATACGAAGATTATCTACAAGAAAATAATATCAAGTTGTGAAAAAGAAGTATATACATTCTAAAGCCGTTGAAGCAATAGATGGATGAAAGATTACTAATCGCTTTTAGAGAAAAAAATGGTTAACAAAAAAACTAGAAAAACGTCGATGTCAAAGTCAACTTCAGACAATACAAATACAATATCAAATGAAATTATTGAAAATTCTGATGAAAAAAGTTTTTATTTGGCAACAAAATATCCTAGTGATCAAAAATATATTGAATTTGTTAAAAATTTTAAAATAAGTTCACAAGACAATAGAGAAGCTGGGTCATCAATTCAAAAAGAAGAGGAAATTGATGCCCAAAAATGTAAGAAATGTTCCGTTAAATTTACAAAAAAAACATTTTTTATCAGGTGTTCTAATTGTATTCAATATTTTTGTCTAAATTGTTCAGTATTAACAAAAAAAGAAGCATCAGATATAAAAACAAATAAAAATGAATGAAATTGTCAATTATGTTCAAACATTTCAGATTTTGAAATGAAAAAATTAAAAGAAGAAAATAACTTTTTAAAAATACATATTACTCAAATGTACAACAAAATTGAGTATTTAATCAAAACAGTAGAAAGCCTTAAAAGTTTGGAACTCACCAAAAAAATAAATAAACTAGAATCAAATATTGAAAAAATACTTGAAATTTTTACGGAAAAGCAAGTATATCCAGTTACACCTAAAACATCCTATTCGGCAGCTTTAAAATCTATAAAAAATGATTTCAAAGAAAAAAAGAATTTACCTGTAGTAATTATTAAACCAAAAAATAATCAGAACAGTAAGCGAACCATCGCAGAAGTACAAAGAAGTGTAAATCCAATAAGTGTAAAAGCAACTGTAACAGATGTTAGGGAGATAAAAAACGGTGGAATAATTATTAAAACAAATACTAAAGAAGAATTAGAAAAATTAAAGGAAATATCCGAAAAAAAGTTAAATAAAAATTATACAATAGAAATTTCAAAAATGAAATCACCCAGACTAGTATTAATAGGATCAAAAAAAAAATATGAAACAGAAGAGTTATTAAATGAGCTGAGAGAAATAGAATATTTAAATGAAGAAGACGATTTACAAATAAAATATACAAGGCAATCAAGATATACAAAAAAATATATTATGTACATTGAATGTAACGGAAACTGTTTTAAAAAATTAGTTAACCAGAAGGTGAGTCTTGGATGGAACAAATGCCAAATAAAAGAAGATTTTAATATATTTATTTGTTATAAATGCTGTGGATATGGACATAAAGCCACTGAGTGTACTAAAACACAAGTTTGCTCTTTTTGTTCTGGAAGTCATGTTTTTTGGAAGTGTGAAAAAAAAATCCCTTGTTGTAACAATTGCAAAATTTATAGTGAAAAACAAAAAATAAATATAAATTGTTCTCACGAAGCAATTAATAATGATTGTCCAATTCATCAAAGAAAAATTAAGGATACCAAAGAAAGAACAAATTACCTGCAGTAATAAATCAAAATTCAAGTAAAAAGAATGATACACTAAGAATTCTTTATATCAATGCACGTTCAGTTAAAAATAAAATGGATGAATTGCAGATACTAATTTTTAAAGAAAATGCTGATATTATTGTTATTACTGAAACATGGGTAAAAAAGGAAGAACAAAAATATCACAATTTTAAAGATTTTAATTCAATTTATGCCTCAAGAGAAAAATCCGGTGGAGGATTGGGAATTTTCGTAAAAAATAATATTAATTTTGAAATTATAAACAAAACCGAAAATGAGTTATCATATATTACTATCCAGATAGCAACATATAATTTAATGTTATGTGCAGCTTATAAGCCCCCTTCTGTAAACAATAAAGAATTTATGAACTTTTTGGATGAACAACTTGAAAATTTAGCAAAATCAAAACTAAGATGCATTTTTATTGGAGATGTAAATATTAATATTTTAGAAGACAACAATGATGCAAAATCACTAATGGAAATTTATTCTTCAAATAATTTAAAATTGTGTAACAAAAGTATTTCAACTAGAGATGCAGGAGTTAGTAGTACTCTTATAGACCACGTTACTACAAATGAAAAAGAAGCAGTTACAATACATTTTTTGGACAGCCCGCTAAGTGATCACAAAATTCAAGTTATAGACTTTTTTATTAAATCAAATATAAGAGAGTCAAGATATGAAAATATTTCCATCAAAAGATTTCATTTAGAAAAATTAAAAAGTAATTTAACCACCTTAAATGAAAATAAATACAAATTTCAAAATGTTAATGAATATTACAATTCGATTGTTCATGTTTTTGAAACATGTATGTATCAAATTCATGTTAAAATGAAAACAAATTCCAAACCATGGTTTTCAGAAAAACTATCAAGACTAATGAAGACCAGGGATAATTTTTTTAAAAAGAAGAAAAAGTATCCTGAAAACTCGAACTATACAGAAACATTCAATTTTTATAACAAATTAATGAAAAAACAAATGAGGTTAGATAAGCAGGAATACTATAAAAAAAAATTTAAAAGTAGTAATGCAAAACAAATATGGGAAAATATAAACTTTTTAATTACGTCGAAATCAAAAAAAAAAAAACTTCTATAGAACATCTTGTGGTCAATAACAAAGAAATCAGAAACCAACAAATAATTTGTGAAGAAATGAATACCCATTTTACAAGTATTGGTCCAAAATTAGCTAAGAAGATCTCATTAAAAGAAAGAATGGAAGAAGAGGTAAATTCAAAATCCATGTTTTTAGATGAAAACGATATTGACGAGGATGAAATTAAGAATATAATTGAAAATTTAAATATACATAAAGCTACTGGTTATGACAATATTTCAGTAAAAATAGTAAAGGCAGTTAAAATTGAAATAATTCCTATTTTAAAATACCTGGTACAATTATCTTTACAAAAATCAACATTTCCTGAAAAAATGAAATTTGCTCAAGTGACACCAATTTTTAAAAACGATAAAACTAATAAACCTAATAATTACCGTCCAATATCTGTTTTGCCTGTTCTATCAAAAATTTTGGAAAAAATTATAAATATAAAATTAACGAATTTTTTAGAAAGACAAAATTTACTTTTCGAGAATCAGTACGGGTTTCGCAAATCCAGAGATACTGAAGTTGCAGCTATGGATGTTATTACTAACATTCAATTAAATCTAGATACCAAAAAAAAATGCGGCATTTTATCTTTAGACTTGTGTAAAGCCTTTGATACTGTAAACCATGATATATTATTAGTTAAATTATTTGATATAGGAATAAGAGGAAAAATTTATCGTTGGTTTGAAAGTTATATAAAAGATAGAAAACAATGCGTTAAAATAGGAAGTAATATTAGTTCCTATCAAACAATTAGATGTGGAGTACCACAAGGTTCTATTCTAGGACCCACATTGTTTCTTATTTATATCAATTCTGTTTCAAAATTAAAATTATATGGAAAAATTAAACTTTTCGCCGACGACACAACAATTATTTATTATGCTAAAAATATTAGGGACATCAAATTAAATATCAAAAAAGATTTAAAAATTATATTTGACTGGTTGCAATCTTATAAATTAACTTTAAATTTTAATAAATCATCATTTACGTACATTGACAAACAAAGACTAGATATGGAAAAGCAACCAATAATATTTAATGGGGAAAATATTAATTACAAAGATAACATAAAGTTTTTAGGATTATATATTGATCAAAATTTAAGCTGGAGAAAACACGTAGAACATATTCGAACTTACATTTCTCCGTTAATTGGGATATTCTTTAAAATTCGTCACTGTATATCTTTAAATTGTTTAAAAAATATTTATCATGCATTAGTACATTCAAAAATTCAGTATCTTATTTCTATTTGGGGTTCAGCCAATTCAATAGTACTAAACCCTTTAAAGAAATTACAAAATAAAATTATTACATGTATTCATAGATTGCCGCACTTAGAACCAACAACAAATTTATACAAACCGAATAAATACCTAGATATAAATAATTTATATAATTTAAAAATTTGCATATTTATTCATTCTCTACTTTTAAAACAAAAAATGTCTAACATAACGTTTACAAAAGTTCATGATATTCATAGACATGATACTAGACAAACTAATTTTTTAAAAACTATTAAAATAAACAGTAACTTTGGAAAACGGTCATTGTTATATAATGGATTAATATTATATAATATTTTACCGGAAAATATTAAAACATTAAAAAAACTACCATTATTTAAATTTCACTTAAAAAAATATTTCCTAGTATAAATTTTTTTCTTAACGTGTTAATCATACGTTTACAATATAAAACGAATTATTTTTTTTTAACTGCCTTTTTTATATATATATATATCTACCTATTAAGTTAGAGTAATAATTGTTAGTTATTTTTATCCCTGTAATAAACTTGTAAAGTTGGTTGGGAATAAATAAAGTAAAAAAAAAAAAAAAAAAAAAAAAAAAAGGTCAATTTTTTTCTGTGTAAATTACGAGTAAAATGGTTCGTGTGATCGTGTGTCACATAGACATTTACATTTAGGAAAATATCTATGGTGTGTAAACGTAAATATTTAAAAAATACTTTTTTGGAAAAATTGCTTCATCCAACATTTTTTAAGCCTTAATTTGTTCCATTTAAGGTAAGCTTTTAAAAAAATCCAAAAATGTTATGAAATTCGAGCTGACGTATATTGTGCGCCCGCAAGAAGAGGGTGACATCTCAAAATCACTCATTTTTCAGGAGAGGTGTTTAAAGATTATGTCTTTTTTATTTTTGCTAATATTTTTTTTAAGGCATTAATAGGATAATGATTTTTTGACTTGTGTTACAGACTTTGTGCCTCCATTGAATTGTAAAATTCATTGTTTGTTATTGCTTAAGATCAGGGAGAATTTGATAGAAGTAACCTTTTTGAATATAAAATAAGCAAATATAAGTATATATTTCGTCTTGTCGCCTTATTGAATATAAATAAATCTATTTTTCTAAACAGAAACCACAAGACAACTAGAAATGTCACCTTTCTCTAGATAATTCGCGACGTTCTCTTTACAAAAGACACAGGCAAACACCAGATAACACCATCTTCTGGATACATGCTGCGTAAAAATGGCGAATTTAGTAAAGCGGCAACACGTCATCTCTCGGTCAATAAGTAAAGCTCACATGTAACTTTTTTTCTCATGATAGAATACAATATTTAAAACTGATTTCTGTATATAACTCAATTTTGCCAAGTTTTGAGATGTCACCTTCTTCTTCTGGGTGCACGAATATGACACCAGAACCTTGTATTCCTCCCCATTTTGTTTCCGCATATTGAATGTCCAGCTTTTTAAAATAATAAAAGCGAGCTGAACTACCGCCGGTATCTCGATCCAAAATATAACTTTTATGTTCACAAAACGACATAAACTGCCTCCAAATATATGCCATACTTTTTGCGGTATTTTTTGGCTTACTTAGTAGAATATTATTTTCAATTTTCTCATGAGAGATAATTCCAAAACGTTTCATTTTGTTATTAACTTTGAAATAAATAAAAACTTGTCAACAGAGTGACACTGACAAATATTTGAATTGCCATACTGGGTTGCCTTGACGACGCGGTATTTTCGTTTTGGTGTTATCGAAGTTATCGATTTTGTATATCCGAAGTTTTCGAAAATACCATTGTCCTTATGGAATTTTTATATGTGAGTGGAATATTCGTAATCATTTTTCGAAAATTGCACATCTCTTATGTGATTTTTTACACATGAGAGAAATATTCCACTAAATAGCATTCGTGCTTCAAAATAACCAGATAGTTTGGACGCAGACCTGTTTTCTCTAAAAACTGCATTTGCTCAGTTTTATATATTTTTTAAAAAGTTCTGCCTCTTCGGTGACGGGCTCTTTCGAAAATTTGAAAATGAACTCATGCAGTTTTTAGAAAACACACTTTTATGCACTTATAGGTACTATTGTCCCCGATAATTATTTATTTAAAGAGAATTAAAAAAATATGCCCCCTAGCAGAAAAAAACAGAAATTCGACCTCTTCCAGATTTAAAAATTAAAAAGAGAGTGCTTCTAGCTTTTTAGCTAGATTTATGGATGTGACGAAAAATGTTTTGGTAATTTAAAAAAAATTAAAACGGTAAATGCGTCGGAAAAATGATACCGTCATATTTTGGCCTAGCCCATTGGCTATGTCGAAAATAAATCCCTGAAACAAAAAAGGAAATTTCCACAATTTTTTTTTGCAATCGTAGGGGATCGAGGGTCATTGATAGTCTAAATACAGATTTTCGACCATATTCTGCCTATGCCTGTTCGCCCAATGTCAATAATTGTTCTCTTAATATGATTATAACAGAACTTGTAGAAAATGCAATTCTCTACAACTTTATTTTAACATTTTTTTGTCTAAACTCCGTTTCAAACCTAACATTTTTTAAAAATTTAGCGTATTTATGAACATAAACAATCTTGTAAGGAATGGAATTCTAGACAAATTTGGTCCGCCACTGAATTCCTATAAAAATAAAACATCCCATCAAGGCGAATTAAAAAACTCCTCATACATATAAACATGATAACGAATCAGTTGCTAAGTTAAGCGAAATCTCCACTTTAGACAAAACCTTTTAGCAAATTACATCAAGAACATTATGGACTTGTGATGTAAACAATTTATTTAGAGGAAAATGTGTTCTTTATTCGAAATCAACAACTTGAACATTTTTGACTGTAAATATTTATTATGCCTAATAGACCAGCGGTAGTGTTTTATATCCTTTCACATTTTTCTCGATCCCGTATCGTTCTCGCAAGACGATACAGGGGTAAGAGGAGACTGACGATAATAGTGTAATGCCCTCTCCTTTTTCTACTTTATTTCTGGTTTTTATTCTCTCTACTGCAAGGGCCGAAGCATTGCAGACTTAGAAGGGGAGCTGGGTCGGTCCTAAAGTACTATCTATTAGTAAAATACCGTTTTTATTGTGGTTAAATATATGTTCAAAATGTTGATGTTTAACAATAATTAGGTTTTCAATGTTTTTAAACAATAGTATGCATAATTATGTAGTTATATGATAAATTTATCAAAATACAACCTTATACCGGGTGTTTCTCAAAAGACGTTCACCCCTATAACTCTCTGTATTTGTAGATATTAAAATGAAATTTTGAGATTATGCATAAGAGATGAGTCTGCATTTATTGGCATAATTTTCAACTTGTTAGCACACCGGAAGTAACCTTGACTTTGATATTTTAAATAGAATATCTTGTATATTTTTACTTATTTGGGTTCAGCATAACATTTTGAGTGAAATGACACCTCACTTGTCATTTTTCGACGTGTTATAACATTATAATGTTTATTTTTTATTTTCAATCTAGAGTGGTACAAATTAATTAAATCTGTTAATTTATAGTCAAGTAATACAGTGTGTCCCCGGATGGAGTTGACAAGAGGAAAAATATCTTTATTATTAATTTTACGACAAAAATTTATTCTTTAGGTATAAAAAATTCTGCTTCTCGAGAAAATTGATTTATCCTATAAAAATTTTAGATCAGATGTAGGTACAGGGTGTTGATAAATTAAGAAAACATGAAAATGCGTTAAGAGAGAAGTCCCATTATTTATTATTGTAGACAAAATGTTTATTATATGAAATAAAGTTGTTTATAATCCGAAATAAAACCTAAATAAATACAAAATCTGAAATCTGAATTCTAATTTTTTATTTTATTTTTTACCATAGAATTTATTGAAAGATTAAAATGTACAATCGTGGAAAAAGTTATTATTCTACATATCCTCCTCCAACATGCACATATTTCTCCAAAGTAGAAATAAATTAAATAAATAGGTCAGCACTCTCAGGTTTTCATTTTAAATGTTCATACTGATTGTAAAAAATAAAAAACAAAAATTAGAATTGAGATTTCAAATTTTGTATTTAGGCTTTATTTTGGATTATAAACACCTTTGTTTTAAAAACATTTTGTCTAAAATAATAAATACTGGTACTTGTCCCTTAAAGCATTTTCATGTTTTCCTAATTTATCAACACCTTGTACATCTGATCTTAAATTTGTATATGGTAAATTCATTTTCTCGACAAGCAGAACTTTTTATAAAGAATAAGTTTTTGTCGTAAAATCAATAATAAAGATATTTTTCCTCTTGTCAACTCCTCCCGTGGACACACTGTATATGAAAATTAAAATTATGTCATATTAATTGACTTTCTAAATATAAGGACGGCTTTGAAAAACTATGGAATTGTTTTGAAAAGCAATATGGCTTTAATTTAAAGATGTACCCAATGTCATTAGATTATGAAACATACAATACATACAATCTGGAATCTGGCGGCTTCAGAAGAATTTTTCTGGTCACTCCAAAAATTAGGAACATATCAATTTGTTCATTTCTCGTAAAACTAATCATTTTACCTGAATTACAATGTAAGTTTAATAAACGAATGACATTACAATTTTAATTTAAAACCATATTGGTTCTCAAAACCACTCCATTGTTTTTCAAAGCCGCCTTTATATTTCTTTAGAAAAGCCATAATGCATTACGCTTTTAAATTTGCGATTGGGACTTAAGGCAAATTTTTTCGTGTCAATTTTAAAATAGCATAGGAGTGTGTGGTACCAAAGTGTTGAAAAAAAAATGCTCGTTTTAAAAATCCTAGTGACCTACAATCGTTCCATTTGGAAAAATGGAGTAAACGTCAAGAAAACAAAATCTCATTCTTAAACGCTTGTGAAACTTAGAAAGTCAACTATTATGACATAATTTTAATTTTCATATAGGTACTACTTGACTATAAATTAAGAGATTTAAATAATTTTTAGCACTCTAGATTAAAAATAAAAAATAAACATAAAAATGTTATAACACGTCAAAAAATGACAAGTGAGGTGTCATTTCACTGCTGAACCCAAATAAATAAAAATATACCATATGTCCCATTTAAAATATCAAAGTCCGGTCAAACCGGAAGTGCTAACAAATTGAAAATTATGCCAATAAATGCAGACTTAGGATCTCTAATGCATAATTTCAAAATTTCATTATAATATCTAAAATACAGAAAAGTTATAAAGGTAAACATCTTTTGAGAAAAACCCGGTAGATCCCATGTCAATGTAATAGTACTTAAAATCGTATAAAATTTTTTAAGCAAAAATAATATTAACACCTTAATTCTGCCTGATTTAACTCCTGATCAAGTATTAATAGTGCAATATTTTAATTAATATCTGGCATACTAAAGTTATCATTTTTATATTTATTTTGTATTATATTAGCAGATATTTTAAGAAACAAGGAGAAAAAATTATTAATTATGGTACAAGATTTAAAAATTTTCCATCATATTCTATACAACTTATTAATTTTTCCTTCGTTCCAAAAGAAGCATAGCTACTCGATTTTAGTTCGTGAAATGCTGTTTATAGTATTTCCAATTCTATATATCATATTATCTTCCCTGGTGGCAGGTCTTGTTTGCAAAATTAATTCTTTTAGCAAAAGTTTTAATTTTTTTTCTTTGATGTTTTTGTAACAAATACAATTTTCTGGTTTAAATAGGTACCTACTTTCCATTTGCTTCTTTTAAACACCTAAGCAAAGTAGATATCTTTGCTTAGATAAGTTCTTGAAGGAATGCTCCGCGAACAATTTTGTATAATCGCAGGAGACATACAGAGGGGCATACTTAACCGCGGCAAGGGGGTAGGAAAAATCTTTGTTGTGCTTTGCTTTGCTATTTAAAAGTAATGTAAAAGGACCACGGCTAATATTACTAGACGATATTCCCATTATTGATAAAAGTCAAATTTCTCTAAGAACACGCCGCCGACGGCCCGAAGCTTTATTGATTAAGTGGCCCGACTCGACCCGACCCGAACCCGAGAGTCGCATAGAGGCCTCGACCCGTGCAGGGCTCTAACTAGACATATGATACGTATTTTGTAAACATATCGGTTCCTAGCAGCCACTTTCAGAGTATTTTTTCCTATAGTATCAGTATACGTAGTTATAGATGGGATGTTCACCATCAATGCACAAGTCTCTTCTGCGCATGCGCCAGCAGTGCGCAGGTTCAAAGCTGCTCATTAGTCGTTCAAAGCTGTTCATAGTCGTTCAAAGCCGTTCATTAGTCGTTCAAAGCTGTTTATTATAGCTGTTCTAGAACAGCTTTGACCGACTAATGAACGACTAATAAACGACTTTGAACAACTAATGAACGACTGTGAACAGCTTGAACCTGCGCACTGCTGGCGCATGCACAGAAGAGACCTGCGCAGATTGATGGTGAACATTCCATCTATAACTACTTATATAGTAGTGATAGTAGTTGTCAGGAGGCTTAGCGCCTTTTTCGCTATCTCTTGCTTAAATTAAGATATAAACATACGGTTTTCACCAGTTTTCTTGGTTTGATTGAATAATAAATATTTATATGTATGTTTTATACGGTTCCATTTAAAATTAAAAAAAAATTTGAAAAATCTGATGATTGTGTACATAGCCCTCCTCTAGCGGAGACTGATATAATAAAAAAAAGTTTTTCACAATTTTAAATGTTACTATAGGATAAGCTCTTTTAAACGAAACCAAGTTTCTCAAATTTGGTTAAGGCAAACCGAAGTTATGAGTATTTCTCAGTTTTCTTTGCGGGTTAGGGCAAAATGTTCAAAGTTTCAAAGTTGTACCGTGTATTTCAGAGAATAAAACACATAATTATTGATATAATTTTATTTGGCATATTATCGATAAAAAAACGATAATCTGCTTAGACATTGGTTGAACGCCCTCTAGCTATAAATTTAGGAACTTGAAGATAATTCAGGCAGGTGGTCGGAGAAATTACCAATGACAATAAAAGTAAACACATTAAAATACAAAAACTAATTAATAAGGGAATTACAGTAAATGACGACAAAAATATAGCAGATATATTAGTAAATCATTATAGTAATGTAGAGGGAATACTCTCGTCAGCAATATACAAAAAAATAACTATAATTTTAATATTATTCATGAAAATATTGTGAACTCACTTTATTTAGGCCCTATTAGTGATGAGTAACTGAATGCACAAATAAACTCTTTAAAATCAAACAGTGCTAGTGGACACGGTCAGATTACGGCGATTTAGTTAAAACTAACTACTAAGAACTGTTAAAACCTATTAACCATTTATTGTAAACTTAGTTTTTAGTACTGGTATTTATCCTAAAGACTTCAAGTCATCCATAATTGTATCTATATTTGGGGGTTGGGATCCTTCAGATAAAATAAGCTATAGGCCCATTGCACTCACTAGTATAATAAGCAAACTGATAGAAAAGTGTATAAAGCTACGATTAAATCAACAAAAAACAACATTATAATTCAGATGCAGTTTGGCTTTAGGGAGAGGAGCAGCACTGATGTTGCTATCTGCAGACACTGGTACAAATAGTAGGAGAGTAGCCGCGGCGTTCCTGAATGTGGCTAAGGCCTTCGACACTGTATCACACCAAATTCTTCTTTCAAAATTGGAAAACTCTGGTATAAGGGGAATACCCCTTCAACTTTTTCGGTCATATTTGTCGGGTAGAACCAAAAATGTGAAAATAAATAAGTCCATAAGTGACAGTGGGAAAGTGGAGTTTGGGGTGCCACAGGGTATCGTCTTGGAATTGGCGCTATTTTTGATATATTATGTTAATGATTTAATGAAAGTAATAACGGACGCCACGGTGATCTGTTATGCGGACGACACCTTTGTACTGACAAAAGCTGATACCTGGGTGGAAGTTATGACTGCGCTGCAAGCTGCCCTCAGTAAGGTCAAACTGTGGCTCTATAGCAACGTACTCACCCTGAACATGTTGAAGTCTTACTATATATCCTTTGGCCTCAGAAGCAGAAGCATTCCACATATGGGAAAACTTCAGATATACAAAGAATCATGTATTACTAAAAAAACCCAGTAGCAAGTGACGTCAAAATAATGTCTAAAACACGTCTTTTTAACTTCCTTAACGGCGTCTTTTTGACGTAAGTAAGTCACATCTAAATGACGTCGAAATTACGTCACAATTTGACGTCGAAATAACATTAATTCCAGCACACAATAAATAAAAAGTATTAAATAATTTTCTAGAACCACGTAGAGTATGAAAAGATAAATATGTTACAATATTAAAATAAAATTTAAAAATTCGGTTCCGCAATCACTCTGAAGTGTGTAATTTTTATAGTAAACACATGAGGGGTATAGGTTCAAAGTGTACAATCTCCATGTTTCCTTAATTATCAGTAGACGAAAAAAACTTATAATTCAATAAATACAAACAATTACGATAATTTTTCTTTTTTATTGTATTTATGGAACATCTTAGACTAAAAAAAAATTTTTTTTCTTTAACATTTAAAAAAAATATCATAGTTATTTGGAAAAAGGAGATGGAGATTGTACGTTTTGGAAATAACAATTGGAGTTTGTCCAGTTTGAAAATAGCAAATATGGAGTTTGCCCCCTTTGAAAATAATCTAAGGATCATAAATTTTTTACAAAATTTTTAATCTTGAAAACAATACATTAAAATACAAAAAAAATAGTAAACAACAAACAACCACTGTTTAATGCGTCACGCATCATATGCAACTAACTTAAAAAAGTAAACTCGAAATGGCTTTGGCGCGAATTATTAGCAACAAGTCTGTGCAGGATTTTGCACGCATTGAAATAATTCGAAACTAACAGCAAAACAACCCATTGGAGATTGTACCGGGTGAGTCAACGATAGCGCGGAGTAATTTTAGGCCTTGAAGATAAGATTTGTCGATAATGAGCTTTTGTATGAAGGTATGGTTGGATATCTGGCACATTTTAAAAATATTTTGAATTATACAGGGTGCGCCCAAAAAGTAGGGTTTCATAAAGTTACATTTTTTGAAATGATACCCTATATTTGAATACATTTATTAATTCTACGTGTTATTTCATACATTTTTGTTAATGGTTTAATTTACGAAAAAGTTATAGTGTTAGGGATAATTCGACTTATAATGAAAATTTTGCATTTGCAAGCATCTCGTTGTTGTGAAAATGCTACTTACATTTTTGACACTAAGCGATTTAACATCAATTTCAGCGCATTTTGAGAAATAAAATTCGGGAATAATTTTTAAATTATTTGAAATTTATTCGTATTTAGATTTTAATGCTAATGACAACAATGATATTGAATATTCATCACTTGAATTTTTATTTATATTGAAAACAAAAATAAAACGAATATAGGGAAGTTTTGGCACCAGTCAACTATTAAAAATATAGGACATTATCATTATCAAAGACTGAAGTTTAAAACACTTTAAACCACAGTTGTTTTTACTACACAGTAAAGCACTCGGTCAACACCATATAATTTCCACCGCTCATCTGCATCTTCTGTTTGACGTCTTGATTGGCGGCCAAAGCACCTCTTTTTTTCGTTGGTGCCGGCCATGTATTACATACTACACCTGCATTATTGTTCACTTGTCCGGTAAATTGTATTACACAATCCATTTTTTATGAGCCAAACAATTAACAAGATTAGATTGATAAAATGCAGAGCCGTCACAGAATCACTAAACTTCAATCCGTTCCAATATGTCGACCACATGCCCTGATAGCACAAGGACGTGAGACGAACGTAAAAAAAACGACCGCCGCCGGACGTACCGACGTCCAAAAAACATACGGTTATAGTACACAGTTCGTTTGATGGACGTTTGGCAAACGTACAAATGTCACAAACATGGACAACATTAAAACGACCTAAACGAACGTTTTAAGAATGCCCCGTTTTACCCATTATTAGGTGGAAAATACATTTGATAATCGTACAAAAATCGTTTTATAGACGTATTAGACAAACGTAAATCAGGTGAAAAACATTTATTAAACGTACAAAGAACGTTTTATGAACGTGCTAGACGAACGTTTTAATAATGTCCCTTTATTTACCTATATCAGGTGAAAAATACCTTCCTTAAACGTTAACAAAACGTTTTATGGACGTGCTAGACGAACGTTTTAATAATGTCCCCTTATTTACGTATACCAGGTGGAAAATACATTCCTTAAACGTTAAAAGAACGTTTTATGGACGTGGTAGGCGATCGTTTTAATAATGCCCCCTTCTCTACCTATATCAGGTGCAAAAATATTCGGTAAACGTTCAAAGAACGTTATATGGACGTGCTAGACGAACGTTTTAATGATGTCCCCCTATTTACCTATATCAGGTGGAAAATACTTTCGTTAAAAGTACAAATATTGTTTTATTGATGTCTTAGAACCAAAAACATGGACTAGAATCGAAACAAATGTTAATTATTTAAATTACAAAACTTTCTTCAGGCTATCATAAACAATTGACTTTTAGGTCTTTTTTTCGGTTTTCACTCTTTCTGGGGCTCATTTTAAATAATTTTTAAAGCTGTCCTCAATTTTTTTGTCAGTGCATTCAGGCACTAGTTTGAAAGCAGCGCCTAAAAATAATAGATTACAGGTCAATTCTGGTAAAAATGTAACTGACACCTTTTGTAACAATTTTTAGTTTTTATACAGTGTGTCTACAAGTTGGCAGCACATGGAAAACTTTAATTTTTAGTATTACTTTGTTAGAAGTTATTCAGTGTAAAATATTCTTTTTGGTTAAAAAATAATGAACTATTTAAACTTGATATGTATACAGCGTGACCCGAAAATATTAATTTAAATTTGCAATTCCATTAATTAGAGTTTCTAACAAAAATGTTTCAGATATAATGAAGTTCCGACACCTCTGAAGCGCTGTGCCTAAGGTGAAAGGTTAATTCTGTCACTAACCTGTAATCAGTGTAGCAATGAACAGCCCTGCAAATTTTTTCTTTTGCTTTTGTCCCAGCCAGCTATATGCTGTTTGCATTGCATTTGTCATCAGCTTCTTTAACGCTCTCTTTACGAATTCCTCCAATGTTTCCTCACCCACTTTGGCAAGGTGATCAATCTAAAAAATAAAAATATGTAAGTATAAATGAAGATTGGCTGTCTACAAGAAATAATTTTGATCTATCATTGGCACATCTGTATTTTTGGTGCTTTGAAACTTTCTTTTGTTTGTACATTTTACGATTTTTAGGTTAAATTATAATATAGGCCTAGATAAATAATTTTATTTAATACGTACCCTTTTGTCACAATAACATCAAACACTAGAATATCATCTGTCGCCTGAAAATCGGCCCAACAAATCTAAAAAAATACGACATCCTACTTTGGTCCTACACCTACACCCAAAAATAAAAAATAACTTATCAATTTAATTTATTAAACCTTTTAAAATCAGGTTTGTCAAAGAGCGTTATGCCAACGCCAAAGCCAAAACCGAAAGAAAATGGCTGGCGCATGAGTAGGCGGTGGGAAGTAATTATGCGAACAGCAACTGAAAATAGTTTCTTTTCGCTGAAAACGCCAAAGACTTATTAAAATTATAGGAAAAATAAAGGAAACATATTATAAAATGATTAGTAAAAAAAGATTTGGATAATATCTTGATTTAACAAATTTATAAGGACTTGAATTTTGTGTTACTTTTCGTTTCGGATGGCGTAGGTATGACGTAATTAATGGACATATATTAGCGACTATTGGACGTCTTTTTCGTACTTTCAAAAAACGACTTCGTAAGAACGGTTATTGGACGTCCGTTTAAGGGCCTAACTTATGAGATTTTTGCGTACTTAAAACGAATGTTTACGGGACGTATTTTCTTGCACGTTATTAAAACGTTCTGGTGAAAACGTCTGCTGAACGGCTGTTTTCCGCCCTTTTTGACGTGGCTTTAATATAATCCAAAAACGAACATATATTAAATGTATTTTTTCGTACGTTCTAAAAACGACTCCATAAGAACGGTTATCGGACGTCCGTTTAACGGCCTAACTTACGAAATTTTTGCGTACTTAAAACGAATGTTTACGGGACGTATTTTCTTGCACGTTATTAAAACGTTCTGGTGAAAACGTCTGCTGAACGGCTGTTTTCCGCCCTTTTTGACGTGGCTTCAATATAATCTAAATACGAACATATATTAAATGGATTTTTTTGTACGTTCTAAAAACGACTTCATAAGAACGGTTATTGGACGTTCGTTTAATGGCCGATAACTTATGAAACTTTTGGGTACTTAAAACAAACGTTTACGGGACGTATTTTCTTGCACATTTTTAAAACGTTTTTGTAAACACATCCATAAAACGTTCGTTTTAAGTCCCTGGACGTACGGACCATTTATGGACCTAAAGCAAACGTCCATCGGACCTTTTGTGCTATCAGGGTGGTGACTCCACTGATCCCGAAGATCAACTTGTTCGAGAGTTGCCAGATTAATTTTTGATCGTCAGTAGTTTTTGTCATACAACCACGATAAACACATATTGGAACCATTTTTACTAAAATTAAGGCGTGTCATTTTATTTTATTATTTTTTTTTGCGTTAAAAACAGAAATACTAGATTACTTTTAATATAATTTATAATCGAACACCGACCAAAATTTAAATCCTAAAAACGAAAAATTCAAGGTAGTATTTGCTTTATTTGTAGGAAATAAGAAAAATAGTAACTACCTACCTTATATTTTTTATATTACAAAATAAAAAGAATTGTTGGAAATAGGCGGAAACAGTTAGTCTAGTGTCAAATTACTAAATTTGGCAACGCTGTTTGAGATTTTTCGTTAGGTGGCCTTCGGTCAACTAGTAGTAGTTGTTTTATCCAAATGACTGACCTGAGGCTGTCCAAGTGCATTATGCCTTTGTCCCTTTTAAAAAGGAAATAGTAAAAATTGTATTGAAACTGTCATTGCCAACTCGCTGCATGACAATAATAAAAAATGTAAAAGGAATAACATGGACTGCCACGCGATGACTCAGCATTTAAATAACTAATTATTTGTTATTGTTGGGGATTTTTATACTTGTGGGCGTGGGTATAAGTAGTAAATAACAATTTTTAAAATATTTCCAAAGCTGACTGATGTTGTTGATTTATATCAAAATTTAAAAAGACGTCAATACTACGTCTTACCAGTGACGTTGAATACACGTCTGCAACACGACGTCAAAGCAACGTCATATTATGGTCAAAAGACGTATACGACCAAAACGGACCAAAAAACGACGTCATTTAGACGCCATTTTCGTCATTCTGGCTACCTGGGTAAACCTGACTGCCAGTGCTCCCGATTATAGAGCAAAGAAACTCCATCAGGTACCTTGGTATGCATATAGATCAATACTTAAAACGGGATATTCATATCCAAGAATTAACAAAAAAAATCAGAAAAAGAATTTATAAATTCTATCACCTCAGAAGTACTTTGTCCAAGTAAGTACTTCTTAAAGACCGTTTACAGTGCCTTGGTCGAGTCAGTGCTGAATATGCAGTGGTGGTATGGGGATGTGCATGCAAGTCACTTTTAAAACCGCTAATCATCACACAAAAACATATCAAAATTATGTTAAATAATTCAATGTTAACTCCTTCAGAGATCATGTTCAGTACCAGTAAGATTTTTAAGATAAGACAATTGTTTATAATATCAACCTTGAAATACGCAAAGAAAAGTGGACTGACTAGGGATTTTGTTGCTCATCCATTTAACACTAGATTTGTAACGATAAGAAAACTTTTCTTTAGTCTTATTGTTAAGTTCACGAGGTTTAAGTAGTTTTTATTATTAACGAATCTATTTATAATGCATGTTTATATATCATAAATTTGGTAATATATACCTATATACCAAATATAATATTATATTATATTATATTTTACTCTATCGCACATGGCGTTGCCATGGGTAACAGAACACAGAATGGTGTATGGCAATTATTCTTATTGCACTGGCAGATTTTTCAATATCTTGGAAAAAGCTATACACATATATATTCTAAAAACTCATATAATTTATTTATATTATTTACAGTAAAATTGTATACCTAATATTTATAATAACTAAACTAGCAGAAACTGCAAATATTTACAAATATGTTGCTATGTCTACACAACTTAAAACAATGACTAATGAGGTAGTACTTAATATACCCATACAGGAAATAACTAAAATGTTTAAATATTAAATTTTCTTGAGATCCTTAAAATTTAATTAGTTAAAACAATTTTATATACAAATTATTTTATAAAAATATTTATCTTTTAGAAAGATTTAGGAAATAAATCCTAATAAACACAAATAAATTATTAACATATTACGAAACAAAAACAAGGAATTTTTGACACATGAATTCCGCCGCCGCTGTCAAAATAGTTTCTTCTCAAAACTAAAAAAATAAATTTTTCTACGAGCGTGTGAAAAGTTAGACTTTTCACACCCATTTCAGTGTGAAAAGTAAAACTTTTCACACGCTCGTAGAAAAAATCTTGTATAATATACGTAAGAAAATATCTCATTTAAGGCACTCATATGAATTGCGAAACTCGTGCCTTAAACGACTTATTTTTACACTTATATCATAAATAGCTATTGTGATTACTCCTTTAAAAATAGGATATTAGAAAGTTTTTAAAATGTCCACTGTTCAAATTGGTAACACTTGTTTTTTGGTCAAAGCAAAGCCTTGTACTTGGGAACATATGCCGAGGTCCGTTAATAGTAGTAATAAATAGGGTGTTCTGTATCAGAAGCACAAATATGGATTGCGCAGATGTCAAGTCTGGGATGCAATTTGTATTTTCCCATCTGTCATTGGTGTTTGCTACGTGTGAACTACCTACAGAGGCATTCACTTCATGGACACTTGCTGCTTGAGTTCCCTGGTTATTTGGCATTCTAACTAGCTTGTATTTTACTTGTTCACATGCATCCGTCATCAGTCGACGACATATTAAATTATAATGTACCAGAACAAGATGACGTAGTCCCAAACGAGAATACCCAAGCGGCAATTGCCCAAGTAGTTAAAACTTTTGTAGCAAGTGCCTAACTAGCAAATACCTATAAGAGGTGATACCATGATATTGATATCTGACTTAAGGTCACTGTTCTTGCGCCTGCGCAATACGTCTCGGTGCATTTTATGTAGACCGCACTAGGTCTTACTACTGTTAACTCATTTGTCAAGTTACAAACAACAAGAACTGCCAAAGAAAATAGAGCACCAATTTTGTTTTAGTAATCAATATCCGAAGAAACACAAGTAACGATGCATAAAGTGCATTTTTGTTGATTTCATTATATAATGTACCGTGCAGTACCAACTTATTTAAAGTTCACAACGTCTCAAGATATCCGTCCATCTTGTACCTTTAAAAACGTGGCAGGGGCTGGTGGGGACACTTCGGACAAAATTATTGGACAAACGCACAATTTTTAATTTAATTTTTTTAATCCAACTGTTATTTGTGAAATTGTCTTTAGGTTTGCCAATAGCACTACAAATAGAGTAAATCATTAAAAAAAATATCTTGATACCTACTTTAGAAAATATTATCGATAACCCAAAAGTGTCCAAACGATCTCCCCAGTCGCCAAGAAAAATATTTTTGCGTAGTTGTTTTTTACTACAACAGTTATCGATTTATTTTTGAAGAAGTAGTCCATACTCAAAGTGGAGTTAAATGTATAGAAAAAAGAAAAGCACAAAGTCTTTCTCCACATTTTTTTCATTAGTATAACTAGGCAAACCTAGAATAATTCATAATAATTAAATTCGACATGTTTTGAGTGTAGAAACACTCATCATCAGGAAAACAAAGTGAATGATGGTACAATGCTGATGTTGTTAGAGAGAAAATAATAGTGGGATTGAGCCGTAATGGAGCTTTCAAAGGTGTACAAGAGGTGTAAAAAATTGAATAGTCATAAGACCGACAATCAAGTCTTCAGCATACTGGAAAGTCAAGGGGTAGTAAAAAGGCCCTGTCTTGGGCAGAAAAATGAAGAGTGTAAAAGAAAAATTAGGGAGTTTTAACAGACTTTGTGGAAAACATTTATTAAGTAGTGAAAAATCTTAAGTTTTATTCAGCTTTGTTAGAGACATGTAAAAGTATTGAAATAAGAGGGAAAGAAAAAGAAAAAATTGTTTTTCATAAAAGTCGAAGCATCATTTAGCTTAAAGTAAAATACTGTTGGGGTACCAGGCTTTTTACCGCGTAACTGGTATCTTTGAGATATTTAGTGACCGCACCATTCAAACTGTATATTAGTTGATTTAATGCCAATAAAACAACTTAAAAGATCATAATTTGTATATTGCCAACGTTTCGACTGATTGGATTGGATTGACTTCAACGCAACTAATCTACCGTTTAAATGTAAAAGTTTTATGTCGTTCTGAATCGTAAATTTGCTTTCGTCCACTTGAACTTTTTTTTAGAAAAGTTAAGTTACGCAGTTTTTTTACGTGAGTAAATTCAAAAAAATTCGAAAAGCATATTTTGGTCAATAAGAATTTGGGAATATGGAGCCAATTGTCAACTGTGAAAAAAAGGGTCTAGACATATCAGCGTGGCCAACTCGGCGCCGGCGGTTCGACGCGGCTAATTTAGCGCCAAGGACAATTCGGTCTATTATAAAACTGTTATAAAGGCTGTTCAGTGACCGCTGACCGTTACGTCACGACTAGTGCTTATCTTTCTAACATTCGCGAACTAGGTGGGATAGTAAAATTGTGTCAATAATGAATGTCATTTAATTTTAGCAGTCGAAAAAGTTTTATTGTCATTTTTGACACTGATATTTTTAATCAACATTATTTCAAAAATGTCCTGGTATTGTGAAAAAGAACAAGCATTAATTTTAATATTATTTGATTACTTTCATCGAGAAAGATTTTAAAAATCGCAATAATGAAGCTATTTTGTTCATGAGCATACTATAAGGGAGCGTATTTATGGGATGTATAGAGCAGGTTACCATTCGCTGAATACAATTGAAGCGTAAAATCATTGTAGGTACTGTATCAAACAGGCGTTTTTTAATAGAGCAACCCCAATAAGCCCAAAGACGAGTAAAATTTTAAAGAGAATTTAAGAATAACGACAACTCTCAATTTCCCTTGAAACCTGTTTTATGGATGAAACCTGAATATACAGTAAAGGGGCCTTTAGGCAAAGTTGACAAGATACAGTTAAAAAACAATCGTCAAAAAGTGTACGGTGTATTATTCTACATGCTGATGCAGAAAATGGATTTGTGAATAATGCAAGTTTGATATTCTAGTCTGGCCTGAAATCTCATGATTCGAAACAAAATTGTTGCCAAACTTGGAAGAACCGTCGCTTATTATCATGGATAACTCCACCTATCATTCTGGACTAATTGAAAAAATTCCAAATACAAGTTGGTAACATGTAGTTAAAAAAAATCATCAGAGGGTGTTCGGCATATTATTATCCTACATGCTGGTTCGGAAAATGAATTTGTGAATAATGCAAGTTTGATATTTAAGTCTGGCCTGAAATTTGGTGATTATCATGATTCGATGAATAATGAAAACAAGTTGGCCAAAAAGATTACTTATTGCATGGTTAGAACACAGACAAATTCCGGTTTCACCATTTGCAATGAAGGATCAGATCTGGAGTGAAGCAGCATATCCCATCCAAACGTTAACAAGTAATCTGGAAAGCGCTATTTATTTTATTTTTCAATTATTTTAATTTTATTTTAATAGATTGGACAAACTAGCATTGCAACATGGACTTCGAGTTTTAGGACTTCCTCCATATCATTGCCACTTTAATACTATTGAAATTGTTTGGTCGGAATGTAAGCGCTATTATGATGCAAAAATAAGTTCTATGCATCATGTAACAAATTACATAGTTTTGTATCTGTGGAATGAAGCCATAGAAAGTGTAACAGTGGGAAAATGTTACAATAATTAATTATGTAACACACACTAACAAAATTATAGAGGATGTGTGTTGGATCGGGAAAGATTTACCAATGTTTCAGATACGCTTCCCCTTATTATTAATTTGGACGAATCTGATGGTGATGATCATTGCGGAGAAGATTTATTTTAATTATTAAAAAGCTGTATTTTGTTGTGTTGTAATTTTTATTATACTTTCTTCTTTATGACGTTATAAATAAGATGAAAATATTTGAAAGATAATTTATAGACTGATGCACTAAAGATGCACTAGACAAAAAAAATATATGGTTTAATTTTAAATTTTATGAGTTTTATTTATTTTTCAGTAAATTGAAATTAATTAAAAATTTCATACTGACTTTCAAAAACAAAATGTTTCATCCCATGATACCTGTTAGCCTAAATAAACTACTGATTTCTGACTTCATTAATAGTATGAAGAAAATAATTAAAAATTTGAAAAAACAAGCTTGTATTTTACTTGTTCACATGAATCCGTCTTTATGTAGATCGAGCCTTTACCTTTACCACCGGTAAGTCAAAATGACTGAATTAATGTACGTACCGCAAATATGAAGAATATGACGTAACGGTCAGATGTCATTGAACAGACTTTATCACTTCAATAAAGGTACACATACTCGTACATAATAGCTATTGTGTGGAAAATGTTTAAATTGGAATTTTTTCACGGATCATCTATGTAGATGGTACTTTTAAGTCGAACAAACCCTTATTCTTACAGGTTTACATTCACCTAGCAACGACTCGCCCTGTAGATTAAATAGAATTAGGGTATATTTTCTTACATTTGTTTCTAAAATAAATGCACTTTCATAACTTAATCTTTTATGTTTTTTTTATCTCACTGTTAGTACCTATAATTATATCTAGGTCACTATTAATTTTAGAAATATTTTGCGCCGAATAGTACTATCCCCGAAAAACTCACGTCTTTGCTGGATCGAAAATAATTTAAACCAAAACTTTTTATGAATTGGTGAGTCTGCGCGAGACTACTAGGGATGGGCGATATCAGCTTTCACCTATCGATAGGTGATAGTCATCTACCTATCGATATATTTTCGTTATCGATAGGTCGATAGTTATCGATATATATATATCGATAACTATCGATAAATATCGATATAGGTATTGATAACTATCGATAACTATTGATATACCTATCAAAATAAATTTTCATCCTCATGATACACACACAAAAACACATTAAATTTGAAAGAAAATTAACCGATTTTTTTTTAATCGATAGTGATCGAAAAATCGATAGTTATCGAAAAATCGGTAGTTATCGATAGTTATCGATATATCGATAATTTTTGTTTCACATATTGTTATTCGATATATCGATAACTATCGATTACTATCGATATATCGAAAAAAATCCCATCCCTAGATACAACCGGTAACACGGATATAAAAATCATGGAAAACGAAGTACCTAATTAGCCCACGTAGGGTCTATACAATAGATCGTCCTCTGGCGGCAACCGTTTTAAATCACTAGGATTTTCTTTTATTGAAATGACACTGTCCAGACTTTCAGGATTTGATATTGTAGCACTGGGTTTAAAATTATTGTTTATAGATTTGTTAGAATCCGAGTCTTTGACTGTTTTTGCTTCCTGTTGTGCCTTTTTACTTCGTTTCCATTTCATTCTTCTGTTTTGAAACCAAATTTTTACCTGAAACAATTTAAAAATCATTCAATTTTGCACGTTTTAATGAATTAATTACTAATTTAAACAAGAAACAGTTTTAGAAAAATACAGAATACGTAGGTAGTACCAATTTGTTCAGAATAAAGTTGTTGTTAAAACCAATATAATGTTCACAGGAACATTGTTTTATGTAAGGATAGTGAAGGCTGTGTACACCTCTTAATGAATAAATGAAGGAAAATGTTGTATTAGGTGTAGATTTGTATTTTATTAGCAGAGCGCTTTTGGCCATCTTCGGTGCCTCTTGCAAAGTAATAAATGAACTTAAAAATATGAAAGGAGAAAACATTCTTAATAAAATTTTTCAAAAATTCGTTTAGAAAAAAATAATAAAGAATAAAAATAAAAGATTATTCACTTTGTCAGGATTTGCACAGCAGGTCTTTCAACATTAAAAAAACACAAATGGTGTAAAACAATCGTAACAAACTCACATATTAAAATTGTAAATATTTAAAAAAAAGGTATTTTGATAGAATATAAAATAAAAACATCCTTGATGGACTGTTTGTTGCCATGTGTTGAAAATGCAAGAAGGGGGGAATTAACCTTGACGTGTTTCCTGGAGAGGACATACAATATGTTGAAAGCGGGAAAATTTGATAACACAGAACCAAAATCAAAGAGCCCCCGGTACTTGAAAATTCAGATGATTCGATTCTTAATTTATTTAATTTTTTATTTTTTTGTAGCTTTGTATATTATTTGAATTGTTGAATCTCTGACATGACTCGGTAGTACTCATCTATAATTGGTAGTATACATTAAAAATGACGCAGAGCATAAAATTTACTGATGAAATATATTATAATAATATAGTGAGTAGTGACCGACCGAAGGTTCGGTTTCGGTTTCGGCTAGTTTCGGTCAAAAAATCTAGTTTCGGCCACAGTTTCGGTTTCGGCCAAAAAGCAGCCGACCCTTCGGCCATGCCAAAACTCAGTGTTCGTGAACTGTCGCGCACTGTTCGGCTAACTGGGAACTGTTTGGGTTCGTAGGCAGTGTTGTCTATACCGTGCAAGCAAAAATTATTTGCATCAAAGAGGGCTTGGATTAAAAAAGTGTGGCTTGGTTTAGATCACAATGATATGGGGACGATATATCTAACCAAATCTAGGTTAAAATTTTGTTAAATTCATATTATGACATGATATGCCAAACTAAATGAGTAATAAAATAAGTAGACAAATGCAAATTTATTTTTTACAAAATTAACAAAGTAAGAATATACAGATAGAAAAAGAAAAATAATTGCATGTATTCTGAGAATTCACATAACCGGGGAGGTGGAACTAGGCTTCATCCGAAAAAAATGTCAGGTCTAATAAATAATTTCTTTCCAATAAATTTTGGGTAAACCATTGAGATTGAGAGTAATTCCTGCGTCTTTCAAAATCTGCGGCTTGTATTTCTTGGAATACTTGCATTTTATAAGGAAATAAATTTAGCTGCCTCATAAGAATAGTCCTGCATGTTCCATAAGATCTTCCCACTTCCCACAATTTGTTGGCGTATTTTGCATTATTTCACAAGTGCAACAAGTTCTTCTGTTCTTACAGATGGTCTTCCTGCTCCTTTTTTGTGTTTAATATAACCTGTTTCCCTAAACACAGTTACGGTTCTTTTCAGGCAATGATAAAAATTTCCAGCAATAAAAGCAACGTTAGGAAAATGTTTGTGAAAATCGTCCATGCACAAACCCGGATTGTATTGCCACTCACCATTTACACTAACCCAGTTTCGAAAATACGCTTCAACCATGAATGTTTTGTGCTGTTCCGTAAAGCCGATTGTGTGAATTGTTCAAGAAACTGGAAAAATTAGCGATTACTTGCAACGGCTGTCAAAGATGACGGAATAACTGATTGATTGTTAATTCAGGTAGTTACTGACACCCAACAGGTATTAAACTCCACGGCTAAGCATAACATCCTTAGATGCAAGGATCTCTTTGATGCAAATAATTTTTGCTCGCACGGTATAAATAGATTTTTTCTGTGTCGCGACTTTTTTTTTTCTTTTTTTTTAGAATATGGATCTCGTCCTATATAAAATAAATTAAATTTCAGTATACAAAATTTTTTTTCAGGTTTCGGTTTCGGGCGAAACTGAGACAAGGCCGAAGATTCGGTTTCGGCTGAAAACCTTGTTTTGGTCGGACACTAATATTATCATATTATACAATATTATATTATTCTTGGTTGCTGTTTTGATTCTATTATCTTGTATTGAGAATCACGGCGAGGATTTTTACGTTAATGTAAGGACACCATAGACAATTTACCTTTAGATAAACAAACAATAATCACGAATGTGGCAGTTTTATGGCCTCGCGCATGTAAACAAAACTGGGAACTATTAGACATGCGCACTGCAACATTATCGTTTGACGAATGGGAAAATAGACAGGTCCGGGCTTTAAAATTTAAATTCTTGCTCATATGCCACCATAGAGGGTTTATTTCACCCCAATTTGGGCATAATACAATTATACAACGGCTGCAACTAGTACTAGTCATTGTTTATATTACAATCCGAGTCACTAAAAGCACAAACACAATTCACTAACTAAACTACACAAAAACCAGAAATCCATAAATATTAAACACCAGTCCCACAATCCACGATAGCCGATCCGATAGCTGAAAACTTTAGAAAACTACAAGGAATCCGCAGAGAAAAGAAACCTTAAAACACAACAACAAAAATGGCGGCCGAGCCGGTTCTGGAGAGTATTCTTGAGCGCGTCGATTATTGTCGATAAAGTAGGACGGCCGATAACACGAGGTTTGTGCGCATGCACGAAGGTTCCCCGAATGAAGACAGCTGACCGACGAGTCATGCGCTCGGACGTATTTTTTCACCCATAAAACGTAACTTTTGTTTGCGCAGGAGATAAGCTGTAGGTATCTAAAGGTAAATTGTCTATGAAGGACACCGAGGAAATTGACAGCGTAAGTGTGACGTGATTTGGTTGTGGTCGATTTAGACCTCTTAATTAAATAATATACTAGTATATTACACCAAGGATTATTTATTTTGGAAAATTTTAATAATAAATGAATAAAGAAGTGTTTATTTAAATATTTTGTAAATACACTTTGTAAAGTAATATTAAAAAATAATAATAATTTTATAATAATTTAATTCTACATATAAGTGCAGCCTGACTTGTACAAAAAAGCTTATTTTAGAAAAACTATAATCTAACATTAGTTTTATATTGAGCCTAATGAATAAAAATGTTGCGATTGCTTTTTCTTATAAAACCGAAGTAATTTCTTGAAAGCCAATAAATAAAAACTAAAGTAATTGCTTTTGGGTCCAGCGATTGCTTAAAAGTGCAGGATTTGCTTCTAGTCAATGGTTTTTCTTAAAAAATAGAAGCAATCGCTATCGTTTGCTTAAAATGTGATGATTAAATTAAGGAATTGCTTTTTCTAGTGTAGCAAGTGCTTTCAACTTTTTAAGGTAGGTCAACCCCTGCATCATTTGCTTGGTAGCAGTCAACTTTAGTTCTCCGCGGCATACACGTGGTTGCTCTTAATTTGTATCTTCAGTTATGGCTGAATATATGAACGTCCGTAAAAGAAAAATCTATAGTGTATGTACGTAAAAATTGCAGATATGATGATTTCAGAAAGTTATATCGATTTGACTGCGAAAATGTTGAGTGGTTGGCAAATTATTTTTTGAATGATACTGGTAAAAGGCGAGGGGTGAACTGTCGCCTTTAAATAATATTAAAGTATTTCTGCGGAAATTGTCGGATCCGGGCTTTCAAAATTCTGTAGGTGAAGAACTCGGTGTTCACCAAACTACTATCTGTAAGACATACACTTCTGTAATGGATGCAGTTTTGGAGAAGGCCAATATTTTTATTAAATTTCCTACAATTGCTGCAGCTGTTGTGGAAGCTAAACGGTTGTGGTCAGAGAGATTTATTTATGTTCCTTCAATTTGTGAACGGATATCAATAATTGCTTGTTTTTAATTCCTTCATCACTACTATCACTTTCCTTATTTTTACTGAAATCTGCCATATCACAAATACCTATAAGTGTCCTATTTTCCACAAAAACGTAACAGATTTCTATTGTACTAAATAAATGGACCAAGGATGTGGTATTTACGTCAACTCTTTTGCAAATTAGGCACCAAACTGAACATGAAATCTATAATCTAAACACGTGGATAAGCCACGTCTGAACTTGTGTTGAATAATCATTTTGCTACAGAGGTGTAAGAAAAACAGCGATTGCTTTCAATTTTATTCATATCCAGATCTAGCAATTGCTTTTACTTATAGCATTTGCCAGTCAAGCAATTGCTTTTACTAAAAGGAATTGCTTCAAGTAATTGCTTAATTTTGATTCATTAGGCTCAATGTGCACAAATAATTATTAACCCTATAGCAAAATGCAATTATACAGTTCACCAAATTGTCAAGAAGATTACAATATAATATTATATTTGGAACAATATTCTGGCAGTTGCAGCAAAATTTGTATTGCACCATTTTTAGTTTTAAACTCATTGGCTAATGTTTAATGTTTACAAAATTTGTAGATTAGAAAATAAAAGTCTAAACCATCAAGATTGTTGGGTATCCTCCTTAGTCACAGTCTTGTGTTTCGCTCTCGTGCGAAAACGAGACGAGATTGATCCGGTCTTCTGAGAGACAAGACAAGAGATTGTTTTGCGAGAACAAGAAATCTTGCAAAATCTTTTTGATTTGAATTTTGATTAGAATTTGCAATAAACTTGAAAAATAATCCGGTTAGTATCCCTCGAAAAAAAGCTATCTTTATTACCGATATTGTAATTTGGTCAAGGAAAAATCGTTTTAATGACTGGTGTTGTTGTTGTTGACTAAACAAAAGGGGTTTAAAAGAGAAAAGTAATAATTATTGATTTAATGGTGAATGGAAAGGAAAATTTAATAGTTTGGGTAATCTTTGAAAGTGATAATAAATAATTATTGATAAGTAAACTAAAAGTTACAAACGTCTGTGTAAAAGTACAAAATTTCTATTCAAACTAACCTGTATATTTAGACAAAAATAATTTTTTTTTAAGTTCCTTGCTTATGGCCAAATCTTCAAGAAAATCTAAACGGTTGACATTTTTTGAACTGATATTATTTAAAATGTATGAATTTAAATGGGGGGTGAAATTATGTTTGTAGGTTTTAATATGGTTCTAGTTAAAGGGGTCTGTTCACAAGATAATTTCTAAATGCCAATTTGTCTGTCACAAAATGTCTTCTCTTGAAGAACAGCTCAATAGTTAGTAGGTATTAATGATCAGAAGATCATACACTAGTTTCGGTACGTAGATGATTGTCTCTGTGTCGTCAGTTGCGGCTCCTCAAAAGCTGATGAGTTATTACTTAAACTTTAACAAATGCATCCCAACATTACTTTCACCCTTGAAATAGGAAATAACCATACCCTTAACTTTCTAGACCTCTCTATACGTAAACAAAATCAACAACTCTACTTTTCAATCTTTTGTAAACCTTCACAGACTGATCATGTACCTATATCTCAGACCTTTATAATCATCCATATCAACAAAAAATGGCAGCTTTTCATTGTTACGTCAACCGATTACTTAACATACCACTCTCAACTGATGACTATAACAAAGAAGTAAACATTTTGAAACAAATTGCATTTAACATCGCATACGATCTTTTTCTGATTGATAGTTTGATTAATAAAACAAGAACAAAGAAATTAAAAAAGGAAATTTTCTCTACTGTATAATTAGACACAAAATATATAGGAAAGAAAGAAAAACTAAAAGTCTTCCTCCACAAAATTTAATAGAAACAGATTCTTTAGGGGTCTCTACATGTTTCGAAAGGTTCATCTTCAGGAGACAGAAAATGTTTTTATATAGTGCTGATGGTATTAGCAGAAGAGAAAATGGTGTAGAACATTAATGAAGCTTTCATGGTATTGAAATGACGTACCTATATATAAGAAAATTGAGGAGAGTTAAAACATGCTGAGTATGCGAAGAAAGTTAGTAAAGGAAGTCTAAACAACCAAACTAAATGAGGAAGAAAAAAAGGGGGGCCTTTCAGAGAAAAGGTGTCGATGATTTTTTAATCATTTCTATAAAAATTTTTAAAAACATTGATATGTCAGTGAGACAGTATAAAGATAGGAATCTTCAGTCGAGGTCGTAGTGTCAGAGTATTTGAACGATTGATTTTTGGGGTATTGGGGGTTAGATTTTTTTTTTGGTATTGGGGGTTAGAGCCCAAAAAATCAAGCGTTCAAATACTCTGACACAATGACCTCGACTGAAGATTCCTATCTTTACACTGTCTCACTGACATATCAATGTTTTTAAAAATTTTTATAGAAATGAATAAAAAATCATCGACACCTTCTCTCTGGAAGGCCCCCCTTTTTTTCTTCCTCATTTAGTTTGGTTGTTTAGACTTCCTTTACTAACTTTCTTCACATGCTCAGCATGTTTTAAATCTCCTCAATTTTCTTATACAGGGTGTCCCGAAATTAGCGTGCAATATTTCTAGGGCGTAAACTATATCCAAAAATATGACAAAAATGTCATATAAACATACCCCGAGAAATGCTCCTTTAGGGGGCTAGAGCCCCTCAAAGATGGTCCGGAAGGAAGTCTTTTTTTATAATAGTATGGAAACCCTTAAAGATAATGACATGAAAATTTGTACGTGCCTTCTAATCGATAAACTGTACATAACAGATAGTTTAGAATGAAAGTATTTCTTCCAGTGGCGTCGCACGGAGTGGGGCTAAAGGTAAATATTATCCTATATTTTTTATTTCTAGGATTTTTTAATTTTAAGTACAATATTTTAAGAACCTCGAGTTTTTTCTTTAAAAAAGTACCCCTTGTTTTATTTCGAAAGGAGGCACCGTTTTCAAGTAAAATTAATTTTAAAATAAAACGTATTTTTCAAAAGAAAGGTTAGTCCATATGAGTTCCGGTAAATCCGAAAGTTAGCGTGCAATATTCCTAGGGCGTAAAGTACATCAAAAAATATTACCAAAACGTTCTATAAACATACCCTCAGGAATGCTCCTTTAGGAGACTAGAGCCTCTCAAAAGGGGGCAACAGAGAACTCACAGATAATCATTTTGTGTATGGATTTTGTAATAGTAGTTCTACTGGCGCTGTAATAGAGTACAGGAGGCGATTTCCGCATAGAAGAATACCTAGCCGTCGAAGATTTGCTACGGTCCATCGAAATTTAATAGAAAATGGATCATTTCAAAGACTTCATGCTAGTACGAAAAAAAAATTTGCCCCCCTTTGAGAGGCTCTAATCCCCTAAAGAAGCATTTCTGAGGGTATGTTTATAGAACATTTTTGTAATATTTTTTGATGTACTTTACGCCCTAGGAATATTGAACGCTAACTTTCGGATTTACCTGAACTCATATGGACTAACCTTTCTTTTAAAAAATACGTTTTATTTTAAAATTAATTTTACTTGAAAACGGTGCCTCCTATCGAAATAAAACAAGGGGTACTTTTTAAAGAATAAACTCGAGGTTCTTAAAATATTGTACTTAAAATTAAAACATCCTAGAAATAAAAAATATAGGATAATATTTACACTCAGCCCCACTCCGTGCGACGCCACTAGAAGAAATATTTTCACTCTAAACTAACTGTTATGTACAACTTATCGGTTGTAAGGCCCGTACCAATTTTCATGTCATTATCTTTAAGGGTTTCCATACTATTATAAAAAAAAGGATTCCTTCCCGACCCTCTTTGAGGGGCTCTAGCCCCCTAAAGGAGCATTTCTGAGGGTATGTTTATAGAACATTTTTGTAATATTTTTGGATGTACTTTACGCCCTAGAAATATTGCACGCTAACTTTCGGATTTACCGGAACTCATATGGACTAACCTTTCTTTTGAAAAATACATTTTATTTTAAAATTAATTTTACTTGAAAACGGTGCCTCCTATCGAAATAAAACAGGGGGCACTTTTTTAAAGAAAAAACTCGAGGTTCTTAAAATATTGTACTTAAAATTAAAAAATCCTAGAAATAAAAAATATAGGATAATATTTACACTCAGCCCCACTCCGTGCGACGCCACTGGAAGAACTATTTTCATTCTAAACTAACTGTTATGTACAGTTTATCGATTAGAAGGCACGTACAAATTTTCATGTTATTATCTTTAAGGGTTTCCATACTATTATAAAAAAATACTTCCTTCCCGACCCTCTTTGAGGGGCCCTAGCCCCCTAAAGGAGCATTTCTCGGGGTATGTTTATATGACATTTTTGTCATATTTTTGGATATAGTTTACGCCCTAGAAATATTGCACGCTAATTTCGGGACACCCTGTATACGTCATTTCAATACCTAGAAAGCGCCATTAAGGTTTTATACCATTTGCATACCTTCTGCTTATACCATCAGCACTATATAAAAAAAATTCTGTCTCCTCAACGTTTCTACGTTTGAAACATGTAGAGACCCCTTATTAATCTATTTCTATTAAATTTTGTGGAGGAAGACCGAGTTTTTTTTTTCTTTCCTACATTTTCAACTCCACTTTAAGTATGGACTACTTCTTCAAACAAAATATATAGCTATCCAATTCATAGATAGCTCCCTCACTAACGCAATCTCAAAATATTTTCAACAAACCTTTAACAATATCAAAATAAGAAATAGTTTAAGTACTCATTTAGTCAATACAAAGGACAAGATAGATAAGATACATTTTCGAAAAGTGGCATTTATAAATTGTCTTGTGATTTATGCAATAGTACTTAAGTATATAGGTCGCACTTCCAACGTAATTACTATTTCACTTGTATATAATTTACTTTGATTTTGTTACTTAGTATTATCTTGTACGCTTTTTGTTTGCAAGTATGCTGCAAGTATATAAACGGGACGAAACTTTGAAACTAGATTTTAAGAACATTATACCTACATGTTTTAGACTAAAGAAAAGAACATCTAATTTTGCGAATCTATTTTTAGATACAAACCACGTTTTCCCCGATATTAACAACTTACAAATATTACATACAGTACAAAAAGGTCACAAATTAGATATATTAGAAAACATCGAAATTTACAAACATAAAAAATGCCATAATGTCAACCTTTTAAATACACAATTCCTATTAGATTTCGGAAATTCACCACTTTTAAAATCATTATAAATTTCATCTGGCATGTTTACCATTTAGATTTTATAAACATTGGCCAGGCTGTCCCTTATAATTAGGAATGTTGTAAAATACCATTGTGTACCAAACAATATTATACTTTAGGTAGATCCAATAATTTTATGACTCTGTTAACCTATACATATTATATAGGTACTGTTAGTTTGTTAATTTTAGATTAGCGTCTTGAAGATGTAGTTGTACTATACGACACGGCCGTAACGCCAAAATGTTTAAATAAAAATTAGTGACAAATAACAAAGTATACTTTTCGTTTCATTTTACATAGTTAAAATGTATTGTCACAAAATAACGACGGACGAGTCAATCAATTCTCTAATACAGCGGTTCTCAAACTTTTTTGGTGACGGAACCCTTTTGGGAAGCAAAATACTTGATGGAACCCTACAATAAAACAATAGTTTTTAAAAGTGTATTCTTTATTAATAAGCATAATAAAAGTACAATGTAACAGTTACTAATTATTACTTACTTTACCACATGGCAAGTACAATAATAGAAGATATTAAAAAAGAAAAAATCTAACTAATGGGAGGTATGAAATTGTTTTTTATTTTTCATCAATAGGTTGATATCAGGTTTGATAAAAGACAGTTGAGTTGAAGTCTCATATCAGGTTCGGCGTCCAGTCTATTGCGATATTTTGTTTTCGTGGCTGCATAGGTTGAGAATCCTGTTTCGCACAAATATGTTGTTGGGAACGAGAGAAGAATATTCAGAGCCATTTTGCCAAGCATTGGATATTCATCACGGATTCTGCACCAAAAATCGTTGAGAGGCGTCGTTTTGAACAGTGACTCCATACTTGTGTCTGATGACATTTCTAAAAGAGATTCATATATGTCGTTTGACATACTTTCGGGCTTTTCCAAGTTGGGTAAAAAAGGATTATGAATCCATGAATTCAGTTTCATTTTTGTATTCTTCGGGAAAATACTTTTTAAAAGATGCGCGCATCGAACTGAGATATTGGACCAATTCTTTAAACACATCATCTTGAAACATTTCTGAGTCGTTATCGCTAACAAACTCACTGAGTGACGTAAAGCTTTCTATTTCTTTCTTACCAACGCAAATAATCCAAAAATCTAATTTTCTTTTGAAGGCAGTTATTTTGTTATAGGCCTGAAACACTGTTGTCTGTTTACCTTGCAATGATAAATTCAATTCGTTCAGTTTTTGAAAGATATCCGCCATAAAAGACAATCGGAACAACCAAGTTTTATCATACAAACGGTCCTTCAAATTAAAAGAAGTATCTGCTGAAAGAAACATTTGTAACTCGGCTCTAAGTTCAAATAGCCTTGTTAAAGTTTTACCCCGAGACAGCCATCGCACTTCTGTATGGAGCAGCAGTGTTTTATGTTTGCTGCCATAATCTTCACACAATAATGAGAACAATCGGGATTGTAGTGGTCGTGATTTGATAAAATTAATTATTTTTACCGCTTCATCCATAACTAATTTTAGATTTGACGGCATTTGCTTCATCGCAAGTGCTTGTCTATGCAGAATACAATGGCTGGAACTACAATTAGGCGCTTTATTTTTTATTCGTGACACTGCTCCTGCTGTTTTACCTGTCATCGCCTTGGCCCCATCTGTACAAATGTCAATGCAATTGTTCCAACTGAGATTATTTTCTTCAAAAAATATATTTATTAAATTCTCAGCGATAGTGTGCGCTTAATTACACAATTCCTATTAGATTTCGGAAATTCCCCACTTTTAAAATCATTATAAATTTCATCTGGCATGTTTACCATTTAGATTTTATAAACATTGGCCAGGCTGTCCCTTATAATTAGGAATGTTGTAAAATACCATTGTGTACCAAACAATATTATACTTTAGGTAGATCCAATAATTTTATGACTCTGTTAACCTATACATATTATATAGGTACTGTTAGTTTGTTAATTTTAGATTAGCGTCTTGAAGATGTAGTTGTACTACGAAACGGCCGTAACGCCAAAATGTTTAAATAAAAATTAGTGACAAATAACAAAGTATACTTTTCGTTTCATTTTACATAGTTAAAATGTATTGTCACAAAATAACGACGGACGAGTCAATCAATTCTCTAATCTAATAGAAAAAAGAAAAGCACAAAGTCTTTCTCCACAATTTTTTATTAGAATAGCTAGGCGAACCTAGGATAATTCATAATAGTTTTAATCGAGATGTTTCGAGTGTAGAAACACTCATCATCAGGAAAACGAAGTAAATGGTACAATGCTGACGTTGTTAGCAGTAGAGAAAATAATAAGTGAGACTAAGCCGTAATGGAGCTTTCAATGGTACATACGAGGATTAAAAAAATTTGAATAGTCAGAAGAGAGAAAATATTTTAGCATACTAAAGAGTCAAGGACTAGTGCAAAGGCACTGTCTTGGGTGGGAAATAAAAAGAAAAAAGAAAAATTAGGAAGTTTTAAAAGACTTTGTAAAAATCATTTTTAAGTGTAAGCGATGAAAAATCTTTAGTTAAATTCAACTATGTCGGAGACATGTGAAAGTGGTAAAATAAGAGGGAAAGAAAAAGAAAAAATGCAGCACGTGTCTAAGATGTTCTAGTAAAGTTTAAAAACTTTTTAAATTTTCTAATCTTTTAATTTTGCACACAATGTGTAAGTTTTGAACTCTGCCGGGGTAACTGGGCCGTAACAAGCCTGGTACCCCAACAGTATTTTATTTCAAGCTAAATGAAAGCATCTACATGACTTTTACGAAAAATAATTATTTCTTTTTTCTTTCCCCTTTTATTTTACCACTTTTACATGTCTCCGACATAGTTGAATTTAAATAAAGATTTTTCATCACTTACACTTAAAAATAATTTTTACAAAGTCTTTTAAAACTTTATAATTTTTCTTTTTTCTCTTCATTTCCCACCCAAGACAGTGCCTTTGCACTAGTCCTTGACTCTTTAGTATGCTGAAATCTTTTCTGTCTTCTGACTATTCAAATTTTTTCATTTCTCGTATGTACCATTGAAAGCTCCATTACGGCTTAGTCTCACTTGTTATTTTCTCTACTGCTAACAACATCAGCATTGTACCATTTACTTCGTTTTCCTGATGATGAGTGTTTCTACACTCGAAACATGTCGATTTGAACTATTATGAATTATCCTAGGTTCCCCTAGCTATTCTAATAAAAAAGGTGGAGAAATACTTTGTGCTTTTCTAGTTTCTATACATTTAACTCCACTTTGAGTATGGACTGCTTCTTCAAATTCTCTAATAATTGTCTGAACATTCGACACTAAAGCGATTATCAACGCGCGCGTCTTGCCCACCATAATTCCTCACTCTAGAACCGTAAAATGGTGTGGTGGAAAACCCCACGATTGTGTCTATTTCTCACTAGTTGAGCCGCAGAATTTTACTCCCCATGGGTAACGCATTCATCGATTGTTGAAAGAGGAGTAGCGGCCTCAGAGGTACCTTGGGAAGACCCAAGGATCAGCCCCAAGCCCACGGATTACACAGGGTAAGTCGTTTTGGTGTCGCCCCCTTTTTTTTTTATTAATCTCACGATTTACGTCCATTAATTCTCAACATGTTAATGAGCTATTATATATTCAAGCGAATTCAGAATTACTTGAAAGAAACTAGGAAGTATGTTCTATAACTCACGCCTTCATCAGACTCAAAAATTGAGAAAATTAATAAACTGATATCTGCTTTTCCTTAAATTTTTAATAATTATTAGGGTCATTGCAGCAAGATCAAGGCACATTAAGAGCTTAAATCTAATGCTAACCCAGAATCTTGTAAGCCTAGACCTTTACCATTTGCGAATCGGGACAAAATGTAGGATTAAATTTTTAAGATTTGGTTCCAAAAACAAATATTAGAACCAATTTCTTATTTTAACTGGGCCCCGCCTATTGTACCAGTGTGCAACTTACTAATGTGCTGATTTTAAATTAGGGTTAAGTTAAAATTTAAATATTTTTTATTACCCTCTTCCACGACCTGAAAAAATATTTGTTTCTTTGAACGGTGACGAAATCCTTTACATATCCGCATACCCCTTAATAGCATTTATTTCACATAATCTCGTAATTAAAAAGTCTCTTAAATTATTTTTTTAAACTTTTTCCCAGGTATGCAAAACATTTTTTTTTCGTTGTAAATTTATATTTATAAATGTAAAACAACACAGGGTGTCTCTTTAAAAAAAAAAACTTAATGTTATCACACTTTTTTGGGACCCCCTGTATATAAGAAACTTTAAGGATTGTATTAGAATTTGTGTAGAGACTATGGAAGCCTGCCACACTATTGCAAGGCTCTGTATAGTGTATAGTATAGTATAATAGGCAACCAATTACAATACAACAGGTTTTCATATGTACGCCACTGTTCTTACATTATTTTTGGCTAGTTCTGTGCTTTCGGTATTGTCACCTATTGCAAAGTTTTACGTAATTATATCTTGTATCCATGGTAATGCCACAAACGCAGAAAAATAGTAGACGGGCCCTACTTTATGCTGGGCCTTATTACCCGAACTTACCCTATTGAAATTGCGATAAAAAAATATTACGATATTTCAAAAATACATATTTGTTGATATTTTTTTGTGTTTATACCAAATATATTATATTATATTCCTATTATGTAAGGAAATAAATGCAACAATTTTTTCTTAAATGTTATCAATCAATTGATTTTTTAAGGATTCAACATACACTTTTAAATTTTTTTACTTTGTTTATTTATTTGATAAATTGTGACAGTTTTTCTTTTTATACACTGGACCACTGGCATAGTCTCAAAACAATTGAATAAACTTTATCAGAATGATATAACTTTTTTGTATAAATGTTTTTTTTTCGTAGACATTTCTGGCCATGGTTTCGAGATGTGTACAATCCAGAATCTTATTCTATTTTGACAAATATTTTGAAGTATCACTGGTATTCATTTCAAATAGACTATTATGTAGGTACCTATATAATATTATGTCGGGCGCGTTAACTATGCTTAAAATAACTAGAAACCTTTTCAAGATAAATTAAGTTACATTAGAGTCTTCCTAGAAAGATGAAAAACAAAGTCATGAAAAATAGATGTCATATTTTGTACATTATTCATTCTAATCCTAAAATATGAGTGTTGTCGGTTTGTTTGATTTTATTCTCAAGTTGGTTATACCTTGTAGAGGCAACAAAACACTTCTTAGCAAGCGTGAAAACCCATGTTACAAGCAAATACGTTTTTTTTTAATAAACTGGTCAACAAATGAATCTTTGCAGAAAAAGTTCGTGTCACATATTATCTTTGAAAATATTAAGGGGGTTTTAAAAACTGAAACAGTTTTAAAATAAATAATTTATGGCAAATCGTACAAACATTTTCACTACTTATTGTGGTAGGGTAACATACAAGATGCAAATACATATGCCATAAATAATTGTGCCCATTTCAAACGTTCATCATTCTGGTAGGAAACACAATCGTGACTTTAGGCGACCCAGGCAACTTTACTAAACAACTTCTAAGATTTAATTTTTATGGAAAAAATCGTCCATTTTTTCTCAATGAGATCTGGTATTTAATAATTTAGTACAGTGGCTCCTCGTGGTCTCAAAAACAGGTGAAACGTTTCAGCCATAACGGTTTAAAGATTCAACAACACTAGCTTTTAATTATTTAAAAAAAAATCTGTATTTTATTTACGTTACCCGTCAGCACAACTTTCTGGTTAGTTTTTCTCTTTTAAAAGGGAAAGAAATAAGACACTTTAAATCTTCCTCCACTGAAAAGAAATAAGACACTTCTACTGGTATATATATCAGTGGACGAAGACTTAAAGTGTCTTATTTCTTTCCCTTTTAAACATACACGCCACTTAAAGTATGGACTACCTACCTATTTCTTCAAGTTTTCTTTTTTAATTTGCAAGCGTAACTAAAATCGAAATCCGAAAATTAAACGTCAATACTCAGTAATAAGGGTTTTCTTACGTTCTCGTAATTTGTAAAAAAATGTATTAATAGTATTGAAACTGACCTACCCCCGGTGTGTTCATCACCTGCGGAAATCCGTCACTCTAGCTGTAATCGTCCACACTGTGGTACGACCCTGTCTACGTTATGTTTATATTTAGGCTCTTTTAAAGTTTGGTACAACGGTAAAAGTTTGTCAGGTTTAAGATTTTTGTAGCTTTAATCTTATTCTGACGGTTTCCCTATGATGCGGTATATTTCACTGCCAGTAAATGAAAATTTTAGAAGTTTTTAAAAACAATTGATCTATTATAATAGCATTTTGACCATAAACAATTTATGAACATTTTACTCAGATATCCCTTAAATAAAATACAGAATTAAAACCCTAATCCCTAATTATTACATGTCATAAAACGTAGTGTAAGATGGTTTGTCTCCTATAATTTAGCCCATTTTTACCAACATCTGTCTGCAACAGAATGGTGATACCTTTCTCAGATATTACATAATATTATGTCTGCGACAGTAATAAGTAATGTTTTACCCTTTGTTACCAATTACGTCTGCAACTGTAATGGTGACACTTTACCTCCCAAAAATACCCTTATTTTTTTTATAATTACCTTTGGTCTACGACCACACTATGTTTTAATTGGATCCCCGGTAATCTGCAATTTATTTTGTTACATATCGCCCCATTTTCGTGTACGTATTATTATTAACATTATTTGTAATTTCAGTTACCTAGTATTGTAGATTGACGTACACGTTTGGTGTACTACGTAGTTTAGTGAAAAGCCGACCGACTGAGGGTCTTCAGTAGGGGACATACAAGTCATTCCTACTAGCGGACATTTCAAACATATAATTTATAAAAGTGTAATAAAAGTTAGGAGCCCGCCCACTTTCCGCATGTGTCACTTTTCTTCTCAAGTGGGCGATGTTTTTCATATTGTCGCCTTAAGAATACCAATCCTGTCCGACAATATTAGCAGAAAGCCGATCGACTGAGGGTCTACAGTAGGGGACATACAAGTCATTCCTGCTGCCGGACATTATTTTTAGGAAAAACCCACATCATCACATCGTTTTATGTACACAAATTATAAATTACGGTTCTACAGGCATCATCATACCAAATAATTATAACCCTGCTGACAACTTCACTTAAATATTGTCAGTAAAATCTTGCCCTTAATTAACCCTCCCCCATTTCCTTACCAATTATTGCAGATTATTATTAACTTTAGAAGGTATTACTACATAATAACGTCCACCGTTCTTAAAACCACAAAATAAAAACACCCGGGAGACAACCACATCTGTTACAAGTTACCTAAACAAAAAAGGTCTATGTCTGCGACTTTCACCCATATTTTATTACCATTAGAAAGCAAAAGTGTATTGATTTTTGTTACAGTTACAAATAGTACCGTTATGCTTTGCCCCCTTTTTATTTTAAAACCATTACAGCCAATTTTGTCTGCGACAGTTGACTGATCATTATTTGCAATTTAAACCCCCATTTATTGATGGCTTGATAATTTTCTGATTAGAACTTTGAGAGAAATAATTGTAAGAATGAAATTGAAGTAATAAAATATTTAGATATTTATTATATGCCGCGAATAAACCCGCACCAAAGCCGAACACTTCGAACCCGAACTACGCGGACTGGCAGCAAAAACGACCTTAACTTGTGCTTGGGAAAATACCGAATCTTCTATGCGTGTCCCTTTTTCTCCCTTTTATAACCCCGCCCCCCGCTTTCAGCACTGGTGGCGCGTAGCGTGGCAATCTGTTTTTCGAGACTCAAAGAATTCTACCTTTCCTGAACCGTTTTTCGATAAGAGGGTAAATTTTACAGGTTTTGTGGCTTTTAAGCTCTTTTAAAACGAGGGTTCCTTTGCACATATTATTGGTCCCAAAAATATTAGTTATTTTATTTTACCCTTCAGAAATTGTATGGAAATTTTTACGCGAATAATAGCCGCGGGTCTGGGCGTTTCAGTATCTAAAGTAAATTTATATTTCAGCGCAAAGAAAATACGCAACAGTGATATAAGCAATGGAGCTAGAAGTCCCAGTATATTGGAATGACGTCAGATGATAACTGACATCTCGTACTTGGGATTTAACGTTATCCCAATGTCCTAGGGCTTCTAGCGCCTGATCACTATGTGTTGGCGCAATTGATGCAAAAACCTACCTTTATCGCTACTACTTATATCACTTATATCTTTCAAATGAATTATCCGATCGACCTCGTTTTTTTTTAAACCACCATATTTAAAAAACCACACTAGCAACCGACCTTGCCCTCACGCATGCAAAAGACAAATCCACCGATGTGTAAATTAAGAAAAAATAACTAACAAATAAACGGCACCTCACACTCTAGTATTCACCAACACAGTCTGAATATTGGAAATTCGAAATGTAATCGCTCCGAAGAAACCACTCTACTTAACCAAACATATTTTTGTTTTAAACAATAATCCAATCCACATGCTTCTTTTTCCTATGTTTCAAATTTCTTGGTGAAACCTCTGGCCGTGTTTGTCAGTTAATGCGCCACAGTTTTCCGGAAAGTAATCTAAATATGAATCTAGAAAATCTACTTTTAGTGACATACTGCATTCTGACTTTTGGTAAAGAAGATGTGCAACAAGATCTTTGTAGTTTTCTGCTCTCTTATTGCCCAACAAATCTGTTGCAACCATTTTAAAGGAAATGCAAGCATCATTTTCATCACCTTCAAGTATGGCATCAAATTTCGCGTCGTTAAAAAGGTTTCTAATCTGAGAACCCACAAAAATGCTGTCCTTAAATTTCGCGTCACTGATTCCAGGACATTTTTTTTAACTGAAAGCACGACCTTCTATGTCCACGGCCTTTAACACAATTTTGCATAAGGCCCAGTTTTACATGAAGTGGAGGCAGTAGAACTTTTTCTGGACCAACTTATGGCATGCTGGAAATATTTTTGGTTTCAGGCTCGAAAGACTCGTGGTGGCCATATTTTGCTGTTCAACTGTCCTAATTGTGCTGCATACCAAGCTAGATTGCAACCACTTTCAAAGTCTTCACAAATCTGCCATTTATATTTTTTGTGTTGTGGAGTTTCCAGTAAGAAATTCAAATTACTGTAGGTTTCTTTGACATGATCGATCTACGGCTATTTGTTATCAGCTCAAAGGCTAAGTTTTGATGGATCAATGAAGAGTCTACAGTCTTGTGGATCATGACTTTTGTTTAGGACATTCATTAAACCATCAATGTCCCTACATGCTACTAAGTTATTGTCCATTTAAAAAAAGTCTTAGATCTTTCTAACGACTTCGTGACCTTTACATTTTCTTGGAGTAGATTTCATTATTGCAACCGAGATGCCAACAGCTCCGCACTGTCGCAACAGCTTCGCACCTTTTAGAGACACCCTAAATTACCTTTACCGTAAGTGAAAAGTCTTTAGATTGTGAATAGTAATTGGGGATTCCAGAACATCAGATGATTTTGTAGTTACTTAAGATTCAATAATATACCAAAATGTGGCATTATGGAATCTCTATTATTTTTCAAAAATGCGTATTTTTAAGAAATTTTGTTTTAAGTATTGAAGAAATTCTTATTTCAAATTAAAAAAAAAAGCTCCTCGTTAAAACTGTCGTTATAAGAACTTTATCGTAAGCTATCTCTGAGAGATATTTGTGTTGCTGGGAACGTTAAAGTACCTAATATAAAGATGTCCCAAAGAGAACTTTAATCAGTTTTTTTTTGTAGATAACTTTAGGATGTCATATAGAACTTCAGACGTGGTGCTTATAAGTATTTCGTGGACTATCTGTTTTAGAAATATTTGTAAGACGCTACAGGGAATTTGGGACAGTTACAGCTTTAAATTGTGCTGGCGAGTTCACATTACAATATCACATCTGAGTTTTAAAAACATCTCAAAATGGTCCATTTTATTTGATGACAATTATTTCATTTATTTTTCGATTTATCCAAGAAATTGTCAACTATCCGTCTTTGGGTAGCGATTACAGTTTTAAGTACAGTAGACTCCCGATTATCCGAAATGATGTGGACCGAACCAATTTCGGATAATCGAAATTTCGGATAATGCGGAGATAGAGGAAAATCATTAACTATAGGAAAAGTAACTATATCTATCTATGTACTTTTATAGATGTATATATATACATAATAAATTCTAATACTTATGTATGTACATTAGTATGTATTCATATTCATAAATTTAAGAAAGAGGTAATTATACTTGTTTTAATTTGAAAGTCTGTCGATTTTTGGCCGCAACAACAAAACATTTCTTAGAAATTTCGGATAATGCGGAGGAATAGCAAGAATCATTTCGAATAATCCGATTCATGGGTCGCATTGGATAATGCGGAGTTCGCATAATCGGGTTTCGGATAATCGGGAGGCTACTGTATACAAAAAAATTATTAATCAAAAAGAGTTTGCAAAATTTCCTCAATTTATTATTCTATTTTAATATTTGATTATGATTATTCCAAACTTATTAATAAGTTGACCTGTCAAAAATTACTTTTAAATAATAATCGTACCTGAGTTTCAGTTAACATTAGGTTAGTTGCTACCTCAAATCTCTTCGGCCTAGAAAGATATTTATTTTGCCTAAATTGTTTTTCTAATTCTAGAAGTTGCTGCGATGTAAATGCAGTTCTAGGCCTCCTAGTTTTACCCAACAGAGCATGTCCTCCTGGACCACAACCTAAAACAACGATATCATATCATATTAGAAAAAATGAATTTAAAAAAATTATCTAAAATATAATTCAAATATACAGGGTCGGACTACAACATCTTCATTTATTATTTTTCAAATTTTAGACTTTGTTCGTGTTGGTTCTTTTGGTAACCAAAAACCAATATTTTGAATATTTATATATAGTAGACAAGTGATGTTGAGTAATGGCTTCTGGAGTTTTAACCAATAAATCTAAAGTTTTTTTGAACATCTTATTTTATTGGGACGCATATATGGTAACCAACACACTTGTATCAGCTGGAAAGAGCTATAGGCAAGTGATGTTAAGTAGGTGCTCCCGTAACTTATCGAACCTTCTGTTTTTTTTAATGACTTAAGAGGAGGCACATGCAATTAGGAAGACGCATCGACTATAATAAGCCGTAGGCGACTGGTGTTATGTAACCAGTGCCGTAGCAACTTCCTAGTGGACCCGTGTCCCAAGCTATCTTTAGAGTCTTTGACCCTTTAGATCCAAATCTTTAATTTTGAGGAGAGAAAAGAGAAAGCAGATCTTTTAACGAGAAAACCAAGGACAGGTGATGTTAGAGAACAATCACTAGTCATATGTCCTGGTCTGTTCGTTCTTTCGCTTTCCAGGGTGTAGAATAATTAAGGTCCGAAAATTTGTTTTTCCGTAGTTTTCTTTTTAATTTTTTTTAGTTATGTTTTGAATACCATACTCTAAGAATCCCAATCGAAAACCCCCATTCGCATTAACGATTATTCAAAATAATTATATTATAACTATGTTTTAAAAATAAACAATTATTAAAATATCAAAAATATGGTATAAACAGATGCGTGATACCGTATCAAATGTTAGCCAATATAATTTTAAATTGTAGGATTTTGGATATTTGTATTGCCGTTTTGCCTGGATGTATATTTTATTTGTCTAAACCATTATTCCATATTATATTATTATAGCATTATTATACCATTAAATATTATTGCAAAATGGGAATTTTGATCTCACTATGCAAATATGTGTTGATCTACGGGCTCCTTGAGGTCGTTGGGCCTGGTTGCGTAAAACCCACGGAACCATATATTACACAGATAGCTCAAGAATCTACAATCGCTCTTGGGGACCCCCTCTAAACCTACGGCGTTGTGTGTAACTACTTTGGGAATAAACCGATCGATCTTGGATTTTTCCTGACGACCTAAGACATTAGGGCGCACATGCGTTTAGTAATGGTTATCAAGTGCAACGGGTCGGAGGCTTATGGAGTTACATAACAGCTCCCGAAATTAACCGATTATTACCGAACTTTAACAAGTTGACGTAAGATACCACTAAGCATGCGAAATGGGAAGGGTAACATTTTTATTAAGGTTATTTATATTAGCAGCCATACTGCAATCAGCTAAAACTACCCTGTTTAAAAACCACCCATTTTTTAAATTTTTTGCAGTAATTGCGGTTTGGCAAAATTACTTGTTCAGACACGTTACGACGCGCTTAAATGCATCAATCACATGTGTTGGTACGAGTTGAACAGACATACATGCTGTTTTAAGACCATGTTGGATAGACATACTATGATGTTTTATGATCATGTTGGAATTGTTGGATAGACATACTATGATGTTTTAAGACCATGTTGGATAGACATACTATGCTATTTTAAGACCATGTCTGATAGACATACCATGCTGTTTTAAGACCATGTTGGATACCCATATGCTGTTTTAAGAACATGTTATATAGACATAGGTAAGCTCTTTTAATCCTTGAGCACGACGTTTTCTTTTACCAACTGTGGAAACTCCTGCAGTGGACCATTGTGTTTAGATTGATCCGTTAATATTTTAAAAATACACAACTCGCTTAAAACTAAAGTTTTTTTTTGAAAAAGGTGGAATGGATTTCTGGGGTCATTTGCAAAAGCTACACACCTTTTTACTTCGTCTACATTTTTTGGGACTCAAGTATAATATGAAATATGGCGTTTTACATCCGTTTCACCGCATGTAAATCTTATCTTGAGATCTAGGACGTCGTAGCTCCTACGCCATACGAGGTAAACGTATCAAAATTTAGTAATAGGGTTTAGGGCGAATGATCTTTCGTTGGAGATATCTACATCACAAGTCAGATGCAAGGGGACATAGTACCTACGTCATACAATACCTGCAAAACGTCAAAAGTTTAGGACGTGTTCACTGGCGTTGCGTACGTCTAATACCGTCTTACGCCGATTCGTGAAGGTTCGGTTGTAGTCGGATATTTACATCAAAAATTAAACGTCACTCACCTGCAGTTCGTTAAAGCTGGCAAGAGCTGATAGCCGCATGTTCGTCCTAAAAAAAACAAGATTGATAGGTCGAGGGATTTAAAAGATATAAGGTCTTAATGACTTGGACACGAGAGTCGATTTGCGCAAGATATTATTAAAACTTGTTTAAGTACTACATTAGAATAGCTAAATACGTCTTTTATCATTACCAGATATATTTTACTAATAGAGAATTTAATAAATTATAACCCTACTACTACTTATATAAATATGTACAAGCTTAACCATTATTAACAATAACTTGATACATCGAGTCCGACTACAACATCCGTTAAATCCACGGTTTGCTAGAACTGTGCGCCACAGACAACATACGATGGATACATCATTGTATTGTAGGGATTTTTCTCTCTTGTATGTTTATTTAAACTTAGAGATATAACGATTTGTGTAGCGTTATTTTACTGCAATGAAAGGTAACGTTAATAATTTAAAAATAAATACGTTACATGGTACTGACGTTACCTTGCCGATAAAGGATATTTGTGCCGACATTTGAGGGCATGTAGTCGGTGGTGCACGCATCACTTAATGAGCGTTTTAGAGAAACGAGAAACGAATTGAAAATAACGTTAATTCGGTAGCTTGTGCGTTAATAGTTTCTTTTCGTGAAAGCCGTTTTCAAATTGTTGTTCCTGAAGTTTTGATTTTGAAAATATGAAAGAAACAATTTAATGTCACTTTTAAACAGAAACATAAATAATAATTAATAAGTATTTAAACTGAAGATAATAAAATTAAGCGGGTTTGTTTTTTTATAACTTTTTGTAAACAAAACAATGGAAAAGGCGGTAGTTACGTATGTTATATCGTAAGATGAAAGAAAGCAATAACGTCGTTCCACAATATTTTGAACGTTATTTTTCAGGAACGTGAACGAGTGTAATGTAAGTCAATATGAATCGCTATTTTCATGTCTACTTGAGCATCTTCTAATAAAGCAGTTATATGTTTTATATTTGCTACACGAACCTCAACGGCGCACAACTTACTCGCTGCTCTGCGTCGCGCACTGGTCTAACATATCGTAGCCTAACTAGTTCGTGAAACTTATTAGTTTCCGTGGTACTAATTGGTAACAAGTCAAATATTATTATTTAAAAGAATATTTTTAAATATATAATGTATTTTAGAAGGTAATATTATTGAAAATGTGTCTATATGTATCACCATATCCGTTAGCGGCTATTCATCAGCCGGATAAATTTAAAATCCTGGACAGGAAGTAAAGCGGTAAAGTTATAATATATAACTTATTTGTTTAATCGCGTTATACTATTGTCTTAATAAAATGCTACAAACACAATTAATTATTAATAATAAACTAAATATAGTGATAAATACATTCAAGCTAACAATACGTCCAGAATCATCTGGCGTACTAGTTGATATAGAACTAGAATCTCTTTGCAGGAGGGATTGAGTCTTAAAGTCTTTCAGCTAGCCATGATTTTATTTATAGCATTATTAAGACAAATGTACAACGTGGCTAAATAAACAATAAGTTATAATATATGTAATTTGACAGTTTTGCCTCCTCCTATTCTGTCATTTTCATTTATTCCACTGGCCGTTAACGGATGTTGGGATTAAATCTGAGTGTAGCTATATTTTAAATAATATTATAACCACGCCCATTATTACCGCGTAAACTAATAAATTAACGGATGTTGCGGTCGGATTCGATGTATGGAGTTATTGCTTGAAATAATACTGTTTTTCTTCGCAAATAGTATTAAGTAGATAATATGAGTTTATACTTACTGGTATACCGGCGTAGTATGGTTATTATAACTAGGTAAATTCTCTATTATTAAATCTAACTGTTTCGTCCATACAGAAGAGTATTTGCTATTCAAATATTTTGTTAAAAAATGTTATAATTATATCGTAAGCGAATCGACCCTCCTTTCGGAACGTTAAGAAGCACTTGCGGCTATCAGCACTTCCCGGCTCTAGCGAACTGAAGGCGAGTGGCGTTAAATGCTATCGCTCATAGGAAAGATCATGCGTCCTAAATTCTATATCGTAGATTTGACACGCCCACCTCGTCTGATGTAGGAGCTATGACGTCCTAGATCTCGAGATTTTCTCTCAAAGGAGCGGATGCTAAACATATTACTAACTGGATATTTGAGTACTCTTTTAAGACTTTTACTTTACTTGGATCTGATAAGAGATCATCAGCGTTGATAGTGTGACCCAGATATAATATTTCTTTTTTTTATTTACATTTTAAACAATTTTATTTTTTGTTAATCTTACGAAGTTTACATTAATAAGATTTTTACTGTGTTTTATAAGATTTTTTCCAAAAACTATTAAGTCATCAAAACACTTTTCGTAATTTGAACCTGACATCGCTATACTATCAATAGGCTTTGAAAACCACTAAGGCTTCTTTTTAAACCCATCGGTAACCTGGTTATTGTTAAGATGGACAAATAAAACGCACTTGTTGAGTTCTCTGAAACTTTGGACTGGACTTTATTTTGAATAGCGTCAAGTTATAAAATGAGGTTTGGTTAATCGATCTGCTAATAGGTGTCGCTACATGTACTGACTGGTATATTTATGAGATAAAAATCAACAGTTATTTTTACCATAGTCGTCGTTCTTTGGTAAAAACAATATATTATTTTCTACTTTTTCTATCTAATTAATTAACACGTAGATAACAACCTAAGCTAAGGTCTAAATATAAAAATTTGCTTCTGAAAGAAAATTCGGAGTTCTATGTTGTTTGGCTATTTTTGATCCAAAGGTGTTGGTATACTAACGAAAGCCTATACAACAAGTTCGCTTCGTTTCTCTCGGCTCGAATCCATTTTCCTCGGGACAAGTAAATACTGGGGACCAGTTGCTCGCTGCACTCTTGATCTTTTATATATTTTTTTTATTTTCTTATTTACATTATCGTTAGGAAGTCTCTTTGGCTTGACGTAAACTGATGAATGTTTTTATTTTGAATGAATAGATTCTTAAGATAATAATTTATGCCCCGACATATATAAACTTAATTTTGCCGGCTTTTTAACATGTTTACTCGTATTTTTCATTTACGGGTTAAGCTAAAATGTCTGCCATAAAGACTCCTGGACATACTTCCACAGCCCTCTCTACTTTGATCAAGACGTAAAACAGAAACATCGACAACACTGCTTGGCGGTACGCTTGTCACGTGACTTTTTAAAGTTAGCCATGCTTTAGTATGTAATTACGCGCGAACTATGTGAAGGTGTCTTATGAATTTGTATTTTTATCCGGTTTTCGATTGATATCTAACAGAAAATATAAGTGACAATTTTTGGTGCGGGCTTGCTGTAATAGCATTAATAAAGTGAGAAATCGAACAGAATGCCCGGCCAGGCAGTTTCTTTACGTTGTCATAAATGTCGGCAGAATTTTTGGGATAAACGTTATTGTTTTGTGGCTACAGTTAATTTAATAAAATACATACAATCTTGCGGCTTCAGAAGAATTTTTCCGGTCACTCCAAAAATTAGGAGCATATCAATTTGTCAATTTCTAGTAAAACTAACCATTTTATCTAACTTGCAATGTAAGTTTAATAAACGAATGACATTACAATTTTAATTAAAAACCATATTGGTTTCCAAAACCATTCCATGCATTGTTTTTCAAAGCTGCCTTTATATTTCTTTAGAATAGGCAATAATTCATAACTCTTTTAAATTTGCGATTGGGACTTAAGGCAAATTTGTTCGTGTCAATTTTAAAATAGCATAGGAGTGTATGGTATCAAATTGTTGGAAAAAATGCTCGTTTTAAATATCCTAGTGAACCACTATCGTTCCATTTGGAGAAATGGAGTAAACGTCAAGAAAACAAAATTTCATTTTTTAAACGCTTGTGAAACTTAGGAAGTCAATTATTATGTCATAATTTTAATTTTCATATACTACTTGACTATAAATTAACAGATTTAATTGATTTGTAGCACTCTAGATTGAAAATAAAAAATAAAATTTAAAATGTTATAACACGTCAAAAAATGACAAGTGAGGTGTCATTTCACTCATAATGTTATGCTAAACCCAAATAAGTAAAAATATACAAGATGTCCCATTTAAAATACCAAAGTCAAGGTCACTTCCGCTCAAACCGGAAGTGCTAAAAAATGGAAAATTATGCCAATAAATGCAGACTCATCTCTTATGCATAATCTCAAAATTTCTTTTAAATATCTACAAATATAAAAAAGTTATAGGGATAAAGGTCTTTTGAGAAACACCCGGTATAGGGCGTCTGGAACATTACAAATATTTTAAAATCTACTACATATACACTACAGGGTGACTTTTTGAAAACTTACGATGACTATATTTTGTACACTGAAGAAGATATCAAAAAACCAAAAATAATATTAGTACCAAAACGCGAGGGAAAACAAATGAGTTATTATACAGACCGTTGCACTTTTAACCAATGCGTAAAACTTTAAATCGTCTGTATACAAAGAGAAGTCACAAAACTGCAAACTTTGTGTCATTTATATACGTTATGAAAAATAAAGGCTTCAGGTGTCAGCCTTGGGGCACACCTGATGTAACATGTAACACAGTAAAAAGCAGACTTATGACTACTGACAAGGACGGTTTAAGTTCTAAAGTATTTATGTTGTTATGTAACATATATACGAAGCAGATCTTTGTGCACCCCGATGTCAGGGTGTTTTAACATTAGTATATTGTTGTCTTATTTTTTAAATGCTTTACTAAAGTCACTGTAGGAGTACGGGGTCCATCTGTACCATTGCGCTTCAAAATAAGGTTGATATTATTATATTCTATAAGATTTGTTTCAATTTCCTTTTCTGGAAAAAAATCCATGCTGCAACTGAATTATTTTGAGGTTGACAGCATTCAACAGGCTTTTATGTACCATAAATTCCAATACTTTCCCAAAAATATTACAATTATCACAATTTATCTATAATTCTTTAGGTACCTATGTTATTTTTATTCTTACTTTTAAAAATAGGTTCAACAAAAGCTGATTTCGACATTTTGGGAAACAGACTCTCCGGAAAATAATCTGTGAAATATTAAGCCATTATTATTACATATTTAAGTATATTCTAATAAATTAATTTAAAAATGTTTATTTAGTTACCCTTCAAGGCAGTGGTCGCCAACCCGTCGATCGCGAGCTATTCTGGTAGCTCGCAAAACATTTTTAAAATACAAAAGGGTTTATATTGCCCCGAATCCGCAAATTCCCATAATAAACGCAAGCGGCGGCAACACTGCGTTAAGCGATCTGTGGCTGACGCGACCAACGTCATGTCATCATGCTAGAATTGGCTAGAACCATAGACAATTTACCTTTAGATAAGCAAACAATAATCACGAAAGTGGCAGATTTATAGCCTCGCGCATGTAAACAAAACTAGACACTATTAGACATGCGCACTGCACAATTATCGTTTGACGAATGGGAAATTAGACAGGTCCGGGCTTTAAAATTTAAATTCTTGCCAAAAACTTGGACTTTCTGCTCAATTTTTGATCAAGTTGGGAAAAAAGGTAGTGATTTCTGACATTTTTAGTAGTAGCAAACCTACCATATTTTAAGGTTTGGTTTTTAAAATTTGTTTAAAAATGATTCGTCGTGTTTTTAGTTCGAAAAGGAAGAGAACAAGAACAAGTGAATTAAACTAGTCTTATAAAATCGAATATAAAAACAAACAAAACCAGCAAAATAACCAATCTACGGTGTTATCGCATGCCTAACCTCAAGTCAAATATTAGTTGGTATATCAACTTGTATTGATTTTTACAATTTGGTAAAAACTTGGGTACGTATACATTTTCAAGTAAAATTTCTTGTTCAAGAATTTGAAAAGTGATTACCCGAGAACTTGACTCGTGGAATACTGGCTTTATTAAAAGCTTAATGTCGGGGGTGTACAGATTTTAACCAACCAGCAACTTTGACAGAATTAATTTTCTCACTATCAGACACAATTCACTAAATTACACAAAAACTAGAAATCCGTAAATATTAAACACCCACAATACACACTAGCAAAGAAAACTAAAAGAAATCCACAGAAAGACCTTAAAACACAACAACAAAAATGGCGGCCGAGCCGGTTCTGGGAGGGTATTTTGAGCATGTCGGTAAAGTAGGACAGGCCGATAACACGAGCTTTGTGCGCATGCACGAAGGTGTCCAGAGGGAAGGCAGCTGACCGGCGAGTCATGCGCTCGGACGTATTTTTCACCCATAAAATGTAACTTTTGTTTGCGCAGGAGATAAGCTGTACGTATCTAAAGGTAAATTGTCTATGGCTAGAACCGATCAGATACAGATTACAGAAAATAATTCTTTTCTGTAATCTGTGCCGATCAGAGAAGCATGCTGATCAGAGCGACAACGGGCTGGTGTTCGGGAAAAATTTGGGTTGCTTTAAACGATAAGTGAGCAAGGCGAAGTTTAAAACTGAATCGCGGAATATTCAGCGGTTGGGTTGACGTTGGCGCGCAAATAAAAATATGGCAAGCAGTAGACAGTGAAGACATACCATTTTCATTCGGAATGGGAAAAACAATACTTTTCCACAGAGGTTAAAGGTAAAAATGTGTTTGTTATGTAATACTTCTGTCTCCGTTGCTAAAAAGAAAATATTGAGAGACATCATACAACTGTATACATTCAAATATTGAAAAATCATTCCCGTTACGTTCTACCACCAGAAAGGAAAAACTGAAACAATTAAAAAAACAGTTATTTGGACAACGATCAATATTTTTAAAAACAGTCGACAAAAATAAGGCTGCAACTGAATGCATCATATCGTGTGTCCCAGATAATTGCACAGAAGAACAACCCTTATGAAGACGGGGAAATGATAAAACAGGCGTTTTTAGAAGCTGTAGATTCGTTATTTGCTATCTTTAGAAATAAAGACGAGATAGTGTCTGCTATACGATCTATGCTTTCTGCTAATACAGTGAGTAGAAGTAATGAGCAATGATATTTTTTACAATTAAGAAGTAACTTGGAAATTTTTTTTTTTTTTTTTATTTATTAAATAATTCCCAACGAACTTTATAAGTCCATTACAGGGAAAATATTACACTAACTTAAAAATAAACAAATATAAACAAAATTTTTTTACAAAAATATAGAATTACAATACAGAATACAATACAAATAAAATTAATAAAATAGTCAAATTTAAATCAATTTTAAAACTAATTTCCGAATAAAATTAGAATGCTTTTATTTCTTTAAAAAATACAACTTAGTTTTCTTTTTAAAGAGTGTCAATTTTTTTATATTTTTATACATATTTGGTAGGGTATTATAAATTATAACCCCATTGTATAATAATGATCTTTTACCAATATTGCTTTTAATATTTACTGCTAAAATACTTTCATTTTGCCTTGTGTCATGATTATGTACGGTATTTAATTTTTGGAATGTGATTTTTGATTTTTTTTGATGAGTGGATATTGAATGAATAATTACACATATTTTTAATTTATACAAATTTTCTAAGTTTAAATATCCTAGTGGTTTGTATAAATTTATTGTTGGTTCTAAAAAAGGAAGCTTGTAAATACATTTAAAAAGTTTATTTTGTAATTTTTTTAAAGGGTTTATTATTGTAGAGGTAGCAGATCCCCAGACGGATATTAAATATTGAAATTTAGAATAAATTAGAGAATAATAAATATTTTTTAAAAGCTTAATTGGTAAATAATATCTTATTTTATAAAAAATTCCAATCAATGGGGTAATATTTTTCCTGAGATAATCGATATGTGTTTTCCAACTTAAATTTTCATCTATATGCAGTCCTAGAAATTTTATAGAATCAGCATATTTTATGATTTTATTATCAAATAAAATTTCTTTTTTTGATAACAAGCTGTTTATTTTTGTTTTAGTAATATATATAAAAGAAGATTTTTTAAAATTTATTGATAATTTATATGACTGAAGCCAAGAAAAAATGATTTGTAAATCATTTTTTATTTGATTTTGAATGTCAAAGTAATTATCGCCAAAATAAATAATAGTTGTATCATCAGCAAATAATTGTATCTTACCATTTAGGTTTAATTTAGATATACTATTAATATATATAAGAAATAATATTGGTCCTAAAATTGATCCTTGCGGAACACCACATTTAATAGTTTTTTGAGTACTTTTACTGTTATTAATTTCAACATATTGTGATCTATTGCTTAAATAACTTTCAAACCAATTGTAAATATTTCCCCTTATTCCAATGTTATGAATTATTTGTAATAAAAAATTATGGTTAACTGTGTCAAACGCTTTACAAAGGTCTAAAGACAATAAACAGCATTTTTTATTTTGATCTATTTTTAATTGAATGTCTGTTATTACATCCATAACAGCAATTTCAGTATCTCTATATTTTCTAAAACCATATTGACTATCTGAAATTAAATTTTGATTATCTAAGAAATCTGTTAATTTGTTGTTCATAATTTTTTCTAAAATTTTTGAAAAAACTGGCAAAACAGATATTGGCCGATAATTACTTGGATCATTTTTTGAATTTGCTTTAAAAATTGGTGATACTTTAGCTAATTTCATTTTTGATGGAAAAATACCCTTTTTAACAGATAATTCAAATAGTTTAAGTAAAATTGGTAATATTTCTATTTTGACTTTTTTAATAATTTTTACTGATATTTCATCAAAACCGCTTGCTTTTTTTATATTAAGATCATCTATTATCTCTTCAATTTCACCCATGGTTATCTTTTCTAGGTTCAAAAACATCGAGTTAGGGTTTGCACTTTCAGTATATCTTCTTATAAATGGAATTTGATTTGATAAATTTTCGCCAACATTTATAAAATATGTGTTCATTTCTTCGCATATGGTTTGTTCGTCTTTAATTTCAATACTATTGGATATAATACTATCAATGTTGGTTTTGTTTTTCTTTGACTTGTTTGTCAATAATAAATTTAAATTTTCCCAAATACCTTTTTGGTCACTGTTCAAAAATATGTTTTTAAAATATTTTTGTTTTGTTGTTCTTATTGTTTGTTTTACAAGTTTATTTAATTTATTAAAAGTCTGCTCATATTCTTCAATCATTGGATATTTCTTCTTTTTTTCATATATCTTGTCTCTTGTTTTAATCATTTTTGCTAAATCTTTCGAAAACCATGGTTTCGAATTTTCATTAATTTTTATTGTATTTGTATATGATGAGGATTCAAATATTTCTAATATCTCATCATATAGTTTATCTGGTTCGTTAATTAAATGTTGCCTATTTTGTAATTTTATTAGGTCATGTTTCAATTTATCTATAAAATATTCTCTAATTTTAATATTTTTGAAACTTCTATTATTTTTGGTATTTTGTTTAGGTATATTTAAAATTTGTATTTTATGATCACTTAATGGACTTACTATAAACTTTATCTCTAGTTTATTTTGCATATTTGTTAGAGTATGGTCTATCAAGCTTTTGTAGTTTGTAGTTTCTCTTGTTGAAATAGTAGTATTGCAAAGTGTAAAATTATTTGACGAATATATTTCTAAAAGTCTTTTTGAATCACTAGTATTTTGAAGTAAGTTAATGTTCATATCACCAACCATTAAACATTTGATTTTATAATTGTTTAAATTTTCAAGTTTTTCTTCAATAATATTTAAAAAACTATTACTTTTTACGGATGGTGGCCTATAAATACCACAAATAATAAATTCTGGAGATTTTATTTTAAGTGCTATATATGATAATTCACCTTCAATTTTTTCTAAAATTTCATAGTCAAATGTCTTTTTCACAAAAATGCCCAATCCACCTCCTCTCTTTTTCCTGCATGCATATATTGAATTAAATTTTTTGAAATTATAATATTTTTCTTCTTCTTTGTAAACCCATGTCTCACTAATTACTATAATATGAATATTTTCATCATCTGCTAAAATTTCAATTTCATCCATTTTATTCTTAATTGATCTGGAGTTTATATATAAAACTTTAAGATTTTGTATAATATTTATATTATATTTTGCCATTATTAATTATAGTTTATTTTTTCTTTGCTCTGTTTAATTTTCCATTGATGCAATATACAATCATTTTTATTTGCTTCATGATTATAATCATTGGTTTTATTATATAACTTATTGTAAATAATGCTAGAACACTTTGGAAATTCTTGTTTACAGTCCCAATATTCGTGTTTACCTGTACAAAAAGAGCAGATCTTATCTTTTTTTTACAATCTTCTTTTTTATGTCCATATCCACAGCATTTAAAACATATCATTATATTTAAGTCTTCTCTCACTTTACATTTATTCCACCCTAATGATATATCTTTGTCGACTAATTTTCTAAAAGTATCTCCTTTTGTCTCGAAGTAAATAATATATTGATTTGAATATTTTGATTTTCTTGTATATTTAATGTCTAGTGAATCATTTTCATCTAGATAGTTTAAAGCTCGCATTTCTTCTAGAAGTTCCATATTATTGTACATCTTTTTTGGTCCTATTAACACTAATCTTGGTAATTTTAACTTTGAAATGTAAATTGAATATTTTTCATTTAATTTTTCTTCTGATAATATTTTAATTTTTTCTACGTCCTCTTTTGATTTTCCCTTAATAATAATTCCGCCATTTCTTATTTCCTTTATGCCATTTACTGATGCCTTAACAGCCATTGGATTAATTTTGTTTTGTATTTCATTTTTAGTCTGCTGGTATGTTTGATTCTTCTTTGGTTTAATAATCAATACTGGAATATTTTGATTATTAACAATTTTTTTATTGGATTTTAAAATATCTGAATATAGTTCATTTTTTTCTTGTACAATATTTTTTTTTTCATCTAAGTTTTTTAAAATTTGACTAATATTTGAATCAATTTTGTTTAATTTTGAAGCTATATTTATTTTTTCCAGAATTTCCACTTTGGATTTTACTTCATTCGTATTTTGAGTCAATTTTTCAAGTTTTTCGTTTATTTGATAAATAATGTCTTTAAATAGTTTATTTTCTTCTTCTAGTCTCTTGATTCTATTTTTAAGTTCAGATGAACTTTCATTGTCTACGCAATTTATGCATGTCCATTTAATACTTTTCTTTTTTATTTCAGTTGTTTCTTTTTTTGATAGTTTTGTACATGATAAACAAAAACCATTCTTCACATTTAATACACATTAATGAATAAGTATTATCTGTGAATTTATAACTACAATTTATACATTTTTCATTATTCACCTTTTCTCTATTAATTTTCATTTTATTTGAAAGACGTGTTGATTTTCCTGCCTCCATTTTATCTTGTGTATTTATGTAAAAGTTTTTGACAAAATTTTCGTATTTATGATCGTTTGGGTACTTTTCTGGTAAATAGGTATTTTCATTGTCACTACTATCTTCGAGGTTACATTGTAAATTTGGGTTATTTGTCACTGTCACTTTTTTTTGTGTCAAATCCTTTTTGCGTTTTTTATCCATTTTATTACATTAGGAACTTTTTGATTACAAATTGATATTTGACTGATTTCTAATCTTTTTGGTTAACACTATAATGAATCTTTTAATAATTTTTTTTGAGTAAAAACTACTTTAAAACCTTTTGAGAATATGACATCATAAGAATGACACTACCTAGGTTAAACTTTTAACTCGTGTTTATTTTTCGCTGCAATTGGACGAATCAACAGTGATGTTGACGCCTCCCAGATGGCTGTGTTCGTCAGGATTATTTTAAGTGATTTTACGATTAAAAAAGATCTACTCGACAAGAATTGTTTTCTCATCTCAAAAATATTATTTCTTTTGAGAAAATTCCAATATTGAAAATGGTGGCATTGACAACCGATGGCGCTTTAGCTATGGTGGGTTGTGATAAGGGTCTCGTGGAGTTATGTGGCAAAGATGAAAGTATTCCGCAATTCCTCTCTTAGCACTGCATTATGTATCAGCAAGCATTATGTGGACATTGTTTAAAATTAAACAACGTTGTGAAATTGTTAGTAAAAATTGTAACCAAGATTAAAGCTCATGCGTTACAAAGAAGATTATTCAAAACCTTGGCCGATGAAATTCACTATCAATACTTGGAACTACTTCTTCACTCTGAAGTTCGATGGTTGAGTAGGGGACGAGTGCTAACACGTTTTAATGATGTCTTACCTGCTATAATCCAATTTTTCAAACAACGCGATGAATCGATTCCAGAACTGGAAAATTTAACCTGGCTTAGAGATGTTGGTTTTCTTGTGGATATTACAGAAAAATTAATTGAACTTAATTTGCAGCTTTAGGGTAAAGACAAACTAATGATTTCTGATATAAACGCATTTGTAAATATGCTTGAATTTTAGGAACAAAACCTAATCAACCGCAATACCAAGCATTTTCCTATTCTTTCAGAAAAGATATCTCGAAATCTATTATTAGTCGTTTAAAGATGTTCAAAGCTGTTTAATATAGCCGTCTCAAAACGACTATATTGAACAGCTTTGAACAGCTAATGAATAGCTTTTGAACAGCTTTGAAGAGCTTTTGAACAGCTTTGAACGACTTTGAACGACTAATGAACAGCTTTTGAACAACTTTGAACGACTAATGAACAGTAATGAACAGCTCATGAACAGCTTTGAACATCTTTGAATCTGCGCACTACTGGCACATGCGCAGAAGGGGTGACCGGAGTCTGGCGTTGAATGCCCCTTCTCCCTCTACTAACTTAGTATGTACTTGTACTAAAATTAACCAAAAAATAGTATTAGTTTATTTTTATTAGTATAATATGTTAGTAAACCTAATAAATCTGTGTCGAATGCAACTGTCCATTATTTTATTTAGGTTGGCTTAGGTTGCTTACGGGCTAGGTTAGCTCACTATCTATTTCAAAACTATCGAAGTAGCTCGACACATTAAAAAGGTTGGCAACCACAGCTTTAATGTTAAGGAATCTTTAATATTTTTTGCTAACTATACAGGGTGTCTCACGGTCGATGGTACCTTAGACGTTTACGGAAAACGGGACATAGGAATTTTCTGAAAATTTGGCAACATGGGTAATTGGCATTGCTCTATCGATTTAAAATATTTCAATAATGCAACGTTGCCGCTTATACAAAAAAGTAGCATCAGCTTTGATATTTTAAATGAGACACCCTATATATTATTGCCTTTTCTGCTACGCTAGTACTTTCTGAATATTTTTGTATAACACTTTTCTATACCTATTTTTAGCGGTTTTCGAAAAATTAATTAATTTACATATTTTTTGTTCAAAACATAGCTTCAATTAAATGTTTATTACTGCGGTATTTGGACTTGCAGAAAGCTGAATCTTAGGATGTAGTTTATAAATGTCTTATGTATTAGTTATGTTTAAGGGAACTTGTTCTGTGTTATACAGGGTCTTTCAAAATTGATCATTTTACCGCTTGATATAAAAATGGTGAAAAGTGAATTTTTTTAAATAGAACACCCAGTATATTATTAAATATCTTGAAAGAAAATTAAAGTCCCTTCCAAGTGATATATTATGTTCCTATACCTAAATAGTTAGGTTTTCGAATTAAAACTTAGTTTCTGTAAAAATCGGATTATTTGAGCATTTTTGTCTTAAATAGCCCCATGAAATACAAAGATGAAACATGTTATTCCTACTATGTCCCGTTTTCCGTAAACGTCTAAGGTACCATCGACCGTGATACACCCTGTATTACTTTAGGAATTAATCTGCCATTTCCATACATATCACCGACCCTGTATAGTTAACTACATAATAAAAAAAAGTATAACAATTCGCTATGCCATCGAAGCAGCGGTAAATTTGTTTAAAAAATGTGCTAAGTAAAAAAAAAATATATTTATGAAATGAAATAATTTCAAATTGTTTTTTTAGTGGGCACATAGTAGCGGAGCAGAATATAAAAATTATGATTATAGAAAGAAACATTTAAAGAAAACCCTAAAGGCAATACAATAATATTAAAAGCTTGTATCGTAAAATGGCAATCAATTAAATAATTTAACGTACAATTGGTTCTGGGATATCTGGGGAGTTCTAACGCAATTATAGAAATTAACTTAATGTTGTTTATCGACTTCTATAGTATCGTGAGAAAACATCAAATACTTGGATTAGTTTTAGGTTACTCCATGCAGGAATACTTATTTATACAACAAGAATATAAATGCACTATTTTGAGAAGTTTTTAGAACGGGTCGTTAGGCAAGTTTTTATACCCTTTTACTAGGCTTTATATTCCAGTTGCATATGTTTTTTTCTATTAACTATATTAATAATATAATGAAAAAATGGGAAAGAAAGAAAAATCTTAAAGTCTTCCTCCACAAAATTTAAAAGGATAAAAAATTCTTTATGGGTCTCTACATGTTTCGAACGTAGAAACGTTCATCATCAGGAGACAGAAAATGTATTTAATACTGATGGTTTAAGCAGAAGAGAAAATGGTGTAGAACCTTAATGGAGCTTTTATGGAATTAAATAATTGATGGTTAGAAGTGACATAATATCGCACATCTAATGGAAAAAAGACCTAACTGCAAAATTGGTTGTTTTGAGAAAACGCGCTTTTAAAAATTGAATTTGAATTATTTTAATTTTTAGGGTACAATGTTTGGTTTAAAAACAAAATATAAACATCAGCGACTAGGTTTGTTCATTAATTATTAATAATGATCAAATTACTGAGTTTTTTTTAAATGCTTTAGTAAATAACAAAAATTGTGACACTTTTCTTCTTAAAAAATTAACGATTGTTTCTTAGTTACACTAAAATAAAACGACATTATTATATTTTTTTGTATTAAAAATAAACAATATAAGGTTTAAACGAAAGTAACCATAAACACGAGGAACTTTAAACTATAAAAGTAATGGTAACTTTATAAAATAAAAACTATAATATACTTGTATTTTACCTAACAAAAAATAAAGGGAATAAAATAAAAGTGACCTAAACTACAATTAAGTCAATTTCAAAAATAAAAATATTGCCAAATTTAGAGGAAAAACGTATTAACTGGTACTTACGTCATTTTTCTGTTGAAAATTGCGTGCATCTGCGTCGAAGGCTAAAGCCGAACTGATAGTTGGGTCATTGTTCCAATTAAAAGTAGCGCGAAAGAAAGGTGACACTTCCGCCATCTCGCGTTTGTTTGCTTCAACACAATAATGTCGTTATTCCATTAGAAAGAATATAGCATTAGGACACTTATGATGCTTATAACTTAAAAATGGAATTTTTTGCAGTTAGGTCTTTTTTCCATTAGATGTGCGATATGAAGAAAATTGTAAAAAGTTAAAACGTACTGAGTATGTGAAAAAGTCAGTCAAAGGGATCTAAACCAACCAAATAAACTGGGGAAGAAGAAAAAAGTCTTTTAAAAAGAAGGTGTCGAGGGTTGTTTAAAATTTTTAATATTTTAGTAAACCTAATAACCCTTAGTGCCCCACAAAACACTTAATGGTTAGTATTTTATTATATCTTCGTAATACTGGTTTTATCCTTATAATGTCTTACAGACATGCTTAAAAAATATTTTATTGAAATTTTTAATAACCCTCGACAACTTCTCCATTAAGGTTCTACACCATTTTCTCTTCTGCTAAAACCATCAGCATGAAATAAAATTTTCTGGCTCCTGATGTTGAACGTTTCTATGTTCGAAACATATATAGAGACCCATAAATTTTTTTTTATTCTATTAAATTTTGTGTTTAAGTTTTTTCTTTCTTTCCCGTACTTTTAACTCCACTTTAAGCATGGACTATGTCTTCAAATAATAAGAAAATTTTTATTTTAAAATCTTGCTATTATTTAAAATTAAACGAACAATACTCGACGATAAAAGCAACTTTGACGGTAAAATATAATGTTAATATAAGACCTTTCTATTGTCAAACATCTGATTAACATGTTTTAAACCAAGTTATATTTTCTTGAATAATAGGTACAATACTTACCAGGAATACTTACATCATTTTCTAGAATTTGCTTGTAGCGGCACCCTATATGTATTATGTAAATTGATCCCGATTAGTAGAAATGCATATATAATTATAATAACAAAAGTACTCAGCCACAACTTGCAAGTAGGAGATTGGTTTAACATATTGAACCGTGTTAGAAATATTAAACCTTGTTGTTCATGGTACTTGTTTAGATGATCTTCATTATGAAGTGAGACCGATAGTAATATTTATTACTTATACAAAACACAGCATTGGTATTGGGTTTTCAGCCTGGATATAGCGGCTACTGTTATAAAAAAAAAACGAATTATATAATAATAAGTTAATTATGGAAAAGAAAATAATATAGTTAATTTTTAACCCCTTGAACCCCCACACGAATTATCCAACTGGTAGCGGCGGATTCCAATCCCTTAATGAAAACGGACCTTATACGACAGCTTTCAGTTGTCACACTACAGAAGGAACACTTAGTGAAGTCCCTGGTTTTCAATTTCCACTGTCCTATTGTAAGTTAATGAATCATCTCGTTTATTTTATTGTTGATTTTTATACTGTTCGATTTTCCATATATTTGATCCCATTATTTTCTATAATTCCCTGTACTATACTTCACCCCAAGCGATAAAATATTTACTTTTCTTGAACCGCCATATCGTTAGGTAAAATTAAAGTAATAAAAATGGCCCTATCAAATAACGGCGCAGCCGTGACCACCTTACCCGAAATCGAACCTTACAAACTATCGGAAATATTTTCCATCGTTCCCAAATTCGAAGACGATCAGATCTTTTTAGGTACATTTTTAAACGAGTGTGATCATGCGTACAATATGGCTACAACCGATCAAAAAGTCCTTTTAGTAATTCATAATAAAAATAAGTTTAGATGCAGAGCTACACAGATCGTGAGTTCTAGGAACCCGGACTCATATTTAGAAATAAAACAACTTTTAAAGTACACGTTGGAAATTCTAGGGATTTTTCATCCCTTATACAAGATCTTTAAAGACTAAAGCAACTCCAAAACGAGTCACCCCTTACGTTTTTAAACCGTTAACAAGTTCTAAACGCACACGCGAAGATACAAAGAACGGATAATCTAACCACCGACCAGAAAACAGCGCACCTAATTAGTAGAAACCTTCCAACTTCCCAAATTGTTACCCTTTAAAGTTGATATTAGTCTCCTAAAACAAATCTTTGACTCGGTAAGTCAAAAATATAGAGAAATCATGGCCGACACTAAACGGTACGACCTACGAACGAAACGTGGCGTATTTAACGATATAGGTACTGTTCGGGTTTGTTCAAAAACTTTAAATAGATTAAGAGACCTTTAACCAAGATATCATAGAAATAAGAAAAACTCTTCTCAATGTCTCGAATTATTAATGATTTATTATGAAGCTCAGATAAAAGCAATAAGTACATGCGAAACATTAATGGAAAGTTATGTATTCCTAGAGGACTCTCTGAACGACGTATTAAACGTAATAACTATTGCTTGTCTTAAAATTCTTCACAGCTCAATAATTAGTCCAAGATATCTGGTATTCACCATATTCTACCAACAACTTAAAAATATATTGCGCGTGATGATGATTCCTTACTGTACATATCATTTCGGAACCTAGACAACTGTAAACAATTAGGCACCAGAAACAAGATCTGTTTCAATATCCTTCCGTACCCAATCGACAGTTATGCCATGTGCGATTGTGCGAAGCTCAACCACTCAAACATCTCAGCAAGCTACTCAAAACGTGTCAAACTTCACTGCTTCTTGCCACGGACTACAATGTGCAAGAGCTCAGCCAAAACTACTGGTTAGTTACTATTTCCGATCCTCTGTCAGTCACGGTGAAATGCAAAAATAAATTAAGGTGTTGTCACCAAACCTCTTAACGCCAATTCGCTTTTGAAGTTGCAACCTGGATGTCTGCCTTTTTTGGGAACACTAGGGTCCATGCCAGATATTCTATCGACAAACACAAAACGTTGATAGGTCAAGGCCATCCGGTCGTGATACCCTTCGAATGCTGCGACCATCCTTCTGACAAGCCTCACATTCCGAATCTAAAACCACTGAAGCTAAACAATATCGTAGGAGATTCGAATATTGCTCAACACAAGCTTAGCCAATATTCCGATGGAGTGGATAAGCTCATTAACGAACCTTTTGTGAACAAACATTTCCATTGGTTCACACTACTTACCATCACTCTGATCGTCGTTATAATTTTCATGTAGATCTTTTGTAAATGTAGGCGTCAGAGACACCCCAGAATAGGATAGGCCATCACTAATGATAACTCTGGTCCACCTCCAGTACCAAAATCTAGAGGAACAGTCCACCAGAATCTACGGAACCCTGGAAGAAGAAGATAATCGACAAAGAAACTCTTTCATAAATAGGGCCTAAACAAAACCTCCCACCAAACTATAAACACTTACTCGATCTAGTTCTTGAATCTCTTATACCTACTAAGACCGGCTAAAAATAACCGATAAAACAGTAGACCACAATAAAACATACAAAATCTCTAAACCAACCAAATTTGGTGATAGATATTAAAAATATATGGAAATTTGAAAAAATTGTAATAATTTCTATAATAACATCGGCAAAGGGAGCTACGACGAAACAGTTCAAGCTCAACTTAGAATTCCTCGAACTCTGCTGTATTTTTTAGAGATACTGGAAATTCCATACCTTAAAACTTAAATAGCTGTCTCAACTATGAATATGATGAGGGATTTCGGGAGTATCCTTGGTACATAACTGATACAACTGCATAGGTAACCAAAATAAAAGTCAATATTATTTTACACTACAACATCATTTATCTTAAAACAATTTTGGGTAGAGGTACATAAGAAGAACGTCTTATAAACTTTTTTATATTAATTTCGAAACCAAGAATTTTCTCTAAAATTCATCCTAAAATAATAAATTATTTAATATTTCAAAAGAAAATGGTAAGCTTTTCCGAAACCAATGACAAATTAGTAATTTAAAATGTACACACCTGAGTCACGTTCTGCAAACTCATTGAGTTTTTCATCAATTACTTTAATAAATTTTCAACTTCAAAAGGCTGTGTTGTGTGATTTATTTTCAGAAATCCAAGAAGTTGGTAAATAATATAATCCAAGCAATTCTATATTAATTTTTATAGCTTGATGTTTCTTTAAGTCAATCCCAGTAACATTAATTCATTTATGTTTTACCTATCTATTATTGATCTATAATACCTTAGAAACGGAATATGTTATGATAGCAATAATACCTGCTATCACACCTAGGGCATTATAAGCGGGCATTATGATAATGCCCGCTTGTAGAATACTTGGTCCAGAGAGAGTTCGGACTGTATTTTTCCGACTAAAAATAATAAAGTTTGTTAAACATATGTATTAAAATAAAATCAATAACTTACCAGTTCCTGGAAATATGCCATTAAAACATTTTCGGTTATTTGAAGAATTGTGTTCGTATCTTTCCAAATACCAAATATGCCATACTCCCGATCATACTGTTGCCTTGATTTAACTGGCAAAAGATTTTCGGTCGCTTTTATGACCTTTTCTCTTATATTTTGTGGAATTTCTTCCATTTTGAGCAAATCGTTAAATAAAAAATGCCAACTGACTAACTGACAGAAACATCAAAGTCAAACTTAACACCAGTCATTATCTACTTACGTATACAGGTACAGGTGCAACTTATTTTTTATATTGCGAATAAATAATGTAATTAGTCATTGAAAAACTCTTTTTTAGGTAAAACATAAAGCATTGTATGCACCACGGGCTTTACTGGACTATAATGCCCATCAGGCAGAAACCTATCCCTCGGGCCAGAGGCCCTCGGGCTATTTCTACCTTCAGGGCATTATAGTCCCCGTAACGCCCTTGATACATAAATAGCTATTATATCTAATCTTTTCCAGGGTATTAGCAGGAAAGAGGACTTTAATGAAAACACACTTCCCTTCACAAAACATGGTTAAAAATTGAATCCTATAATTGAAACATCAAACAACGCTTGTTTTTTTTTAAATGTTAGTAAACTAAAGACAATAAAGAAATAAGTAGGTACACAAAATTCAAACGCAAAATGCATTAATACATTTAATGTAAAAACCAAATAGTCTTGGGAACAAACAAACCTTTAAGAGTTTAAAACTTTGGTTTTGTAATTATGGAGAACGCGTTTATAAATGTGCGGGTACCTGAAATTATTGCTCCGTCGTAAATAATTGTAATTTTTTTGTAAATATGTAATGTTTGTGGACCCAGACAATAGTGCAGGGCAGACCTTAGCCACCAGGGAACAGCACCACATGCCAGTCCTGACACCCCAAAACGCGACGCCGCCGGCTCCAACACCACTTGCAGGGATGGCCGGGACAAGGAGAACCCCATCGAAAAGTAGAAAGGAGAGACAAGGCCGTAAATAAAAAACAAAATCGTAGGTAGGTAGTATAAGCAACTAATTTTAATTGTAAACCTTTTTAGTTAACCCAATATTAGAATGTAGGAGAAAGTGTTAAACTTAAACAGAAATACGAACAGGTCAATTTAAAAATATTAATCGGTAATAATATTTGTAATGCGTTTAAAAAAAAATCATAAAAATGTTATGTACCTACATCAACTTTAATTTTTTTAATGAAACACACTGTGTATTTTTACATTTTTGCATTCTACAATCAATTCCAGATATTTTTCATAAATCATACTCTATACCTATCTTCAATCGTTTACGAAATATTAACACTTTAATGCTGATATGCACCATCCATATGTCGTTCGACTTAGCAACGTTCTGCACTCAAGTCACAATCTTCAAGGCATGGACAATGATAATTTGGTATTTAAGTTTGAGACATTAAAAAAAAGTCAGTGAATGTTAATCAAATTTGACTATTGCTCTGCTGATATTACATCGAAAATGAGCCTCGCTGAAGATGAACGCATTAAAATTTTGATTATGTTTGATTATGGTGATAAAAGTAGAAGTCATAGGAAAGGCTGTGATATGTTCAATGAAAAATACTCAAATCGCCCCCTATTAGCTTATTTGCAGTGTCTAAGGTAGCAATTAGTTTAGAGCTTTCCGCACTGTTAAAGACAGTGCTAAAAGGGGCCGCCCTGATATACCTGAGGAGAAAAAAATAAACTTAATATTATTAACACAGGAAAATTCTCATAGCACAACTTGGACGTGGCTACGATTGTCAACAAACCACCGTATTTATTTATTTTTAAAGGATAAGTTTCATCCCTACAAACCAGTAATTGTACAAGAGTTATTGGATTGGACGATGATCCTGATAGGCGAGAGCAATTTTGTGAAATAATGATTGAGACAGATAATCATTCACGAATTGTCTAAAGTACTTGTTTTTCAGATGGAGCAACGTTTTCTTTAAATGGTCAGGTTAATAGAGACAACTACAGATATTGGGTTCAGGAAAATCCTCATTCATAAAAATCACACTCAGTATAATGAAAAGGTTAATGTCTGGCGGGCATTGTTGATAATACGGTAATCTGTCCATTGTTCCTTGATGAGAGCCTCACTGCTAAAAGATCTAAATTTTCTTCAAAATAATCTGGCTCCAGCTCTTGCCACTATTACCAGATGATAATGATCCTAATTTACCAAACTAAGCCTTATGGTTTCAACACTATGAAGCTCCCTCGCATTAAGCTGCTCATGTAAGGAAATACTTAAATGCAATTTTTCTGGGGCGGTATATGTAGACGGTGGACAATAGATCGCCCGATCTTAACCCATTTGTGGAGCTACGTTAAAATTGTTGTTTATAAATCTAAACCCAACTCGATAGGGAGTCCATTCGACGAGTAATACGACAAATTGCTCTACATGTAGTAGGGTGAAGTAAGGTATGTTTCGTGATAATTATAGTTTTTTCGTCGCAAAGTAATATAAATGGCATGCGGTGGTTGCAATAATTGTCGGGGAACTAAGACCTAACATTTTGCTTTTAGATTTTGGTATTTTCTTTAAAGAGAACTCAAAAACACTACAAAAATAAACATTTAAAGTAGCCCTAGTCAAGGGAAGGTAATTTCGTGATAGGATATCTAATTTCGTGATATGGGGTAGGTATATTCGTGAGACAACCATTAATGCTAAAAAAATTTAGGTAAGGTTTTATTATCGGTTACAAGGTAATATTTTATGCGTCAAATCTTATTCTGAGTCACCTACCACCTTCTATTAAATCAGATATTTCATAACTGCGATATTTTCTTTTGTTTGCTTGCATTTTAAAGCTGAAATTAAAAACAACAATATGTAACTTCGTGATACTAGGTAAGTTCGTGATATATGTTCAATTACGTTTCTTTTGGGTTAGGTTCGGGTTTGTTCGGGTTTGTTCCTAAGCAATGATAAAAATAACATAAACTTGGAATAAGGAATAATTGTACTGCATACGAAAAAAGATATTTGAAATTGAACAACCCTTAAATTTTTACATCTACAATAGATGTCAGAAATCCTAAGAAATTAGCTTCACGGAATAAGCAATTACGGTAAAACTAAGCCAGAATTTGTTAATCGGATTTGACAAAAATATTCACAATTTAAAATACTATAATTGATATAAATTTCATAGGCCTACCTTTCAGTTAATCCTGTTGAAGCAGCAGATCTCTTTTCAATTGCAAAACCTGCGAAAAAGCACGTCGAAATACGCATGACATGAAACAACGTTTTCTTAAGGTTGAATTCTCAACGTCATTCAATCTATTGCTAACCTATAACCTATTTCGCGTTGATTTTTTGAGTTTATTATTTTAATAACTAACATTTAAAGAAAATCAATATCGTCGGTACATTATTTAGGTAGTATCTGATATATTACAAAAATATCAATTTATTTCATTGCTAATTTTGGGAGAATTGTATTGTGAAAGAACAATGACTGACAATGACATAATAATGTAAAAAAAAATCTTATTCGATATTTTTCGCTATACAATTCTCCTAAAATAAGTTATGAAATACCTTGATATTTATTAAATATTTCAATTATTACCTATAGAATATCAAGTCGATACTGATTTTCTTTAAATTTTGTATAACAGCAAGAAAACATAAATAAATCTACGCGAAATAGGTTATAGATTGGCAAGCAGTTGATACTCCCACCTTAATGTCTGATATGTTCGTGATATCGAAACGCGACAAGTAGCGCCATCTAGTAGCATCGTATGCTTTCCACTAGCCGAGAAATCATCCATCTAAAGCAACAGGCAACTTGCTGACAAATTTTTATAATTCTATCACGAACTTACCTATGCCACGAAATTACCTTACTTCACCCTATAAAATGTACAACAGGGATTTTTAGATCGAATGACCTACTACAGTAGATGAAAGACAGTTTCAATATTTTTACTGGGTCGTTTGTCTATTTTGTTTCAAAAGTTAATATTTCGTAAACGGTTGAAGATAGGTATGAGCCATAATTTATGAAAAATGTCTAGAATTGATTGTAGTATATAAAAATATGTAAGTGATATGTTTCATAAGAAGGTGTAAAATGTCATAACAGCGTTTATATTATTTGTTAATTCTTAACTAGAATACATTTCATCAATGGTTAAAAAAAAATGCCATTAAAGTAGCCCACTTGTCGAGTGGCTGGACCAAAAAAATAACGAACGCGAAATTGCAGTTTTGTTCACCAGTTCAACAAAAAACTACGTTCTTATATAAATGCAATATATTTATGTGCAGTGGCGGCGGTATTAGCCATAAAAACAAAAAGAAAACGACAAAGTGGGCGAAGAAATGGCTTTTGAAGAAAAACGAATTTCACATATTAATGTGCTAAACGAGGCGAAACTTGACTTGGTGTAATTATTTGCAACTGGATTACTAAATCTATTGTACTTTTTTAAAATTAGTAACCCCTCTTATCATCAAACAAGACACGCTGTTAAGACAAGCTATTACACTACATGAGCGACTTGCCGCCGATAGGATTATTAGCTACAAGAAGGAGTTATGAAGATTTAAAATTTTCGGTTATCATCTCACATCAAGCTTGGGTTAAGATTCATAGATATTTACCTTTAGATAAGCAAACAGTAATCCCGAAAGTGGCAAATTTATGGCCTCGCGCATGTAAATAAAGCTACACACGATTAGACATGCGCACTGCAACGTTATCATTTAACGAATGGGAAAATAGACAGGTTCGGGCAGTTTTTGCTTAAGAAATTGTAAAAGTTGACCTACAATTTATTTTACGAGTAAATTTACGTAAAAAGCTATGAGAAAGGGAAGAAGGTTTAAAATATGAAACAGTACGTGTCAACGTTTTAATAAGTTACATTTTGATTTATTTCCTTAAAACTTGTTCTGCGTCAAAATGTTGACCTCAAACGAAGAGGTGTTTGACGTGCTTACAATTTTAAGAAAATTTATCAAAACTTAACCCATTTTGAAGAAGTAGTCCATACTCGAAGTGGAGTTGAATGATATAGAAAAAAGAAAAGCACAAAGTCTTTCTCCACAATTTTTTATTAAAAAAAAAACTAGTCGAACCTAGAATGATTCATAATAGAATTATATCGACATGTTTCGAGTGTAGAAACACTCATCATCAGGAAAAAAGTAAATGGTACAAAGCTGATGTTATTAGCAGTAGAAAAAATAAAAAGTGAGACTAAACGCCTTAATGGAGCTTTCAATGGTAAACACGAGGAGTTAAAAAACTTTTTATAGTCAAAAGACAGAAAATATTTCAGCATACTGAAAAGTCCAGGACCACTGTGGGTGGGAAATGAAGAGAAAAAAGAAAAATTAGGGAGTTTTAAAAAAAAAACTTTGTAAACATCATCTTTAAGTGTAGGGTAGAGCGAGGTTAGTTGAGCCGCGGGGCTATTTGAGCCACCGGGCCTACTACATGAGTGGAGCAGTGTAAGATTAAAACGAAGCATTGCGCAGGATGCAGTACGTCTTGGGAGCCGTACAATAAAATTTTAGTCGGTATTCAGCATTCGCTGCTAGAGGGCGGTCCCGGCGGTCGTTCTATTTGGTATTTCGCGCCAAAAGTAAAATATTGTTTTTCAAGGCGTTTGTGGTCGTAGATCGACAATTTGGGGGATACAGATAAAAGGTAAGCTAATTATTAATTATTTCACAATTGCTCTAGTGGTTTCCTAGTTTGAGAGATGAACTTTATACGACATTTTTGATATTAAATAATAACATCTGAAATCCGTGGTGGGGTTAGTTGAGCCAAACTTTACGGGGTCAGTTGAGCAATGGCTCAACTAGCCACGCATCCATGAATTTGATATGCCATCTACATCTACGTGTAGTGTGTTTGTTTCACCAGAAATATGGCGACCATTACCAAAAGCAGGTCCTACGAAGAGGCAAACACAGAGAAGGAAACGCTCTTCCGCCATCCTTACTGACACTCCTGAAAAACAGGTATTGGCATTAGAGCAGAGCAAACGAAAGAAAAAAGTAAAGTCGATGCGATTAAAGAGAAGGCTGTTAAAAAGGCCGTTTTTACAAATTCATCTAACCCTACCAAGAAAGTCGATCCTTCTTACAAGAATCAAAAAGAACAACAAAAATGTTCATCATCGTATTCAGACGATGATAAGACTTTAGACGCCATAGCACGAAAACAACAAGCATTGGAGAAGAATGCCTTAGAGAAAAAGAAGAAAAGTAATAACCGCTCTACATCAGAGACTTCTGATTCAGAATCAGAAGAAGATGAATATTTCTGTCTCGTGTGTTTAGAAAAATTCTTAGATAGCATTCCGGGTGAAGAGTGGGTACAATGTTCTTATTGCAAAAACTGGGCTTATTTAAAATGCACTCCCAATGGTAGTTTTGATTATGTTTGTATAAATTGTGAAAGTGATTAGAGTAATAGTTAATCGTTCTTGTTTACTTAATAAAGAATATGATTTTGTTTTTATGTTATTTTAATTTCCCAATACTATGTTTGGACTATATCGTATGGTAAGTCTACCGGCACAACTTATTCCATATATTGGCACAACTTGCCCCGAGTGTGGGGATAGTTGAGCCAGTAGAACACTACTATAGTAAGTGTATTCTTGCCCTGAAACTAAAGTATTTTTGACAATTTATTGATATAATTAGGTCAGCAAATAACCAAAGAAATATTTGATAAATATATTTGTACTAAATGTTAAGCAAATGCGGAACAATCAGGTTATTACCAAAAATTGGCTCAACTCGCCCCGCTCTACCCAACCCCACATAGCCAACCATGGATCTGTATATACATAGAATATGGCAAATGTCCATTCCGATGTACATTGAAAATGTTGAATATCCATATCACAATATCACATATATTATACATTGTATTTTGTTTATACTTTTAGGTATAACCATATCATAATATGCAATGTAGGATATGTATTAGTGCATGTACATAAAATATTCTATGTAAAATCACTGGTGCATATTACATTATTTTTTGGTATCTGCATGTAGAGAAGGGAGATACGAGACTTTGTCACACTAATATAATGGGCCACCCTGTATATAATTACTGAGATAAGGGGCTAGGGGATCTTATTTCGTGTAAGGAACTACTATGAATATAAATAATAGATAGTATAACTTTTATATCTATACTTTTATTAATCCCTCCATGTCAACTTGGCATGTCCCCGTAACAGGTCTTCCTTACCGGAATACCTAATACCTGTACATCCAATACCTGTACATCCCCCTTTCTTTATAACACTTTTAACTAAAATAATATAAACTATACTATGGTAAGCGCTTTAAATATCTACTATTGCGTCTATATACATGACCGTCCTGAGTTCTAACGTTATAGGATCTAGGGGCTACTTCTTCTTCAACTTGTGCATCTTCATGCCTATTTGTTATCCATACTTTTTGATTCTTTTCGAATTTCTCAATATGTTTTGACCTATGTCTCTTGTCAAAATAATATTTTTGTTCCTTCTTCTCTTTTTCTTTTCGTTCATAAATATTTTGCATATTTGGTACTTTCATTTTATAAAAGGATCTTGGAATTTCCATCTGCTCTCTTAAATTTCTTCCCATTAATAGCTGACAAGGGCTTGCTCCACAATTTAGTGGAGTATTACGATAAGCCAGTAGCCTTAAATAGAAATCTTCTGACCTCTTCAATATTTTTTTCGCTGTTTTTACGGCGCTTTCAGCTAATCCATTAGATGGTGCGTGGTACGGGCTGCTAGATCTCCACTCAAAATTGTACAATTTAGCGAACTCCTTAAAATGTAAACAATTATATTGTGGTCCATTGTCCGTGCGTAATATTTTTGGGATTCCGAATCTACAAAATATTTTTTTAAATTCTTCAACAATAGTTTCACTTCTTGTATTTTTCAGTTCGACGATTTCCAAAAATAAACTAAAGTATCTTGGACAACCATGTACATCTTGTTTTTAAATTGGAACAGGTCTGACCCAACTATCCACCAAGGTAAACTAGGAACTTCTAAATTTAAAAGTGGTTCTGTGACAAGTGGTTTATCCTTAATACAAATTTCACAATCTTCTACCAAATCTCGAATTTGATTGGTTATTCCTGGCCACCAAACCATTTTCTTTGCTCTTGAAAGACATTTGGTAATTCCTAAATGACCGGTATGTATAAATTTTAAATATTTTCTTCTTAATTTTATAGGGATGATAGGTCGATCATTGTATGTAAGTATGTTTTCTGAAACTAAAATTTCATTTCTGTATTTATAATATGGTAGCACGTCATTCTCACAGGTATTTTTGTGTTCTGGCCATCCCTGGTATATAAATTCTTTTAATTTCTTCAATGATACATCTTCTTGTTGGGCTTGAAGTAACTCGGATTCTTGCTCCAACGTCACACTTGCAATGGTTTTAAAATGATCCTCCAAAATATCTATATCATCTGTTCCAATCGGTAATGGAGCTCTGCTAAGGGCGTCTGGCCCGGTAAGTTCTTTGCCAGGTATATATGTAACAAAATAATCGAAAATAAGTAATTTCATTCTAAAATTTTGCAGTCTCACCGTTAGATCATTAAGTGGTTTGTTTACTAAAATTTCAACCAGTGGCTTATGATCGGTTCTAACTTCAAATCGTTTTCCAAGTAAAAATTGTCTGAAACGATTAACTGTGTGGGTTATTCCTAGCGTCTCCTTTTCTATTTGACTATATCCTTGTTCTGCTCTGCTTAATGATTTTGAACAATAAGATACTGGTCTCCAAGTTCCATCTGGCTGTTTTTGTTCAATAATTCCACCTATCCCCACCATAGATGTATCTGCAGAAATTCTAGTACTGTATTTTACATTATAAGCTGCTAGTACTGGTGCTTCAGTTGAAAGCTTTTTTACATCAGCGAAGCATTTTTCTTGATCGGGTCCCCATATGAATTCGGTATCTTTTTGTAGCAAATTTCTTAAATGTAATGTTTTGTCAGCATAATGACTTAAAAATTTAGTTATATAAGTTGTTAATCCTAAAAATCTTCTAACTTCAGGCACTGATTTTGGTCTTGGGAACTTTAGTATTGATTCTATATATTCTTTATTCGGTTCAATACCTTTATCACTCACAATATATCCAAGATAATTAATTTTACTGGCACCAAAAGTACATTTTTCCATGTTTAAAGTTATTCCGTAATCTGAAAGTTTTTTTAATACTGTTAATAAATTTTTATCGTGTTCGTCTTTACTTTTCCCACTGATTAAAATATCATCTGCATGAACAATAACTGAATTAACTCCACATGTATCTATAATTTGATTTAGAGTTTTCTGAAAAACTTCTGGAAGTGAACAAATGCCAAACGGACAGGTTTTATAGGCAAATCTGCCAAAAGGACTTATAAACGTCGTCAATAACTTTGACGATTCCGAAATTCTCAACTGATGAAAACCTTTTGAACAATCCAATTTTGAAAAAAAAATTCCATCTTCAATTTTTGCCAAAGTCTCCTCGACTGATGGTAATTGATAAAGTTCTCGTTTGACAAATTTATTAAGGTGTGTGTAATCAACACAAACTCGAACTCCATCACCCTTCTTTTTAGCAACTACAATGGGCGAACACCAGTCTGTAGGTTGATCAACTTTTTGGATAATTCCATCATTCACTAATTTATTTATTTCTTGCCGTACTTTTTCCATTAAAGGCATGGGCACTCGCCTAGGTACACTTACACTGAAGGGTTGAGCATTGTGATTTAATCTTATTTTGTATTCAAAATCTTTTATTCTTCCAATTCCTTTAAATAAATTAGGAAACAAACGAGTAATATAGTTTTCATAATTTTTTATTTGTGGGTTGCTAATCAAATTTACATTTTTAACTTCTTTGTTTATTATTAAATTTCCATCTTTCCATTTAATAATTTTTAACTTTTCAAGAGCAGGCCTGCCTAAAAGATTTTCCTTTGTTTCAGCGACAAACATCTTGATTTTATCCATGGTTTTATTATACTTGGCAGTTATTTTAATTTTTCCTTTTGTTTCAATTCTTGAATTTGTGCCAGCACCAACTAACATTACATTAGTGTTTTTAAGTTTTGGTTTCTCTTTTAAATTTTTGTAAGTATTGTAAGATAAAACTGTAGTATCCGCACCAGTATCTAGTTTAAAAATAACCATTTGTCCTTTTATATTCAGTTTTATAGTATATGGAGCATATTCTTCAGTTATACATCCAATAACTTTGATTTCATTACAATTTTTGGTATTTTTGCTTTTACTATCAACTTCTGTTAATGAACCCATCGAACTCGAACTTGTTAATGAATTCAGTGCATCTCTCACCTCGTTTATATTTCTTTTGGTCTTACAATATTTGGAAAAATGCCCTTTAATATTACACTTTGAACAAACAATCCTAAAAGCAGGACACCTTTCATACGAATGTTTTTTTGATGAACCACATCTAGAACATTCCTTAGAATAACATTTTTCGTACCCTTTAAATCTGTAGCTGTCACGTTCTTTTACACTGTCTATGTCTTTATGAATTGAAAGATGTCGCGTGAGTTCCAAATTTTGTTTTTTTAACACATTCTGCTTGATTAATTTTTGTTATTGTTGTTTCTAGCGTTAAAGATGCATCCATCTGTAAAGCTTTGGAAAGATTTCTATCTAAAATTCCTACTACCAGTCGATCTCTGATCAATTCATTTTCTATTTCACCATATTTACAATTTTTAGCCATTAAAATTATTGTTTCAATGTACTCTTTGGAAGTTTCACCTTCTAGTTGATTCCTCAAATTAAATTTGGCACGTTCATATAAAATATTAACAGTCTTTTTAAAATACCCATTAAAATCGGCAATGAGACTATTATAAGTCAGGAAATCATCTTCTTTTTTTTTTAATCGATCAAAAATTTTTCCTACATCTTAACAAAATATTGTTGATTTGTGTTTTTTCTGAGCATTTTTTCAAATTTATAGCGGATCGGTACCTTTCATAATGCTGCAACCACTTCTCCCACTCGCTATCTTTAAATGAAAACTTATCTGGATGTGGTACATTTTTTATTTCCTTCTCCATTATTTCCCTATTATTTTGGGTTGACTGAGATTGGTTTTGATTGGCTTCACCTGCTAATTGCTGTTGAGCCAATAATTCTTGCAGACTTCTTACTTGTACTTTCAAATCTTCTATATCGTCCCTTGTATTTTTCTGTTCAGTATTATTTTCCACATGTTTGTTGGCTTCTCGACTCTTTCGTTTTCCTTTCATCATTTTGGATTAATTTTAATCTGACACCATGTAAGGAACTACTATGAATATAAATAATAGATAGTATAACTTTTATATCTATACTTTTATTAATCCCTCCATGTCAACTTGGCATGTCCCCGTAACAGGTCTTCCTTACCGGAATACCTAATACCTGTACATCCAATACCTGTACATTTCGGACACCCTGTACATTACCATTTACTTTTTTGAATAATTTGAAAATCAAGCATGAAATACATGGCTATTATTAGGTATATACATTTGTTATTTTGAATTTGGCGCCATTTTAAACGTGTATTGCAGCGTTGCGGCGCGCGGCGGGCGCCGTCTTGCGTATTTATTTGTCAACTCGATCAAGTATTTTCTCTACTGCTAATAACATCAGCTTTGTACCATTAACTTTTTCCTGATGATGAGTGTTTCTACACTCGAAACATGTCGATTCAATTCTATTATGAATCGTTCTAGGTTCGCCTAGTTTTTTTTTTAATAAAAAATTGTGGAGAAAGACTTTGTGCTTTTCTTTTTTCTTTAACCCATTTTGTTTGACACGTACTATTTTATATTTTAAATCAAAGCCTTTTTTGTTTCACAGCCCCCTTAAAATTTGACCACAATTTGTTCTATTAACCATCATCTATTATTTTTGTTTAAATTTAAATTTACAGGACATTAATTTAATGACGTATTGTGTTGATTATAGCTTGGTAGAAGTTACAAAGTGGTATGGTATTTGTAACTTCTCGATTACAAATACCGTATTAAAACGTCAGTTTATTCTTGTGGAACTAATTTTTATATTATATTTTCCTACGAGCGTGCGCAAAGTAGTACTTTGCGCACGCATTTTTGTGTGCAAAGTTACACTTTTCCGCACTAGTGCGGATAAGACTTTTATCCGCACTGGGTGCGGAAAAGTAAAACTAGCCACCCACTGAATGAGCTTACTGGATCGGCTATCACTTTGCAGAATGTGAGTAATTGCTCTTTTGTTATAAATGTTATAAACAAATAATTTAGTTTCCTATTATTTTTTTTATTGTTATGTAATTTTTTAATTTTCTATTATTTTTTTTTGTTATGTAATTTTTAGTTGTAAGTATATTATAGTTCTTTCTTTAAAGTCGAATTAAAAATTATTAAATAAATTATCATATTTTTATTTTTGTTGTTATCTGATATGAAGCTCGTAGGAAAAATGTTGTTCCTAACAAGTGCGCAAAGTGCTTTTCCGCACGCAAGAACTTATCCGAACTCCGCTTCGCGTCGTTCGTCCAACTGTACTTGCGTGCGGAAAAGTATCACTTTGCGCACTTGTTAGGAAAATAACTATTTTCATATCTCCGGTTAAATTGGTTTGCTGTTTTCAAAGATATATTTATTATTTATTCTTTTTTTGCCAAAGTTAAACAATATATATCATTGCATTTAAAATATTTGATAAAAATGAAGAAATTGTTGATTCTGCTAAATGGCGCCCTCTAACTATCGCAACGTACTTCAAAATGACTTAGTTTTTATGAAATTAATAAAACAAAGAATCCCTATTTAGCGAGTTCAAATTTGTCAAATCCCTATAAGCCAAACCAAAGTTGTGAATATTTTTGTATAGCCATAATTATCCCCTCCTACAAGGAGGTAGGGCAAAAACTCGGAAACAAAAGTTGTCCTGAATTTTCATTAGATTGAAAAAATGCTACCTTTGATACATTTTTACCATGATAATTTTTGAGAAAATCTCTCTTTTTATTTGGCCACTAAAGTTACGACCCCTAGCGGCCAATTTAGAAATTTGAAAGTAATTTCCAGCAATTTCTCATGGCCACTTTTACTAAAAAAAAAATTCCGCCAACCATACGACTTACACTTTCTGAGATACGGCCGATAGCCATTCTTAGTAGGACATCCGGTATATAGTTTAGATTTTTTAAGCAATAAAAAAAAAATAAATATGGGCACTTTGGACAAAATTTTGTTTCTGCTTTTATTAATTATTTATCAATTAAAATTCTTGAAACCGAGAACTGTAGGTATGTAATTGTTTCTAACGGACGGGTATTTGATCACTTTTTCAATAAATACCGCGCGAGCAAAAATTATTTGCATCAAAGAGGGCCTTGCATCTAAGGACGTAATGCTAAGCCGTAGAGCTTAATACCTGTTGGGTGTCAGTAACTACCTGAATTAACAATCAATCAGTTATTCCGTCCTCTTTGACAGTTGTTACAAGTAATTTGATTCATCGCTAATTTTTTCAATTTCTTGAACAATTCACACAATTGGCTTTACGGAACAGCACAAAACATTCATGGTTAAAGCGTATTTTCGAAACGGGGTTAGAGTAAATGGTGAGTGCAATACAGTCCGGGTTTGTGCATGGACGATTTTCACGAATATTTTCCTAACATTGCTTTTATTGCTGGGGATTTTTAACCTAGATTTGGTTAGATATATCGTCACCATATCATTGTGATCTAAACCAAGCCCTACATTTTTTAATCCAAGCCCTCTTTGATGCAAATAATTTTTGCTCGCACGGTATGAAAGGAAACGAAATATTTTATCAAAAATGAAATGGCGGAGGCGTCACTAGCTCTAGCTCTTAAAAAAAGCAACAAATGCAATAATACTATGGATACTTAATAATATTTATACCTAATTAGTGATGGCTAAACTATAAGAAGGGGGGGGGGATCTCCTCCCCCTTGAACCTACATAACAATAGAATTAATCAAATTATTGGTAACATTGAATCTACCGCTGTACTATCCAAAAAACAAAAAGCTAACATTTTTGCTTTTCATTTTTTACAAAACTGGAAACTAAACACAATTTTCGTGTTTACAAATGCGATTAGAGAAATAAATTATTCAAATAAGTGTGAATAGTATACAAGGCAAGACAATAAAAACCGTAGTGTGTTTATACAATTATTCATAGTCATCGCCTTTTCTAATTTGTCAGCATATTGCGCGTATAAAACTTGTGGCCAAAGGTACTATCCAAAAAACAAAAAGCTAACATTTTTGTTTTTCATTTTTTATAAAATTGGAAACTAAACACAATTTTCGTGTTTACAAATGCGATTAGAGAAATAAAATATTCAAATAAGTGTGAATAGTATACAAGGCAAGTCAATAAATGCCGTAGTGTGTTTATATAATTATTCATAGTCATCACCTTTTCTAATTTGTCATTGTCAGCATATTGCGCGTATAAAACTTGTGGCCAAAGATACTATCCAAAAAACAAAAAGCTAACATTTTTGTTTTTCATTTTTTATAAAACTGGAAACTAAACACACTTTTCGTGTTTACAAATGCGATTAGAGAAATAGAATATTCAAATAAGTGTGAATATTATACAAGGCAAGACAATAAATACCGTAGTGTGTTTATACAATTATTCATAGTCATCGCCTTTTCTAATTTGTCAGCATATTGCGCGTATAAAACTTGTGGCCAAAGGGGCCGCATGTTTGCAGTGTATTTATCACCGGGACCCCTGATTGTGCCATTGTCATGATAATTTAATATCGTAATACATTTAACGACACCCTAATTTAACCCTCACAGAAGAACTAACGGGCATAAAGAAGGAAATAAGAGGGGTGGTATAAAGAGGATTTTACTCCAGTCGTGAAATGTTTTCGGGACCAGTGTACTTGTTTCAATAATAGATTGCACTTGCAGTTAATCATCTGTTAAATATGTCCAATTTGGCAATGGTTTAATAGAACGAATTAAAATTATGATCCATTATAGAGATTGCTTTACTTCTAAGGGTTGCACTTTTGAATACAAGTAATAAATTTATTTCGCTATAGTTTTGTTTACTGTTTAGGCCCCCAGCCCAGTTTTAAAAATATTTTATACTTTACAGTTTTACGTCATCGGGGGCGGGTTTAGGTAGGGCCTCCCCCTGGATATTTGCATAAATGTTTTGAAAATAATAATTGTGTAAACGTTAATATATTTTATACCATTTTAAAATATTTGCCATTTATATAGGTAGGTAGGTACTTATACAGGGTGTTTTTTTAAGGTCGACGAGCGGCCATATCTCGGGAACTACTAGGCATAGAAACTCAGGAAAACAAAAATGATAATTAAAGTGGCCATGAGAAAATTCTGAAAATAATTTTTAAGTTCCGCATTTTGCCGCAAGAGGGCGTAATTGAAAAGTAAATTTTAAAATTTTACATAACTCCGAAAATTCCACATTAAGGTATATGTTTGATAACACCATTTTAAAGCTTGGACAATTATACATCATTTTGGTCTTATGCTCATTGGCGTACCGACTTTAATAAGAGTAGGGGAAGCTGTTGAAAGTGTAATCATTTAAATCGCTGTAACTTATAAACGACTTATCCGATTTTAGCAAACTAAATACTGTTTGGAAGAGAAATGTTTACACTTTCACCAATCGTATTTAGTTGTCCATAATGGTTCTAAAAAAAATGCTAGAGGGCGCAATTTGCAATAACAATACATTTTTTTTATTTTACTCCGAAAAAATAAATCATACGGTATACATATGGCATCATAATCGGAAAGTAGATGAAATTTGCAAGAAAAGATGTGAAGACCGCAGTTCGATATTCTTGTTCGTTTCAGAGTTATCGCCAAAATAATAATTATTAATACATATAGCGCCCTCTAGCAATTTTATTAGAAAATATCGTATACCTTGGATACGACAATTGAAGGTACTTCCAAACAAGCTTAAATTTAGTAAAATCGGATAAGTCGTTCAGAAGTTACAGCGATTTTAATGTTTACACTTTCAATAGCTTCTCCCACTCTTATCAAGTGAAAAAGTAAACATTAAAATCGCTGTAACTTCTAAACGACTTATCCGATTTTACTAAATTTAAGCTTGTCGTATCTAATGGTACAAGATAGTTTATAATAAAATTGCTAGAGGGCGCTATTTGTATTAATAATTATTATTTTGGCGATAACTCTGAAACGAACAAGGATATCGAACTGCGGTCTTCACATCTTTTCTTGCAAATTTCATCTACTTTCCGATTATGATGCCATAGGTATACCGTATGATTTATTTTTTCGGAGTAAAATCAAAAAATATATTGTTATTGTAAATTGCGCCCTCTAGCATTTTTTTTAGAACTATTATGGACAACTAAATAAGATTGGTGAAAGTGCATACATTTCTCTTCCAAACAGTCTTTAGTTTGCTAAAATCGGATAAGTCGTTTATAAGTGACAGCGATTTAAATGATTACACTTTCAACAGCTTCCCCCACTCTTATTAAAGTCGGTACGCCAATGAGCATAACACCAAAATTATGCATAATTGTCCACGCTTTAAAATGGTGTTATCAAACATATACCTTAATGTGGAATTTTCGGAGTTATGTAAAATTTTAAAAATTACTTTTTAATTACGCCCTCTTGCGGCAAAATGCGGAACTTAAAAATTATTTCCAGAATTTTCTCATGGCCACTTTAATTATCATTTGTCTTTTCCTGAGTTTCTATGACCAGTAGTTTCCGAGATATAGCCGCTCGTCGACCTTAAAAAAAAACACCCTGTACAGTGTGTATCAGCCAAATGGAATAAATTCGATAATAAATACATGGGGGCGTGTTCAAAAAAACGCTCGGACACGTCGATTGGTATTTCTATTTGCGCATTTTTTCAATTAAAATTTATTATACAGGGTGGTGTCATGTAACAGTGGCCAATACCAACTTTCTTATTTTAAATACAACACCCTATACATACAGCGTGTCCAGAAACCATCGTAACTAATGGAATATTTTTTATTTTTGACTTTACGAAAAAAATTTACTATTCTGCTTGTTAATAAAATAACACTGCCATTCGAATGGCGACTTAGCTTTAAAGAAAGGAACTGTGGCGAAAAGTTTTTTCCTGATTCCATAGTTTCTCTAATTAGCTCACAGATTTTTTCAGAAAAGGGCGGGCAAGATTTTAAAAAGCGATATTCATTCTCGTTTACCTACCTATTAGGTCTAGCACGCCTTGGAAAATAAAACTAAATGAAACTATGACAACTAATTATTATATTTGTCGAGGCGGACAGTTTGGTTTCTTTTTTATTAAATACGGTGCTTAAATTTACGATGGAGGAAAAATTTGAAATAGTATTAATTGCATGTCGGGGACCACTACAATACGTACAGAGAGGCTGCTCAAATTTTTAATGCAAGATATCCAAATAAAATGATTAGCCATGTGACGGTTGGAGATATTTTTAATAAATTTCAAAATACCGGGTCTGTAAGTAATAAATTATCCGACAAGCACCAGGTTTGGCTTACGGAGGAAGGTACCCAATTAGAGGTTTAGCAAGCTGTGGAAAATCTGAAAATATTATTGAGAAATATTTCAGAAACTGTTCCACGCCCTGTTACAACTTCCACTGCCCAAGTTATTTTAAGGAAAAATAATTTTTACCCATAAAAACCAAAATTTCTTCACAAACTACATACATCCTAGAGATTTTGATTCACGATTTTTGTTTTGCTCCTGATTTCAAGGTGAGGTAGAAGATGACCCATTTTTCGCAAGAAAAATTTATTTTTAGATGAGGTAGGCTTGCCAGAAGTACCCCTTTTGGGGGTACAATACCCCTTTTTGTAATTATGTTTTTTAAAGTACCCCTTTTTGAAAAACCTAAAAGGGGTACCGAAAATACCCCATTTTAGGCCGCTCGGACATTTTTATCAAGAGCAAAGTTATTCCTCCTCCCATATTCGTTGGAATGGAAGCCACGCCGATTTAGGATTCACGCGTCAAATCGTCAATCATCTTCTGTGTAAATCAAGCGTCGAGCGAACTTGCACAATTCCCGAAAATTTCCGAATTTTTTTTAAGCATTTTTATGGTTTGTTACACTGTTTTTGTGGTTTTCTGGAGGATTCTGTGTTGTGTATTTTATTTTCCTAATAAAAAATCAAGCACAAACATTGAAAAAAGGGCGTGGCACCAAAAAATTTCCGAAGTTTTTCTCCTTTAATTACCCCCCCCCCCCCATAACTAAGAGCTGTATACGCGCCTGCTCGCATGTAGATAAGTACCCCTTTTTCCAAATTTATATCTGGCAAGCCTAAGATGAGGCGATGTTCACCACAAATAGTGTGTTCTCAAAACTGTAGGTGGTGGAGTGATGAGAATCCCCACTTTGTAATTGAGTGTCGTGACCAGTATTCCTTCAAGACAAATGTAGGGCTTCAAGACAAATTGTAGGGCCGTACTTTTTTTGAGAATATATTACTGGCGAAATTTACTTGAACTTTTTGGATCTGAATTATTTAAATTTTTTATGGACTACCACTGAATATAAGACACACACTTTGGTTTCAACATGACGGTGCTCCATGTCACAGCTCTGCAAGAACGACATAATTCTTACACCGATCATTTCCACATAAGTGGATTGGACGCAGGTCAGAATTTGCTTGGCCACCAAGGTCACCAGATCGAACACCTTTGGATTTTTTTATGGGGATTCTTTAAACAAAAAGTTTATACCTACAGACGTTTTGAAACCATAGATCATTTAGAGTTCACGACGTACAACCGTATGGAAAAAAATGGTTAACACGTTGAAATTTAGTGTATTATTCATTATTGTACTTTGTAAATAAAATTATTAAATATAGTTTTCCACCTACGGTATTAATATTTTTTACTTTCTTAACACCCCGTATATGCTGGCTCAAAATTTTTGATTTGGGTGTTATTTTATCAATAAGCAGAACTTTTTATGAAGAGTGCCTTTTTTTCGTAAAGTCAAAAATAAAAAAGTTTCCCATATGTTAAGATGGTTTCTGGATACGCTGTATATTATTCAATTTTTGGATTTTTTAGAAAATTTGAGACATATTTCATGTACAATTTTCTATACCTATCTTCAACTGCTTCGAAAATATATAATAAAGTGTCTTCATATTTATTGTGTTCCAGCGTTTGTTTTTACTGATATGAAATAAAAAAAGGTATAAATAGTTTTGTTTACTTTTGTTTAAAATTCCTGACCTCAGCAAATTGTTGTCTGTCTGCATGACAGTGTTATAGTCGTTTGAACCTCGTTAACTGCATATCAGAAAAATGGTTTATTTAACAGAAATGCACAAAATAACAATTCCACAGATGATTTCACGCTTATTTTATGAAAAATTTCCAAATTTGCCGCCCGAGTTGCCGCCTATAAATTAGTAAAATAGAAAAGCGGTTTCGCCAGCTTGGACATGTAAAGCAAATAAAAAAAGTAGCTGCCAATGCAATAAGTGATGATACCAAATTAGATATTATGCTTGAGTTTGAGGAAAACCCACATACTTCTAGTCGAAAAACAGCCCCAATGTTCGATATTTATTAGCCATTCATGGATTATTCGAACATTACAAGAAAATAAAATGTATCCCTAAGAAAAGTTTATTAAGATACCCAATTAGAGGTTTTACAAGCTGTGGAGAATCTCAAAATTTTATTGAGAAATATTTCAGAAACTGTTCCACGCCCTGTTACAACGTCCACTGCCCAAGTTATTTTAAGGAAAAATGTACATATGTCCTAAACGGCTTAAATTTTTTGCTACAGGGTGTTGAATTTTTTCTATCGTAATGCGTTTTTTGTAATATCTCCGAAAGTTCTTTAGATAATATTTTTAATTTTGGCATGTGCTAATAGGACATAAAACCACATGATTTAGTTGTAAAAGTAATTTTTTTGTCCCATCAGTGGCGTCCCTGCAAACATATCCTCTGATATTTTTTAGAAAAAAAGTGGTACACCACTGATATTTTTTTTATGTGGATATTATTTCTGATTAGCCTGGTCAATTCTAGATAAAAATGTTCCCGATCTTAATTAAAATAAGTAAATTAAATTAGCTCTACTATTTATCATTATATTAACATTGATAATGCAAAATTTTATTTTATAAGAATTGTGTTGGAACTTACCACCTACACCTAATAGGCATGCTTTCGCCGTATTTGCATCGAATAGCGCACTCGTTCAAATATTCCAGGCGAATTCCGTATTGTTTCACAGAAGGCAATTATTTGCTCCCTTAAATTTTCTAAAGTGTTAATGGGAGTTTTACACTAGAGTTTTAAGATGACCCACAAGAAAAAATCCAAACTATTGAGATCAGGGGATCTTGCTGGCCATTGTTAAGCTCCTCCGCGACCTATCCAACGATTCGGATAAACTGCATCTAAATGGTCGCGAACGATTATACTGAAATGAGCGGGAGCTCCATCATGCATGTACCACATTTGATTCCTTAGCGCATAATATGATACATCTTCAAGTAACACAGGTAGTTCTTCTTGGTGGAACACATGGAAAAATGTCGGTGGCGTATAGGGTGGTCAGATAGTGGGGCTAATAAATAAAGTATGCCAAAATATTAAAAAGAAATTTGAAGAATAACAAAGAGCCTACAACGTCAAACTATTTTTGATTCTCCAGGGTGCCCTAATAATAAAAAAGAGAAAAAGAACTCTTTTCATTAAATGCAATAAAAAAATTTAAACAAAATTAATTTTTTAAAATTGTTTTGGTCTCAACCTGAAAAGTTTCTTGGGACGCTTATGATTTCTAATCAAATGTACTTACCTACTGACCTTTTATTTGCGGTATGTGTTATGTAACTTTTATGTAACTGTCACATCGCTAAAATTTAAAAAACTCACGAAGAAGAAAAAAGAATTAACGATTAGATACTACATGATGTATGGAAAATAATTTAAAATATATTTCTGATTCCTCCGGAGTCATTTCCTGGGCCCGATTGAGCGCCCCTAATGTTGGCAATTTATACGCATTGTGCCTGCTAGCATATCGCCATATATCAGAAAGCAATCTCCAGAAGACTTTCAAAACATTCTGCTCAATGTTTTTACCTGATTTACAGCCAGAATTGAACGTATTCGAATATTATGTTAGGGGTTTCAGTAAACTGTTGCAAGATTTTATAAAAATAATTTTACCTTTAAAAATATATTTTTTGGAGTTTAAATCTAGTATGAAAATTAAATATTTTTTTAACATCGCACTAGACATTAGAAAAATTCAGACTTTAAAAAAATAAAAAAAAAAAGGTATTATAGCGTGTAGGCGACAACAATTGATATTTGAAGCAATTATTAATATATACCGTGCGAGCAAAAGTTATTTGCATCAAAGAGGGCTTGAATTAAAAAACGTAGGGCTTGGTTTAGATCACAATGATATGGGGACGATATATCTAACCAAATCTAGGTTGAAATTTTGTCACAAATTAATTTTTGTTGTTTACAAAATCAACAAAGTAAGAATATACAGAAAGAAAAAAAAAATACATGTATTCTGAGAATTCACATAACCGGAGAGGTGGAACCAGGCTTCATCCGAAAAGATGTCAGGTCTAATAAATCATTTCTTTCCAATAAATTTTGGTTAAACCATTGAGAGTAATTCCTGCGTCTTTCAAAATCTGCGGCTTGTATTTCTTGGGATACTGGCAATTTACAAGGAAATAAATTTTATCTGCTTCTTAAGAATAATAGTCCTGCATGTTCCATAAGATCTTCCCACTTCTTGGAACGGGCGTCTTATACCATTTGTTGGCGTATTTTGCATTATTTCACGAACGTTTGCCACAAGTTCTTCTGTTCTTACAGATGGTCTTCCTGTTCCTTTTTTGTGTTGTATAGAACCTGTTTCCCTAAACACAGCCACGGTTCTTTTCAGGCAATGATAAAAATCCCCAGCAATAAAAGCAACGTTAGGAAAATGTTCGTGAAAATCGTCCATGCACAAACCCGGATTGTATTGCCACTCACCATTTACTCTAACCCCGTTTTGAAAATATCCTTCAACCATGCATGTTTTGTGCTGTTCCGTAAAGCCCATTGTGTGAATTGTTCAAGAAATTGAAAAAATTAGCGATGAATCAAATTACTTGTAACGATCGACTGTCAAAGATGACGGAATAACTGATTGATTGTTAATTCAGGTAGTTAGTGACACCCAACAGGTAATAAGCTCTACGGCTAAGCATTACGTCCTTAGATGCAAGGCCCTCTTTGATGCAAATAATTTTTGCTCGTACGGTATTTATAAAAAATAGGTCAAGTAAAAAAAAATTGTTCTTTAAACGTTGATAATGTAGTAGTTTAGGATACGGTCGAGATAGTAAATAGTTTAAATAAAAACTTTACACAAGTAGGAGAAAGCAATGTTACTGAAATTGAAACTGAAATTAATTCACTACCAAATTTTTCAAAAAATAAAATTGTAAAAACAGTATGTTTTTGGATGCTACGGACGGACTATAGGATTTACGAAATTATACAGGGGCCCAAGGTTGATTCTGCACCAGGTTACGATCAAATTTCGGTTTTGAATATTAATAATTTAAAAGCAGATATAGTAGTACCTACCTACCTATTTTGAAAAAATTAACTGATAATATCCTTTCCACAAGAATTAAAACCTAGTAGATTTAACCCAATATATAAGAGTGGAAAAAACTGTGTGAATAATTACAGGCCAATATCTGTGGTAAGTATACTATCAAAAATTGTCAAAAAAATAATAAAAAACGCAGGTTACATTTTATAGAAAAATATATTCCAGTAGATGAGTTCCAGTATGGTTTCGTTATGAATAGTAGTACGTTAAGTGCCACAGTAGATCTTGTGAACCATATATCCCGAGCTTTAGATAACAAACAAATAGTAGTGGCCGTGTTTGTGGACCTAAAGAAAGCGTTTGATATTGTAAGTTTTGACATATTGTTGGACAAGCTACAGACAATGGGGTTTAAAGGTAACATTCATAAATTAATTCAAACATAGCTTTGTGATAGAGAGCAGTATGTCGGGCATAATAAAGTGTGTAGTAATGTAATAACAAATACATATGGGATACCACAGGGGTCTGTCCTTGGTCTCCTGCTCTATTCCTTCTATATATGTACTAAATTTAAAGTATGCAAATCTTCAGGCTCGATACTTCACCTTTGCCGATGACACTAGGTTAGTATAATATACAGGATTAGAGGCAGAAATTGCTTTCTAATAAGATTAAAATAAATATTGAAAAACAAAATACATGCTGTTTAAACAAAGAAATAAAATATTGGAAAAAAATAATAAAATATTAGGAAACATGGATATTAAAATCAAAGGTTTACAAAGTTACTCGAAATTTGCTTTGCTAAGTTGTGTTAAATAATATTTTTCCTAAAGAAATTGACATATTATGTCCAATAGCATGGAGCCTGAGAGCTCAAACATGAAGTTTGCATCAGGCTAAACCGGGAGAGGTGGCAAACATAATAGTAATATATAATACCAAACATTACATACAATACTGATGTGGAAGGACGAATACAACAATAAGTTCACAATCTTAACAGGACCTATTATTTGTGACACTGCAGTGCTGTGTTGTTCAGAGTAGTTATTTTTCTGCTTTTGGCATACGAAGAAGAAAGACAGACATATTTTGGAGCTGGTAGAGCAAGGAAGATGTTAGTCAGCCGGTCATAGTTTTGTTTACTTTCGTATTTTGTGCCATTACGTAACCTTTCCTATTAAAACAAACATATATTCTCTAGAATTCGTAGGATAGATCTTTTTCTGTGGGATAAATGACATCTAGATCGGAAATATCGTGTTGCCCGTAAAAATTGTTGTTTCTTCTTCAGTTCTGAAAATCGATGTATTTACTTTCAAGGATTTAAGGGTAATTTGTGGCAATTTTAGTGATTTAAAAAAACTGTTTTTTTTTTAAGTTTCTGTGCATTTATTTAAAAAAAAACACCTGCATAGGTACTATTCGTCAATGCCTCCCTGAACAGCCCTTCCAAAATTAGATACTAATTTTTTTTAAATAATTGCAAGGTTCCGAAAGTTACCATAGGTTTTTTTATACTTGATTGACCTTGAGAACTGTGCCCTTAACCAAAAATAATACAACGATTTATTATAAAAATATATATTTATATATTATCTAATAAGAAAAATAACTAGTTTAGTCCTACTGTCCTTTAACAAGTATGGTGTTATTTATTTAATAAACCGTTATCTCTATTTTGCTTATTAAATTCCAAATTTTTAGAAATCTCTTATTGAATTCGAATATTAAAATAAGTTTTTAATATATTAAGTGTAATAATATAGAGCATTTGTTTTCGCAGTACCGTCTTTACTACTCAAGATCCCAAGCGCTAATGAATAACAAAAGGACAACAAACAACAAACGCCGTATTAAAACGTTGAGCGGATTTGTACCGGTTATGAAATTAATCACCTACTAATCACCCAAGGATTTGTCCGCTTCTGGTCACAACTGGATCTGTCCTGTTATGTTATGAATTGTCATCAGGATTTATCCGGTTTTGAAACTCACCTAAAACTTTAGTGTACATTTTTACTGGGATTTATCCATTTATGTTTTTCATTCCTATACGGGTTGGTAGGCAAGTTTAGTACGATCGCAGCGCCACCAAAAGCCGCGAAATTTTAAAAATTGGATCTGTCCGGTTTTGAAACTAGACGCCTCAGATGACATCTAGATAGACTGGAAAATATCGTGTTACCAGTAAAAATTGTTGTTTTTACTTCGGTTCTAAAAATTGACGTGTTTACTTTCAAGGATTTTAAGGTAAATTGTGGCAATTTTAGTGGTTTCAAAAAACTGCTTTTTTTTAAATTTCTGTGCATTTATTAAAAAAAAAAACACTCGCATTCGTCAATGCCTCCCTGAATAGCCCTTCCAAAATTAGATACTTTTTTTTTTAAATAATTGCAAGTCTCCGGTAGTTACCATAGGTCATTTATACATGATTGACTATGAGAACTGTGCCCTTAACCAAAAATAATACAATGATTAAAAGAATAAAAAAAATAACTAGTTTAGTCCTACTGTCCTTTAACAAGTATGGTTTTATTTAATAAACTTTTATCTCTATTTTGCCTATTAAATTCCAAATTTTTAGAAATCTCTTATTAAATTCGAGTATTGAAATAAGTTTTTAATATATTAAGTGTAATTAACGTTGAAGAATGGCCATCTACTACTGGTGTGTCTTCGTACAGATGATTGTAAAAATTCTCATAAACCGTAATGGGAAGATAACGCATTGTATTAGAAATGAATTCGTTAAGTAAATTATTAAGATTTTTATTAAATAGGTTTGTAGTTTTCTTAAAAATCCTAAAATATTTTTTGCCAATCTAACCTGTTTAAAAGAATAATGACTTTTTGTTGTTAAAGAGCAATTTTCATAATAGCCCTGTTAGAATTAAATTAGTAGGCATCGGCATTAGAAACCGCAAAGTCTGATGATGCCCGAAAGGGCAAAATACGTATAACCCTTTTATATGTTATTATACAGTTTCGAGACCGAGTCTTGTGTCTTTTTCAATTATAAAAGAACATTGAGATTTTTTTCATTACGCGTTAAAGAGTTGCAGAGTTTGCATTATACTGCTTTACAGTACCTCTTCTCATCCCCTGTTTCATATTTTGCCAGAAATTTTAAAAGATCAACAAAAAGTATTAGGCTACAGAATCCAGAAAAACTCATAGACATTTACCTTTAGATACGTATACAGCTTATCTACTGCGCCAACAAAAGTTACGTTTTATGGGTGAAAAAATACGCCAGAGCGCACGGCTCCCAGTCAGCTGCCTACCCTCCCAGCAGCATCGGGCATGCGTACAAACCTTTTGTTATCGGTCTGTCTTTCTTTAGCTACATGCTCAAAATACGCTCCAGAACCGGCTCCGCGCCATTTTTGTTGTTGTGTTTTAAGGTGTCTCTGTGGGTTCCTTGTAGTTTTCTTTGCTATTGTGGTTTGTGGGTGTCTAATATTTACGGATTTCTAGTTTTTGTGTAGTTTAGTGAATTGTGTTTGTGCTTTTAGTGACTCTGATACTCAAATTGGAATATAAACAATGACTAAATAGGGGTAAAATAATGGGTATTTCGTATTTTCAGTAAGTATGGAGTAGTGATGTATCTTGATATATAACTTTATTTTATTATGATCAATTGAAACATATCAAACTAGGCCTAGGCAACACAAGCAAGGTATAAAAATAAAGAGAAACACACACCGAGACAGATTATCCCGATGCATGTTGTGGTATATTTTATTTGCAGCCCTGCAATCTAATTAGGTATGCCAATTTTTCGGGTAATATATTGCTTTAGAATGTTTAAAAGACACTTTTCTCTATACTTATATTATATAAAAGAAAAGTAAATACCTAGGTATGTTAATATTGATCCAAGGGTGAAAGTATTCCACGGGTCAAGTTCTCGGGCAAAAATCAAGTTCAAATTCTTGAACAGGAAATTGTGCTTGAAAATGTTTTACAAGTACCCAACTTTTTGCCAAACTGTAAAAATCAATACAAGTTATATACCAACTAATATTTGACTTGGGGTTAGGTACGCGATAACATCGATGATTGGTTATTTTGGTGGTTTTGTTTGTTTTTTATATTCGATTATATAAGACTAGTTTAATAGACTTGTTCTCTACCTTTTCGAACTGAAAACACGACGACGAATAATTTTTAAACAAATTTTAGAAACAAACCCTTAAAAACAATTTTCTATCCTCAAAATCTGATAGGTTTGCAACTAGGTACTAAAAATGCCAAAAATCACTACCTTATTTGCCAACAAAAAATTGAGAAGAAATTCCAATTTTTTGGCAAGAATTTGGGACAAATTTTAACTGTTTACACGTAAAAATAAATTGAATGTCAACTTAATTTCTTGAGTAAGAACTTAAATTTTTAATCCCGGACCTGTCTATTTTCCCATTAGTCAAATGATAATGTTGCAGTGCGCATTTCTACTCGTGTGTAGCTTTGTTTACATGCGCGAGGCCATAAATTTGCCACTTTCGTAATTATTGTTTGCTTATCTTTATTTTTTTTATTAACAAATTCCCAACGAACTTTAAAAGTCCATTACAGGGAATATATATTATAAACAATAACAAACTTAAAAATTAACAATTTTTTATAATAATACATATATATAGTCGGATCTGGTCTTATCGTGCGGGTCATACGATTCAAGAAAGACATACTCTCAGTTTTTGTTTTCTTTACTTGCGTTTAATTTTACCCTCTAAATAAAATACGTAAGATAAATGAGACAGACTTATTCCATTTTGACATGAAAAAAAAGGATATGTATTTACTTTCCAGCGATTCTAAAAAAGCTTATAATGGCACCAGCTACGTTTTATTTTAAATATGCCAGTTTTGTGACTTTGACAGTTTGTGACAAAATGAAACAATTTTCTGGGTTTTTGCATCCCCAATCAAAAAAAATGGTACTTAATCTGATAAACTATTTCGAAAATGAAAGAAAAAGTGGAAATTCGCCAACCAATATTCAGGAAACAGTAGCCAAAGCACTGGGAATTAGTTTAAGGACTGTGCAGAAAATTGTGCATGAAACAAAACATAACATAATACCCAGAAAATATTAAAAAGTGTAAACGAAGAAAGCCAAAGACTGAGGATTTAAGCGAAAATATTAAAATGGAAATTCGAAATGTGATTTACGATTTATACAAATCAAAAACCAATGTAACTCTTCCAGTTTTACAAAAAACATTAAAAATTCGGGGTGTTTTGGAAATTGGACTTGAAGCGTTATCAAAATGAATAAAAAATTTAGGTTTTCGCTATAAAAAAGACTGTAACCGAAGATTTTTATGTGAGCAGCCACAGATAGTGAGTCAGCGTGTTCAGTTTTTAAAAAAATATACGGACAATTACAAATCGAAATTTAGAAAAGTGGTATTTTTAGACGGAACGTGGATATTTTCGAATGGAAGTGGTTCAAAATCTTGGCAAGATGAGTCTGTAAAAAGTGTTAAAAGGAAAAAGGGTGCGGTACGGGAAAGCGTTTTATTATTTTGCATGCCGGTTCTGCAACAGGATATGTTGCAGGTGCGAGTTTAATTTTTTCTTCAACATCAAAAAGTGCTGACTATCATGATAATATGAATTGCGAAATGTTTGAAAAATGGTTAAAAGTTCAATTGATACCAAATTTGGATGCTCCGTCTTTAATTGTATTAGATAATGCATCATATCATTTAAGAATTTTAAATAAACAGCCTACTTCATCTTGGAGGAAAAGTGATATTTATGAGTGGCTGGAAAAACACAACCAAAATCCTTTACCAAATATGCTTAAATCGGAACTCCTATCAATAGCAAAGTCTCTTAAAAAACCCAAAATATACGCGGTAGATGAAATACTGCGTGACTATGGTCATGAGGTTCTACGACTGCCGCCATATGATTGCCAGTTTAACGCAATAGAATTAATATGGGCTGGTGCAAAGTCTTATTATGAAAAACATGTAGGTGATGGTCTTAAATCCGACCAAGTACAAATAGTTTGGCAAGATTCGTTAGATCATATTACACAAGAGTACTGGAAGAAATCGGTGGAACATACAGAAATATTAATAAGGGATTGGTGGGATCGAGAACAAGTACGCGTCGAAGTAGCGCGATAATTGCTCCATTCGAAGACGACGAGGACTTTTCAGATTTTATAAGTGACGATGAGAGTTTTTAGGCTATAATTATAAACGGTGTTTTTCGTTTACATTTTTTAGTATTCTTGGGTATTATATTATGCTTTTTTTTCATGCACATTATTCTGCATAGTCCTTAAACTAATTCCCAGTGTTTTCATTACGGTTTCCTGCATATTGGTTTGCTAATTTCCATTTTTTCTTTCATTATTGAAATAGTTTATCAGACTAAATGCCATTGTATTTTTAGGTTTTAGTAGTAAAATTGTTAAAATAAATTGCACTGTTTATTATTGTCGTTTTTAATTAAAGGGTACAGTAGGTATATAATTAACAATTATATAATTTTTTTGTAACTTTTTCAACTCCCCTGTACATAATTTTTACAGTGGCTATCTTTGCGATAGCTAAAATAATGAAACTATTTTTCCTTCCTTCGGTATATTTGTAAATAATCTCACAACATTTTGATAGCCTCTGTGTTGTCTGATTTGACGCATATGATCAGTGACCTTTGGACCCGCACGTTAAGACCAGATCTGACTATATATATTTAACGAAATTAATAAAAAAGTCAAATATTATTATTTATTTTGTTAAAAAATACAATTATTTAATATGATTTTTAAATAGTACTAATTTTTTAATGTTTTTATATTTATTTGGTAGGTTATTATGGATCATAATTCCATTGTATAATAATGATCGTATACCGAAATTACTTCTAATATCTACTGCCAAAAGAGTTTCAGTTTGCCGGGTATGATGATTATGTAAAGTATTAATTTTTTTAAATATGATTTTTGATGAATGGTTATTGAATGAATAATAACACATATTTTTAATTTATATAAATTTTCTAAGTTTAAATATCCCAGTGGTTTGTACAACTTTATTGTGGGTTCCAAGAAGGGAAGCTTGTATACCGGGTGTTTCTCAAAAGACGTTCACCCCTATAACCAGGGCCGATCCTAGCAGATGTGCGGCGCGTGCACCGCACGCGGGCGGCCAAACCAAGGCCGCAGATAGTTCTGTCAATCAAGCAAAACTTTTTACGAATTTCTCGAAATAAAAATAAAGTGACATTTATCAAACTATTAAAAGTCTTGAAACATTTAAGTTTTTGTGTTCAATTTTAATTTGGCATGATTTATTATCAAGAATTGATGTATTAAGTAAAATGCTTCAAAATCCTAAATTAAACATCGCGGAATGCATTAAAGGCTTAGATAATCTTAAAAAATATTTAGTTTCCCAAAGATCTGACGATAATTTTAAAATATTTGTCGATTCAGCAACAACACTTGCTAGAGATTTAGGTATTGATCCCTAATTTCCCATCTCGAAGCTCAGAAAAAAAGTTCGTTTATTTGATTACGAGGGCAGTGATGAACCAGTTTTAAATCCCATCCTGCAATTCAAGATTGCTTTCTATTTTGCAGTTCTTGATTACGCGATCTCTTCGATAAATAAAAGATTTACCTTAATATCTGAGTGCTGCTGAAGGATTCAAAGGTCATTATACCTTTATTACCTAGTGTATGTTTCAAACAGGTTAAAGTTAAATTATACTGGATAAAACATTAAAATTTAATAAAAATAGCTGTCACAATATTAAATATTTTAATCAGAACGGACAAAAAAAAAATCACTCGTTCCAAAAATCGTATAAAAAAAGCTATGTTCCATTTAAAAAACACCTTATCCATAGCGTAACTATTTTGTTTCTGGTTCAAATAAATTTTTGGTTTCATTTTTGAATTCTGCAGGAAAAAGTACATCGATTGGCTATTTTGGATTTTTCTTTAAATACAAGGAAGCTCAAAAAGGAGCCCCTGTTCAGTCCTCGTTGGAAGACCCTGTACATGTAGATGAGTTTATAACGTCAACGTTAAGTATTACTCAAAATAGGAAAAATTCTTTAGAGGGGCGGCATAATAGGTCTTTGCACGCGGGCGGCCGACACCCTAGGATCGGCCCTGCCTATAACTTTTCTGTATTTATAGATATTACAATGAAATTTTGAGATTATGCATAAGAGATGAGTCTGCATTTATTGGAATAATTTTCAATTTGTTAGCACTTCCAGTTTGACCGGAAGTAAGCTTGACTTTGATATTTTAAATGGGACATCTTGTATATTTTTACTTATTTGGGTTCAGCATAACATTATGAGTGAAATGACACCTCACTTGTCATTTTTTGACGTGTTATAGCATTTTCATGTTTATTTTTTGTTTTCAATCTAGAGTGCTACAAATTAATTAAATCTGTTAATTTATAGTCAAGTAGTATATGAAAATTAAAATTATGTCATAATAATTGACTTTTTAAGTTTCACATGCGTTTAAAAAATGAAACTTTGTTTTCTTGACGTTTACTCCATTTTTTCAAATGGAACGATGGCGGTTCATTAGGATATTAAAAAAGAGCATTTTTTTTTCCAACAATTTGATACCATACACTCCTATGCTATTTTAAAATTGACACTGAAAAATTTTCCTTAAGTCCCAATCGCAAATTTAAAAGCGTTATGAATTATTGTCTTTTCTAAAAAAATGTAAAGGTGGCTTTGAAAAACAATGGAATGGCGTCGAAAAGAAATATATGGTTTTAAATTAAAAATGTAAAAAAATGCTCGTTTAAAATATCCTAGTGAACCACCATCGTTCCGTTTGGAAAAATGGAGTAAACGTCAAGAAATCAAAATTTCATTTTTTAAACGCTTGTGAAACTTAGAAAGTCAATTATTATGACATAATTTTAATTGTCAATACTACTTGACTATAAATTAACAGATTTAATTAATTTGTAGCACTCTAGATTGAAAATAAAAAATAAACATAAAAATGATATAACACGTCAAAAAATTACAAGTGAGGTGTCATTTCACTCATAATGTTAATATGCTGAACCCAAATAAGTAAAAATATACAAGATGTCCCATTTAAAATATCAAAGTCAAGGTTACTTCCGGTCAAACCGGAGGTGCTAATAAATTGAAACCTATGCCAATAAATGCAGACTCATCTCTTATACATAATCTCAAAATTTCATTTTAATATCTATAAATATAAAAAAGTTATAGGGGTGAACGTCTTTTGAGAAACACCCGGTATACATTTAATAAGTTTATTTTGTAATTTTTAAAGGTTTTATTATTGTAGAGGTAGCAGATCCCCATATTGAAATTAAATATTGCAATTTAGAATAAATTAGAGAATATTAAATATTTTTTAGAAGTGTAATTGGTAAATAATGTCTAATTTTGTAAAAAATTCCAATCAAAGGAGATATCTTTTTTCTAATATATTCGATATGTGTTTTCCAACTTAAATTTTCATCTATATATATAATCCCAAAAGTTTAATAGAATTAGCATATTTTAGGATATATTTTATCTATGGAATAACCTAACCGTTTTTATAAAATAAAATATTTTTATGACAACGTATTTTTCTCCAACACATTAGAGAAGTCAATAACAGCAATTAAAGTTATTTATACGAAGCTCATTCGGCTCGAATATACGCAAATTGAAAGGAAAGGGTAGTGCGGGATTTAGCCCCCGCTCACCGACGCAACCCATGCGGTTACGAGGATTTTCTACGGCTAATTTATACCCCGTTGAACGCCACATGTGTGTTATTTGCTTCCACGATATGTCACATGCTGGCTAAGTTTTATTGCGAGGTCACAATGTTTGTTTTATAAATTTGCAACCTCCTGTCGTTCCTATTTAACGCCTAAACGGTTTCTTTCAATTGGGGGGTGATAAATGATCGGAGCTTTCGAGAGATTAGCTGGTGTAGGATTGTTTTATGTTTCAGTTTTCAGTAAAAACGAAGTAGCCTATTATGGAAAATAAAAAGTTCGTTTTTATACAGGGTGATTCAGGAGGAAAAGGCGATATTTTAGGTACGTATTCGGGGACCCAAATTAAACATAAATGTTCCTTTCAACATGGGTTCTATTTCCGGCCGTTACTGAAATACAGGGCTAACCAATATTTAAATTAAAATTTTTATTAAATTATTATTTATAACAAGTAGGCTAGGTTTTGTAGTTTTCAAAAATGCCACCGTTTACTACTAAACACAAGTCACACACATTAATGGATGCGGGTATGTTTCTTATACCGTGCGAGCAAAAATTATTTGCATCAGAGAGGGCTTGGGACGATATATCTAAGCAAATATAGGTTAAAATTTTATCAAATTTATATTATGAATGAAACTAATGAGTAATAAAATAAGTAGACAAATACAAATTTATTTTTGTTGTTTACAAAATTAACAAAGTAAGAATATACAGAAAGAAAAAGAAAAATAATTACATAAATTGCTGAAATTGGCCACCGCCATGCTCCAAGCATAAATTCACACGTCTCTTCATATTTTCGAAAGTGTTGACCAGCTTCTCTGGAGAAATGTTACCTCATTCTTGGATAATCCTTTCTTGTAATTGTTCTAAATTTGCAACTGGTGTTTTAAAAATAGTGTTCTTTAAATATGGAAAAACGAAGTAATCCATAACCGTTAAACAAGGTGATCTAGGTGGGAATTCAATGTCTGATCGAAAACTGATCAATCTATCGTCGAAAAAATTGCGTAAGTAGTTAAGAGTTTGGGCTGCTGTATGGGCGGTTGTACCGTCCTGTTGAAAATATCCAAAACGTAGTTCGTCGTCAAGTTATTGCTCCACAAATGGATTAAAAATATTGTCTCTATACCGCTGTGCTGTAACTGTGTCATGGAAAAATATAGGACCAACAATTCTTCTTCGGGAAACAGCTAACCAGACACCAATTTTTTGAGGGTGCAATGTGGACTCTACAAAAAAATGGGGATTTTCACTACTCCACATGCGTGTATTCTGAGAATTCACCTAACCGGAGAGGTGAGACCAGGCTTCATCCGAAAAAAATGTCAGGTCTAATAAATGATTTCTTTCCACTAAATGTTGGGTAAATCATTAAGAGTAATTCCTGCGTCTTTCAAAATCTGCAGCTTGTATTTCTTGGAATGCTTGCACTTTATAAGGAAATAAATTTAGCCGTTTCTTAAGAATAGCCCTGCATGTTCCATAAGATCTTCCCACTTCTTGGGACAGGCGTCTTATACAATTTGTTGACGTATTTTGCATTATTTTAATGAACGTTTGCAACAAGTTTTTCTGTTCTTACAGATGGTCTTCCTGCTCCTTTTTTGTGTTGTATAGAACCTGTTTCCCTAAACACAGCCACGGTTCTTTTCAGGCCATGATAAAAATCCCCCGCAATAAAAGCAACGTTAGGAAAATGTTCGTGAAAATCGTCCATGCACAAACCAGGATTGTATTGCCACTCACCATTTACTCTAACCCCGTTTCGAAAATACGCTTCAACCATGTATGTTTTGTGCTATTCCGTAAAGCCCATTGTGTGAATTGTTCAATAAATTGGAAAAATTAGCGATGAATCAAATTACTTGTAACGACTGTCAAAGATGACGGAATAACTGATTGATTGTTAATTCAGGTAGTTACTGACACCCAACAGGCTAGGCAGGTATTACGTCCTTAGATGCAAGGCCCTCTTTGATGCAAATAATTTTTGCTCGCACGTTACCTGCTCTGGCTATTTTTTCCTTGGGAATATTCTTTTGTATAAAAGAAACTGTGTGGTATACAGTTTGTCCAATGTTTTATCGTGTGGAAAGCTATACAACAGTGTAACACAAATTTGACTATCATCATTGGGATCTCGTAAAGGGAGAGATGAGGAAAAAATAATTTTACAAAACTGATTTGTGGATAATAGTCCTAATATAATAAATAGTTATAAGGAAACATTTTTACTCATTGGCTAATTTACCGGATATAGTAGGAATAATATTAATAATAATAATAATAATAATAATAATAATAATAATAATAATAATAATAATAATAATAATAAACAAGTTAAACATTGTGCAAAATAAAAATAAAATGAGTAAAGGGGAAAATTATAGCAATAACACTACATTTGTGTCAAATATAATATACCTATAGACAGTGACATTTTTATCATACGACTTAGGTACCTATAATTTTATAATAAATCTCTGGATTAGGTTGGCCATCTGTATTAGGTCCTGATAATAATTTAGAAATAGCTATTATCTGCATTAAGCAAAACATTTTATTGTCTTATCTAGTTTAATAAGAGGGTTTTAATAAAGGATTTAATTTCGATAATTTCACAATAAAATAACAGATTATATTGAGATAAGTAGTATCAATTGTCGCCATTTATTAATTTTGATTTTTATTATTATATGTTTAAGATTAGTAATGGGGTATTTATATTTTATCTTTTTGATTTATACTTTGGTTTAAGCCTGCATATTTAAAAATGTTCTGTTTTTAATACGAATGGATTATATAAAGCATTATATTGGTTAAAAATCACATAACATTTGACTATTTAGGGAGCATTGCACTAGTGAAGGATATTTTACTTAATCACACGCATTTTTTTTTCATTATAAAAATAAGTACAAAGTCCTACTCAATAAAATAATTGCCAGAACAATAAAATTATAAAGGAATGGGCATATCTTTACTATAATAGTCAGCGACCCTCAGGTCTATTGTGGTTTTTATCAAACATATACAGGGTGAGTCGAGAGAAACGGACCAAACTTTAGGAGGGTAATATACACGCAAAAACAATTTGAAAAAACCCATATGTTCTTATTCGATAATCATTTGTTGTCAAGTAATAGCTTAATACCAAATACAAAAAAAATCATATATTAACGGTTTCCTAATCATAGCGTTCTTTTAATAAATGTTCAAAAATACCGCCATTGTCTTCTAAACATTTTCTGCTACGTCTATGTTTTAATTGCTTCATGTCTTTCTTCTTTAAAATTGGCTGCAGTATTTCTAATAAGTCGAATTAGTGCATCCCGAGTGTCCACTTTTACTTTGTACACTTAATTTTTAAACCAGCCCCATAAACAATAATTTAGTGCTGTGAGGTCTGGATATCTTGGAGGCCAATTAATGGGACCACCGCGACCAATCCAACGCCCTGGAAATGTTTCGTCTAAATGTTGCTTGACCTGACGAGCAAAATGTGCAGGAGCTCCATCGTTCTGGTAATAATCCTCTAGTAGTCCTTGTAACTCATGTTATAAAAAATTTAAGTAGTTGTCTCCTGTGAGGCGATTCTCTAAAATGAAAGGGACAATTAAATAGCGATCGAGCATACCACACCACACGTTAACCGAAAACTTATGTTGAAAATTACTTTCAACTGTTGCGTGGGGATTTTCGATTGACCATACATTAGAGTTACGAGTATTATTAATACCGTCACGGGTGACTGTTGCTTCATCTGTAAAAAGTATACGCGATACAACACGATGATTATTTGGTGGATAAATATCCACCGACAAAATTCAATACGTTTAGCATAATCTTCCAATTTTAGGTGCTGTACTCTTTGTACATGGTATGGATATAAGCCTTGCTAGTGGAGTGTGTTTAATACTCTTTTTTGTGGAATGCCTAATTGAGTACCAATTCTTTGTGAGCTGGTCGTTGCATTTTCTTCTACTAAATCAAGAATATTTTCTACTTCTCCTATACCTTGTCGAGTAGCTCGTTCAGATGTAATGTTGGCACTCGCAAGCTTACCATTCTCGCACAAATTGTTAAAAACTCTGATAAACACGTTTCTAGTCGGATGTCTGTGATGTGGATACCGTTGACGATATTCATTAACAGCAGCTGTAGTACTTCCATTACAGAAACCATAAATAAACACCATATTTGCATATCCTTAATTTGAATAAGTATTTATAAAAATAAACATTTAATTACTGCCACAATACACAGACACATTGTCAAGACAACATAGATGTCAAATAGTTTAGAGTCTTGAGCATGGCATACTCTAATTACGTGAAAATTTTGATAAAAGTGGAATGTAGAAAAAAATTTGATGTTGCACTATAACTTGAAAACAATTGAATATCGGATAAGAACATATGGGTTTTTTTACATTGTTTTCGCGTATATAATACACTCCTGAAATTTGGTCCGTTCCTCCCGACTCACCCTGTATATTTTAACGTTCGCATCATATAATAAGAATAGACGTTTTATAAGATTTTATTGAGCGAGACAAAGAGCCAAAAACAATTTCAGGTGACTACCAACACGTATAAGAAAAAGGTTTGTTCAGAATCAACAAAAATTGTATTTAAAATATTTTTGACGTCATAATTAAAACAACGTTTTACTTATTATCCAGAAAACCCCATTTTTTTAAAGTGCTTGTTTGCCTGTATCGATTACGTTATTATGATTGTTATGATCCAAATGGTTTTTAGGGGAATTTTATTGAAACGCGTCGCACTATTTGGTTTACGCCTAATCGTTCTAGTTTGACCCTAATGGTTGTGATCAAGGCCATTTGATATTTAAGGAGTACCTAAGTAAAAGAGAATACAGGCCTGTTCATAAAAATAAAAAATTAGATTTTGACGTTAAACTAGTGGATCAAAAAACAAACCCTAGGGCGGATCCAGAAATTAATCCTGGGGGGGAGGTCAAACAGCGCCAAAGGCGCAAAAATAGCACCGCAGGCGAAATTTTTTATAGGTTTTTAAAGGAAGAAGATAAAACAATTAAAAATATGATAAACCTTATTTGTGCCGAAGCTGAAATGATATCCGCGGGCCGACGATTAGTTGAGAATCTCTTCGGTTCAGAGGAAGTGTCCAATTTTGCGACATCCGTGTGTGATTACTGGCCTTTAATTCAAGAAATTTCAGACATTGATACTCCCGATGAAGGCACCAGACTTGCTTATGAATTAAGAAAACTTATAGTTTGCACTAAGGATTTATTACAAAAGCTTTTAGTCTCGTTATTGCTAATACTAATTCAATGACTACTGAGAGGATTATTTCCCATTACAACAAATTAAAAACGCCAGCAAGAATTTCATTAAATGAAGATACAATGAATGGTAGCCTCTTAGTGTCATTGAATGGAGTTGGAACAGCCCATTTTGATCCAAGACCGGCAATCGCCGAGTTTTTAATAAAAAAAGAACGTAGGTTTAGAGAACCAACTCTTGAAATATACAAAACTAGAGATTTTATTAGTACATATTTTAGAGATAATCCTAAATTATAATCTTATTAATGAAGTTCCTTTTACAATGAAAATGAGTAGGTAACGAGTTCCTTTTCCTTTTAATTTGTGGTATTTTTTATTTTTATGTAGGTACTGTATTGTTTTGGTTTTGCACGACGCCGTAAAATAACAGTGTTTTCAATTTGTAGAAAAAATGTGTACTGGGTTATGAACTCACTCTTTTTGAATCCACAATAGTTTTTACGTATGTTGAAATGTAAACCGCCCAGGGGTGGTCATGACCCCCATGACCCCCCCCCCCTGGATCCGCCCTTGAACAAACCCGAACAAACCAATCTGTATAATCTACAAGCAAACCAAAATAGCAGTGTTGTCTTTTGATGTTTTTGTCACAGACAAAAATGGGTTTATTTTGCCATGTCACTAACTATTAAAAATTATTACAATCTTTTTATTTACACTTGTACCCCTTCATGGACATTTTTGTTTTATCGATGTCGGTCCTTTTTGTCACAAGTCTTTTTTTTTGAGGATGCAATAATATAGGTGATATAAAGTGTGTTAATGTAGCTTCATTAAAATTACACTCCAAAACAGAAAATTTATAATGAACTCTATCGAGTATTTTTTTAATATTTTTTATGGTTTTTCATTAGGGTTTGAAACCCTTTCTAAAGGCCTCTACGCATATAAACTATATATTTACGAACATCCAAATCATTTTATAGAAGACCTGCCTACTTTTCTGTGCCTACTTTTCTGTACTTTAAAATGTATTTATTTGTTTTTTCGAAAGTTAAAACAGAAATATTTTGACCGGCATTTATAGTTGGACTTGCACCCACAGGAACGCAACAGCAATATGGCATTTTCATTATAAAACTTGAAAAACTAAGCCAGGAATTAAAGTCGGCAAGGGAGATGCACTTATTATTTAATATGCATAAAAGAAAATCCGTACAAATGCAAAACCAACATCGAATAAATCCAGCTGATTTTGGTAAGGTCACGCGCCACAAAGTTCATGGAGACGAGACGGGACGGACGGCAGTGTTATGATAAAATGATAATAATATTTCAATCACTTAAAAATATAAAATATTAGATTTTATACCGTGCAAGCAAAAATTATTTGCATTAAAGAGGACCTTGCATCTAAGGACGTAATGCTTAGCCGTAGAGCTTAATACCTGTTGGGTGTCAGTAACTACCTGAATTAACTATCAATCAGTTATTCCGTCATCTTTGACAGTCGTTACAAGTAATTTGATTTATCGCTAATTTTTCCAATTTCTTGAACAATTCACACAATGGGCTTTACGGAACAGCACAGAACATTCATGGTTGAAGCGTATTTTCGAAACGGGGTTAGAGTAAATGGTAAGTGGTAATACAATCCGGCTTTGTGCATGGACGATTTTCACGAACATTTTCCTAACGTTGCTTTTATTGTTTATTATTTCCTTATAAAGTGCAAGTATTCCAAGAAATACAAGCCGCAGATTTTGAAAGACGCAGGAATTACTCTCAATGGTTTACCCAAAATTTATTGGAAAGAAATGATTTGACCTGACATTTTTTTCGGATGAAGCCTGGTTCCACCTCTCCGGTTATGTGAATTCCCAGAATACACGCATGTGGAGTAGTGAAAATCACCATTTTTTTGCAGAGTCCACATTGCACCCTCAAAAAAATTGGTGTCTAGTTAGCTGTTTCCCGAAGAAGAATTATTGTTGATCCTATTTTTTTCCATGACACAGTTACAGCACAGCGGTATAGAGACAATATTTTGAATCCATGTGTGGAGAAATTACTTGACGACGAACTACGTTTTGGATATTTTCAACAGGAGATTGCAACCGCCCATACAGCCGCCGCTACTTACGCAATTTTTCGACGACAGATTGATCAGTTTTCGATCAGACAATGAATTCCCACCTATAGATCACCTTGTGTAACGATTATGGATTACTTCGTTTTTCCTCATTTAAAGAACACTATTTTTAAAACACCATCAGTTGCAAATTTAGAACAATTACAAGAAAGGATTATCCAAGAATGTGGTAACATTTCTCCAGAGATGCTGGTCAACACTTTCGAAAATATGAAGAGACGTGTGAATTTATGCTTGGAGCATGGCGGTGGCCAATTTCAGCAATTTATGTAATTATTTTCCTTTTCTTTCTGTTTATTCTTACTTTATTAATTTTGTAAACCGCAAAAATATTTGTATTTGTCTACTTATTTTATTACTCATTAGTTTGGCATATCATCTCATAATATGAATTTGATAAAATTTTAACCTAGATTTGGTTGGATATATCGTCCCCATATCATTGGGATCTAAACCAAGCCCTACGTTTTTTAATCCAAGCCCTCTTTGATGCAAATAATTTTTTCTCGCACGGTATAAATATGCTGTCGTACTAACTTCTTTAAAATCGAAAAGGCTATGGTTGTCAAATTTGATAGACATTTTTGTCAGTGTCAATATTTTCCGTGTTTACACTTAAAGTTTTATTTAGGTAGGTACATTTTAATGTAAAAAAAAGTTTTGCGGGCCGTTTAAATTTCCATGCAGAAGAAGAAAATGCATTTTCGCACCATGGTTGCTAAATTTAATGGGCTATTTTGAGAAGAGCAAGGAAAATCAACAAAACCCGACGACTTAATAGTTCGGAGTCTAAAAAATTGTTTCAGGAGCACTAAATGTGGGCATGAGAACCAAACAGAGGATTGGTTAAGAAAATCTCAAAAATATTACTTTAAAAAATGTCTGAAAAGAATAAGAAAAAATACAAAATGATGTGTATAGGTAAAGGTAGATAATATAAGAATTTTAATCTATGATATGTACCGGACGGTGCAATAAAGATGGCAGCATTGTATATCTTGGATATTAGTAATCATAAAGCATTCCGGTTATTTTTTTAATAATAGTGGCCAAAGGAAAATGCTGGAAATTATATCAATTTGTAAAATTTTCACATGAGGGATTAACACTCATGACCAAGGTTAAAATTAGTTTTTTTTCGTGTTTTGACTAATTAAGATATATTGAAAATATCTATTTTATTCCTTACATATTTACCAATATTACGCAAAATGTTGACTGTACTATTACAAATACTTTGGTCCATAAGTATTTAAACAAGAAATTAAACACAAAAAATACCCTTGAGAGTTTAAAGGAAAGACCTTGTAGTAATTTGTGTTATTGTTCACGCGCAGCCCCTAGTCTGTATACATTTCAGATCGAAGGAAAGTGCTTGTGATTTGATAACTACATGCATGAACACGCCCTCTCGCGAAGAGCACTCTCAGGATGCCAATTAATGTTAACCTATAAACAAATTGAATAATATACCTATAGCTATAGCGAAAATGAAATAAAAAGCAATAAGGTAAAGCTGTAACAAGCAAAAGCAACTAAATTGTTTCGTAAATGGATCCAGAACGACGAATGCCAAAAGAGCACCAGAAAGCTCTTCCGCATTCGCCAACGCTCATTGTTAGGTGTAATCCAATTACAGTTCATCAAGTGTGCGCTGTTTTCCGTAGTGCCGCTTAGATGAACTGCAATTTGCATTTAATTATCACATATAATGCGCATTAAACAGTCAGCCAGCACAGCAATCCGCGTAACCGTGAAATTGGACCTCGGATCCCATTTAAATTTGTGATTCGGAAGCTATTCTCGCTTCCAAACTGATTTTTTCATATTTAAAATCCAGTTGTTTAGCATTTTAACGATATTCGCTTTTTATATCAGATTAGCCTATGGATATTTTATATTGCTGCCAGGAATAATTATCTCTATGATCACCATTATTATTAGTTACTGTAAGTCCGAAAAACGATTTTTTTTAAATGTCTGCAAAAGGGAAAAGGTATATTAATATAACGATTAGGGAGATTACACACCCTGCGACTCGGCAGTATGCGCTCTCAAATTTAGGCGGGGAGGAAGGTCAGAAAATGCAAAGGCATCCATAATTTTTTTTAAACGTTACACTGAGAAAAACAAATTCCTTATAAGAATTCACAAACTCCTTATACAACTGTTTAATACTATACGAAAAAAAGGAACACGCTTTCCTACTGTACGACAACGAAAATTGTTACCTAGGCCATTGTGTAGTGATAATATCATGGTAATTTAGCCAATAGGAAATAAAAGTTAATGCTATGATAAAATGGTTTATAGCCATTATTGCTCTGAATACTCACAGTAATTTTCAAGTTCTATGGGGGGTGTAATCTGGTTTTATATACTGTATTAGTTCCGACTAGTAGTTGTAATGAAATTTGACATTATTCAAACTTGATATTAACCATAATATTTGCTTGCTACGGTTAATAAAGCATATAGGTACTTACCTTTAAAAATTGGTCCTGTAGTTCTCAAAAACTTAAATAGCTTCTAGTGTGATATTGTTCTGTTGTTTAACATGGTTTACATTCATAGCTTATAAAGTCCAATACTAATGAGGGGTTGTGCGAAATAAGAATCTTCTATTGCATTATCTGACATGCAAAGTTCAAAAAACTTAAATACAAAGTAAAAATTAATTAATTGAAATGAAACAGGTATTGGTAGGATTAATAAAGTTCAAAGTCAGACAGGACAGCTAGAAGACTCCGAAAACTGATGTGACCTGCGCAACAAATACATTAAAACTAATATTACGGCGCGCAGCGATTGCCGATCGCTACGAACCCCCACCAACGTCTTATGGATTATAGGTTCTAACGGATACAAATCGTTTTTGGGAACGCTGTTTTGCTTTCTTGATTGTAGAGAAAGCGTTTTAGTGGGGCCAAAATACGTCGCATTGAAAAGATACCATTTATTTGTTAACAAAATTGCTGTACTAAAAGTAGTTCATTATTCAACAAGACTGTGTACTACTAATGGAACTGATGACTACCAATAAAAACACTGTTCTAGCAAATCTGCAATTGATATAACACTAAAGCGGGTTTGATACAGTAGCAATTTATTTAATATTGGTTAATATAAAATAAGCTGTCAATACAAACTATGTCTTAGCAAACCTGTATATATTATCTGACATAAGTTGTATGCGAACAGTTTATTTTGCTTTAGTTCATTCTCTGTTAAGCTACGGAATAACTGCATGGGGAGGAGCTTACGAAAATACCCTTAAACCTTTGGAAGTTGCTCAAAAAAGAATTATTAAAACTATTTATGGGCTAACTATGAGATTCCCCACTGATCAGCTCACCGGCGTATCCAGCGCTTGCGTCTGGGGGGGGTAAACAGTGGCGTATTTAGGATTTGCGCCGAAGGTGCAATTTCTTCTGCGCCGCAGGCGAAAATTTTTTGGGTGCCACGCCCTTTTTTGGGTAAAATAACCGTAAAGCTTAATCTGCGGCAATATGCCAGACTTTAAAACACTCTTTTAATTTAAAAGAAATTCGAAATTTGAAAGGGCGACAAAATAAACAAGTTTTAAAAGCTTCGAGGGCATTATCCGTGACAGATGAACTTTGTTTATACAATTTTATTAATAACCACGTCATAATATTTCGTTATTATTTATCTAAATCCTTAAGTACAAAGTAACCCTCTTCATGTGATTTATTTTTCGTCAATTCCATCGAATCTTGGGGGGGGGTAATTACCCCCATTACCCCCCCCCCCCTTGTATACGCCGGTGGATCAGCTGTTCGGATTTATAAATTTTTAGACGTTAGAAATATTTATTACAAAAATTCCCTACTATACTTAATTAGAAGTAATTATTTTGACTTGCCACATACACCAAGCTATCAAACTAGGTTTCACGTTGATAATAACAAAAAAGTGCCTAAAATGTCCACGTCGTTGGGACAAAGAACCCAGACAGCACAAAGATATCTTAAAGATATCCAAAAGATGTCAACAATAGACATTCATGACGTCTTATGGACGTTTCTTAACGCCATCAAGACATCTTATGGATATCTTAAAAAGGTCGTATGTTACAAAACCCAACGTCTATACCATATCTTATGGACGGCTTAAAGATATCTTATGGACATCTTATAGATATCTTATGGAGACCTTATAGATGTCTTTTGAATACCTTATAGATGTCTTATGAAGATCTTATAGATGTCTTATGGACACCTTAGATACATTTTATAGGCCAAACCGCAAAGCCCTAAAACATTTTGTTTTGTTTGTCAAACATGAAACATCATATTATTGCTTAATAAATGGTTTTATTAATGTATTACATAATTTAAACTTTTTTAATAATGAATTTCGCCTATCTGTGGCCCTTCTTAGCTACGTCGCGATGGCATCCTCGGCATCTTTTCTACTGTTTTGAAGCCCTGCACCGCTATTTATATTTGAGCATCCACTGATTACACCAATTTTAATTATTCGAAAACTAAAAACAAACACCACACCACAGAAAAATATGTACCATACAAAACGTTTTTTAATATACAATTCGTTTTCTTTTAACGGTTCACTAAGTAGAAAGTAAAAAACTGCAAGTCACCATCAGCGAAACTATCAAAAATCAAACCCATCGACAGTTGACAGTGTTGACGTTGCGTCAATTTCAAATGGCAAAGGGGAGCGCTTTGTTGCCAATCCTAAGTTGTCGCGATGTTGCCAAATTTACTGATTGTAAAATTTAACTCTATTTTTTGTCTTTTACAAAAAAAAAACCTATTCAAGAAAACGTCCGAATGGGTAACAATCATTTAAATTGGATTAGACAAGTAAGTATACAAAAAAATAAAAGTTCTGAGAACGGCGACGGTCGGCGAGCGGGCTGACGATCCGAGATGGCGGCAATCGAAAGTGTCCATTTAAAAAATATATAAGCTAGAGAGAGACAGGGATACTACAAAGACAGAAGAGAGACAACTCTCTTTCTGTGCTATAACCTAAAAAAAACACGAACGTCATATTTACGATATTTTAGCGACATCTTATGGACGTCATCTTACAACATCTTATATATGTCTGGAAAAAAACGTATTTAAGATGTCTTTTGTAGGTCTGCAGGCGTTCAGACATAATTAAGACCTAAAATGGACGTCTCTAAGACATTGTGTGCTGTCTGGGAAGTTTTTTTTATATGTGGGATCCAGGTTATTTAACATTATTCCCCAAAATCCTAAAAGTATAATTCGTCAAGTAAGATTTAAAACTGGTTTAATGAAATGGCTTATTGCTAATTCTCCAATAATTATCTAGAAAACAAAATTGCTCTAAGGTTCTTTGCTCGTATGCCTGCAATATTGATTTCGCCTGTTTGCTTACTTTGCAATTTTTATATTTTTTAAATTAACGAAGTTAAAAATAACATACCTAAAGAAAGTAGATAGTCCCCTCTCACAATTAAAAGTACTAGTGAATACCCCATTATATTAAATTCTGTTGTTTCTAAAATCTATAAATTTTTTGGTAAATTTATACTCAAAATCTTATTTAGTAGATTTGGAGTACGTGCATTAGCTAAACAACACAAACAGGCACAGATTAGCAGTCAAGCATTATGCTTTGCCAATCTGCTGTGTGCTCTTACTTTTTACTAATTTTTTATTGATGATGCAACTTTTTATATATTTGTTTATGTGATTTACTCATTGTTATTCATGTATTTATTGTTTAATGGAAATAAATATATTTTTGAATTTGAATTTGAATTTGAAACTTGTTGTATTAGATCATTTTCCTCAGTGTACCAAATTATATAAATCTTTAAACCACCCACCCTTTTATGATAAACCATTTTAAAAATCAGGGTCTACCTTGTTGTTAAAGTGTTGATTTTTTGCAATATGGTTTTGCAAAAATGAACTGTTTTGTAAAAACATGCATCTTTTTTATAAATGTAAATTAATTCAAAATATTGAACAGAGCTAAATATATGTGTCTGCCTAAGGTTGGAGACCATGCAGATGTTTCTTAAGTGATAGAAGAGTTTAATACTTGCATTGTCTATATTTCTTTTAAATCGCAACGTTTCCATGTCCTTATTTTAAAAATGCATGATGCTAGATATAATGAAATGTATTCAAGGGTAAAAAAAGAATATGACAATCTATTCATTAAAGCTCGATCGGAGCACTACACTGTAAAAATAATAAACTCGGGCAATAAAAATAAGTGTATGTGGTCAATCTATAAAGAAATAACAAATAATACGAAGGAGGGCACTGACTGTGTGATGGCTGGAAATCCGGATGAAATCGCAGATAATTTTAATACATTTTTAATTGACTCAATATCAGAACTACTAAAAAACCTGCCTAGTAATGTAAACGATAGGATAAATATCCAAGAAAATCCAAGAACATTAATTATACGGCCTGTTACGGAACAGAAAATAGTGAATATAACACAAAAAATAAAAAATAAACATAGTTCTGGAGAGGATGAAATTCCTACTAGCATTATTCGTCAGATAATTCCAGCGATCACTAAAGTTCTATGCTACATAATAAATAATTCACTAACGCATGGTGTGTTTCCAGATACCTTAAAAGTGTCAGCATTCAAACCTCTGTATAAAAACAAGGGTGATAAAAATGATTTTAGTAACTATAGGCCTGTAACCTGTAAGCCTACTTCCAGGATTCTCGAAGGTTTTTGAAATTGTTATGTGTGTTAGAATAGTGGAATTTATGAAGGAGTGTGGGGTTTTTTTTGAAAACCAGCATGGTGTTCTAGCTAAGAGGTCTACGCAGACCGCCATTTTTTAATTCACGCAGGCAATATTGGGACATTTGGAAAGTGATAATATGGCACTGGGCATGTTTCTTGACTTGTCGAGGGCCTTTGATTGTTTGGACAGAGATGTGCTATTAAAAAAACTTTATTTGTATGGAATTAAAGGACAAGCTCTTGAATGGTTTAGGTCATATTTAAGCAACAGAACTCAAAGGGTAGTCATTAATAAAGATGGCATTGACCATAAATCTGGAATATCGCAAAATACAGTAGGAGTGCCACAAGGCAGTATTCTTGGACCGGTTCTTTTTATTATTTTTATGAATGACATCGATCTTGAAATAAACTATCCAAATTTCAATATAACGCAGTATGTCGATGATACAAATTTATTGGTAAAAGGCCTGAATATTGGAGAGCTTTCTGATAATGCAAGCAATATCTTTCACTTGACAGATAGTTGGTTTCAAAAAAATCGACTACGTCTAAACAAAGAAAAAACAAATACTATTATCGACGGGAATTATAGAACCCGGTTCTATAATTCCCGTCGATAATCGATCCTGACAAGCGATTTGTCTTTGAGCCCTGTTTCCTTCTGCCAAACTGAGCCTCTGATGAGCCGTAATAATGGCGAAACGCGTCTGGGGATGGGTTTGGCGGAAGGAAACAGACAACACTTTTTTTGAATAAATACTATTATGTTTAGAACTAAACAAAATAAAATAGAAAAACCAGAGTCTATTTCAATAAACAATAATGAGTTTAAAATCAGCAATAGTACGAAATTTTTAGGAGTTCATATTGATGAATTTATGGACTGGTCCAACCATGTGGAGAATCTCAATAACAAATTACATCAAATATGTTACTGTCTAAGATTCGTATCAAAGTATTTAGATGAGTCATCTAGAAGAATACTGTATTTTGCGAATTTTGAAGGTAAGGCTAGGTATAGTATAATTTTTTAGGCTTCAAGCTCTAGGGCGCAGGACATTTTTTTAACACAGAAAAGGGCTATAAGAATAATGTATAAAATGTCATTTCTGGAATCATGTCGAGGAGTATTTAGATCTAAGAGAATCTTTACCATCTATGCTTTATATATGTTCGAATTAATTTTGTTTGTATTTAAAAATAAGGAAAAAATGTTTGTACCGATTAACCGAAATTATAACACACGAACAAGAGACATCTCTTACCCGATACACCATCTAACTTTGTTTGAAAAAAGTCCCTCTTATATGGCCATTAAACTCTATAACAAATTAGATAATGGTATGAAAAGTATAACTTCTGAAAGACAATTTAAACAAAAGTTAAAGAAAATTCTTTTGGATCTTGAGCCCTATAGTTTGGATGATTTTATGAATTCTTAGTATAAATGTGAATGTTTGTTATTTCTTATTTCGAGTAGGAATTGTGTGTATATATATAGATATAGTTTTTTCTTTTGTGACGTCATTTGATCTTGTACTTGTTTGTACATTTAACTGTATAATTCTTGTGTAACTTAAAATAAAGAAGAATAAATAAATAAATAAATAAATTTCAACTGCTAAGCATCTTCAGTCAAATCCAGTGCTAAATAGGATTTTTTCTTCAAAGTATTTTAGCGTGATAAGTAAATAAATAAAACGTTATATATAGGGATGTCAAGTTACAGTTTAAAATTATTTGTTTATACAGAATGTGCAAAAAAAAGATGCAATAAACTTGCAGTTGTTTGAACTATAATATCCTGTAAATTATGCTAATGATGGATGATTCTTAAAAAACTAGATTTTTTTATATAGCACAATCTATTTGTTTAATTGTTTTCGATATATTAATGCTTGAAAAGTAATATAGCACCGCATTCAAATGCTTACACTTTAATAACAATTTTCAAGTTTATGTCCTGGTTCTCAATTAATATCCATTAACTTATGAAATTAGCATAAGAATAATATTGAAAACCAGAGCAGACCAATTATGTTATAATATCTATAAATAAAAGTTAATAAAATTGGGCCACACGTAAGAATATTTTGATATTGCCAATCCAAAAATTTTATTAGACATGAGTGAATACTTTTTATTTATTGCACTGTAATTTTTAAAATTATTTAAAAGTAGAATTATTTCTGAAATTATCGAAAAAAGTTATTAGAAAAAGTTTTTTTAATGCAGTTTCTAGCCCACATGCAAAACTTCAGCTGCATAAGATAATTTTGATTTATTACCCACCACCCTGTATATATTTTTGTTTGTAACCGACTTCTTTGAACCCAAATTTGACCCACTTTAAACGGTCATATTTAATTTAAATTTTTTATACTTATCAAGAACCGCTGACAATATAATAATCTAATGCGCAAAAAATTTTCCTGTCAAATTTTGACAGCTATGAAGTATAAAACGAAGATGCGATTTTGACGAAACAAATTATGGGATCGTATAGTATTCGACGCGGAGACTTCGGGAAAAATAAGCAACAAATTCTCCTGTCAAAATTTGACAGCTGTCAATAGGTCAAATAATTTAAAAAAATTATGTTAATGAAAAAACTATAAGGTCGTATGTATATTGACGGTGAAAAGTAGAAAAAAATACGCAAAAAATTTTCTTGTCAAAATTTGATACCTGTCAATATGTATCAGACTTATTACAATAACCGATAGTAATGAAACAAACGTGGGGTCGTATAGATATTGTCGCTAAGAATGGAGAAAAATTATAAAAAAAAATCTACTAGTCAAAATAAATTTTTAAAAATTTTTGTAGTTTTTTACTTCTTGCGAATAACTCCGTTATTGTCAGTTTGAGAGAAAAATGTTATATAACTATATTTATGGAACGTTCGAAGGCGCGTCTTTTTTATTTTAAAAATTTTCGTCTAAGTATTATCAGTTTCGAGATATCAGGCAAAATATAGAAATCATATTTTGGCCGATATCTCGAAAACCGTAAGAGATACTAAAAATAATAACAAGCAGAGATGTAGATTTCTTTGAGATGCAACTTTTTAGCTATATAGACTTTTTCTTAAAGTTTATACTTTCTGAGAAAAATGACACTTTATGAATGTTACGAAATTTTCCAGAAATGTTGGAAAATTAAAATTTTTAAAAAATTTGCAAATATCGTTCTTTTCTTATAATTCGGCATAGATGTTCGGGTTTGTGTATATGTTTGTTTGTAACAGACTTCTTCACTTCTTTGAACCCGATTTTGACCCACCTTAAACGGTCAGATTTAATTTAAATTTTGTAGACTTATCAAGAACCGCTGACAATAAAATAATCTACTAATCTAGTTCAATCTACTCAAAAATTTTTTTATTCTTAACAATAACTTAAACTAAAAAAATAAAAATAAATATAGTTTAAAAAAACTAAAAAACACGCTTTAATATTAATCAAACTAAAAAGCGGAAAATAAATATAGTTTAAAATAATTCTTGAAATTCTTAATATAGGCGGAAAATAATAATGAACGATAAACATTAGTATTAGTGGGAAAAAAGCGTGGGTCGCTTTGTGCTATATTTTTCGTATATCGAGCACCCCACGCTTTTTCACAATAATACTAATAGGAAAGAAAGAAAAACTAAAAGTCTTCCTCCACAAAGTTTAATTGAATGAAACAATCAAAGGTCTCTACATGTTTCGAACGTAGAAACGTTCATCATCAGGAGACAGAAAATAACATTAAAAAGTGCTGATGGTTTTAGCAAAAGAGAAAATGGTGAAGGACCTTAATGGAGCTTTCGTGAAAATAAAATTGATGTGCAAAGCCACATAATATGGAGAAAATATTAAACTTTAAACATACTAGGTATGTAAAAAGTCGGGAAAGGGGTCTAGACCAACCCTATAAACTGGGAAAGAAGAAAATAAAACCTTTCTATAAAGAAAGTATTAAAAAATTAAAATTTGTTTAATAAAACATTTTGGATAAATGTCAGAGACATAGAAAAAGTAAATTGGTAGTAATTAACATACTTAGTGCAATGAAAATTGCGTTTTGAATTGTCCTTTGGGGTACTGATTTTTTTTTTATCCACTTTGGTCCCAACACGTGGAAGAGTGAATAAACTCTCGATTAATTTTCAAAATATGTTCAACTTTCGATTTTATTTAATAAAACTTAAATTAACCTCTTGCGGGGTTACTGAGCCTTAAACCTCAGTACCCCAAAGGACAATTCAAAACGCAATTTTCATTGCACTAAGTATGTTAATTACTACCAATTTACTTTTTCTATGTCTCTGACATTTATCCAAAATGTTTTATTAAACAAATTTTAATTTTTTAATACTTTCCTTATAGAAAGGTTTTATTTTCTTCTTTCCCAGTTTATAGGGTTGGTCTAGACCCCTTTCCCGACTTCTTACATACCTAGTATGTTTAAAGTTTAATATTTTCTCCATATTATGTGGCTTTGCACATCAATTTTATTTTCACGAAAGCTCCATTAAGGTCCTTCACCATTTTCTCTTTTGCTAAAACCATCAGCACTTTTTAATGTTATTTTCTGTCTCCTGATGATGAACGTTTCTACGTTCGAAACATGTAGAGACCTTTGATTGTTTCATTCAATTAAACTTTGTGGAGGAAGACTTTTAGTTTTTCTTTCTTTCCTATACTATAACTCCACTTTAAGCATGGACTACTTTTTCAAAATAATACTAATGTTTATCGTTCATTATTATTTTCTGCCTATATTAAGAATTTCAAGAATTATTTTAAACTATATTTATAATCCGCTTTTTAGTTTGATTAATTATTAAAGAATGTTTTTTAGTTTTTTATATATTATATTTATTTTACCTAATACTAACTTTAAAAATCATTCTCGACACGTCGCTGCATTAAAGTACAAAACTACGACGATAAAAGTTGGCGAAAATTAATTTTTTGATAATCCTATAGTAGAATTTACCTAACTGCAAACATGAATTATGTAAACCATAACATACATCTTTTCAATACTAAATTTATTGTTTAATTACTAAATTAGACACCACTGCAGTTTATAGTATAGTCCTGCAGTGTCTTGTGTCCCGGAGGAAAGGCGGACGAGGGAGAATGCGTCATCTTATTGACAAGATAAACAAACTCGCTGACAAGCAACTCGGAGACAGACGGCACGACGACAAGTGTAAATTGGGCTTGTAAACATATTCTATTATGATCAGCAATACAGTAGATCAATTAAATTAAACTAACATAAAATGATTGTTCTTAATCTTAATGACAGATTGAATATTTTTAATTTATTCTATGATTGTTCCACTATTGTATCCAGTGGCGGATCCAGTGAAAAGGGGCGCGTGTCCCCCTGAGATTATAAAAATTCTCAAAACAAAACCAAAACTTTCCATAGGAAAAATACTCTACAGTTCTCGCAACAGTGTAACAAAATGTTACAATAAATAAGCTTTTAATTGTCGTTTTTTTGCAGATATATCTCTTGTTATTAATAATAATATACTAATATAATAATAGTATAATTAATAATAATAATAATGGGGAAATTTTACAAAAAGTGGTAGCAGCAGACGCTGGTTGTACAGCCCTCAACCTACCGCAAAAGCACCAAACCCAACATGATCCGCGAGCCACCAAGTCAACAGCTTTTTACTTGGCAAAAGAAAGCTTTGCATAGTAAATATTATGTTGACCAGCATCTCTGGAGAAATGTGACCACATTCTTGGATAATCCTTTCTTGTAGGTAATAATTGTTCTAAATTTGCAACTGGTGTTTTAAAAATAGTGTTCTTTAAATGAGGAAAAACGAAGTAATTCGTAACCGTTAAACAAGGTGATCTAGGTGGGAATTCAATGTCTGATCAAAAACTCATCAATCTGTCGTCGAAAAAATTGCGTAATAGTTTCGGCGGCTGTATGGGCGGTTGCACCGTCCCGTTAAAAATATCCAAAACGTAGTTCGTCGGCAAGTAATTGTTCCACAAATGGATTCAAAATATTGTCTCTATACCGCTGTGCTGTAACTGTGTCATGAAAAAAAGTGGACCGACAATTCTTCTTCGGGAAACAGCTAACCAAACATCAATTTTATGAGGATGCAATGTGGACTCTACAAAAAAATGGGGATTTTCACTACTCCACATGCGTGTATTCTGAGAATTCACATAACCAGAGAGGTGAAACCAGGCTTCATCCGAAAAAAAATGTCAGGTCTAATAAATCATTTCTTTCCAATAAATTTTAGGTAAACCATTGAGAGTAATTCCTGCGTCTTTCAAAATCTGCGGCTTGTATTTCTTGGAATACTTGCACTTTATAAGGAAATAAATTTAGCTGCTTCTTAAGAATAGTCCTGCATGTTCCATAAGATCTTCCCACTTCTTGGGACAGGCGTCCTATACAATTTGTTGGCGTATTTTGCATTATTTCACAAACGTTTGCTACAAGTTCTTCTGTTTTTACAGATGGTCTGCCTGCTCATTTTTTGTGTTGTATAGAACCTGTTTAACTAAACACAGCCACGGTTCTTTTCAGGCAATGATAAAAATCCCCAGTAATAAAAGCAGCGTTAGGAAAAGTTTCGTGCACAAACCCGGACTGTATTGCCACTTACCAGTTACTCTAACCCCGTTTCGAAAATACGCTTCAACCATGAATGTTTTGTGCTGTTCCGTAAAGCCCATTGTGCGGATTGTTCAAGAAATTGCAAAAATTTGCGATGAATCAAATTACTTGTAACGACTGTCAAAGATGACGGAATAACTAATTGATTGTTAATTCAGGTAGTTACTGACACCCAACAGGTATTAAGCTCTACGGCTAAGCATTACGTCCTTAGATGCAAGGCCCTCTTTGATGCAAATAATTTTTGCTCGCACGGTATATATAATAATTGTCATTTTACCTAATTACCTAATAATTAAGCAATGGAATACTAATCTTCATGTTGGACAAGGAAAGGTAGGAAATATAAATATATCAAAAGGTATATTCCACGGCGACTCGTTAAGCCCCCTTTGGTTCATTTTGTCCATAAACCCATTGTCAGCACTACTAAAATCAACAACCTATGGATATCGTCTCAACTTAACAGAACATTCAAGAATTAATCACCTTCTCTTTATGGATGATATTAAACTTTACGCTGAAAGCAAAACTCATTTATGTCCCTAATTCAAAAGCTACGACATTTAGCGACATCAAAATGTCTTTTGGGTTAGACGAGTACGCAATCTTAAATGTTTTAAGAGAAAAAACCAAAGAAAATCATATACCTACTGCTTAAATGCATATATATTTAAATTACATATAAATACTTGGGCATTTCACAAAACACAAGGAAACCTGTTAATGATAAGGTTGGTTGTTTACTTAATGCCTCATTCCAATGGTTGCTTTATTTTGGGTTTAGAAAAAGAAGTAAACCGTTACTTTATCGTCAGCAGAATTTTTGCTATTCTAAAATGGGTTATATAACTGAATCACACAAAATCGAAATTTTACAGATGATGATTGCCTTTGGCAACAGATTGCGTACTCAAGCAGGAGTAGCAGCATTATTTCACGAAACACACCCCGACCTACCACCAATTTCCCAAGGCACCATCAGCAAAATTGAAAGACGTTATCGTGAAGTGTGCCATATCAGGGACATACCAAAAATGAGACAGCCTGGAGTAATAGAGACAATTAAACGTTTTACGTGCTCTTCAAGAAAATCCTATTACTCGAGTTCGACAACTTGCACGATAAAATAACATAAGCTATATGTCTGCATTCAAATTAGTGAAATCATGTCAAATGCGTCCTTATAAAAATGGTGCAGGAGATAGTGAAAGATAATCCGGGCCGTCGTCTTCAGTTTTGTGAAGTAATGATAAATGCACTTGATTAAAATCTTCAAATCGAAAAGGATGACAGAAAGCTTTTACAATCTATATAGGTTGCCCACTAACACACAACTTCGCTAAAACCAAAATTGAGAAAAAGTCCAATAATAATAGTAATGCTTAGCCGTGGAGCTTAATACCTGTTGGGTGTCAGTAACTACCTGAATTAATAATCAATCAGTTATTCCGTCATCTTGGACAGTCGTTAAAAGTAATTTGATTCATCGCTAAAATTCACACAATGAGCTTTACGGAACAGCACAAAACATTTATGGTTGAAGCGTATTTTCAAAACGGGATTAGAGTAAATGGTGAGTTGCAATACAATCCGGGTTTGTGCATGGACGATTTTCACGAACATTTTCCTAACGTTGCTTTTATTGCTGGGGATTTTTATCATTGCCTGAAAAGAACCGTGGCTGTGTTTAGGGAAACGGGTTCTATTCAACACAAAAAAGGAGCAGGAATACCATCTGTAAGAACAGAAGAACTTGTTGCAAACGTTCGTGAAATAATGCAAAATAGGCCAACAAATTGTATAAGACGCCTGTCCCAAGAAGTGGGAAGATCTTGTGGAACATGCAGGACTATTCTTAAGAAGCAGCTAAATTTATTTCCTTATAAAGTGCAAGTATTCCAAGAAATACAAGCCGCAGACTTTGAAAGACGCAGAAATTACTCTCAATGGTTCTCTCAACGGTTTACCCAAAATTTATTGAAAATAAATGATTTATTAGACCTGGCATTTTTTTTTTGGATGAAGCCTGGTTCCACCTCTCCGGTTATGTAAATTCTCAGAATGCACGCATGTGGAGTAGTGAAAATCACAATTTTTTTGTAGAGGTGGATTGCACCCTCAAAAAATGGGTGTCTGGTTAGCTGTTTCCTGAAGAAGAATTGTTGGTCCTATTTTTTTCATGACACAGTTACAACACAGCGGTATAGAGACAATATTTTGAATCCATTTGTGGGGCAATTGCTTGACGACGAACTACGTTTTGGATATTTTCAACAGGACGGTGCAACCGCCCATACAGCCGCCGAAACTATTAACTAATTACGCAATTTTTTCGACGACAGATTGATCAGTTTTCGATCAGACATTGGATTCCAACCTAGATCACCTTGTTTAACGGTTATGGATTACTTCGTTTTTCCTCATTTAAGGAACACTATTTTTAAAACACCAGTTGCAAATTTAGAACAAGTTCAAGAAAGGATTATCCAAGAATGTGGTAACATTTCTCCAGAGATGCTGGTCAGCACTTTCGAAAATATGAAGAGACGTGTGAATTTATGCTGGGAGCATGGAGCATTCTTACTTTGTTAATTTTGTAAACAACAAAAATAAATTTGTATTTGTCTACTTATTTTCTTGCTCACTAGTTTGGCATATCATGTCATAATATAAATTTGACAAAATTTTAACCTAGAATTGGTAAGATATATCGTCCCCATATCATTGTGATCTAAACCAAGCCCCGCGTTTTTTAATCCAAGCCCTCTTTAATGAAAATAATTTTTGCTCGCACGGTACTAATATTTTTATACATACAGTATTTATTCCTTTCGTTGTTATATCCACGTATTCTCTAATAATTATTGTGCCATTTCTAATTCAAATCTCCTGAAGCTCGTTTTAAAACAAAGAACGAAATTTATTCGAAGTAATCTAGTTAGATGCGAGCCAAAGGAATGAAGGAAGGGGAACAAAACATTGACAACACATTGTAAACAGATCCTCGAAAAGGGATCTCCCAAATCAAGTTAGCTAATTGCAAAGTCGGGGACGGGTGGGAAGGGCGAAATCGGAAAATGTTGCCCGGTTACCTTTAATTTTGCGAGGGAGAAATGTACCTAATGCTTTTAAAATGGCGACAAATAATGTAGGGATAAGGCACCATAAAGCTTATACTTTTAGTCATAGTACTTACAAAGCATTTTAGTGTTTGTTTTATTTTAATACTTTGATCTTATTACAGAAAAAAATTAATTATTGGTATCTATGATGTCGTATAAAAATCCTCAAAGGGTGCATTCATGAATAGAAAATGCGAGCTGTGTTGTTTTATCACAAAGTAGTAGGTACCTAAAACCGATTCCTTCATAACCAACATACTATTACATGATGTTTCTAAATGAAGCATAGAACAAAATGTCGTGAGTAATGAAAAAAATTACTTACAGCAGTACAGGGCGTATGGAAAATAGGAGAAGGTAGGTACGTGGCAAAATACAGGTAGTAATCCAACAAAAAAATCTTATTCTCAATATCAAGACCTTCTGGGATTGACGGAGGAGTAAGTGAAACAGAATACTCTATATGCTATCTCACACACTTCTTTAGAATCGAAAAGGCTAAGCTCAATATTTTTAGTTTAGGGCGATGACACACACGGCGTTTTATTAGCGGTTTCTACCAAAGCGGCGGCGGAAAAACCCGAAGAGTATGTTTGCAACGGACAGTTTTTGACCAATATTTCTATGAATGGTAAATATGGTTGTCAGACACAGAGGCCGATCACACTCGAGTACATGGTAAGAAGCTAAATTTTAAATTTTAACAAAGAAAAACTTTAAGAAACAACAAAAATATTTAACCAATAGATTAATATAACATACAGGGTGTCTCACGGATAATGGGGTTTCCGATTATACCGAAAGTTGTCACACACTTGCTTATTTTAAATATACTATATTTTTTTTATTCCATTTCCAATAACTTGTATTGAAAGTTTTTGGTGCTACTCTATATGTTTCTGAGAAAAAAATAAATTTTGATCTTTAACAGTATCGATAAAATTGTATTTTAATTCAAAAATGAGAGAGTAAGTAAAACTCAAAATTCCGGTTGTGGAATTAAATATTATGGTGCTTGATAATGAATTGTGAAAAAATGGAATTCTAGACTTAGAACTTACCTACTGGGAAGTGAAAAAGTAACAATTTTTGATATTTATCAAAAAAATTTAAAAACTTTATTTTTGAAATACGATGCTTCATTGCTTGTTCATTAAATAAATAGGCGAAAACATTTCCTATTTGTCCACAAAGTTTTTCGCAAAATCCTCCAAAAATCCAGCAATCTTATTAATTTTTGGAAGGTCATAATAAAAAAGGTAGTAATATATTTCCACAGACACATGTCATTGTTAGTTGTTATAATTATTACTTTGTTTATCATAGCCTTTGTGCCGGAAATCAATAATCAATGCTCGTTATTTGGAGGATTTTGCGAAAAATCGTAAGAAAGTATTTTAGTTGGGATTATTCTGTGAACAGATAAGAAATTATCTCGTCTATGCATTGAATGAACCAGCAATGTAATATCGTATTTAAAAAGAAAATTTTAAAAAAATTTGATAAAACTCAAAAGGTGGTACTTTTCCATTTCCCTGTATATAAAATTCCATTTACGACATTTTATTATCGAGAATTTGTTTTCGGTACCAGTCATTATTTATAGCACGAACTTCGCAATACACAAGTACACAAAAACTAGAAATCCGAAATATTAAACACCCACAATCAACAATATCCGAGTTACTTTAAGTTGCTTTTAAATAGCAAAGCCAACGGCTAAGTTGAGCATTTCTTTTAAAAATTTAAGTCAGCTCAGCAAAGATACCTTGCCAGGAAAAATTATTTGCATCAAAGAGGGCCTTGCATGCATCTGAGGACGTAATGCTTAGCCGTAGAGCTTAATACCTGTTGAGTGTCAGTATATACCCGAATTAACAATCAATCAGTTATTCCGTCATCTTTGACAGTCGTTACAAGTAATTTGAATCATCGCTAATTTTTCCAATTTCTTGAACAATTCACACAATGGGCTTTACGGAACAGCACAAAACATTCATGGTTGAAGCGTATTTTCGAAACGGGGTTAGAGTAAATAGTGAGTGGCAATACAATCCAGGTTTGTGCATGGACGATTTTCACGAACATTTTCCTAACGTTGCTTTTGTTGCTGGGGTTTTTATCATTGCTTGAAAAGAACCGTGGCTGTGTTTAGGGAAACAAGTTCTATACAACACAAAAAAGGAGCAGGAATACCATCTGTAAGAACAGAAGAACTTGTTGCAAACGTTCGTGAAATAATGCAAAATACGTCAACAAATTATATAAGACGCCTGTCCCAAGAAGTGGGATGATCTTATGGAACATGCAGGACTATTCTTAAGAAGCAGCTAAATTTATTTCCTTATAAAGTGCAAGTATTATAATTTTATAAACAACAAAAATAAATTACTTATTTTATTACTCATTAATTTGGCATATCATGTCATAATATGAATTTGACAAAATTTTAACCTAGATTTGGTTAGATATATCGTCCCCATATCATTGTGCATGATCTAAACCAAGCCCTATGTTTTTTAATCCAAGTCCTCTTTGATGCAAATAATTTTTGTTCGCACGGTATTTTCCTCCTCCCTTGCCACCGTTAAGTATGCCCATATATTTCTCACACGATTATACAATTTCTTCGCGAAGCATTCCTGTCCATTTCTTCATTCCATATGTCTATGTTTATAACTCTTCAGAATTATCTAATTTTAAATGAAAAGAAGCATACCTAAGCCAATAATATGAAAAACAAAATTACCCCATAATAATCAAACAATACAGCGGTTTGATTCTTAGAACACCATGGTGGTTTTAATGTAAAAGTACGATCCTGTTCCATTATAGAAACTATAACCGTAACTTTAACTAAAAATAAATACGCTTGAATTGAAGTTTTTTTTATGCTAAGTGCTGGATGATAGAGATCTTCATTCACGGCGGGGGTGCTGTGTCCTTGACCCACGTATAGAAGAATGGTATAAGAAAAATATAAGTACCAATATCATATCCAACACAAGTTACTAAAGAACAATATGCTTTGACCTGGTATTTTTACGGTGAGATTACCATTTTTCTCAATTACCTAATTTTTAAAATTACATTTGATCTTTTTGGCATGTAATCACAAATAAGTTTCAGATTTAGGTACCCCGGTATACCATTAGATTAGCACTGTGCCATGACGTTAAAAACAAGGAAAACAACTTCAACTTTACAAAATACCTTTAAAAGAAAGGTATAAAATACCATATCCAATATACATAATATCAAAGCCAGCAAAAAAAACTTTTGACAGAAAAATTAAATCCCTGGCTAAATTTAAGTTTCTAACGTTACGAACTACTCAAACTAGTATTAGTGTATTGAATCATAACCAATAAATGTCATAGGCATCTATTCACGCAAAAACCGAGGTGGATATTTTCGTTTTGGTGATGCAGAAGTCTTAGGAACATAGTTACCAATCAATACAATTTTTTTTCTTGTAAAAAATACCAGGAGCTGCTTTAACAGAGCCAGACTCATCCAAAAAGATTCGTTCCATTGGATTCATCTTAACTTTCGTTATTGAGGTGACTCACTAAATCTAAGATTATGTTATTTATATTTTTAACATAATTACTTCGAGTAAAATTAACGAAGTTTGAAAGTGTTTAGTGTGATATTTAAGGTATCCTGAGCACCTGCATCGAGACACTATGCATTAGTAGGTATAGAGATATTAAAATCTTCTAGAATACAAGCATTCATACCAAACAAGTTCTCAAGAGTAGCCAATCATTCAAACAAGTTTTCAAGCATACATACCAAGAGTAACTGGCGATGGCGGTGGTAAATAAATAACAAACTCAAACATAGAGGAAAAATTAAATGTAAATTGCCAAATCGATTCCAGGACTAAGGCTATCTAAGGGGACATAAACTAATGTTGATTTAAAACATTGATCTACGGCTAATAAAATACATATATCTATCAGCAAACTACATGTCATGACGATAAACATTATATCTATGACAAAATAATTTATTGTTATGAATTGAAGAATCTAGCCAGCGTAAATCAAAATGCGAATACCGTTAACCTCACAGGTATTTTGGTAGTACCTACACTAAAATGTGTAAATTAAATTTTTTGAGCTCAACCATAGACGATGCATTCAAATGCATTATTTTTGTAGTGGGGGGAGGGGGGGGGCTAACATTGAATGGCTGATTGCTATTGAGTTAGAATATTTACGGGATTCCGCATCTTTGTAAACAGAACATTTATTTTCATCTCATGCAGCATGCACAGTATTAACTTTTGGACCAAGGTAAATTAGGCTAGATCTTCATAGCCTCGGGAATCGGGAATTTGTGCTATAATTAATGTCCCCCCCTCTCTAATACAAAAATAATGCGTTTAAATGAACCGTCTACCGTTGAGAGCGACCTGCAGCCGCCCAGTTGAGGAATGAAGGATTGTAATGTAATGAAAGTAGATCCAATTGAAGAATTTGTTTAAATCTGTCAAATAAGTTTTGACATTGTTTTGTCCAAGTAAAAGGTATATATATTTTTAAAAGATTATCCAATGGTTGTGGTAAAATGTGTCATGTATATGTAATAATTATTAAATAGCTCCCAGAGTAGCAATATCATGGGGTGATGGCATGTTTCTGATAGCATCAGCTTTAGCTGAATTTCGTCGAATGTTATTTTGGTTAACCCAAATATTTGATTAGGTACACTTAATCCAAACCTATTTTTTTATATTCTCAAATGAAATCCTAATTATCTTATTTTCTGTAGGGTCTTAAAAAGATTAACATTATGTTCTTCTATGGTTTTGCCTGATACCAAGATGTCATCAATATAAGCAGCAGTACCATCTAATCCCAATATCATTGTATCAACTACTTGCTAAAAAATTGAAGGTGTAACCTTAATTCCAAACGGCATTTGAATATACTAAAATAATCCTTGGTGTGTCAAAAATTTATGTGAATTCTCGTTGATTTCCATTTGTAAAAAATGCGCCTGATAAGTCAATAATACTAGAAACTTTACAGTTTGATAGTTTGAAAAAAATGTCTTCAGCTGTTGGCAAAGAATAATAATGTGATTTAAGTGCGTTGTTAAATATTGTAGAATAATCTCCAGAAATTCTAATATCTCCGTTTGATTTCTTGGTAACAACTATCGGTGCTGCCCAATCAGAATAACCAATTGGTGAACTTATTTAGAGTCGTTGTGGTCTATTTAGTTCTTCATTTACCTTATCGAATACTGCATACGCACAGGACGTTTTTGACAAAAAAGTGACATTGCGCCTTCATCTAAACAAAGTTCAACTTGTAGTTTTGCGCATCCACTCAAAGTATTTTGAAATAGGTCTGGGTATTTACAATTTAGAATATTCAGTTTTCAATGAAAATCAAGATGAAATCTGCACATTAGAAGTAACGTTATTGCAGACTGATATAATATACAAAATTTCGTAATCCAATCAATAACTAGTAAATTAAGGTATTTAACTGGTGTAACAAAACATTTTCCTTGATATGTTTGCCCCTTAAAATATGCACTGTAAGGGACATGTAAATTCAGAAGTTTTCACACAAAGTTTCCCCTGATGCATTCCTTGTCATATGATTTGTCCTGTTACAGTGAGGTTGTCTGAGAATATTCCCAGTATCTTCCGAAATTATTGTAATATCTGATCTTGTATCAAGCTGGAGCTTCACTGGTATATTGTTAATCATTACAGTAATATATTTCCTTTAATAATGTGCATCAATTTGGTTCACCTTGTACTTTGGTATTTTTATATCAGAATCTTTGAAAAATTCGCTTACATATCAATCAGTTAAAGGCAAGATAAAAAATTTTAAAATTAAAGAAGATGATCATCCGTTGGGTCTAATGCTGGATTCATTTGACATTCAGTATATAAAAAACTTAAATAATCAGATAAACATTTCTTCATCTAAACCAAGTTTATCATCGAACATAGTATTACCTAATCCAGAAAACCATGATAGCTCTTAAATAGAGGCCGCAGCATCTTTTTCATAATAGTAGTAGTAGTAGCATAGAGTGATAATATCAGAATAGTATTGATGGTAATGATAAAATGTAATTCTGATTAATGCACAGTACCAAATTACTACAGTGAGAATCATGAACAACCAACTTAAGGTTTTTATCCCAGAAGAAATCGAAGTAAACCAGAATATCTGTCCGGCTACTTTCCACTCTAAATAAATAGGTATAGTTTAAAAAACGAAAAAACACGCTTTAATAAATTAATCAAACTAAAAAGCGGAAAATAAATATAGTTTAAAATAATTCTTAAAATTCTTAATATAGGCAGAAAATAATATTGAACGATAAACATTAGTATTATTGTGAAAAAAGTGTGGGGTGCTCGATATACGAAAAATATAGCACAACGCGGACGAAGCAGATGGAGGAGCGGAATTCCTAAATGACATTTAAACAAATTTTAAACAAGATACAGGTCACAAAAAACAAAAATATCAAAAACATACCTATTTATATAAAAAAATAAATAATATAGGAGTTCCTCAAGGAAGTATATTAGGTCCAATATTATTTATTTTATACTTCAACGATAATATGCCTTTAGACTTAAAAATGTGAAAGTTACAAATGTTTGCTGATGACACCGTAATTTACATAAATGTTTTAAATATTTTTGATGATTTAAATACTCTAAATTCTGACATAAATATATTAATAAGTTGGCAAAAAGTAAATAAATTAAAATTAAATATTTCAAAAACGAAATGTATGGTTATGGGTAATAATGTAAATTGTCAAAATATAAATGTTGTAATTGATGGTGAAAAATTGAAATTAGTAAACAGTCTATATAACAGTAAATATTTAGGGATCATTTTTGAATCAAAATTAAAATTTTTTAATTATTTTGAAAGTATCATATCGAAGATTGCCGAAAAAGTAGGTTATTTTAAAAGAATCAGTTCTAATTTATGTTTGTTTTCTAAAAAAACTGTATTTAATACTTTTATATTACCACATTTCCTTTATTGTTCTTCCATTTTATATTGTACTAGTGAGGAAATATTTGATAAATTACAAATTTTACAAAATAAGAAAAATGAAGATTATTTTAAATTGTGACAAATATACAAAAATAAACTTTAGGTAAAAAAAAATAGATTGGTTGAATGTCAGAAATTAAATTTTTTATTTAGTATGTATCGTTATACATAAAATTGCAAATAATTTATTGCCTGATTGTTTAAAAAAAATTTTGTTCTTTTAATTATGACCATCATAATTATACAACTAGAACTAATCAAAATTTTTATGTAGATTGAGTGTCTAAAACATTAGCTTATAAGTCTATTTTTTATAAAGGTTTGACAGAATATATTAATTTGGAAAATTCTACTAAATCTTAAATATCATTAAAACTATTTAATAAAACTTTAAAATTACATTTAATTAAAAAACAAAATGATACGTAATATTTGATACAATTTACAAATTGTTTAACTTTTCTGTCTGTTTTTGTTAAAAGAAGGTTGCGTTTTAAAATTTAAAAACAAATCTAAAAAATTTGTTAATAAAATGTATTAAAAAACATTTAATTGTAGCTTCTTGCTAAATAAAACATGTTACTACTGCTACTACTATCATAGTTTTTCTTTGGACACTGCTTGGTCTAGGTCAAGACCTAGACGTTAATATTGCCTCTGAGCTGCAGTTAGCTCAATGAGTAATTCAGGATATGTGGAGCTATTTTCAATACTATCTTTGTGGACGAATTTTCTTATTCCACGTTATAATTGAATGCTTATATCCCATTTTTGCCTTTTTATGACAGCGCAAATTTTAATAATTTTAATCGAACGATTTTTTTAAACGGATGATTTAAACGGGTGATTTAAACATTTAACTGCCTGTATCAATTATATCAAGCCCTAAGTGATTTAAAAAGAGAAATTTGACACTGACAGATAATAACTTCATAAAGAGAACCGCTAATATTTTGAACAACCCGCGTTAATATAATAATTTTAATTCCAAAATTCAAAAATAAATTTATAAAAATTTGTAAATAAAATGTATTAAAAAATATTTAATTGTAGCTTTTTGCTAAATAAAACATGTTACTACTACATACCTAGGTACGTATTTTACCGATTTTTAGAATTAAACCTCGCTGTCGTAAGTCAACACCTTAAGGTGGCATTCTCAACGTCATTTAATCCATTACCAACCTATAACCTATTTCGCGTTATTTTTTTAAGTTAATTATTTTATTGACTAACATTTAAATAAAATCAGTATCGTCGGACCATTACTTAGGTAATATCTGATATATTACAAAAATATCAATTTATTTCATTGCTAATTTTGGGAGAATTGTATAGTGAAAGAACAATGAGTGACAATGACATAATAATGTTAAAAAAAAATCTTACCTGATATTTTTCGCTATACAATTCTCCTAAAATAAGTTATGAAATTCCTTGATATTTATTAAATATGTCAATTATTACCTATAGAATATCAAGTCGATACTGATTTTATTTAAATTTTGTGTAAAAGCTAGAAAACATAAATAAATCTACACAAAATAGGTTATAGGTTGGCAAGCATGTTGATACTTCTACCTTATAATAAAAACATAAACAATGGCCATTAGTTACAATATCCTATGACGTTGAAATTTATAACTCCCGCGTTATACAGTTTGTAGGTACCTAGTTACCTATTTATGCTTTGACTTTTACGAAAGCCAATTTTTTTCTTTCCCTCTCATTTTACTACATTTACATATCTCCGACAAAATTTAATGAAACTTAAGATTTTTCACTACTTATACCTAAATGATTTTCACAAAGTCTGGTTAAAACTCTCTATTTTTTTTTTTGCTCTCTTTATTTTTCTGCCCAAGACAGGGCCTTTGCACTAGCCCTTGACTATCCAGTATGCTGAAGCCTTGTCGGTCTTCTGACTATTCATTTTTTACACCTCGTGTACACCATTGAAAGCTCTATTACGGCTCAATCCCACTTATTATTTTCTCTATTGCTAACAACATCAGCATTGTACTATTTACTTTGTTCTCCCAGTGGCGGAACTACCGGTCGACCGGTGCTCAATGTGTGCGAAGCACACGGGCCCGGGCTAGAAAGGGGCCCGGGAGCGGAGCCACAAAAACATAAAAATGCAAAACAAAATGTTCTCATAGAAAGCAATACTCCGGAAACGTATCCGCAAAACTACTTTACTCAATACTTTTATAGATAGTAACTGAAATAATCACATAAAACGGCCTTAATTTTTTTTATTATTGTTTATATTAAACCGCAATTCGAATATCGGCATTTAGTTTAAAGGGCGGTGTTTGTGTCAAAATAACTTTAAAAAATTGACACCCACTCGATGGTCATCGAGACACGATGCATTACCCAGTAAACACACGCACGTTGAATCAACGTTGAAAAAAACTCTAACCCAACATTGAATTTTGGTTAAAATGTCGCGCGGAACAACGTTGCGTGCAACGTTGAATACTAGTTTAAATCAACGATATAAAACAACCATATTAGATTAAAATCAACGTTGATTTAAGATGAAAAAACAACATATTTTTACTATTATAAAACAATATATTAGACATGTGTCAAATAGAGTTGAATAAAACCTAAAATCAACGTGCTTCAAAACTGGCTAATTTTTTTTAATTGATCCAAAAGCAGTTATGTTAAATGGTGCAAACAATTAAGATTTTATATGGGATAATTTTAAAGTTAAATATAATTTCCAATTAAAAATCAACTTTAATTAAACGTTTTTCATATTGTATTAAAATATTCGTTATAAAAACCGTCGACAGTAAGTACTATTTCAACCTAAATTTAGACAGTTGCATGATAAGATTGATTAAAACGTAAAATCAACGTGCTTTAAAACTGGCTAAATCTCTCTTAAATGGTCTAAAAGTAAGTATTAATTAATATTTTATCCTTTGAGTAAAATCATAGAGCAATATTATAAGTAGGTAAGTAGGACACGTTTAAAAAACGTTGTTTTAATCGGTGAGGAATATAACCAAAATTCAACGTCGTTAAAATCAACGAAAACGTAATAACAACGACTAAAACGTTGATTCAACGTTGAAAAAACGTATGTGTGTTTACTGGGTAGAAGCTCTTCGTTTTAGATATATGGATATTTTTAAAAACACTGGCAAAAATAATTTTAACCTCTACAAACAAAGCGAAAATTAATGAAGCAAAGTCTTTCAGAAAACACTTGGAAAAATTTGAAACTATTTTTCTTATTGTTTTTCAAAATAAAATTTTAAAGAATATTGATGCATTGTCAAAACTTTTACAAAAAAAAAGAGCAAAATATTGAAGCTGGGTCTAAAATGTTTACCGCCGCCACTGAAATCATAAATCAAATGAGAAATAATTTTGATGTAATTAAAACGGACTCTGTTATTTTGGCTAGGCAATGGGGGGGGGGGGGGGGCACTAATCCTGAATTCGAAAACAAAAGGATATCAAGACCAAAAATAATTTTTGATGATGTTAATAACCATTATCAAGTTCAAACAAGTGATGATTGGTTTAGAATAAATATGTTTTTTAAAACTCTAGATATAATTACAGCTTAATTAAAAAATCGAAGTTCTGGCCTTTACAAAATTTGTTCTTATTTTCACGTTTTGTTCCCCAACGTTTTACCAGATCCTTCTCTTTCTGATAAGGATATTTACGATACGAGTCAAAGCCATGCATCTTCAATATCTAGAAGATATCGCTGATAAAATTTCATCGCAAGTGCTTTCATTTAGAGAATGTTTTAGATAATTTAACTTCTATTTTTGATTTATTACATTTTATATTGGTATAAAATTATTATTCATCTTCCAGTTATAGTGAAATTGTAACTGCCTGCATTTTTTTTTGGACCATCCCTATTTTGGTTGCATCAGCTGAACGGTCTTTTTCCAAGTTAAAGTTAATTAAAACTTATTTGAGAAATTGCATGACCGATAAAAAATTATCGGCTTTAGCAATTATTTCCACAGAAAATGAGGAAGCTCAAAAAATAGACATTCCTAATCTGATTTCAAACTTTGCGCATGCAAAAGCAAGAAAAAAATATTTTTCTCTGCAATCGTCCACAAACTGGCATCTTTCTGGCGTGATTTGACGTCACAAATTTCATTATTCCAGTATTGTTAACCGTTGCTACTTGCTACGCAATGAGACATATATAACGATATGGGAATATATTATTCCCGGCCTAGGCCGAGAATATAATATTCTCGTATCGATATATTATGGCCCATTTCTTCGCAACGGCTAACAATAATGGAATAATGACTTTTAATTAATTTTTTATTAAGCACAATCATTTTATTTTTGTATTTATTCTATTTTCTTTTCGATTGCAGAAAAAATAGTATATATTATAACAATAATTGCTTTTTTGTGTACCTACTCAAAATTCATAAATTAATATGGTTATCAATAATAATACTCCGTATCATAATGGGGGCCCGGCAAAGTTTTCGCACACGGGCCCGTGGCTACGTTGTTCCGCCACTGTGTTCTCCTGATGATGAGTGTTTCTACACTCGAAACTTGTCGATTGATTATGAATTATTCTAGGTTCGCCTAAATATTCTAATAAACTTGTGGAGAAAGACTTTGTGCTTTTCTTTTTTCTATAAATCTATCTTTGTTAATATTCACACAGTTAAAAAAAAAACTGTATAAAAATATCAAAACTTCATAACAATAAGTCGACGCTAAATTCGCAGGTTTTTTCTGACATTAGTTAGCTAAAGAGTCGATTCAGAGTATACTTTGGAAAATTGCTGCTTCCTTTAAAAAAATATAGAGAAACAAGTACCTAGATGCCACACTACCTAACCAAACTAAAAATTTAAAAATGCGGCACACGAAACGAAAACCATAAATAATGAAAATATGATATTACTAAGCTTTATTAAATGCACAAACCAAATATTTAAATAAATGTCGTTATTTCAAAAAGCGATATTTTTAAGAATAAATTTTTTGAGGACGTCGGTTAATACGGTACAAAATCGTGCAGATACGGCTATTACTTTTTTATAAAATATCCACATTCCATATTTTTTATAAAAAAATATTGATACGCTGTGTCCAAAATCATTAGAGATATGACGATATCGATCATTTTTTTTAATGACAACCCTCGTTTTCTATCGCCTATTTTTAAAGTGCATAGTCAGTTATATAAGTACCAAATTTTAAATATTTATTTCTTGTCATAATATTGAGGAGTTGAAAGAACCAATAAGATATGCGTATATATTTTAAGTTTTCCCGAAGTAATTAGAAATGTTCAAAACAATTTTTACTTGTGTTTATGGTATTGCCAAATAGTGAAGGGACATCTTTCTGTGCATTTATTGACGAAAAGGTATTGTAGGAAAATTGTATGGTATTTCCAATAATATCAAAGAGTTGGCCAACTTTATTAATAATTAGTCAGAGAAACGAAATTACTGTATGTTCATAGAGTGGTTCAAGATAAATATAACAAAGGTTTAAAAATTGAATTTTTAATGGTTTAATGGGTATTAAATCAAGTTAAATTAACGGGAAAACATTGAAGGTACGGTAAAAATGGTACAGTGGTACATTTGTAGTTAAGCTAGTTAACATCTAAACATCACAAATCCATGGGTAACTTAACTTAGTTCAAAAATGAATTTAATGTCGAATTTTAAATAACAGTTTGTGTCATCAGTAATTTTGAATTACGATGGATATAAATATTGTCGACAAATGTTGTGGCTTGCAGCCGATTAGTTTGTGGTGATACTATGGATACTTTATATACCTTTACTGGTTTGTGTTTTGTCAATACCATAGTCTGGTGGCACCCTGGCAGGCCTGGATTGGCTGCGTCACGTGCTTTCACTGAGTTATTACACGAGGATATTTAGTTTTAATGAAACACAAATATATCCGCTACGAAGACGGGTTAAATTTTGCCGAATAAAGGCGGGTATTATGCAGCATTACTGCTTTACGAAAACCGGTGATTTTATACTATTTGGGAGAGCATTTTAACGCAACCAATGCGTTGCAAAAAAATGAGATGTAAAGTCACATTACTGAAGAACAGCGATTTAGTTTCACATAACATAACAGAAGAGCCTTTCACGAGCGGAAAAGATTCAGATAATTTTTTAAGCACACCAACAACGTTGCAAAAAATATGTAAAAAAAGGCAAAGCGACTGACTCTGCTTTGTAAGAGCAGAGATCAGGTTTTAAATATAAAATGACGTAAGTTCTGCAAACGAGCGTACAGTACCGAGTCTTAAACACAACAAGACAACGTGGCTGCTAGAACCAGCGTCTAGAGCCAAGTGGTCACAAAACAAAAAACGTGTTGCTAGAACAAACGTCTAGGACCCAGTGCTCCGCGTAAACGGCGAGAAACCCCTATGGACACGTCAGTGCTTCGCCACCTGTTTGGTAAAGATGACCAATCAACGTGGTTAGCAACAATAGCAACAGAAAGCGGCAGAGATCAAACGTTCGAATGTAACGTATTGCCTATCTCGGATTAGTTCTCTTGTTCTCTAGGAAAAGCGTCTAGGAACAAGACAGCGGGTAGCGAAGTAAGAAGGGGGCGGCAGACCATTGGCGTACCAAAATTATTATTATAGGGATTAAAAATATTAGAAAAAAAATTACCCGGGTTGGGGCTAGTTCCCCAACAGGTATTAAAGATGAATAGAACGTTTTTTTTAATTTCCTAATTAAATTAATTTTGTTTAATATCTTATAGGAATAAAAATTTGAAATTTGTTACTTATACAACGGGTGTCCACGGAAGGTGGCTCGCCCCTCTAACTTTTTTGCTTTTCAAGATAATGAAATAAAATTCATGGGATTTGTAGACGACATAAAACTGCATTTTTTGACATTATGGAACTTCCGGTTTAACCGAAAATATTTTTTTTCCAAATTTATTGTTTTATCTAGAGGGCTATGAATACCTTAAAATCACTTATTTTAGTTCTCTAATCTTTGGAAAAATACAATTTTACTATTTTTAATCCAATGCTATGTGCTATGTAAAATTTAATCTTTAAAGTTGTATAACTCATTTGTTTTAAATGGCAACATGGCTCGTCGGGTTAAGAAAAAAGAGGATTTTATTACGATTATTTTGATACCATACACGATTAGGTTTTAGAAAAGCTATCATCAAAAAACTTTAAAAAGGGAACTTGAAACATTCCTAAAATGAAGCTTCTTTTGATAGATAGATAGATAGAGTTTATTCATAATAAATAATACACAGTATTTCTTATATTTCAAAGGTTTCGCATTTTCGCAACCAGTTTTGGGTACCTAATAGTACCGGGTTGGATGACGCCGATTAAAATATAAGGTGTGCAGCATCGGTTAAATTATTTCTACATTCTCCAAACACTAATAACATATCAACTTTTTTACTCCTTGTAAAACTATTATTTTACATGTTTTTTAAACAACAAACTAATTTACTTTGGCAGAAGCTGTTGGCATTTCAATTTTCTTCAAGGCATGATTTTGTTTTATCAGTTTTGCTGGTCACAGGCTACTTGATGCATTTTTAAATCTAAATTTATTCTCAAAAGATGCTTCATTTTAGGAAAGTTCCAAGTTACCCTTTTAAAGTTTTTTAATGACAGCTTTTCTAAAATCTAATAGTGTATATGGTATCAAAATAATCGTAATAAAATCCTCTTTTTTCTTAAGATTAAATTTTACATAGCACATAGCATTGGATCAAAAATAGTAAAATTGTATTTTTCCCAAGATTAGAGAACTAAAATAAGTGATTTTAAGGTATTCATAGCCCTCTAGAAAAAACAATAAATTTGGAAAAAAAATATTTTCTTGGTGACAACAAGTGACACATCGTTGTATTTAGAATGTCATGTGGAGTCAAAAAAACTAAAAATATACCAAGTGTCCCATTTAAAAATCGAAAGTTTATGTCACTTCCGGTTAAACCGGAAGTTCCATAATGTTGAGTCACCTGTCAAAAAATGCAGTTTTATGTCGTATACAAATCCCTCGAATTTTATTTCATTATCTTAAAAAACAAAAAAGTTAGAGGGGCGAGCCACCTTCCGTGGACACTCGGTATATTAGGTAGGTACTTAATATGCACTTTAAAAATAGTTAATAAAAAACTAGGGTGGTAATTTAAAAAAATTATAGATATTATCACATATTTAATTTGGGACACATTGTATCAATATATTTTTTTAAATGCCACAACATAAAATCTTAACACCCGTGTCCAAGCATTTAAAAAAAAATTGTACTTGATTTGCTGATTTATTCCAAGTTGCAAACTCACACTATATGATATTACTAAATGCTAAGTTTCATTAAATGGACAAACCAAATATTAAAACAAACGTCGGTATTTCAAAAAGCAACTTTTTAGGACATCAATGTTTGACATTTGTTAATTATTACATTAAAACGAAAGTTAAACGCGGCATCTACATTTAACGAGCAAAAACGCGGCAACTATGAACAGATGCCGATCTTAAGCATTTGATTTTACAGAAGCTGCTGTTTTACTCTGTTTTAATGTACAAAATTGTGCAGATACGGCTATTCCTTGTTCATAAAATATTCACATTTAGGCGCTATGATTTTTTATAGAGCGCGTACTCGTCCGCTAATATAGAGCGAATTATTTGTGGTAATAGACAGATATTGCAAACAAGCTAATCAAACATTTAAATATAAATCTTCAATAAATCTCAGCTGCGAAGGGCTAAACCGTAAAATATTCAAAATCTTTGGAAACATTCGACGTGGCGATAACCTCCTGCATGACAAACTTGGAAGAAAACTACTGGACCTCGTAAAAGGAACAAACCTTTTCTAACAAGAATGGGGCACACAATAAGCCAGAGGGCTGCTGTGTAAGAAGCTTGGGCCACACGTCGAACCCGACCCCCGCCTTTAACCAACCAACCAATCCCCCTCCCCCGGCTAACTGGTATTAATTAAGAATACACTTTTCTTTCAAAAAAATTTAAAATGTGTTCTTATAATGGTACTTATACAGTGTGTCCACGGAAATACATTTACTTAAAAACAAACAACTATTGTTGTTTTCTTACTTCGACTATGATTTTATATCTGACCGAGTAACGATTTTGTGGTAAGAAAACCATTTTTTATTTGCCTCCTTTTAAAGTATTTTATTATTACATGTCGTATTTCTTTAATTCATTCAATCATAAATTATAAAACTTTTATTCAAACGTGGTTCCGAGTTAGCGCATACTTCGAATCGTCATCTGAATTCCCGATAATTGCTAACTTGCTGTATTGGGATATTTGCAAAAACTACTCTTATTTTTTCTTTCAAGAGATCTGAGTTATTATTGAAATTGGTTTTATACACATATGGCTTTAGATATTCTCATAAATGTAAATCGATAATTACGAGATCGGAATTCCTACGTACCTTGTTCCCAAAGTGATGATTTAGCCACTCATCAAAACGAATTGAAAATTTGTATTGAAAAAAAAACCACAAAACAAAAACTGTTGTACCCTGTATAGTAATCGCAAATCTGATATTCGAAATTGTAGCTTCAGCACAAGCAGATGCTTTTATAAACAATGACTTTTTCTTCTATACCTACTAATATAAAAGTTTTTCTTCTTCCAAACTCTATCCGTGGACACACTGTATATACAATGTATATACAGTGTGAGTTGTTTCCCTTGAAGGTGAATGTAACCCTATTTTATCAAGCAAAAGAGGGCAAGTGTATTTAATATGGAATATGTTATATAACATTTTAAGGTCTTTTAGATCTCGGCGTTGAGAGAGTGATCTGATCTGAATATTAAATTCCAGCTGATAATAATAAGATGTTAGTTGTGGTGCATTAAGTTTGAAAGCTTTACGAATTTATGTTGAACCCTCTCTAACTTCTGAATGTGTACATTATAGCAAGGATTCCAGACACAAGAAGAGTATTCGAGATGAGTTTTTATTAATAAGCAATATAGTTGCTTAATAGCATTAGTATTCGTGAAGTCAACGGTAACGCGCTTTATAAATCCGAGAAGTTGAAGAGATTTAGAGAGGGTATTCTGGATGTGAGGAATAAAACTAAGCTTTGAATCCATAATCAAACCTAAATCCTTTATTTCGGGAATAAGGCTGTTCAAACGTTGACCTAGTCTTATGAAAGGTGATCAAGTGGCACTTTGAAGCATTCAGCTCCATACCATTATTCTTACACCAAGCTACCAATCTGTCCAAGTCGGACTGAAGATTTAAATAGTCATCGAGAAAGGAAATTTTCATGTACAATTTTAAATCATGAGCAAAGAGGAGATATTATATATACAGTTAGTATTTGAAATTCGACCCTAAGTCGTTAATAAACAAATTAAATAAAAATATTTTAAATTGGAAGAAAGTAGCGCTTTATTGGTGGGTAAGGGTGGTCTGCTAACTAACCAGACAGTATAATTTCGGAATTTTTATGGTCCCCGGATCCAAAATCCCGGGACCAAATACCGGGAATAAAAACACTGGTAGCAGATATCACAAATTCTTCACTTGCATAAGGATATTCTAAATAACATATTAGTATATTTAATTAATTTGTGTTGGGCTACATGCTGGGTGAAACTGTTGTTCCATTGCACAGGAAGAAAAAATAATAACTACATGTTATGTTTCACAAATTTATTCAGTTTCCTGACACGTGTTTCGGCCCTTTCAGGTCATTTTCAAAGGAATACAAAAATATACTAAATTCAACGTGACATTACAAAGGTTTTTATATCATATTATGGTAACTATAAAGATGTCATAAAATTAAATTTAGGTTTAGAAGATTGAATGGTCAACTATGGGTTTTCCAAATTTATTAAAGGTACAGATAAATATTTATTTACACACACATACACACTTATTTAGGACTAAATATGTATCTGTACCTTTAATAAATTTGGAAAACCCATAGTTGACCATTCAATCTTCTAATCCTAATTTTAATTTTATGACATCCTTATAGTTACCATAAAATGATATAAATACCTTTGTAATGTCACGTAGAATTTAGTATCTTCTTGTACTCGTTTGAAAATGACCCGAAAGGGCCGAAACACGTGTCAGGAAACTGAATAAATTTGTAAAACATAACAAGTAGCTATTATTTTTTCTTCCTGTGCAATATTAGTATATTCAATAACGGATCCAACACATTGTGTACAATGTATACTTTACAGCCTTTACAGAAAGATCTTTTTCTAGTTTAATACTGTTTTAACTAAGTAGTAATAATAAGGACCAAGGGGAAAGAAAATAAAAATTTGATAAAGCTTTTGAAAAAGTACTTTGTTTGGGTGTATCTGAATTTCAATTTATCTCAGAAATGTCGAGTTGGAGATCGGCGTGCAACGGAACGCAACATTTATAGATGTCAAATCCATTTTGGAGATCGAACGTTGTAAATAGTTAATATACTATAAATAGTAAAAATATCTATTAATTTTTTTTTTATCGAAACCGCTAAAATTAATTATAAACACATTAAAACACCGTGCCTTTTTGAAGAAATGAAAATGATGTTTCTGGAAAAAATGCAAAAGTTAATTTGTTCATAAAATTATACTGAAGTAGTAAAATGAGAATGAAATCGTTTGGCAGCGCAATAACATTTTGACGTATTCGGCCAGCCAGAGGCACTCGCGCATCCTTGCCCCTCTCTTTTAACGCACATGCATTGCATGTATCTACTTTAGGTACAGCATTATACAAATCTTTCCAACTTGATTTAATACGCGTTTCATGAGCGATTAAAGGGGGAGGACAAGGGAGGGGGGCAGTTGCAGAACAATCTTAAATAGAAACAATAAGGTTTTTAAACACATGCAGAATTTTTAAATTAAATTTTCTTACTGTTGTGTCTTTGGCAAAAAGTAACTAGTTAGATATTGTTAAACATTATTTATTATGCGGAGGTACGAGGACAGCATTTTTTGGAGTGTTCTGCTTATGTTCCTAAATAGTGTAACAATAATTATCTTTATATGACCACCTACTAAACTCGTTGAAAATTATACCGACATGATTTAAGAAATTTCATAAAGAAATACTTATAAAACAAAAATTTGAAGAGTTAGGTATAAGCAAGGTATATATACAGGGTGTCCGGTAACTTATGGGCCATAGAGCAACTGGAGATAGTAGATATAAAAATATGTCTTTTGAGCCAAATTTGCCCAAGTAAAATGTTAGAGGTTAAAGAGATACAGGGTTTTGAAAGTGAAAATTAATTTTCGAAAAATGATGATAATTTTGAAACGGTTTAAGATATCGAATTCAAAATCGGTATAACTAGGTTTTTGAGAGTGAGAAATTCGAATTTGGTGTCAATTTCAAGATACTCCCTAGAGGGCGCTTGCTACGTGCTTCATGTTGAACTAATTCATCCATATTTTTTTTAACCGTGCAGTTACTGGTATTTATACTTTAAACTATAAAAGAACCTACCTTTTTACGTAAAAAAGGTACTCTTGGTGGATCTCGATATCTCAAGCCGTTACCCAGATTTTAGCGTCTGAATGTTCCATTGCACATTCTGTTGATTGCTGAGAAATATTTAATTCACAAAGTGTGCCTTGCATTTTGACAAAATTTGTTGCGGTGAAAACTGTCATTATTTTCTACTTTTTCCCGTCAAAGGTACGTAAATAAAAAGTTTTTGCAATATCCAAGTACTGTAATATTTTCAAATAAAAATGCTCAGGCTTAATAAGTTTTCTAACCGTGATTTACGTGATATGGTCTGCGTTTATGCACAAGAGAATTATAATAGTCGTGCTGCACTTAGAAGGTATGTAGAACTCTACCCAACCAGAATCATTCCAGACCGAAAAATATTTCAAAGAATATTTAATCAGTTAGGTGAAACAGGTTCGTTTTATGTCAAAAATCCTGGTGAACGACCGAAAACTATAACGGTCGAACAAGAAGAAGAGATCTTGGTTCGTATCGCGGAAAATCCTGAATTAAGCACTAGGCGTTTGGAAGCTTCTACAGGAATAGGTAAATCAACCGTCTCAGAAGTCATCAATGCAGAAAATTTATTTCCTTACCATTTTACGTCCGTTCAAAATTTACTGCCAGGAGATTTGCCAGTCAGATCAGAATTCTGTCAAAATCTACTAAATAAGGATAACGAAGATCCCATGTTCCTGAGAAAAATATTATTTACTGACGAGGCAACTTTTACAAGACGCGGAATTTTTAACTGAAAAAATAATCATCACTATGCTTTGGAAAATCCACGACTACCCAAAGAAAGACATTTTCAGCACGAGTTTTCGATAAATATTTGGTGTGGCATTATCGACAATTTCTTGATCGGCCCATATCAGCTTCCGCAGAGACTTAATGGAGAACAATATTTGCAGTTTTTAGAAAACGATTTACTTTACCTTCTGGATGATATACCTCTGAACATAAGACACAATATGTGGTACATGCAAGATGGTGCCCCAGCACACTTTGCAGTTCCTGTTCGAAATCATTTAAATCAGCGTTTTCCACATCGGTGGATTGGTCGCGGTAGCGAATTTCCTTGGCCACTGCGTAGCCCAGATATTAACCCGTTAGATTTTTATCTGTGGGTCACATGAAGGATTTGGTATATGGTGATGAATCCAATACACGGGAAGAACTTGAACAAAAAATTCAAGAAGCCGCCATTGTTATAGGAGATAATCAAAATATCTTCCTGAATGTGAGACGTCATTTGTTAAAAAGCTTAAGAAAATGTATTGAAGTCAACGGTGGAAACTTTCAACATTTACTAAAGTGAATTAAAACAAATTTTTAATAGTTTCCAATATTTTCATTTTGTTTTTTTTTTCTGCCTTTTTATCATCAAGTCCTAGAATCTGGGTAACGGCTTGAGATATCAAGATCGGCCGAGAGTACCTTTTTTACGTAAAAAGGTAGGTTCTTTTATAGTTTAAAGTATAAATACTAGTAAATATGGATGAATTAGTTCAACATGAAGCACGTAGCAAGCGCCCTCTAGGGAGTATCTTAAAATTAACACCAAATTCTAATTTCTCACTCTCGAAAACCTAGTTATACCGATTTTAAATTCGATATCTTAAACCGTTTCAAAATTATAATCATTTTTCGAAAATTAATTTTCACTTTCAACACCCTGTATCTCTTTAACCTCTTAAATTTTACTTGGGCAAATTTGGCTCTAAAGACATATTTTTATATCTACTATCTCCAGTTGCTCTATGGCCCATAAGTTACCGGACACCCTGTATATTAAAAAGCTACTTTTATAGACTTTTCAAATCATTAATAAAATACAGGGTGTGTGATTTTAAAAGAAAAGTTTCTCCATTTTTCCACACTGTACACTTGAACTAGGATATGAAAAAAAAATCAAATGTGTAAAGTAATTTTTTAACCGTGTACAAAATTTTAACTTCGTAATGTTTTAGAATTAAAAAAAAAACAGATTTATTAAAAGTTTTCGTGAAAAAAAAATTAAAAAAAAACTGCTACTGATAGGGTAATATTTAGAAAAGTTGCTCGGAAAAACATGCATGTAGAATCTGAAAACTAAAAAATATATACAGGGTATTCCATTTAAAATAACGATTTAGCCACCTAGCTGTTTTGTGTAGAAGCGATAACGCCGCATTGCTAAAAATATTTTATAACGTTAAAGCATGATCGTTTATCGGAGCAACGAAAGTAAAAAAAAAACGTGTAACTTACCTTTTAATCAAAAACAAAAACAGATAAACGTAAGGGTTTTTAGCAAACCTCCTCATATTACATTTTAATTTTTTTTTCATATTGAGTAAGGAATCTACTAACTTGGATAAAGAAAAGAAGGTGCAATAAAAAATTGGTTAATGATTTTACAAGATTATTATTTAGTTTTTTTAATAAAAGCCGTGGCGGCACCTTAGGTGGGAGCGATTGGGAAAGCACCCAACCCAAATTGTTCACTCCCAACCTGCTAAATTGATCAAGAAAATATGGAATAACGTGGTAAATTACCTAAATAAAAAATATCGTAAACTATCACCCACTTTATCATTGTCTTTATAATTAATATAAATATACTCAAAGAACTACTTGATGTTTGCCCAAGTATCTACATAAACGAATAAATAAAATATCCACATTATATTTTACTTATTTCTGCCTATTTGATTGTATTTTCGGCACGAGATCACAGTATACAACAAAGATGCCGAAGCCGCAGCCGAAGCGGTTCCCAATTTTTTATGATGTAGAAGAGTGTCCAAGCGAAAATATGTAAATATGATTTTTTGGTCTATACACACTCTTGATATTTTTAAACCCAAACCAACTTACTGCACAAACGGTTGGTGCCGCAGAAAAAAAAGTGACAATGACAATATTACAAAAGCCAACTGCAGTTATTTAAAAAAAAAGACTCGCCAACAAATATATGATATAGTTTAAGATGTATCCACTTTATATATTTAATAGTGGCTTGAAAAGAGGATCACACTGTCATCAGAAAGGCTCGCAGATTCTGGAATTTTGTACGTTGAAAAAAGTATTGTAAAAACATTAGACGTAAATTCTTTTAGCACTATAGGCAAAATGAAAAATAATTTTAGTTTTAGTTTTCTATATTCATGTCATAATTGAGTTTAAAATCTGTGTAAAATAAACTTTATAACAATTTTGGTATTTTCATTCAATTTATTAATTTTAGTTTAACAATCACTATTCTAAAGTGCCTAAATCATAAAAAAAATCTGTATTTACGCGAAATACTACACATCAATTTTGCTGCGCCTCCTCAAAAGTTTTCCGCCGGATGTCGGCTAACTGAAAAAAAACCGCTGGCACCGCCACTGATTAAAAATAACCTTTGCATGCGATAAAAACAGTGTTTTTAAAAGCTTTTCAATTGGCCCTAAGTATAAAAAAATGGATGCCAACGAATAAATTACGTTTTAAAATAATCATAATAATATATAGCTTTTGAGGTAAAATAAAAATTAGAAAGTTCAAAGGTGCCTCCAGTATCCATTACTTGGTTAAAACACATCTAAAAAGAATTCAAAAGCACAAAAAAATTTAATAGAAATAAGTACCTAAGTACCTAGGTATGGCTTGAAAAAGTGACCAAAAAGTAGGTATATATACGCTACTACAGACTGTACAAGGAGGTATAATGATTGTATACATACCCCCGTGTATCAAAACACAAAGTCGAACCTGTTAATTTGCATGCCATGAAATAAAATTAGTTTAAAACCTACCTATAGGTATTATGTAAGAAACAATAATATCAAATCTGTTTTGTGAAAACCGAGGTAGTACCTACTTAATTATTAAGTTTTAACATTTTCCGGCTTTATTAAATTTTGATACCATCTTGCTTAAATGTATATGCATAGTCTCTACCTATGCGTATATAATAACGGATAAATTCAATACAAATTAAATGGGGACGTGTTTGGAGAAACGCTCGAACCCGTCGATTTTGTTTTTAAATTGCGCATGTTTTGACATTAAATGTAGGTATACAGGGTGTACCACAAAAGTGTGGCAGAATTTTTTTTTTTCTTAAATGGAAACCCCTGTATGTTATTGCATTTTCAGATTGTCCGTAAAAATCTAGCCATGTTTAATGCATAATGTCCTAAACATATCTTCAACTGTTCACGAAATATTGAAGTTCAAATATTAAAATAACACTTTATTAAATTGATTTCTAAATTTCATTTTTAAAAATCTCAAAAATTACTTTATTAAAAATTACTGCAGAGCTGTCAACGGCGGACACTTCCAACATTTGCTAAAGTAATTTTTGAGATTTTAAAAAATGTAATTTAGAAATCAATTTAATAAAGTGTTATTTCAATATTTGAACTTCAATATTTCGTGAACAGTTGAAGATATGTTTAGGACATTATGCATCAAAAATGGCTAGATTTTTACGGACAATCTGAAAATGCAATAACATACAGGGGTTTCCATTTAAGAAAAAAAAAAATTCTGCCACACTTTTGTGGTATACGTACATTTGATGTCAAAACATGCGCAATTTAAAAACAAAATCGACGGGTTCGAGCGTTTCTCCAAACACGTCCCCATTTAATTTGTATTGAATTTATCCGTTATTAAATCACCACCCTGTATATACCCAAAATAATTATAATTGGTTGACTAGCTCAGAAATATTATATAGAGAATTGAATATACCAAAATTGGAGATACTACCAGAATTAGAGCAAGCAAAATTAATGTATAAAGTTTTAAAGAATAATCAAAGAGGTAATAAAAGATCCAAATGTCCAATAACATACACAGTCACGAAACCAGATTTCAAAATAATATTTATTGTATAGCTAATAGAACCAATATTACAGGATTAAACAACCCAATTGTATATATAGTCATCAAAAACCTATAATAATAGATATACCTGAAAATATTAAGAATCTTAGGAAATATTATCAATTTGTGAAATAATATGTTAAATTATATTTAGGATTTAGTTAAGAATACGTCCAACATTGTGTGTGTGTAATATTGTGTTCTCGAGGCCAAGGCTATCATCAGGCACTGATTAGAGAAAATTCTATGTATGTACAACAATTTATGGATTAAAAAAAATAAAGATTTTATTAAAAAAAAGCGAGTTAATATTCTTATTCATGGTAGGTATACCTAATTCTCATAATCTCTTATCCAATTTACACAAATTGCTTACCTGTTAAGTCTTGCAATCTAGGGTAAAACATTCCTGTTCTTGCTAACCATTCCATTTGAATTTGATGAAACTGGCTATGTGGATTAACAGGAATATGAACTTTTTGCATCATGCTTCCTTCCAAAGAATGAAAGGCCGATCCTTGTGTAGGTCCTTGATATGCGTATAGTGCATTACCGTTTAAATACCCAGTGTGATTTAGCAATCCAGGTCTTGGCACAAAAGTCGTAGTGGAAAAGTCTTCACTTCCAGGTGAAATTGGAGGGCTTCGACTTCTTGTTGACGTTGGGGTAGTACTTCGAGAAATCTCTGGACTTGTGGGACGTTCATTTCGAGATAGAAGCGCATCTATGCAAAATGATCCTTTCGCGTCTTGAATTTTTGTGTCCATATTTAACGGTTTCGTTTGATAATCTGGATGCATAGAGATGTGTGTCGCTCCTTCGATGTATTGTGCCATGTTAGCCCACAAAAATAATCCGACACGTACCTATGTCTATTTCGAAAAACTACCTATAAAACTGTTTTTTTATAATTTTCGAGAGCACGTCAAATAAATTATTCACTAAGGTAAAAATATGTGTCACTTTATGTAAGATTGGCGAGCTAACAACAGCTCAGTTGTAGATATACTAAACGATTTGAAATGTATTATCCTAATAATATGAGACATTACAGGAACATTAGACGATACATTACACACTCTCGAGCATTGCGCGCTAACACTTATGTTTGATTGGCTGAAAGTTTCAAGCTCCACCCCTCACCCTAATGTTAGAAGCTAGTTGCTTGGCAACCACAGTATCTCGCCAAGGGAATTTCGACTTTTTGTTAAAGGCATTTTGTGATTATAATTTGATAAAATGTTTTTAACGCCGCGCTGATATCTAAACCTCATTTGTTCTTGTGGTTTTTGCACTTTGTTCTGTTTCAGTAGATCTCTCGTTCTTTTAATGGCTTATTAACTATAGCTGATTGCATGTTTTTTAAGAAAAATTTGCAACCGCTCAAATTTTGCTCTTGAGAAAGCTTTTATTTGTATATTGATATTTTTTATTTCAGATTTTTTTCGGGGGGGTTGTTGAGGAAACCGTCTAACTAATGAAACTATTTATATAATATATATAATACTTAGAATTCGTAGATGTTTTGTAACGGTTCTGCACTGCTTTATTATTATCATTATAGGTAATATAATTTTATGTTAACATCCAGATCCACAATGTTACAAAAATTAACATTGCATTGCTGTGCCACCGGAGTTGACGAGGTTTACCGTGGAAAATAGATCGACAATTTCAAACAACGTCAGAAATATAGCATGTCCCCGCCATAGATAAAGGTTCTGGTTCCCGCACAGTGCATGCAGGACAAGAAATATATTTATTTAAATAGGTATTAGATATTTTATCTAAATTTATAATTATTTTTAACATATTGCTTCACATTTGAATTTTGACAGGTATTATACCTACTTGTCTTGTATCGTGCGAGCAAAAATTATTTGCATCAAAGAGGGCTTGGATTAAAAAACGTAGGGCTTGGTTTAGAAGCCGTTTAGATCACAATGCATGGGGACGATACCCAAATCTAGGTTAAAATTTTGTTAAATTCATATTATATGCCAAACTATTGAGTAACAAAATAAGTAGACAAATACAAATTTATTTTTGTTGTTTACAAAATTAACAAAGTAAGAATATACAGAAAGAAAAAAAATAATTTCATAAATTGCTGAAATTGGCCACCGCCATGCTCCAAGGATAAATTCACACGTCTCTTCATATTTTCGAAAGTGTTGACCAGCATCTCTGGAGAAATGTTAGTGTTACCACATTCTTGGATAATCCTTTCTTGTAATTGTTCTAAATTTGCAAACTGGTGTTTTAAAAATAGTGTTCTTTAAATGAGGAAAAACGAAGTAATCCATAACCGTTAAATAAGGTGATCTAGGTGGGAATTCAATGTCTGATCGAAAACGGATCAATGTGTCGTCGAAAAAATTGCGTAAGTAGTTAATAGTTTCGGCGGCTGTATGGGCGGTTGCACCGTCCTGTTCAAAATATCCAAAACGTAGTTCGTCGTCAAGTAATTGCTCCACAAATGATGGATTCAAAATATTGTCTCTATTCCGCTGTGCTGTAACTGTGTCATGGAAAAAAATAGGACAAACAATTCTTCTTCGGGTGACAGCTAACCAGACACCAATTTTTTGAGGATGCAATGTGGACTGTACAAAAAAAAAATTTCTACTCCACATGCGTGTATTCTGAGAATTCACATAACCGGAGATGTGGAACCATCAGGCTTCATCCGATACTTTGCAATAAATTTTGGGTAAACCATTGAGAGTAATTCCTGCGTCTTTCAAAATCTGCGGCTTGTATTTCTTGGAATACTTGCACTTTATAAGGAAATAAATTTAGCTGCTTCTTAAAAATTTAAAAACTGCATGTTCCATAAGATCTTCCCACTTCTTGGGACTGCGTTTTATACAATTTGTTGCCGTATTTTGCATTATTTCACGAACGTTTGCAACAAGTTCTTCTGTTCTTACAGATGGTCTTCCTGCTCCTTTTTTGTCTTGTATAGAACCTGTTTCCCTAAACACAGCCACGGTTCTTTTCAGAGAATGATAAAAATTCCCAGCAATATAAGCAACGTTAGGAAAATGTTCGTGAAAATCGTCCATGCACAAACCCGGATTAAATTGCCACTCACCATTTACTCTAACCCCGTTTCGAAAATACGCTTCAACAATGAATGTTTTGTGCTGTTCCGTAAAGCCCATTGTGTGAATTGTTTAAGAAATTGGAAAAATTAGCGATGAATCAAATTATTTGTAACGACTGTCAAAGATGACGGAATAACTGATTGATTGTTAATTCAGGTAGTTACTGACACCCAACAGGTAGTAAGCTCTACGGCTAAGCATTACGTCCTTAGATGCAAGGCCTTTTTTAATGCAAATTTGCTCGCACGGTACATGACATCACAGATCATTCACCAATAACTTTGATTGTTTAAAAAAAAATAAGAACAACAAAACTAGTAAAAACAATGACAATAACATTACAAACAAACATAGTTCTTACACAATAATTTACTATGACAAGTTGAAAGTTTTTTCTGAGAGTAGATTGGAACCATACCTTGAGTTTCACACAACCAGAGGAAGCTACCAACGATTTAGTTGGGAAACTTATTGAAATTATAAAACAACCGGAAAAAATGGTAAATGCAAAACAACAGTATAATAAAATAAAACCGTTGACCACAAATGGGTTAATCACTTCCATAAAAAGACGTGATAAACTAAAAAAATCCTACAAATGACAAGCGTAGTGAATACAGAAAATACCCCAATACTTTAAAAGAACTAATTGAACATACAAAATATGACTATTACAAAAATAAAATTAACGAAAATAAAAGTAATATAAAAAAATTAATTAAAACTATAAATGAGGCAACAAACTAAAATACGGTGAAATTACTATTAAAACAAATACAACAAAATGGACAAACAATTACAGATCAAAAAGACATACCAGACATATTTAATGACTTCTTTGTCAATGTAGGTAAGTCGATGTCAGACTCATCTCATCATATCATCTAAAACAATAAAACTCCTCTACCGGAATCTATTAAATCCTCTTGTTCTTATTATCAATCTAATTTTTAAAACAAGTATGGTTCCATCATATTTCAAAACATTAATAGTTACACCTATATAAGTGCAATTTCGAATTTTACAAAAATATTTGAAAAGTGCCTTAAAATGAGGCTTGTTAATGTCTTAACCATTAATAATGTGCTGTCGAAAAACCAGCTTGGTTTCATTAAAGTGGCTAATACCTTAAATGCTATATTATATGAGTTCGTTGATAGTATTACTGAAAATTTAAACAATAATAACAGGTGCATAGCTCTGTTTATAGATCTGGCGAAGGCGTTTGACACGGTATCCCATTGCTTGTTGCTGGAAATTCTAAGCAAATATGGGGTGAGGGGTACGGTGTTAAGGGTTTTCTCGGATTATCTAAATGATCGTTCCCAGTGCACTGGGATCGAAAATAACATCAGAGAAAAAAAATTGTAAAGCACGGTGTGCCCCAGGGTACAGTACTTGGTCCGATTTTGTTTGTGATATAATAATATGTAAATGCTCTTTGCAATCTTGGTGTGTGGGGGGGGGGGGGGGGGGGGGATCATGGCATATACTGCCATCGCCATCGCCATGCCAGCGAGTGCTAAGCTGAAGTCCGGTTTTGCTAAAGTTAAAAACTATTTGGACACCTTTAAACTCCGTATCAACTTTCAGAAAACCCATTATATGGCTTTCTCTTTGACTAAAGCAAATAGACCATTAGTTAGATAATATCCCCGAACGCATAAGGCTGGCCGTACACAGCCGGAATGTTTATCTGAATTCAGAAACGGAATCCAGAATCTGAATTCCGGCCCATTGAAAATTTGAAAAATTCATAACCTGAAAAAATCAGAATGTGTGTGCTGTATAATAAAAATATATACAATTCCGTACGTTCTGAATTCCGATAGACATTCCGGCTGTTTACGGCCGGCCTAACACAATGCAACAAAATTAAATATCTTGGTGTCATAATAGACAAACATTAAAGAAAAAAGATAAGGTGTTTGATTTAGAAATTTTTTAATATGATTTTTTGTGCCGTAAACATTTAATAATGATCTATAATGCCTTGGTTGAACCACTTCTAAATTACGCAATTGTGGTGTGGGGATGGGCTCATAATATACATTTAGAACAACTTAAAAGAATTCAAAATTATATTGTTAAAATTATATTTAAAAAACCCAAAATGTATTCCACCAATTTGTAATATTCCAATGAAATAAATAATTTAGATAGTTTATATATTATAACGACATGCAAATTTATCGATAACAATGAGAAGTACAAATCGAAATATCAGGCACATAATATGTACTGCACAGGAGGTATGGAAAATAGGCTTTTAGGCTGGCCGTACACAGCCGGAATGTTTATCTGAATTCAGAAACGGAAACCAGAATCTGAATTCCGGCCCATTGAAAATTTGAAAAATTTATAATCTGAAAAAATCAGAATGTGTGTGCTGTATAATAAAAATATATACAACTAGCGTGTACCTGGCCTGCGTTGCAGTCCGGCATTATACGACGTGAGATAACTAGACTGGGTACATATCGCTAATCGTCAGCCGAGAGTGCATCTAATATTAGTACTAAAAAGATTTACAAAAATTTACATTAAAAAAATACTTTTCTTTTCTTTTTTTCTATTTACTATTGCTTTTTTTGCCTCACCTTCCTGCGGAACGTGAAGGGAAAACATATCGCCAAATTGTCATTATAACAACTGACCAAAACTACACAATGGTGCACAATTTCCGTTTTCTCGTATAGATAGGTAGTTTTCTGAGACGGCGCCGTATAGGTGCTCTTTAAACTCGCACACCTTTGTGCAATGTAGGATATACTTTCCATATTTGCTCTATAAAAATATGTAAGTATTCAATCGATTAAAACATAAGCAAAAAATTATTCTTACATGGAAGCTATCAATTATCAGCTAATAAATTTGTAGAAATATTATTGTGCCGAGCCCTTCGGGCACGGCACTGTTCTAGTTCGTTCGTTTAATTATACGAGAGCTGTCACTTTGACAGGTAAGTGTCATTTTTTTTAGCTTTTTCGTAGCGAGGGTTATAGCTGCAAGAATTCGAAATTAAAAAATATTTCAGTTTCTAAATAACAAAGTTCTATACGACAGCTGTCATTTTGACAGGTAAATGTCATTTTTTTTAAGCTTTTCTTGTATCTAGGATTAAAGCTGTAAGAATCCAAAATTTAAAAAAAATTCAGTAGTTAAATAACAAAGTTCTATACGACAGCTGTCAAATTTTGACAGGTAAGTTAAAAATTTTTTTTAGATTTTTCGTAGCGAGAGTTACAGCTATAAGAATCCTAAATTTAAAAATTTTTCAGTTCCTAAATAACAAAGTTATATACGACAGCTGTCATTTTGACAGGTGAATTGCAAGTTTTTTTTATGCTTTTCTTGTATCTAGGATTATAGCTGTAAGAATTCGAAATTTAAAAAAAATTCAGTACCTAAATAACAAAGTTCTATACGACAGCTGTCAGATTTTGACAGGTAAGTGTCAATTTTTTTTTAGTTTTTTCGTAGCGACGGTTATAGCTGTAAGAATCTCAAATTTAAAAAAAAATCAGTACCTAGATAACAAAGTTTTATACGATACCTGTCAGATTTTGACAGGTAAGTGTCAATTTATTTTAACTTTTTTCGTAGCGAGGGTTAAAGCTGTAATAAAACTAAATTTAAAAAATTTTCAGTACCAAAATAACAAAGTTCTATACCACAGCTGTCAAATTATATATACTTAAATAGTAATTCTTATTTTTTATAATTTGCTACCATTTCTATGCTGTTTAGGTATAGAACAATATATTTGAAAAAAGTAGTATTTGAGATGACCTAAACGAATATCCAAACCAAAAGTATATCGGACGCACCCAATTCGATTTATTAACGATCCAATATGACCCTACATTGATTTTAAAAAAATCAAAAAAATTACTTCCCAACTTTCGATCGCGTTCGCAAACAACAGTGTTTTATAGCCCAACGTCGTCTACACGTCGAAAAAGTTTAAATCGATTAAAATGATTTTTGCCACCTGTATCGCCCTACAACGAAAAAAAACATATTTTTTAACTTTGACTTTAATAAGTTTTTTCCGGTACACCCTGTATATTTGAAATTGTTCCCAGAACGTGCCCCGACTATTCCTCTCTACGTCCAGAAAGTTTGAATCGTTTTGCTCTAACCGTTTCCGAAAAAAAAATTCGCGAATATCGAAATGTCGAATAAACTTCTACCACGTGGCGACGGATTATCAATGTCGAAACGCCATCTTTAAAATCGAAATTACGACTATTTCTGAAACATTTTGGGCAAATATTTTGGTCAGTAAAATTAGAAGAAGGTTCAAGGTAGATATTCCACCCGATTTAAAATCTGGAAATGTTCTTATTATTCTAGCAAGTCACGCTGAAAACACCCATTTTTCGCCATTTTTGACAGCCGGATTTTTAGAATTAATAATTAATTTAGATACATCAATATCAAGGCACTCTTAGTCAAAAGTGAATGGTGTTAGAATTTGTAAAGATTGCCTGTTTCCGCACCCAAAAAAGCGACTTTTCTCAATTTTGCGAATATATTTTAATGATTTTGAATATGTAGAGGTGTTGCGAAGTAATCAGCGCATTTTTTGAGAAAAAAATAAAACGGTTTTGTTAAAAATTGAATAAGCTACAGTCGATATAGTAAAAAAAAAGCTGCCGTTTTTTCCGTATTAAAGATAAAGAAACGAAAAATTATCTCTTAAATACAATTTGACGAGCTCTATCCGCTAAAGTTTACAACGTTTCGATCAAAAGTCGTTTTCAGTACGAAAAAAAATAAAAACCGTGAAAAAATCAGGCCTAACTTTATGATTTCCACTTTCTTACAATTTTCGGCAATTTCCATTCCAGTTAGGTATAGAACGATATATTGGAAAAAGGTAGATTTTGAGATGGCCTAACCGATTATCTAAACCGCATGTCGATTGGATGCACCCAATTCGACTTATTAGCGATCCAAGAGGTACCATTTTCGACCAAATTTTGACTTTAAAAAAATCAAAAAAATTACTTCCAAACTTTCGATCGCGCTCACAAACAATAGGGTTCTGTAGCCCACGGTCGTCTACGCGTCGAGAAAGTTTAAATCAAAAAAACTCATTTTTACGAACTGTATCGAATTTCAACGAGAATCCGATAATTATCGACTTTGACGTTTAATAACTTTTTTCCGGCACACCCTGTATATTCCAAATTTTTACACAACGTACCCCCACTATTCCTCTGTAAATCGAAAAAGTTTCAATCGTCCCACTCTAACCGTTTCCGAGAAAAAAAATCGCAAATGTGAATATGTCGAAAGTGACGACGACGACGACGACGACGCCGACAACATACATACATTATTTTCACCGAAGCGCCGTATAACATATCGCGGTGTAGCGCGATATGTAATAAGGCGAACAAACCCGAACAAACCCGAACAAAACCCGAACAAGCCTCAAACTCAACCGTTTGCCGGCCCGTCCACAATTCACATCCATGCATAAAACATAGTCTGTCTTCGTCTATTTCGGCTTCGGTGCTTCGGATCGATCGTTGAACGGGCCGGGGACCGGTTGGGTTGGGTCGTTCATTCTCCCTACTCTAATTTATCAGTGTTAATCAGTGTTTCTCTATAATATTATGCATGTATTATACATAAAAACCTTCCTCTTGAATCACTCTATCTATTAAAAAAAACCGCTTCAAAATCCGTCGCGTAGTTTTAAAGATTTAAGCACATATATTAGGGACAGGACGGGCGATAGCGACTTTGTTTTGTACTATGTTAAGATTCCGTACGTTCTGAATTCAGATTCTTAATTCCGTTTCTGAATTCAGATAACCTTATGTAACAACAGCTTAGGTCGACATTTTGTAACATATTTGGGTCCAAAATTATACAACAAAATACCATTAGAAATAAGAAATATAAAAGATAAAAACAGTTTTGAAACTGAGTTTAAGAAATTCTTTTTGACAAATATGATAATTTTTACTGAGGTGTTGTAATAACTTTAAACTATTTGTGGCTCTCTGTGACTTTTTTTTTTTAATTTTGCCACTGGGTTTTATTATTATTACTACCACTCTGGTAGGTTTTTTTTTTATGAACTACATTGTTTTCAAATTATATTGTTTTTTTTTTTTGAAGAAGTAGTCCATACTCAAAGTGGAGTTAAATGATTAGAAAAAAGAAAAGCACAAAGTCTTTCTCCACAATTTTTTTATTAGAATAACTAGGCGAACCTAGAATAATTCATAATAATTAAATTCGACATGTTTCGAGTGTAGAAACACTCATCATCAGGAAAACAAAGTGAATGGTACAATGCTGATGTTGTTAGCAATAGAGAAAATAATAGTGAGATTAAGCCGTAATGAAGCTTTCAAAGGTGTACAAGAGGTGTAAAAAATTGAATAGCAAAGAAATAGCAAAGAAATTGCTGAGCAAAAATTAAGTGAGAAGTACGAAATACGAGAACTGAAGGAACTCCATCCACGAATCAGAATTGTTGGAATGTCCCAAGAAATTAATGAAAATCAACTGAGTGAATGGATCAGGAAACAAAACAAAGACATTTTTGAAAATAGCAGCTTTAAGATACTACGTATATGGCCAACAAAAAAAAGAGACACGCTTTATCAGGCCACTCTGCAGGTTACAGACAAAGTTTACCGTAAGTTAATGCAAATTGATACTGTTTTGGTTGGTCTTGACACTTGCACAGTGTATGAGGCAATCAGTTTGGTTCGATGCTTTAAATGCAATAGCCTAAATCATAGTTCAAAGTTCTGTAAAGGTAGTTTGACATGTCCCCTGTGTGCTGGTAATCATTTAATTAAAGATTGTCAAGTTCAACATTCCGATGACTACAAATGTAGTAATTGCATATCAGTAAAACAAAAACAAAAGAGTAACATTAACATCAATCATGCTGCGTGGAATTACGGCTCTTGTCACGCCTATAAACAAGGGTTGGAAAAATTTAAATTCGAAATTTTGGGATCGCAATAGCAATCACAGTGTGAGTTTATTCCTGGAGTGCCCAGCGTTTCGTCTAACCAGCAGAACCCCTCTTCCTCAATCCCTATCGAGTCAAAAAATACACAACCTAGGGTTTTAAATGCTTTATCGATTTATTACCAAAATGTACGAGGGATAAATACTAAGGTAAATGAAATCTATAATACTACTGCGGCTTGTAATTATGATGTTGTTGTTTTTACAGAAACGTGGTTGAATGACAGTGTTTTAAATTCTGAAATCTTTCCGGCGAATTTTTTAATATACAGGTGTGACAGAAAGTTTGATGTGGTCGGAGTTACAAGAGGAGGTGGTACAATGATAGCTTTTAAGCGTGATTTCTCTGCCGTTAGATTGGACACAACAATGTTTGATTGTCTACCTAGTGTTGATGTTGTCGGTGCCAAAGTAATTTTTAATGAGATACTTTTTTATATCTTTGCTCTGTATATTCCCCCCAACGCAACAGTTGAAACATATGAAACATTATTTGAGATATTCTCATCATTACCTTATTTTCTAAATAATAAAGTGCTTATAATAGGAGACTTTAATATACCCGACTTTTTCAATTACACCAACGCATCATACGGCACTGGTAAGACAAACCTAATAATTAATTTTATAAATTTCGCCAACCTTAAGCAAATTAATACATTAACAAACACACATGGCAGACTACTAGACCTCGCACTGATTAATAACCTTAATGGTTATACTGAAAGGGCTGTTGACATATTAACCGTTGAGGATAACCACCACCCTGCCATCGTGGTTTCATTAGATGTTCGTTTGGAGTCAAAAAATAACAAACAAAAAAATTACAATAGTTTTTATAATTTTAAAAGAACGAATCTAGTAAATCTTTATCAAAATTTTTCATATATAAATTGGGATGTTTTAACCCAATATACTGATGTTAACAGTGCATGTAAAAAATTTTATGAGATTATTTATAATACTTTGGACATACTTACATGTTCCAAAAACGCAAAAAAGAAATCGAACTTACCCACCATGGTTTACTGGTGAAATAATAAAGAACATAAAGTTAAAATATAAAAATTGGAAGCAGTTTAAAAGAACAAATAATCCACTCTATTTGGAAAGTTTTCGAAATTTGCGCCGGGCTACTAAGAATGACATAAACAATTCCTATAAATTATACTGTTCCCGTGTTGAAAACGACATAAAAGACGAGCCAAAAAGATTCTGGCGTTTTATTAATGATAAAAAAAAATAGTCATAGCCTACCAAATACTATGTCCTATGAAAATACAATTATTCGAGATCCCAAGGTCATTGCAGACAGTTTTGCCTCATTTTTCCAGAACTCCTATGTTGCTTCCTCCAAAAAAATAAGTGATTCGACTGATTTCTATCCCTCACAGAGTCCCCTAGATGTCTATAAAATAACTGAACAGGTGGTCACTACTGTACTAAAACAACTTAAACCTAAAGCCACTATAGGGCCAGATAAAATCCCTGCATTCTTGCTGAAAGACTGTGCGATTGTTCTTGCTCGTCCGCTTGCAATTCTCTTTAATTTATCACTTTCAACTTCTACATTCCCAGACCTGTGGAAAATATCGCGCATAACTCCAGTTTTTAAAAAAGGGGACAGCAGTAACATTACCAACTATAGACCAATCAGTATAATAAATAATTTCTCGAAAGTTTTTGAAATTATTTTACACGAATATATATATAATTCAATTAGCATTCACATATCTGCTCAACAGCACGGTTTTATGAAGGGTCGCTCAACCGTCTCAAATCTATTTTGTCTTACTCAGGATCTTGCGGAATCTCTTGATGCGGGTGAACAAACTGACGTCATTTACACTGATTGCTCCAAAGCCTTTGATCGGCTCGATCATGGTATTCTTCTCGATAAATTGGCTACGTTTGGTCTATCACAAAGACTTATTGCATTCTTTGAGTCATATTTGACTAACCGCCTACAATATGTTCAATGCCATGGTCAAAATTCCAGAGAGTTTGCTGCCACCTCAGGTGTCCCCCAGGGGTCACATTTGGGACCCCTACTTTTCATTATATTTCTTAATGACCTTATTTTTATCCTAGATGTCGATCATTTAATTTATGCCGACGATGTCAAGTTATATCTTAGAATTAGAGACGAGAGGGACTGCATGAAATTACAAGATAACTTTGAGAAAATGAATAGGTGGTGTGAGAAAAATAAGTTACTATTAAATGTGTCTAAGTGCAGTATTATTACCTTTACTAAAAAAGTGCATCCGATTGTATATGAGTATAGTATAAATGGGGATATGTTAAAACGGTGTGAGTCTATGTGTGATCTTGGTGTTGTGCTGGACTCAAAGCTCTCTTTTCGTGATCATTATTCTAAAATTGTTGGAGAAAGTTTAAAATTGCTGGGCTTTATTATAAGAAACGCTGGAGATTTCATGAGTTGGGACACACTTAGGTTGTTATTTAATAGCTTTGTTAGGTCACGCCTTGAGTACTCCTTGGTTATTTGGTGCCCTTTCTATCAAACCCACATTAGTAGTCTGGAAAAAATTCAAAGACGCTTTTTAAAGTACACCAGTTTTAAGCTAGATGGAATCTACCCTGAAATAGGGTTCCCGCATGATCGTCTCTTAGCAAGATTTTCAATGGAAAGCCTTGAAACACTGCGAACAAAATCTCAAATTATCTTTCTACATAACGTACTTTTCGGAAAAATTGATGCTGGGAATATTTTACAGTCCCTGCACTTTCAGGTGCCAAGGCCAACCTGACTTTTACTCTACCAACTCCAAGGACAAATACACTAAAGTTTTCTCCATTACATCAAATATGTGAAAAATATAATAAAATTCAAAACCAGTTAGATATACATGCCTGCACTGTGGCCTCCATTAAACGCCTGACTCTGTAATTATTTACATATTATATATCATTGTTTAATTATTCTTATTATATCTATGTTGTTTCTTTTTTATAATGCTTTGTATTATGTTAAAACTTTTTTTTTTATATCCCATTCGATAATTGGATATTTGATTCTATAGAATGTGGTAATATTAAATAAATAGTCAAAAAACCGACAATCAGGAAAATACGGGAAAGTCAGGGGTTAGTGCAAAAGCCCTGTCTTGGGCAGAAAAATGAAGAGTGTAAAAGAAAAATTAGGGAGTTTTAACAGACTTTGTGGAAAACATTTATGAAGTAGTGAAAAATCTTAAGTTTTATTCAGCTTTGTTAGACATGTAAAAGTATTGAAAATAATTTTCTCTCCCTCGTATTTCTTTCTCTGATGACTAAGCTACCCACAAAGCACAAAAACATCTTAAGCATGGTATAGTGCTAGATACCGTACTTGGGCTACGCCGTCTGAAGGGGCTGGGCGATATAATGTATAAAATTAATTTTATTAAATATAAAAAGTGTTTCATAAGATGAGAAATCTCGCACTTTTTAAAAAACTCCCGTCTGGCTTTTTTTGAAATCTCGCCTTGCTAACATCTCTAGCATCTCTAGCATCACTAATATGGTTGTCTTATCTATTATATCATCCAAATTCATTTTACAAAGCTCTTCACGACGACAAGCTCCTGCCAAACCAATTACCTATTAATGCAACCTAATCAAAAATTAATCACAAGGAAGAAGAGGAATTGGATTTAATTAAATTACCTTTGTCATTAGGTATATATTATTTTCAGCTTCTGATAAGAAGTAATGTATTTCTTCCTTATTCAATAATTTTGATTTTTTTGGTTTATAGCCAATAGATTTTATTTTAAGGAAACCAATAATTTTGGAAAAGCGGCTTATTTCTATATTATTTTTAATATTAATTGTGGATCGAGTAATTGCTCCAGCGGCATGATAGTTTTCAAAACTTAGATTTTTCCAATAAATATGCAAAAATCACTTGTTCATTTATAGTATGCACATTTTTATCATTGCTCCATTTTTGAAATAAATTGTAGATCAATAATTCATATCTTTCCCTTGACTTTACTGAGAATAATTTATAGTAGCAGATTCAATAATCTCATGTGGAATAATTTCAGCCTTATTTTCACTACATACTGATTTTCATTTTTTGGATTCGAAAAGCGAAAAAACACACACCAATGTTGACAAGCGCTGTCATAATAAAATACAAAGTTCATGTTATTATCAAAGCCGCCTACATAGATACCCAAAATCGTCCCGAAAGTAAAGAAATCGTTTCGAAAGTGAAGAAAATCGTCTCTAAAATACTTTCGGTACCATTTGTGTTAAGTGGTACTTTCGATTTATTAAATCATATACTGAAAATTTAATTTTTTTTAAGACCGACCAGAAAATATACACTTTCTGGACAATTTTTCTTCCAGAAAGTAACGTTTTGTCTTTCAAGACCGGAAAATGGACGTGTAGGACCGGTAAAAGATTTTTCCGGTCCCTGTTTTTTTATTTTTCCAATCGCTCTTTTATAATACAATCTACCTTGATTTCGTTAGTATGATAACAACATTTCGATGTATTGTCGAGTGCCAGTTCGTTGATTTTTACTTTGTTGTTTATGTCAAACTTGTTGCGCGAGTGCGCAGGAAATTTAAACATATGAATTTAGATTTTGAATTATCCGACATGGAAAATGAGATTCCAGAAGAAATTTTAGAAGCAGCAAGGAAAGTGACTTACGATATATAGCCAGTAAAATCAAAAGCCCATTACGAGAAGTCATACGACGCATTTAAAAATAATATAAAATAAAATAAAATAAAGAATTAAATGTATATCGAAGTACCGGTCTTAAAAAAAAATTGTACGTTATGCAACCGAAAATTAGTGTTTTGCAGGTCTTTCCAACAATGCTTGTGTCGACCTGAAAAACGCTACTTTCCGGTCTTGTAACGTAAATTATTATTTTGAGACGGCCGCAGAAAAAATATTAAAACTGACACGTTTTGCTAAAAAACATACATACAGGAAAGTTCTATAAATTATACGGAAGCGTAGAAGAGCCACCAATTATTATTTTTTGTTTTTCTGACTTATACAATATTAAACCACTACCTTATTCATCTTTTTCTAACCTAGTAGTATATAATTTATTTAAACATATTCTTAATAATAAATCGATAAATATTATCATACAGTCACAACTAGTATTTTACTTCGTGAGTACCTTAGTCTGACTTACGGATGCGTAGAATGGCCACCAATTAATTTTTTTATTTTTTAGGGGATAAAATCGCCTATTAAGTCAGAAAAATATAAATTCGACTTGTAAGTGGATTTTATCGACTTAGGTAAGTGGTCCTTTCTTCTACGCTTCCGTAATAATTCTAATAAAAATTTAGGATTTTTCAAACTAACTCTGTAGTTTTCAGAAACTGTTCCTATGTGTGCCATTTTTAACTAAGACTATGTGTCAATTTTCAAACAATTATTGTATTCTCTAGTTTTTGATAAATTTTCAGTATTCAATATATTTTTTACACCATGTAGAGTAGCTATAGGTGAGGTGAGTCGGGAGGAATGGGCCAAACTCTAAGGGTGTAATCTATGGATCAAAAAAACCCAAATGTTGTTACCCAATATTCATTTGTTTTCAAATTACAGCGTTAAATAAAATAATAATATTGTTAAACCAAAGTACGCAACATTAACATTGTTTTAAATAAATCATTGGTTCAGTAAATTTTCAAAAATATCCGCCATTGACTTCCAAACATTTTCTGCTTCGTTTACGAAGGGCGTGCGTAGCTATTCTAATTAATTCGCGCCTTTCTTTCATATTGAGTGCATCATTTCTAATGCATCTAATTATTGCATCCCTAGTATCTGCTTTTACTTTGTATACCTTATTTTTTAACCAACCCCATAAATTATAGTCCAACGGTGTGAGGTCTGGTAATCTAGTTGGCCAACTAATAGGACCACCGCGACCAATCCAAACCTCTCGAAACTTTTAATCCAAATATTGCTTGACCCGACGATCGAAATGGGCATGCGCTCCGTCGGTGTTGATAATACATTTGAATTCTGATGCTTAAAGGAATCTCCTCCAGTCCAGTAGTCCTTGCAATTCATTTTGTAAAAAACTTAAGTAGTGATCCCCTGTAAGGCGATTTTCCAAAAGAAAAGGGCCAATTAAATTATTGCCGATCATGCCGCACCACACGTTTACTGAAAACTTGTGTTGAAAATTATTTTCGACTGTTGCGTGAGGATTTTCGTCCGACCATACATGGGAGTTTCGATTATTGTTGATGCCGTCACGGGTGAATGTAGCTTCGTCAGTAAAAAGTATGTGTGGTACAAGATGACGGTTATTTAATTATCCACTCACAAAATTGCATACGCTTGGTGTAGTCTCCAGGTTGACGATTCTGTACACGCTATACATGGTACGGGTATAAGCCTTGCTCGTGAAGCGTATTGATCGCTCTGTTGTGGGGAATCCCCAACTGCCACCATTCTTCCTGAGCTGGTCGTTGCATCTTCTTCTACTAAAGGTAGAACATTTTCTATTTTTCTAAATCCTGTCGAATGGCTCGTTCGGATGTTACATTAGCACTTGGAAGCGTTCCGGTCACGCACATTTAAATCACGGAAGACAAAAAAAATTTGAGTGCCGCGCCAAAAAAACATTTTTTGGCCAATCAAAAAAGAAGTATATTATTATACAATGATTAATTATTAAAACTACCGTGCGAGCAAAAATTATTTGCATCAAAGTGGGCTTGGATTAAAAAATGTAGGGTTGGTTTAAATTTTAGATCACAATAATATGGGGACGATATAGGTATCTAACCAAATCTAGGTTAAAATTTTGTCAAATTCATATTATGGCAAACTAATGAGTAATAAAATAAGTAGACAAATACAAATTTATTTTTGTTAAAATTAACAAAGAATATACAGAAAGATAAAGAAAAATAATTAAATGCATAAATTACTGAAATTGGCCACCGCCATGCTCCAATCATAAATTCACACGTCTCTTCATATTTTTGAAAGTGTTGACCAGCATCTCTGCGGAGAAATGTTACCACATTGACATTCTTGGATAATCCTTTCTTGTAATTGTTCTAAATTTGCAACAAGTTCTTCTGTTCTTACAGATGGTCTTTCTGCTCCTTTTTTGCTTTTAACCTCTATGACTAACCGTTACATCCTTAGATGCAAGGCCCTATTTGATGCAAATAATTTTTGCTCGCACGGTATAAAAACCGCTACTTGTTTTAAAAATTTTCAATTATTTTTCAAATGTTTTTTGTCTCCTGCATGGGCATAATTGGATGACATGATATGCCAAACTTATGAGTAATAAAATAAGTAGACAAATACAAATTTATTTTTGTTGTTTACAAAATTAACAAAGTAAGAATATATAGAAAGAAAAAGAAAAATAATTACATAAATTGCTGAAATTGGCCACCGCCATGCCATGCTCCAAGCATAAATTCACACGTCTCTTCATATTTTCGAAAGTGTTGACCAGCCTCTTTGGAGAAATGTTACCACATTGTTGGATAGTCCTTTCTTGTAATTGTTCTAAATTTGCAACAAGTTCTTCTGTTCTTACAGATGGTCTTTCTGCTCCTTTTTTGCTTTTAACCTCTATGACTAACCGTTACATCCTTAGATGCAAGGCCCTCTTTGATGCAAATAATTTTTGCTCGCACGGTATAAAAACCGCTACTTGTTTTAAAAATTTTCAATTATTTTTTAAATGTTTTTTGTCTCCTGCATGGGCATAATTGGATGACATGATATGCCAAACTTATGAGTAATAAAATAAGTAGACAAATACAAATTTATTTTTGTTGTTTACAAAATTAACAAAGTAAGAATATACAGAAAGAAAAAAAAAATAATTACATAAATTGCTGAAATTGGCCACCGCCATGCCATGCTCCAAGCATGTGTTTTAAAAATAGTGTTTTTTAAATGAGGAAAAACGAAGTAATTCATAACCGTTAAACAAGGTGATCTGGGTGGTAATTCAATGTCTGATCGAAAACTGATCAATCTCTCGTCGAAAAAATTGCGCAAGTAGTTAATAGTTTTGGCGGTTGCACCGTCCTGTTGAAACAATATCCAAAACGTAGTTCGTCGTCAAGTTATTGCTCCACAAATGGATTCAAAATATTGTCTCTATTCCGCTATGCTGTAACTGTGTCATGGAAAAAAATAGGACCAACAATTCTTCTTCGGGAAACAGCTAACCAGACAGACACCAATTTTTTGAGAGTGCAATGTGGACTCTACAAAAAAATTGGGATTTTCACTACTCCACATGCGTGTATTTTGAGAATTTACATAACCGGAGAGATGGAACCAGTCTTCATCCGAAAAAAATGTCAGGTCTAATAAATCATTTATTTCCAATAAATTTTGGGTAAACCATTGAAAGTAATTCCTGCGTCTTTCAAAATCTGCGGCTTGTATTTCTTGGAATACTTGCACTTTATAAGGAATAAAATTTAGCTGCTTCTTAAGAATAGTCCTGCATGTTCCATAAGATCTTCCCACTTCTTGGGACAGGCGTCTTATACAATTTGTTGGCGTATTTTGCATTATTTCACGAACGTTTGCAACAAGTTCTTCTGTTCTTACAGATGGTCCTTCTGCTTCTTTTTTGTGTTGTATAGAACCTATTTCCCTAAGGAAAATGTTCGTGAAAATCGTCCATGCACAAACCCGGATTGTATTGCCACTCACCATTTACTCTAACCCGTTTCGAAAATACGCTTCAACCATGAATGTTTTACGCTGTTCCGTAAAGCCCATTGTGTGAATTTTTTAAGAAATTGGAAAAATTAGCGATGAATCAAATTACTTGTAACGACTGTCAAAGATGACGGAATAACTGATTGATTGTTAATTCAGGTAGTTACTGACACCCAACATGTATTAAGCTCTATGGCTAAGCATTACGTCCTTAGATGCAAGGCCCTCTTTGATGCAAATCATTTTTGCTCGCACGGTATGTATTTTAAAAATAGACATTAAAAAAGTAAGGTTGTCATTTAATAGTTATTTATGGATCAAGGGTACTAAGTAGATGATTATGTCCTGAGGGCGACAGTATTACAAAGCCGAGGGCCTCGGACCCGAGGGTTCGGAAGTCGCCCGAGGGTATATATCTATTAGTATCCGTGGTGCATACAAAATTTTATGTCATACCAGTTCGTTTTGAATAATAATTTTTTTTTTAATTTAATTTGATTTACCAATTTTTTATTTTTACCTGCGACATTACCTTGACATTATTTAAATGTTTAATGTGTCAAAGTCAGAAATCAAAAATGGAACAAGATGCACACTTAATGCAACACTTAATGCCCGCATGGGCATAAAGTAATCCATTATGTAGATGGTATCTAAGGTATAAAAACACAATAATGTACTGGTATGACATAAGAAAATTATTGATATCGTCAATTTGGGACACAATGTATCATATTATAAAAAAAACCACAACTTATAATGTGTCCAGGCATTTTTCAATTTACCTACTGGATTATAAATTTACTACAAGTTTCAAATTCACACTGTACCTATACGCTTTCTTGTAAATGGCGCTGGCTAAATGGCAAGTTTTAATGGATTTTTCGAAACAGAACTGGTCAATGGGAAAATTTTGCAAATTTTTTAAAAGTACAGGGGGCAGATGCTCCATTCCCTTTTCACCCAGTTTCTTAATTATTACATTAGTCTCAGTCAATGGGTAAAAACATTAAAGGATTTTTGGGTATTTAAAATACTTTGATTATACCTGCAATATCTACCTGCATATCTTACTATAAATATTAGTTTTTACTGCCCATAGAACCCATATAATCAAACATTAAAGAAACATTTTTGTCTGTTCATAAACAACCAAAGTTACAGGGAAGGAAGCTAAGGAAGCAAACAATGAACAAATCTGGCCACTTGGACACGTACGTAAATACATGGACTGCGCTGCAATAGCTTTTTAACTTCTTATTTAAAAGTCAATACATCAGTTAATTGATTGGATTTTAAACGTATTTAAATAACAAAATACTCGGATGCTTAGGCTATGAAGTCGTATTGACATATAATTAAACAAGTATTTTTCAATTCTGTGCAAATACTGTTCATTTTTATACTTACCCGATATTGACTAAACCTATATGAACTTATATTAAGTACGAAGAACCAATTAATTGAGCAGAAATAGCATTATTAGGTATATTATTTCTTGTTAAGGCAATATCAATAATAAATTAATGGCTTTTGTTCTTCAAGCAACATATTGTCTGTAGACTTAGTCGGTACATTTTTAAAGTATGATTAATTGCTCATTACCTCAACTAAATAAATTAATTTGAAGAATAATTACCATCCGAGAATATTACCAAGACGCATTTCCCACCTATACAAATTAGAACCAGGAATCTCGGAAACTACAGTGTCACCAGTAAAGTCCGCATCATATGGGATTTTATTTATTAATAGCTTTATTCAAAATTTGATTTTGGCATCGAGTTCTGCATCGATAGCACAAGTTGATGCCAAACTCAAATTTTGAATAAAGCTATTAATAAAAAAAAATCCCATATGATGCGGACTTTACTGGTGACACTGTATAAGAGATACAGGAATAATCTTTGTGCCATAACTACACCGAGAAAAAAGATTTCTATTCCTTATAGGAATTCAGATACTCTTTATACCACTGTTTAATACTATACGAGTATGTGACAGCAACGCGTTGTCCTACTGTAAGACAACGAAAATTGCTAGACCGTTGTGTAGTGATAACATCACGGTAATTAGGTCAATAGGAAATAGGAGTTAATGCTACCATAGAACGGTTTATAGTCATTATTGTGCTGAATACTCACACAGTAATTATCAAGTTATATTCTGTTTTTCTATACTGTTCCGACTAGTAGTGCCATTATTCGGGGGGTAATATCATAAGTGCATCTAATTGTTCCGAAAAAATTTGGAAAAACGAGTTGACAAGTAATTTGTTTCAAACAAATTACTTGTCAACGAGTTATTTGAATTTTTTCATAGGAAAAATTAAATGCACGAATGATGTTTGGCAAGATTATTTTCTGACTGAACAAAAAAGCCTATTTACTAGTAATATGATAACTTAATTAATCAAAGCAACGTACAAAGCATTTTACTGGGTACTATTACTAAAGTTACAATTTACGTAAAATTTACAGTTATTGTATACCTACTACGGGAGTGTTGTTTGATATATTGTTATGATTTTTTATAATTCTTGATACTTCAGATAAATGCACATCATCTTCGGAGGACGTTGCAGCAGTAGTAGTGTTTTGGTGTATTTGCCCCTGAGAAGATGCTTCAGGCTCATTGCTTTCATTTCTTAAAGCATTTATAATTGTTGAGTGATGGTTACTATTAATTTGTAAATAGGGTTTTATGGAACCAGCTCTATTGTGTTCTGTTATTTTTATCATCAGCTGTTGCTCTTCGATCCCTGCTTTTGCTAGGTTGCTGACATGGCGTCATTCGCTGATAACTAGGTGGAAATTAAACAATTTTTTATTTTGACAGTACCTATCAAACATTTTTCCGGAAAAATTACCGACAGGAGCTGTCATGCAATTTTTCCACTTGAAAATTAAATATGACATACGAATTCTTGTCAGTGATTGGTCAAAATTGATAGGAAGGAAATAATCACTTATAATCTCCCTAGCAGCAGAATTATTACCGATAATTTTTTTCAAGGTCACGAATGACTTTGTTGATAGAAAATTATTCCGAGTCGAAGACGAGGAAAATTTGCTATCAACAAAAACATGAGTAAAACCGAGAAAAAAATTATCGGGAATTAATTCTGCTGCGTGGGAGATTCGGTAAGAAAATTTCATAAATTGGAGTTTCTTTTAATATGATGAGATGATGAGTCCTACGACCTATTCTCAATAAAAATTATAAGTTAGCAACAAAATGTGAGTGACGTTTGCCATAAAAAATAAAGCACTTAATTTTTGACAGAAAAATTATCAGTTATTAATTTTATAAGGTTAATAGGCTATAGACTATCGCGATTGTCTCCCGTCGCTATAAGCAACGTAAACAAAAAGGAGCCTTCTAATTGGTTGAAAATAAATTTATGAAATTTTCATAATAATATTTATTTTTACGATTATCAAAGCATGCAAAAGTAGTTCTCAAAAATGTAAATAGCTTTTAGTGTGATATTGTTCTTGTCGTTTAACATTGCATATGATTGAATGATGAATTGAAGTATGACGTCATAAGGATGTATTTCTTTGGATCACATGTTATATATTTTCTTACTTATTTGCGTGCCTCCTTTAGTTACCTACATACCCCTAAAATTTTATTTAAGTCGATTCAGTGTTATAGGCGAAAAAAATAAAAACTAAAAAATATCAGTTTTGCACCACTGGTTTGAAAAATTAATGAAAAATAAAAATAATGCCTCGTTAATAAAATTATACCATATAATACCATATTATATCATATAATACCATATTATACCATATAATTTTATTAACGAAGCATTATTTTTATTTTTCATTAATTTTTAAAACCAGTCGTGCAAAACTGTTTTTTTTTTGTTTTTATTTTTTTTTCGCCTATAATACTGAATCGACTTAAATAAAATTTTAGGGGAAGCATTATTTTTATTTTTCATTAATTTTTAAAACCAATGGTGCAAAACTGATATTTTTTAGTTTTTATTTTTTTTTGCCCATAATACTGAATCGACTTAAATAAAATTTTAGGGGTATGTAGGTAACTATAGGAGGCACCCAAATAAGTAAGAAAATATATGGCATGTGATCTAAAGAAATACATCCTTATGACGTCACACTATTTTGGAACACCCTGTATAAAAAAATATTTTCCTAAAATGTACTCCAAGATACAGGTAAGGTCTGCAAAATATCAACATTTTAACTTAATTAATAAGTGAGCTATAGACGACGGGTGTGAGGTGCACGACCCTGTATAAGCAGCTGACGCATAATCCCCCATTATCTTTGCAGCTGACTTTTTTTAAATTTATTGTCATCATATAAACATTTGCTGTACAAATTTTCAAACGACCCGAAATCACTTTTAGATATTTTTTTACATAATTGACATTCTCTTACGACTAGGTCCACCACGACTCTGACAGCTGACGCTTATTTTGATTGCTAGCTATATCTAGACTATCGAATACACACAAAATCAAGCGACCTGAAATCACCATAAAAAATGCAACGCTACCTCCCGGGCTATTTCTGCTGTATTAAAAGTAGTTCATTATTCAACAAGACTGTTTTGCTAATGGAACTGATTACTACCAATAAAAATACTGTTCTAGCATATCTGTAATTATTGATACAGCACTAAAGCGGTTTGATACACTAGCAATTTATTTAATATGGGTTAATAAAAAATGAGCTATCAATACAAACTATGTCTTAGCAAACCTGTTGTATTAGATCATTTTCCTCAGTGTAAAGGGCTATACAGCAACATGAGATAATAGACTTCAAAATAGGTAATTTTTGCTTAATTTCTTATTATAAAATATCCACGGTTTAAGAGACACAGTAGTCTTTCCCAAGGTGGACGAGTGGCCCCCATGAGGGCGCTGAAGGCTTCCAGGAGGGCTGTAGAAGGCTCAAAGAAAATTAGAGGGGCGTTAAGGCGGCCTAGGAGGGCGAGGGAAAAAAGCTAAGTGTTTCTGATACTTATTACGGCAGTTCTAGTTTCCATCACGCCGCAATTTGAGGATGTGTTATTGTAAAACTCGTCGAGATAAGACAAAAATTATTAATAAAGTTTTTCGATTATCTCGCTCAGATTTTGTTCTTTCTAAAAAAGCGAGCTAAACGAAAGAAGGAATCAAATTCATCCTTCACATTAGATAAGGGTTAAATTTAAAGCTTTCTTTTAACGTTAATAAAAATACTTCAAAGTATGATTAAATATGCGTTTTAATTGCTATCATTGGAACATTCTTTTTTGAACGCAGAACTAGAATATGGGCCATATCCTATCCAGTGGCGGAAGTACCGGTGTTCAATGTGTGCGAAGCACACGGGCCCGGGCTAAAAAAGGGCCAGGGAGCGGAGCCACAAAAACATAAAAATGCAAAACAAAATGTTCTTATAGAAAAAAAAATGCAATATTCCGGAAACGTATCCGCGAAACTACTCTACTCAATACTTTTATAGATAGTACCTAACTGAAATAATCACATAAAATGGCCTTTATTTTTTTATTATTGTTTTTAATAAACCGCAATTCGCAATACCGGCATTTAGTTTAGGGCGGTGTTTGTGTCGGCGATTATTGAAATTGGATAAGAGAAATTGGGAATTTCTACGATTTATGAAAAGGAAAGAAAAACACAAAGTCTTCCTCCACAAAATGTAATAGAATAAAATTCTAGTTAGAAAGGTCTCTACATGTTTCGAACGTAGAAACGTTCATCATCAGGAGACAGAAATCTATTTTATGCTGATGTTGTTAGCAAAAGAGAAAATTAGAACCTTAATGGAGCTTTTATGGACGTAAAATTTTTTTAGAAAAACATTTTAAATGTAGAAGAAACATGGCTTGAAAAAATTGACAATGGTTGAATACTGAGCATTCAAAAACGTTGTTAAAGTAGGCTTAAACCAACCAAACTAAATGGAGAAGAAGAGAAAAGAAAAAACCCGGGAAAAAAACTTTCTAAAAAGGTGTCGGAAATTATTTAGTTTTAATTCTTGAAATTTATATCCAGCATAAGTAACACATTATGAGGATAGAAGTGCAGTAGCACAATCTGTAAAAAATAGAAATTGTAATTAAAATTAAAGAGTAAATGAGTACAGAATTTTTTTATAATTTTTTAAAAAAATTTTTTAAAAAGAAGAGTAAGTACTTACAATGTTGTTAGGTATACGTAAAGTTTTTGGGGTACTGAGGATTAAACCTCAGTAACCCCGCGAACGGTTAATTTGAAACCAAAAGTTAAAAAATTGAACATTTTTAAAAAAAAATTAAAAGTCAAAAGGTTCTTCACCTCCACGTCACGTTTCTCCTCTCCAGCACTACTTCTGAATTCGAAAACAAAATTTTTGATGATTAATAACCAATATCAAGTTCAAACAATGTGATGATTGGTTTAGAATAAATGTGTTTTTTAAAACTATAATAGCTATTTAACTAACAAGTGCGGAAAATGAATTTTTCCGCACGAGTCTGCCGTTCACCGAACGGCGCGTAGCGGAGTTCGGTGAAGCAGCCGAGTGCAGGGAAAACATTTTCCGCATGTGTCAGGTACAATAGTTTTTCTACAGACGTGTGGAAATAAGTAACAAATATTTCAAAGAAATTTAATAATTTTTAATTAACTATAACAATTACATACATACGTAACAGTAGCTAATTATGAGAAAAAAAGTAATAACTACAAGTTATAATTGATATATTATTGATTTAGACATAATCGTGCCGAAAAATTTTTCCGCACTAGTGTGGAAAAACCAATTTTCCGCACGGATTTTTGACATAATCGTGCCGAAAAATGTTTCCACACGTCTGTAGGAAATAGTACATTACGTATCAAGTTTAGAAAAGTGGAACTTTACTTGACGAGTATGGTTAGTTTGAATCCGAGCGAAGCGAGGATTTAATTTCCATACGAGTCAAGTAAAATCACTTTTCTGACGAGGTGCGTATACTATTTTTTCGCATTTTGTAAGTAATTAATTATTTTGCATTTCATATTAAAATCTAAAAAGAATAGTTACTGAAGAAAATCTACAAAAACTTAGTAGTATGACTTCTCGGTAACTTAGCAATATAAACAAGATGTTTTTTTGTGTTTGACGACTATTGACAGCATCCAAATAAAATCATATTTGAAGAGTGAATTTCACAAGAATTATGGAAATGGCTAATGAAAATGACTTGGAAGATATCCTGAATGCGGCCCGCGAAGCTTCTTCAAGTTTGCTTCCAGTAAAATCCAAGGAAAGATACGAGAAAGCATATAATATGTAAAATTGTGTTTTGAATGACATTGACGTTTTATGCAGTAATGGTTGCTATGCTGTAATGGTTGCTATGCTGTAAAGTGACCCATTACTGTACGATTTTGAGGTCATTAATCTAATGCATTACTGTATAATATGCGAAAATAGTATATTAAAGTACGCGTTTCATAAGAAGCGGTTTTAGCGCACGCGTCTATTTTAAAAAACGAGCCACAAAGTGGCGAGTTTTTTTATTGACACGTGCGCTAAAACGCCTTATGAAACATGTGCTTTATACATTTTTTTCTATTTCACCTTTTATAATCAAGAAAAATACATTTTAAAAAGAAAATAAATCCTTCAAATTTTGTAAATTTTTATGTCTAAATTTTATGTTGGTAATATTATTTTTTATCATAGTGGCCTCTGGACAACAAAAATTATTTTGCAAACTGTCATTTTTTGATTTAAGTTATTTTAGCGATATGAGATTTGAAATTGGACGCAATACGTTGTGTGATCCTTGTACATTCGGTTCATATACAGAGCGTTCGGAAATTCGGGCGATTTTGCTACTTTTTTTCGAATTTCAAAAGACGTGATTTTACGTCACGGCATTGCAATTTAGTATAGGGAAGATGGAAAATTCAAATAAAGTTGAAGTTAAAATCGACATTGGAAGGTTAGTAGATTGAATTTTGTATAGAATTTGGCAGAAAATGATAGCTTAAAGCATCTACAAAAGATTAATTTATAGATTTATGCAACCAACATACATGACTGTTATCCACACAGAATAAAAAAGTAGGTTATCAAGCTATTTTTCCTCTGCGAAAAATGGGTTTTCTCGTAAATCACAAAGGCCGCGCAAGTCAATGAAATAAAACATTTAAATGTTACCAACATCAAATAAAGAAAAAACGCGTATCGAAATAGCTTCATTACGATACGCAAATGCGTATCGTACTGAGCTTATTATGAACGTGAAATAGAAAAATGTAATTACAGCTCAATTAAAAAATTGAAGTTCTGGCCTGTACAAAATTTGTTCTTATTTTCGCGTTTTGTTCCCCAACGTTTTACGAGATCCTCCTCTTTCTGATAAGGATATTTACGATATGAGTCAAGCCCTGCATCTTCAATATCTAGAAGATATCGTCAAAGAGTAATGTAGTGCATTACTCTTTGATATCGCTGATACAATATCATCACAAGTGCTTTCATTTAGAGAATGTTTTAAGAATGATTTAGATAATTTAACTTATATTTTTGATTTATTAGATTTTTGGTAAAAAATTATTATTCATCTTCCAGTTTTAGTAAAATTGTAACTGTCAGCATTATTTTTTTGACCATCCCTATTTCGGCTGCATCAGCTAAACGGTCTTTTTCCAAGTTAAAGTTAATTAAAACTTATTTGAGAAATTGCATGACCGATAAAAAATTATCAGCTTTAGCAATTATTTCTATCGAAAATAAGGAAGCTCAAAAAATAGACATTTCTAACCTGATTTCGAACTTTGCGCATGCAAAAGCAAGAAAAAAATATTTTTTTACATGGTTATCAATTATAATACTCCGTATCATAATGAGGGCCCGGCAAAGTTTTTGCACACGAGCCCGTGGCTACGTTGTTCCGCCACTGATTCTATCTATCCTATACGTACGTCACTTTAAAAATGTTATTTATAGTAGCTGTTTTAGGATTTATTGCGGCTAAACTTTTTAATAAAATTCCCATGGAAATAGAAGCGAGTTCGGATTTACCATCAGATTTGTCGGATTGCTCCGAGCCCGTTCGTGTATCATATCGGCGAGCAGAGGTACAAGTTATCTTTTTGTTACTTTCGTAATTATTTAATATATTTAATAAATATAGTTTAAAAAACTAAAAAACACGCTTTAATAATTAATCAAACTAAAAAGTGGAAAATAAGTATAGTTTAAAATAATTCTTGAAATTCTTAATATAGGCAAGAAAATAATAATGAACGATAAACATTAGTATTATTGTGAAAAAAGCGTGGGGTGCTCGATATACGAAAAATATAGCACAAAGTGACCCATGCTTTTTTCACAATAATACTAATGTTTATCGTTTATTATTATTTTCTGCATATATTAAGAATTTCAAGAATTATTTTAAACTATATTTACTTTCCACTTTTTAGTTTGATTAATTATTAAAGCGTGTTTTTTAGTTTTTTTAAACTATACTTATTTATTTTCCATTTTTTAGTTTGAGTTATTGTTAAAAAAAAAATTTTTTTGAGTAGATTGAGTTAGATTATTGTATTGTCAGCGGTTCTTGATAAGTCTACAAAATTTAAATTAAATCTGACCGTTTAAAGTGGGTCAAAATCGGGTTCAAAGAAGTCGATTACAAACAAACATACTTACATACAAACCCAAACAAACGACAAAAATTTTCAAAATTTAAAAAAAAAAATTGTCAAAATTTTATTTTGGCGGGTAGAATTTTTTTCAAAATTTTTCTCTACTCTTATCGACAATATCCATACGACCCCACGTTTGTTTTATTACTATCGGTTATTGTAATATTGACAGGTTCAAATTTTGACAAGAGAATTTTTGGCGTTTTTTTTTTCAACTTTCCACCGTCAATATACATACGAGCTTATAGTTTTTCCATTAATATAATTTTTTTAAACGATTTGACATATTGACAGCTGTCAAATTTTGACAGGAAATTTCGCATCGAATCTATACGACCCCATAATTTGTTTCGTCAAAATTGCTTATTCGTTTTATACCTGACAGCTGTCAAAATTTGACAGGAGAATTTTTGTGTGCAGATTATTGTATTGTCAGCGATTCTTGATAAGTCCACAAAATTTAAATTAAATCTGACCATTTAAAGTGGGTCAAAATCGGGTTCAAAGAAGTCGGTGACGGACAAACAAATATACAGGTGAAGCTAATAAAAGCGTGTTAAAAATTCGTGACTTGGCGAAATACCTAAACCCTTTTTTTTGTTGAGAAAAATATCAAAACAACTTCCATTTTGGATTACTTCTCGACTATACAGTTTCGTTTTAATCTTTGATCCACCCGGTAAACAGGCCTGTGTTCTTTTTCACCTACTCCTCCCTAAATCTCAAAAGGCCTTGGTGTATTTCTCTAGCCTTAATGCATCTAGATAAATGAAGTGATGAAACTTTAAAATAGAAAACTGAATCCTCCTATTTCTAGGTAAACTTATATACCTTAGCTTAAATATGCAGATTTGTAATATTTCTGCAGCCAATGTTTGAAAATTACCAGATTTCTTTTCAATTTGGATTTGGCACACCGTAAATAAGTTTTTCTAATTTTGTCTCGAAACAGATCTATTTCGAACTCGCTAGCGCGAACTCAGAATTTTATTATTTAAAGGTTTGCCCTACATGACATGTTTTTTTTCACCGTTTAGCATAGCATTCTAGATAACTAATATTTTTTAGTCCAAATATGCAAAATACTACACGCAAAATACTACACGAACCCACGTATGCACGTATGTATGTTTGGTTGCCTAGATCAACAAATATGTATATGTATTGTTTTATTTCATTAAAAAACAAATATTAAATAATAACTTTATTGACGGAGAACTATTTTGCTTTTGTAGATTTCAAGCTATCATTTTCTGCTAAATCCTATTCAAAATTCAATCTACTAACCTTCCAATGTCGATTTTAACTACAACTTTATTTGAAATTTCCATCTTCCCTATACTAAATTGCAATGCCGTGACGTAAAATCACGTCTTTTGAAATTCGAAAAAAAGTAGCAAAATTGCCCGAATTTCCGAACGCTATGTATATGTACCGAATTTACAAGGATCACACAACGTATTCCGTCCAATTTCAAATCTCATATCGCTAAAATAACTTTAGAATCTCGTGGTGAAAATGGGTTAATAAGCTACATGCTACATGGAAGAGTGAGCTCTGTGTGTATGCAAATACACCTTTGCTTAAATGTAGTCCTTTTTTTTCAACTAACAGTAAGTTCATTCATGTGTTTTCTTTAAATTTATATGTTCATCCTTATAGATGCTGTTTTGTTGAAAATAAATAAATAAATAAATAATAAATAAATAAATCAAAAAATGACAGTTCGCAAAATAATTTTTGTTGCCCAGAGGCTACTATGATAAAAAATAGTATTACCAACATAAAATTTAGACATAAAAATTTACAAAATTTGAAGGATTTATTTTCTTTTTAAATATGTGTTTTTATTGAAAAAATTACAAATTAGAAAAAATAGTATAACGTACGTATTATATAAAGCAGTTTTAAGCACTTGTCCCGTTATAAAACTCGCCGCAAGCGACTCGTTTTTTAACATGGACGCGTGCTATAAAATGATGCTTTATAAAACGTGTACGTTAATATACTATTTGGCAACTTGCTGTCATTATGAATCCAGCGTACCTACTTGTTAACATCATAGATTCCATCAAATCTTTGTAGATTGCTTTTAATTATGCCACAATCTCGGTCGCAAGGAAGAAAGAAGTGACCCCTTGTTGGAAAACACTGCCACATCAGCTATATATTCTGTGGCACTGCTGAGCTTTTTTAAACCTTCCGGTATTTCGTATACAATGGTAACCACATCCTTGTGACACTGTAATTTTTATTTTTCCCATGACATTTATCTGAAAACAAGTGGAGCTCCTTTATATCTTTACTGACATAGTTTTTGATGTAGTCACACTTTGTTTGGATTCTTTTTACCTTCAACTTTATGGTGGATGTAAAAACATGATTTTATTGTTTTAAGATTACTAACTTACCTAATTCATAGTACGATTACACTTAGCTGTGCCATACAGAATAGAAAGAAAAGCCTGAATAGGTTTTGCAGGCAACTGCAGGTTTTGCATAAAATTGAAGCTGTTGCAAATCGCTTGTTCGCACTCTTCAATTTATTGCTTTAAAGCAGTATACAAATTCTTGCTCCTACGGCAATCAATAACTTCAACTGCTGCCTTTTAGAGCTGTCGGAAAGGCAGGGACTTTTAAATTTAGTTCTTCACACACATTACAGGTATCTTGGGGTTACTTAGGATTTACCAAAATGTGGTTTTTATTAAGAACCTGCACTTGACCTTGGTTTCTGGGTATTCTTCTTTGAATAACTTTTACATTGTTTTAATGTTAAGTTGAGCATGGAGGTATTTATAGTCTTTTCGAGAACAATGTGACTTTTTAACTGGAAAACATGTTAAGGGGTTGCCAATATGTTCTTTAATTTCAGTTTGGTTTAATAGCATTTCCTTTGGTATTACAAATTGTGAAGAGTTTTAATAAACGTTTTAATATTTCTTGTCCAATAGAAGCGATGCTAAAAAAAGCTCCCTGGCAAATCTTTATCTTTATGTTGTTTACTGTAACAAAAAGCTAAAAATAATTCTGTCTGTTTTGATTATTTTTTAAGCGTTTTCGTACTCTGTATACAATTTTAAGTTAAATTGGAGCCTGTAGGTTAAAGTCCTGTTCGTTTTTTGTTGTCATCAGTACTATCAAACTTTTTGTAAATAGCTAGGAGGAAGGAGGAAGGAGGAAGGAGGAAGGAGGAAGGAGGAAGGAGGAAGGAGGAAGGAGGAAGGAGGAAGGAGGAAGGAGGAAGGAGGAAGGAGGAAGGAGGAAGGAGGAAGGAGGAAGGAGGAAGGAGGAAGGAGGAAGGAGGAAGGAGGAAGGAGGAAGGAGGAAGGAGGAAGGAGGAAGGAGGAAGGAGGAAGGAGGAAGGAGGAAGGAGGAAGGAGGAAGGAGGAAGGAGGAAGGAGGAAGGAGGAAGGAGGAAGGAGGAAGGAGGAAGGAGGAAGGAGGAAGGAGGAAGGAGGAAGGAGGAAGGAGGAAGGAGGAAGGAGGAAGGAGGAAGGAGGAAGGAGGAAGGAGGAAGGAGGAAGGAGGAAGGAGGAAGGAGGAAGGAGGAAGGAGGAAGGAGGAAGGAGGAAGGAGGAAGGAGGAAGGAGGAAGGAGGAAGGAGGAAGGAGGAAGGAGGAAGGAGGAAGGAGGAAGGAGGAAGGAGGAAGGAGGAAGGAGGAAGGAGGAAGGAGGAAGGAGGAAGGAGGAAGGAGGAAGGAGGAAGGAGGAAGGAGGAAGGAGGAAGGAGGAAGGAGGAAGGAGGAAGGAGGAAGGAGGAAGGAGGAAGGAGGAAGGAGGAAGGAGGAAGGAGGAAGGAGGAAGGAGGAAGGAGGAAGGAGGAAGGAGGAAGGAGGAAGGAGGAAGGAGGAAGGAGGAAGGAGGAAGGAGGAAGGAGGAAGGAGGAAGGAGGAAGGAGGAAGGAGGAAGGAGGAAGGAGGAAGGAGGAAGGAGGAAGGAGGAAGGAGGAAGGAGGAAGGAGGAAGGAGGAAGGAGGAAGGAGGAAGGAGGAAGGAGGAAGGAGGAAGGAGGAAGGAGGAAGGAGGAAGGAGGAAGGAGGAAGGAGGAAGGAGGAAGGAGGAAGGAGGAAGGAGGAAGGAGGAAGGAAAAAGGGCTGTTATTGGCAAGGGCGTGTTTACTCCGGCGTAAATAAAATCTGAATATAGTATAGATGAATTTTTAACAGTTGAGTCAAAAAAATGATAAGAACAGTGGCGTACCTAGTTTATTCCAAAATAAATCAAAATGTATAATTTTCTAGTTGTCTGACCTATATCGGGTGTTTCTCAAAAAACGTTCACTATGATAACTTTTTATATTTATAGATATTAAAATAAAATTTTCAGATTATGCATAAGAGATGAGACTACATTTATTGGCATAATTTTCAATTTATTAGCACTTCCGGTTTGACCGGAAATGACCTTGACTTTAATATTTTAAATGGGTCATCTTGAATATTTTTACTTATTTGGGTTCAGCATAACATTATGAGTGAAATGACACCTCACTTGTCATTTTTTGACGTGTTATAACATTTTTATCTTTATTTTTTATTTTCAATCTAGAGTGCTACAAATTAATTAAATCTGGTAATTTATAGTCAAGAAGTACATAAAAATTAAAATTATGTCATAATAATTGACTTTCTAAGTGTCACAAAAAGCGTTTAAGAAATGAAATTTTGTTTTCTTGACGTTTACTCCATTTTTCCAAATGGAACGATGGTGGTTCACTAGAATATTTAAAACGAGCATTTTTTTCCAACGATTTGATACTATACACTTATATTATGTGCTATTTTAAAATTGACACTGAAAAATTTGCCTTAAATCCCAATCGCAAATTTAAAAGCGTTACCTATGCATTATTGCCGCCCTCTCTTTTCTAAAGAAATATAAAGGCGGCTTTGAAAAACAATGGAATAGTTTTGAAAAGCAATATGGCTTTAAATTAAAGTTGTAATGTCATTAGTTTATAAAACATACAATATATACCTACAATCTTGCGGCTTCAGAAGAATTTTTCTGGTTACTCCAAAAATTAGGAGCATATCAAATTGTTCATTTCTAGTAAAACTAACCATTTTATCTGATTTACAATGTAAGTTTAATAAACGAATGACATTACAATTTTAATTTAAAACCATATTGGTTTTCAAAACCATTCCATTGTTTTTCAAAGCCGCATTTATATTTCTTTAGCAATAATGCACACCGCTTTTAAATTTGCGATTGGGATTTAAAACAAATTTGTTTGTGGCAATTTTAAAATAGCATAGGAGTGTATGGTATTAAATTATTGTTGAAAAAAAAATGCTCGTTTTAAATATATTCTAGTGAACTACCATCGTTACATTTGGAAAAATGGAGTAAACGTCAAGACTAGGGCTGGGCGATATTGTAATTCCAATATCGAATATCGATATTAAAAAAAATATCGATATACTCGACAATTCGATATTTTATTTTTAAGTATCGTTATTCGATATATCGATAATATACAGTGTCACCAGTAAAGTCCGCCATATAGGATTTTTTAAATTAATATCTACCTTTATTCAAAAACAAATAAACTTTGCATCAAATGCGACCAAATTTTAATAGCCCTATTTTGATTTTGTAGAAAAACACACATTTAAAATGGCGCTACTTTAAATAAAATGTATTTAAAATAAAGCCTTGTCAAAACTGAGAAGTTTTATGTAGGTTGCGTTGAGTCTTATTTTGCAAAAGTGGTGCAATTTACAAAATATAGGTGATGTGGTGTGCATGTGGGTTAGAAACTGAATTTAAAAAAAACTTTTTCTAATAACTTTTTTCGATATTTTCAGAACTAACCCCCACCCTTGAATTATTTTTTGGAAAAAATTAAAATTTGACAGATATTGCGAATTACGTGACTACTATTTTTTTGCTTAATTTTCATCTCGATCGAAGCAGAACTTGATGCCAAAGTCAAATTTTGAATAAAGCTATTAGTAAAAAAAAATCCCATATGATACGGACTTTACTGGTGACACTGTATATTGTCGATAAAACATAAAAATATTATATTATTATAAATATATCAATATTTTCTTATGTGCCCTGTAAAACTCCGGACCTTCATAGAGATTGAAAATATTGGTCCTTGTGTTATAAGGACGATATTGAAATTCCAATCGAATATCGATATAGTCGATATATTGATATTTTATTTTTTAAATATCGTTATTCGATATATCGATAAAAATATCGATACATTGAATTTTTGCCCAGCCCTAGTCAAGACAACAAAATTAAATTTTTTAAACGCTGGTGAAACTTAAAAAGTAAATTATTATGACATAATTTTAATTTTCATATACTTACTAAGTACTTGACTATAAATTAACAGATTTAATTAATTTGTAGCACTCTAGAGTGAAAAATAAAATCGGCAAAAATTTTATAACACGTCAAAAAATGACAAGGGAGGTGTCATTTTACTCAGAATATTATGCCGAATCCCAGTAAGTAAAAATATACAAGATGTCCCATTTAAAATACCAAAGTCAAGGTCACTTCCGGTTAAACCGGAAGTGCTAACAAATTGAAAATTATGCCAATAAATGCAGACTCATCTCTTATGCATAATCTTAAAATTTCATTTTAATATCTATAAATACAGAAAAGTTATAGGGGTGAACGTTTTTTGAGAAACACCCGGTATACCTAAGATTTCAAAAGTTATTTAAAATTTGTGCTTGGAATATATTCGCAGTGTTTTTCAAAGGGCAGTGGCGTAGTGGGTGTCTTAAAAAAATACAAATGTAAAAACAGTTTTCAACATAATATGTAAGAGTCATAAATACTGCAATGAAAAGGTCCTCTTTTTTATCTAACCAAACACCATTAAAATTCATCATGATCGTCGGAAATGTCATCTTGGCTTGTTATTATTAGTATGGTTTCTTCCTTTCCTTACATGCACAAAGGTCTTACATACAATGCCATTTAAATATGTTATTTATAGTAGAAATAGGGAAAGGTCGCCTATGATGGCACCTTTTTTTTAACACCTAATATATTTTTTAGTTCAAAGGTTTTAACCCATTTAACCATGTTAAAATATTTGTTACTACTTAAATATTCATTATAAAATTTTAAAAATATACAAAAACTATTTTTTTGGTAAAAAAAATGGAAAAGAAAAAATTACCAAGTAGGCCATCATAGGCAACTGCATTGCCTAATATGATGGCATACTCCAGTAAAATGCAAAAATCTGAAGGACGCATACATGTAAAAGGAAAATTTTTGTTACAGTTTCCACATTTTTTTTGTTAAAAAATTCAAGCAAATAAAACTACAACTTAGATTTAAAATAATCCTAGCAAAGTAACATCTATATCCTATAGTTATTGGAAAAAAATTGTGCATTCTAATTTAATGACCTAACATAATACCTACTACGCTTTTGTTTTAAAAACTGGCCAATATTACTTCGGCACTTAACAATTTCTGCTCTATTAAATAACTTTGCATAAAAACGTCCATCACGACTGAAATTCGACTCACAACTCACAACTGAATAGTCAATACGCGCGCCCGTCTAACTATGTGGGATGACGCAAAACCGGTTTATTCCAAAGATACCTGTGGTATGCCATCAAAGGCGACCTTCCCCTACATCGTTTTTTATATTAGCATTTTGTAAGGTTTGAAACTTCTTCGGGAACATCAATATTATTGTATTCTAGAACGAAATTGGCGACTGCTAGCTGAATCTGACTAAAAATTAAATTAATATTTTACCCCTTTTTATTCAAAGTTCTGTCTGCGCCCGCCCATACTTAATGACTACGAGCCGCCACTGCCGAAACATTTGTTTATTTAATAATGAAACAATTTATAGAAAAAACACAATAAATTTTTCTATATGAACCAATAAGCCTAAAAATAAACACAAGTTGTATATGTATAGGATAAACAGCTAGGGTAAAGTCGGGTGAGATGGCCAGCCGGGAGAGATGACCAACAGCTATAACTCAATAACGCGCCGTCTGATGGCGCTGAGTGTCCTCTTCGGCGATCAACGTTTATATGTACACACGGCCATTGTGTTTTTGACCACGTCAAAGCGCATTAAGAGCACTCAGAAAATAAAAATACTATCGCGTCCTTGCAAAATTATATAACAGTTTCTTAGTACCTACTTACTACTGTGAATGTGTGGAAGAAAATGTACCGGTAATTTTAACATATTAGGTGAGTACGATTGTTCATTCGATAATTCTAACCTCTTAAAACCGTTAAAAGCATGCAGTGGATTTTGTTTGTCACGTTGGCCACCTCTCCCTAGCCTTTTGGGAGGGATGGCCACCATGCTTATAGGGATAGATGGCCATTTATTTTTTGCGTCTATTTCTTTACAGTTTGGCGTCCTGTCCAGTTTACTACGAAAAAATGCCAACGAAGTATAACAGAAATAACTCAATTTGTGGAAACTATACTCAAGAAAATCTAAGCTAGCAATTGAAGCTGTCAGAAGCGGTTCTTCTGTAAACGGAGCCTCAAAAACGTATCGCATCCCTAGGAAGACCCTTGAAAAAAAAGTGAAGAATAATGTTTCCACAACTGGCAAAATGGGACCGGACAGCATGTTGGGGGAGGCAAATGAAACATTGCACATTGCAAATGTGAAAGATAGATCCACAAAGAAAAGCAAAAAAACAAAAAAGAACGCTACAGAAAATCCAGAACGAAAAACTGTTCAAAAAAAACGCACACTTTCGTCAAGTTCTGATAAGGAGGAGAAGAATATAGAAGTTTAATATGAAGAGGAAAGTGAAACTTTTTCCGAGATAGATGATACTGAATGTTCAGGATGTGGAGAAAACTACAACAGCAACCAAAAGAAAGAAGATTGGTTGCAATGCATAATATGCCAGATGTGGTTTCATGAAAATTGCTCTGTTTTTTTGAACACTTGTCAAAATTGTGATAAAACCGCGTTTAAGAAGAAGAAAAATTAATACCAAGGAAGAAAATATTATTTTAACTTTATAAAAATTTGTTATGTTAACGTTTATCTATTTTATTGTCATTTTTATTTTGTGGCCATTTCTTCCTTGTTGCATTGGCCAACTAATCCAACAGGGCTGTGATATAGTAAAAATCTTGAATACTCTCGCAAGATGGGGGCAAAGTCACGTGACATTCTGTCAATTTTGGTCTATTAAATTTTTATAAGTTGGCATGAATTCCAGGACCGGACTTGAAAATTATACATGTGATACCTTCTAAAACAATTTATGCAATAGCCTCATCGGTTCTACCGCTTTAATATTGCCAAATAATAAGTAATAGGTACCTAATAATTTCTTTTGAAAGTTTTGTTTTATAAATATTATAATTTAAGGTAGGTAATAATAAGCATGAATTTCTATATGGTTTAAAGATAAAGTGTCAAAATAGATTTAAAAAGTTTATAATATTATAAATATCCAAACCTTAAAAATACTAAACTAACTGAAACACAACTTAAAATAGGATTCTGTCACTCATATTTAGAACAGATTTTTTTTTGTTTTATTTGTTCAGATTATACCTATAGGTAAAATACCTACAGTTCAACATAAACTAATTGAATTCAAGTTATTACATTCACTGTCAAGAAAATCCCCATATATGACTTACGTAAGGTACGTAGACCCAAATATGGTTTTTATAGAATTTGTTGGCTATGGTACGGTTACATTTCTAAACTTGTATGTGGGCTAACATAAAGTTAAAAGGTTCAATATAGCCACGGATTTAATTTTTCTGGTGGAAACCCTACTTGAGTTTTTGACTTACATAAGGTACGTAGACCCAAAAGTGGTTTTTATGGAATTTGTTGGTTATGATACAATTACATTATTTCTAAACTTGTATGTGGGCTAACATAAAGTTAATAGCTTCAATATAGCTAGGGATTTAATTTTTCTGTCAATGGAAACCCTAATTTAACAGGTTTTGACTTAACGTAAGGTACGAAGACCCAAATACGGTTTTTATAGAATTTGTTGGTTATGATACAGTAACATTCCTAAACTTGTATGTAGGCTAACATAAAGTTAAAAGCTTTAGTTTAGCCAGGGATTATATTTTTTTGTCAGTGGAAACCCTACTTTAACAGTTTTTGACCCAAAAGTGGTTTTTATGGAATTTGTTTGTCAAAATGCAATTTATTGATACAGTTACATTTCTAAACTTGTATGTAGGCTAACTTTATGTTAAAAACTTTATTTTATTGTCATACAAACAATAATAATAGTAATATCAAATAATAATTTCACTTATGTAAGGTACGTAGACACAGAAAATAGAATTATATATTTGTTCGCAATCCTATTACATACTAATATGGTTAGCTATTTTAACTATTATAGTAACATAATTTTACTTACTATTACCTTACTATTGCCAAACAATAATAATGTTTACTAATAACAATAGGTAATAAAAATAATTCCTTCAAAATCAAATAGCTGCTTTTTAAAGGTTAATAATATGGAAAGCTGTTTTGGCATTTGGTAGAAAAAGGCGATACCCGGTTTTATCAACCTACCCGGTTTTGTCCAACTCTCCCCTACCAACCTAAGTCAGGGAAATACTTAATTTCTACTTATTTTTCTTGAAACAGAAAAGGATATCTAGATAATGTAAAATGCAAAAATTATACATTAGAAACCTAACTTTAACGAACAAACATTTTAAGAACAAAAATTTTACAAACTAACTTTTCGACAAAAACGGCGTTCAGATGAAATAAAACTTATTACTTATCGATGAAATCAACTAACGAGCAAGGCACACATTAATAATTATGATCCCTAATGAAAAATAATTAAAAATTTTTAACCTGTATCTACATTTTTGGTCAAATGAATAATAATTGTAGGTACTTACAATTAAATGTAACAAAAACGCAATTTATAACTCGGTGTTTAGGCTCATTACGGTCCGCTACAAATCTAGGGATATTATTATGTCCCAATATCAGCTGATCGATGACAAATAACCGCTGTCATCTGTTTTAAAACGAGACTATTCGTGATATTTAGTATAGATAGCCACATACAACTTAATTTTATAATTAATAAAACAAAAATTCTAAAAATATTTGGACCCTATTTATTTACTTACCTGTTGGGATGATAGTTAAGCTGTTACAAAAAAATTATGTCATAATCATAACCATTAGAAAAAATTTACAGGCGCATACTGTTCAAAACGGTGGCCATCTCACCCGACTTTACCCTTTATGAACTTCAATTTATATAATTTTAAAATAATTTTTCTTAAAACCCGAAACAAGAATGCGTAAAGTGACGAAATTATTTGGAGCGAGGCCACCCTGACCCTGCATACCAAGCAAGGGTGGGTATCTGTTCCCTTATTTTTAGCATAAACAACACGTTTGTCATCAAATTTTTTTTATTGCCAATCAATCTAGATAATGTTTGTTTAATATTTAATTTGCCTTGAATTAGACGACTCCAGTTCAAATAAGATTAAGTAGAAGTTTATAATTATTTGGTTTTCCTAAATCAAAATATCGTTGATAATAAAAATATATTATTGAAAGATTAACACATTGTAAATTAGATATATTATTGAAAGATTAACACATTGTAAATTAGATAGTCTAAAAAAAATGTTGCCTAACGTTTATAATATATTAAATTTCTTACGAATATTTGCAATCCAGCAGGTGTATCCGTTATTTGCAATAAATCCAATGATCCAATCCAAATCCAATGAATAGCTAATGAGTTGTAGGGCTAATTGTCGGGATGACTAACACTGAACGTAAATCGTATACGTACTAGGTACGTTAACGTATTGAAAAAAAAATGGACACAACAAATTTTTTACTGCTTATTACGAAGAAAATGGTTCCTTTAATTTCCTTAAATCCATCCTCAGATTCGTTTCGCCATACAGCGTCACCAGTAAAGTCCGCAACATATGTTTTTTTTTTATTAATTGCTTTATTCAAAATTTGACTTTGGCATCAAGTTCTGCTTCGATCGAGATGAAAATTAACCAAAAAAAAAGTAGTCACGTGATTCGCATTATCTGTCAAATTTTAATTTTTTTCAAAAAATAATCCAAAAGTGGGATTATTTCTGAAAATATTGAAAAAAGTTATTAGAAAAAGTTTTTTTAAATGCATTTTTTAGCCCACATGCAAAATTTCAGCTGCGTAAGATACCTAATTTTGATTGGGAAAGAAAGAAAAAACAAAAAGTCTTCCTCCACAAAATTTAATAGAATGATTCTCACGGGTCTCTACATATTTCGAACGTAGAAACATTCATCATCAGGAGACAAAATGTATTTAAATGGTGCTGATGGTTTTAGCAGAAGAGAAAATGGTGAAGGACCTTAATGGAGCTTTCATGGAATTGAAATTTTTTTTGATGTGTAAGAGAGCCATAAAATGGAGAAATTCATGAAATTTAAACCATATTCAGTATGTGAGAAGTCAGTATAAGTGGTCTAAGATAGATAAAAACTGGGGAAGAAGAAGAATCTTTCTAAAAAGAAAGTATAAAAAATTATTTAATTTTTAGAAAACATTTTAAAGTCTTTTTCATCAAAAAAATTTTCACTTCCATGAAAGCTCCATTAAGGTCCTTCACCATTTTCTCTTCTGCTAAAACCATCAGCACCATTTAAATACATTTTCTGTCTCCTGATGATGAACGTTTCTACGTTCGAAACATGTAGAGACCTTTGAGAATCATTCTATTAAATTTTGTGGAGGAAGACTTTTTGTTTTTTCTTTCTTTCCCATACTTTTAACTCCACTTTAAGCATGGACAACTTCTTCAAATAATTTTGATTGTTTACCTATATTTTGTAAATTGCACCACTTTTGCAAAATAAAACTCAACGCAACCTACATAAAACTTTTTAGTTTTGACAATGCTTTATTTCAGATACATTTTCTTTAAAGTAGCGCCATATTAAATGTGTGTTTTTTTACAAAATCAAAATTGGACTATTAAAATTTGGTCGCATGTGATGCAAAGTTTATTTGTTTTTGACCCTGTATAAGGTAACTTAATAAAATAAGTATTTTTGAAAACCTAGTTTGTGTTTAAAAGTAATACACCTTAATATTAAGACAAAAATAGAACACAGTGTCATCAGTAAAGTGTTCATTAAGTGAAAAATAAATTTTAGTTTAATTTAACGTAAAGTTTATCTATTTTCAACGATTTAATTAAAAACCCATTTACTTTATTTTAATTTTTTTACTTTCAGGCACAAACTACGTATTCAAAAATACTTATTTTATGAAGTTACCTTATACAGGGTCAAAAACAAATAAACTTTGCATCACATGCGACCAAATTTTAATAGCCCAATTTTGATTTTGTAGAAAAACACACATTTAATATGGCGGTACTTTAAAGAAAATGTATCTGAAATAAAGCACTGTCATAACTAAGAAGTTTCATGTAGGTTGCGTTTGGTCTTATTTTGCAAAAGTGGTGCAATTTACAAAATATGGGTAAAAATCAAAATTATCTTATGCAGTTGAAATTTTGCATGTAGGCTAGAAAATGCATTTTAAAAAACTTTTTCTAATAACTTTTTTCGATGTTTTCAGAAATAACCCCACTTTTGAATTATTTTTTGGAAAAAATTAAAATTTGACAGATAATGCGAATCACGTGACTACTATTTTTTTGCCTAATTTTTATCTCGATCGAAGCAGAACTTGATGCCAAAGTCAAATTTTGAATAAAGCTATTAATAAAAAAAAATCCCATATGATGCGGACTTTACTGGTGACACTGTATATCATGGACTCATCAGTAAACAAGGGCTAGGATCCGACTATCCGTATCCGACGCAGGGTTGCCAGATAAATGAATCGCTAACTGCAGAAAGGGGACATGTCACATTTTCTAAATTGTTCAGGAAGTTAAAAAAACCTCCAACTTGTTTAATATTTTTTTTTTCACAAAATTTTATGAAAAATAATTTTTCAGTTCATTAAGTGAATGCTACAATAGACCATTTATTTTTTGACATTTTAATATGGGCGTATGTGTCAGTTTTGACATATGGAGATGTCACCTTTCTGCAGTAAATGGAAAATAACAAGAAAAATTTAAAGAAATTGTTTTATTAGGGACACCCTTATGGAAAATATGTTATAATATGTAACAAAAAAATAAGTTATTCGCCATCTTGTTTTTTTAATGCTGTAGGCCAACCAGTTATTTGATTCCAAAAGGCTAAATAATCTTCTGGAATAAATTTGATGGTGTTTATTATATCAGCCATCTTGTTTGTGTTAATAGGAAGCTTCTCATGATAAGGTTTTGTTGTAGGGAAAGTAATTTCACTTTTAGTGTTCCTTGGTCGATATGTATCTTTTACAGGACAATTTATGAATTCTCGACAAACTACTTCTTGAGGAGCGGAAATGGTCAAGTGATGAAAAGAGGAGATTTCAAAAGATTTTTTATTACGAACAGGTACATGTTTTCCAAATGATTCATTACTAAGGCAAGATTTTTTGTAAAATTGTGGCCACCAGTTTTTATTATCATAAACTAAATCTTTTGTAACCTGCACAACTGAAAATTTTTGCATATTCTTGGATGCTTCAGAGATTATTTTGATATATTCCTGAACAGTATAATATCTCTCATGTTTATTCAACTGTCTTCTAATTAAACCAAAGTCTCGGTCACATGGCATATATGAATGACCCCTCATTGGAAAATATATTATTTACTACAGAAAGGAGACATCTCCTGGACATATCCTGTTTCTGTAGTAAACGTAAATTTTATCGGCTCACAGCGTCACTAGCGTTAATGCAACATGTCCCGTTCCTGCAGTCAAGATGTGTTTAGATGTCTAGATTAAGAAAATACGCGAATGTCATTTTTGGACAAAATGGACATGTCCCCTTTCTGCAGTTAGCGATTCAAATATGGACGTAGGTCGCAGAGTTTAGCTGCTGAAGTAGCCCAAAATCGCAGACGTTGCCAAATCATAAAATAGCCCAAAATCGCAGTTTTTGAGGTTTAAATATAATTGTATATTATATAGATTACTTTTTCAGAAATAATAAATCATTGTGTTAAAACAAATTATAAGTATATTAAATAACATTATTACAACAATAATAACTAAATATCTGCACAAATGGCTACAGCGTCCATAACTGCGTCCTCTTTCCATAAGTTGCTCGATCCTTCTCCAATACTTCCAGGCCCACGAGCAAACAGAATACTGGAGTTGAAAAGACGCCTCATTTCATCACTGGGCTCAAATTTGTTACAGCAAGAACGACTACCAAACCGGTAACCGGTATGAAGTTAGTAATACGACATACGTCGTCACTATTAAACCCGGTAGTTCAGCGACAGCGTCAATCTACGCCGCCTACTCTGTACTGTGATTGTGCCCGGTTCTCTCGCATTATCGCCGCCCAATCTGCGACAGGTCGCAAGTGTAAATCGCCCAATCTGCGACGGGTCGCAGAAACGTAAAATAGGTCGCAGAATGGCTTCTGAAGTAGCCCAATTTGCGATAAATCGCCCAACCTAGCAACCCTGATCCGACGAAGTAAATAAGAAATAAGGGAAAGTGTGTACCTACTTAAAAGAAGTAAAGGGCGTAATAAGCTGAGATGATACAACGCGTGGTGACATCTAGCGTCCATCATAGACACATTTAAAGCATATCAATGCCTCTAAGCATAAACTTTACGTCGTTCGTTTTAATATTGAATCATGTTAATTATACGGTGCGAGCAAAAATTATTTACAACAAAGAGGGCTTGGATTAAAAATTGTAGGGCTTGGTTTAGATCACAATGATATGGGGACGATATATGTAACCAAATCTAGGTTATAATTTTGTCAAAAAAAACATGATATGCCAAACTAATGAGTAATAAAATAAGTAGACGAATACAAATTTATTTTTGTTTACAAAATTAACAAAGTAAGAATATACAGAAAGAAAAAGAAAAATAATTACATAAATTGCTGAAATTGGCCACCGCCATGCTCCAAGCATAGATTCACACGTCTCTTCATATTTTCGAAAGTGTTGACCAGCATCTCTGAAGAAATGTTACCACATTCTTGGATAATTCTTTCTTGTAATTGTTCTAAATTTGCAACTGGTGTTTTAAAAATAGTGTTCTTTAAATGAGGAAAAACGAAGTAATCCATAACCGTTAAACAAGGGGATCTAGGTGGGAATTCAATGTCTGATCGAAAACTGATCAATCTGTCGTCTAAAAAATTGCGAATTAATAGTTTCGGCGGCTGTATGGGCGGTTGTACCGTCCTGTTGAAAATATTCAAAACGTAGTTCGTCGTCAAGTAATTGCTCCACAAATGGATTCAAAATATTGTCTCTATACCGCTGTGTTGTAACTGCGTCATGGAGAAAATAGGACCAACAATTCTTCTTCGGGAAACAGCTAACCAGACACCAATTTTTTTGAGGGTGCAATGTGCATGGACTCTACAAAAAAAATGGGGATTTTCGCTACTCCACTACTCCACATGCATGAATTCTGAGAATTCACATATCCGGAGAGTTGGAACCAGACTTCATCCGAAAAAAATGCCAGGTCTAATAAATCGTTTCTTTCCAATAAATTTTGGGTAAACCATTGAGAGTAATTCCTGCGTCTTTCAAAATCTGCGGCTTGTATTTCTTGGAATACTGGCACTTTATAAGGAAATAAATTCAGCTGCTTCTTAAGAATAATCCTGCATGTTTCATAAGATCTTCCCACTTCTTGGGACAGGCATATTATACAATTTGTTGGCGTATTTTGTATTATTTCACCAACGTTTGCAACAAGTTCTTCTGTTCTTACAGATGGTCTTCCTGCTCCTTTTTTGTGTTTTGTATAGAACCTGTTTCCCTAAACACAGCCACGGTTCTTTTCAGGCAATGATAAACATCACCAGCAATAAAAGCAACGTTAGAAAAATGTTCGTGAAAATCGTCCATGCACAAACCCGGATTGTATTGTCACTCACCATTTACTCTAACCCCGTTTCGAAAATACGCTTCAACCATGAATGTTTTGTGCTGTTCCGTAAAGCCCATTGTGTGAATTGTTTAAGAAATTGGAAAAATTAGCGATGAATTAAATTACTTGTAACGACTGTCAAAGATGACGGAATAACTGATTGATTGTTAATTCAGGTGGTTACTGACACCCAACAGCTCTACGGCTAAGCATTACGTCCTTAGATGCAAGGCCCTCTTTGATGCAAATAATTTTTGATCGCACGCTAAATTTAAAAATAAATAAAAAATTAGATAGTCGAGTTAGGCCGTGTTGGGTTTTATTTCCAAAATAAGTTCTATTTAATATGTATAAGGGACGTTCCTAACGTAACGTAAAATGGACATTAAATTTACCAACAAAAATTTAGGTTTAAAGAACGTAGGTACATGTTGAATGTACATCATGCGTCCAAAATACCTCTATGGATGTTAAATGGTCACAAAATAAACATTCTTGGGACAAGGTATGCTATCAAGTCAATATCTTTTAATAAACCGGAGATACGGAAAATATAATATAAAAATAGGCTCCATAAGAGCAAACTTTCTTCGACTTTCGGTCAAAATTGTAGAATAAATACAAGTTTCGATTGTTGACGTTTCTGTTTATTTTATTCTAAGCCATCATCAGAACTACAAATATAAATTTTAAAATTAACTCAAACGGAAAAAGTACAAAAATCTTGTATCACAAAAAGATAAAATCTTATCACTGCATTTAAAACTTTGGAAAAGATTTAATAAGTTAGGAAAAAATTCCTTTGCCACCTTTTATCTTTTGTGTTATGTATTAAATATTACATTTTTTACCTAGTTTAAACAATCTTAACGAGGTTTAAACATCCTTTTTAATGAGTAGCCATCGGTTGCTCAATTTGGTTAAGGCTAAAGGTATGTTCATGTAGACAATTTTAAATGTCCCTCTTTATTTAAATAGTTAGAGAGTTAAGAGTCAAAAAATGTTCTACACTGAGACAAAAGCCTTTTATTCCTTATAAAAATTCACATACTCTTTATACAACTGTTTAATACTATATTAAGTGACAGCAACGCGCTTTCCTACTGTAAATCAACGAAAATTGCTGGACCGTTGTATAGTGATATCACGGTAACTTAGGCAATAGGAAATAGGAGTTAATGCTACCATAGAATGGTTGATAGCCATTATAGCTCTGAATACTCACAGAAATTAACAAGTTTTATTGGAGGTGTAATCTGGTTCTATATACTGTAGTTAGTTCCGACTAGCAGTTATTGACAAGGGCGTCCGAAGGAACTTTTCCAAGGAGGGGCAAATCATAATTGGAATTATTTTTGTTTCTAGCACTTCAACAAACCTTCAATAAAAGAATAGAGCAAAACACCTAATAGTTATATTAAATAACAAAAAATAGCTAAACAAAATATTTAAAAATGTTCAAATATAACAAAAAACTTATAAGTTATTCAGATTTATTGGAGAAAAGAAATGTTAATTTTCTTGAATCTTTTGCAAATTCATCAATAATTTTTTCAAATAAATGTCTTTTTTTTTCTTTTACAAATTTGCGATGAACACTCATCATACATAAACCGTCCAATCGGTGCTCAGTCATAGTCGAGCGAATTCAGGTTTTTACTCTTCTGAGAGTACTGAATGATCTTTCGACTGTACATTGGTAGGTACACCTGTAGTTGGAGGTAAACAAATTGCTATCGCAATTGCCTGACCAATAGTATATCTATTTGTATATTGCTATTATGACTAGCTGTGTAAATTAAAATAAAGCTTATTTATTTATTCTATTCTAATATTTTTCCTTCGCTATTTAGTGAAGATTTTTGAATTCCACATTTCATTTTATGCAACAATAGTTCGTTTTACCAATTTCGTCAATTGAATTGTATCTCAATAAATATGTATATCCCAGTAAAATAAAATATCTCAAATATACTTGGGCCAGGGGGGGGGGCAAGCCCCCCCCCCCAATTCGGACGCCCTTGGTTATTGAAACTTGATATTAATCATAATAATATTAGCTTGCTACGGTTAATAAAGCATATATATACTTACTACCTACTAAAATCAGTACTGTAGTTAATGTGATAATGTTCTTGTCGTTTAACATTGCATATGATTATCTATTATGCAACATGGTTTATTGAGATGATAAAATCCGTCCATAAATTACAAAGTCCAATACTAATGATGGATTGTGCGAAATAAGAATATTCTATTGCTTTATCTGACATGTAAAGTAAAAAAAAAATTAAATACAAAGTAAAAATAAATTTATATGAAACAGGTAGGTATTGGTACGATCAATGAAATTCAAATTCAGACAGGACAGCCTCTGAACAATAATGTGACCTGCGCAGCAAATACGTTAAAACAAATAATACGGCGCGCGGCAATTGCCTATCGCTACGAACCCCCCCCCCCCCCCCTTCCAACGTTTTGTGGATCATAGGTTCTAACGGATACAATTCGTTTTTGAGGACGCTGTTCTGCTTTCTTAATTGTAGATCACACACTACCAATTTATTTAATATGGGTTAATTAAAAATAAACTATCATTACAAACTATGCCTTAGCAAACCTATTGTATTAGATCATTTTCCTCAGTGTAGACAATTTACGTTGTTTGGGTTTTGCACAAAAACAGTTAATTTTATACAATACCACAAGAATTACGCCTTCTGGCGGCCATATTAGAAATTTAAAAATGTTTTCCATAAACTTTTCATGGCCATTTTTGCTAAAGTATTTTCTTCTTATAGCTGTAGCGTATAAGGTTTATTGATATATGGCCGGAGGCTATCCATATAATGGAACACCCGGTATAGTTACAAAGAAAATAGTATATTAACGTACACGTATTATAAAGCATCATTTTATAGCACGCGTCCATGTTAAAAAACGAGCCGCTTGCGGCGAGTTTTATAACGGGACAAGTGCTTAAAACTGCTTTATACAACACGTACGTTATACTATTTTTTCTAATTTGTAGTTTTTTCAATAATAAACACATATTTAAAAAGAAAATAAATTTTGTAAATTTTTATGTCTAAATTTTATGTTGGTAATACATACTATTTTTTATCATAGTAGCCTCTGGACAACAAAAATTATTTTGCGAACTGTCATTTTTTGATTTATTGATCCATTTTCACCACGAGATTCTAAAGGTATTTTAGCGATATGAGATTTAAAATTGGACGGAATACGTTGTGTGATCCTTGTACATTCGGTACATATACAGAGCGTTCGGAAATTAGGGCGATTTTGCAACTTTTTTTCGAATTTCAAAAGACGTGATTTTATGTCACGGCATTGCAATTTAGTATAGGGAAGATGGAAAATTAAAATAAAGTTGAAGTTAAAATCGACATTGGAAGGTTAGTAGATTGAATTTTGGATAGGATTTGGCAGAAAATGATAGCTTGAAGCATCTACAAAAGATTGATTTATAGATTTATGCAACCAGCAAACATGACTGTTATCCACACAGAATAAAAAAGTAGGTTATCAAGTTATTTTTCCTCTGCGAAAAATGGGATTTCTCTTAAATCACAAAGGCCGCGCAAGACATTGAAATAAAATATTTAAATGTTACCAACACCAAATAAAGAAAAAACGCGTATCGTAATAGATTTGTTATGATACAAAATTAGAAAAAACATTTTAGGGAACATAATAGTATATTAAAGTACACGTTTCATAAGAAACGATTTTAGCGCACGCGTCTATTTTAAAAAACAAGCCACGAAGTGGCGAGTTTTTTAATTGACACGTGCGCTAAAACGCCTTAGGAACCACGTGCTTTATAGTATTTTTTCTATTTGTAGTTTTTTCAATAAAAAATACATATTTAAAAAGAAAATAAATCCTTTAAATTTTTATGTCTAAATTTTATGTTGGTAATACTATTTTTTATCATAGTAACCTCTGGACAACAAAAATAATTTTGCGAACTGTCATTTTTTGATTTATTGACCCATTTTCACCACGAGATTCTAAAGTTATTTTAGCGATATGAGATTTGAAATTGGACGGAATACGTTGTGTGATCCTTGTACATTCGGTACATATATAGAGCGTTCGGAAATTCGGGCGATTTTGCTAATTTTTTTTGAATTTCAAAAGACGTGATTTTACGTCAATTTTTCAATTTCAATGTTACCAACATCAAATAAAGAAAAAACGCGTATCGAAATAGCTTCATTATGAACTTCATTTCAAGTTCATAATGAACTTATTATGAACGTCAAATAGAAAAAAGAAATTAAGTTTACAGTGTTGAATTGATGATCACCAATTATACAATGCGAAAATTGCGGTTATGACATAATTACAAATAATTTACGATGTACGTTTTCCTTGTACCTTTTATATACTATCTACAATACATAGTTACATACTACGTAAAGGAGTTTCTAATAAATACTTAAATTGAATTTTAAAATAAGCTATCAATCAAATATATAATCCTTAAATCATTATTAACGACTTAATACTGATAAGAATAAAATATCGTTTTATAGCATAATCTTGTAATTGGATTTAATTACAACAAATAAAAATTGAGACATTAAAAGTAATCTTATAACAATAATTGTCAATTTTGAAAGGATTAAGTATCAATACTTTGTTTACAATTTGGTACCTATGTCTTAAAATAATTAGGTGCTGATATTACACAGAATACTTATAAATATTTTTCGAATAATATGATATTTTTTTGCCAGGTATACAGACATAAAATATATAAAATGTATAGTGTTATCTCATCAGCAGGGCTGGTTTTACCACCAGGCACACTAGGCGTTTGCCTACAGTCTCGCGTTTAAAGGGCCTTAAAAAAAGCAAACAAATTAAAAAATAATAATCACTATACCGGGTTTTTCTCAAAAGACGTTCACCCCTATAACTTTTTTATATTTATAGATATTAAAATGAAATTTTGAGATTATGCATAAGAGATAAATCTGCATTTATTGGCATAATTTTCAATTTGTTAGCACTTCCGGTTCGACCGGAAGTGACCTTGACATTTTAAATGAGACATCTTGTATATTTTTACTTATTTGAGTTCAGCATAACATTATGAGTGAAATGACACCTCAGTTGTCATTTTTTGACATGTTATAACATTTTTATGTTTATTTTTTATTTTCAATCTAGAGTGCTACAAATTAATTGAATTTGTTAATTTATAGTCAAGTAGGATATGGAAATTAAAATTATGTCATAATAATTGACTTTCTAAGTTTCACCAGCGTTTAAAAAATGAAATTTTGTTTTCTTGACCTTTACTCCAATTTTCCAAACGGAACGATGGTGGTTCACCAGAATATTTAAAATGAGCATTTTTTTTTCAACAATTTTATACCATACACTCCTATCCTATTTTAAAACTGACACTAAATGATTTCTCTTAAATCCCAATCGCAAACTTAAAAGCGTTATGCATTATTGCCGCCCTCTCTTTTCTAAAGAAATATAAAGGCGGCTTTGAAAAACAATGGAATGGTTTTGAAAAGCAATATGGCTTTAATTTAAAGTTGTAATGTCATTAGTTTATAAAACATAAAATACATACAATCTTCGGCTTCAGAAGAATTTTTCTGGTCACTCCAAAAATTAGGAGCATATCAATTTTGTTCATTTCTAGTAAAACTAACCATTTTACCTGATTTACAATGTAAGTTTAATAAAAACGAATTAAAAACCATATTGGTTTTCAAAACCATTCCATTGTTTTTCAAATTCGCCTTTCTATTTCTTTAGAAAAGACAAAGCGGCAATAATGCATAAGGCTTTTAAATTTGCGATTGGGACCAGCGGCGCACCCAGGATTTTATGTTAGGGGGGGCCCGCCAACCAGTGCTGGAAACAAATTTTTTAATAAACTTTTAAGTTACGCATTTTTCTAGAACTTTGGAGCTTTTTTAACAGGTACTCTTGCAGGGAAGATCGCAATAGCCTAGTCATGGGAGTCGTTAAACGGTTTCTTAGGGGGGGGGGGCATTGGCGGCTTGTGACATATTAACTTGAGGGTGCACTAAAAGCTTGCTGTAGGCGAAATGCGCCGCAGGCGAAATTTTTTTAAGACCACGCCCAAATTTGGTCAATAATTATTATAGTAAATATTTTAAAAATTTATGATTACCTTCTTATTCTATTGAAAATGAAATAAGATAAAAAATAAAAAGGCTAATTTATTTTTCATTATTGGGTACTACATTGTTTAAAAGTAAAGTTCATTCATCTGTTTTTATTTGCAGCAAACTTATCAATAACAATAAAGTCCCTAGATTTACACTTTGTGGTATGTATCAAGTTAATTTCGAGAGTTTAGGTCTTCCCTTAATTTTAATTTCATTTTTTTGCTCAATACTTAATGAGCTAAAATTGTTTCTCAAACATTCATAGTCGTTTTGGCATTAAAACTGTTTATTTTTATTAAAATAAGTCTTTACTACCCCAAAATAATAACAAAAATATAAAGGAAAACTCAAAATAATAAATTCATACATTCAATCAAACCATATTAAACCTCAATAAATCAACTTTTGTCAATAAGTCAACATCCAGGGGGAGGGGTGGGGCAAATGCCCCACCTGGCCCCCCTCAAACGAGGCCCGTGAGGTAAATCTAAGAAAATTGACTTTTTAAAATACTTATCCACTTTCATCATTTTTCATTTCATTGGTGGTTTTGGGGGGGGCCAAGGCCCCCTTGGCCCCCCCCTGGGTGCGCCACTGATTGGGACTTAAGGAAAAATTTTTCGTGTAAATTTTAAAATAGCATAGGAGTGTATGGTATCAAATTGTTGAAAAAAAAGCTCGTTTTAAATATATCCTAGGGAACTACCATCGTTTCATTTGGAAAAATGGAGTAAACGTCAAGAAAACAAAATTTGTTTTTTTAATCGCTTGTGAAACTTAGAAAGTCCATTATTATGACATAATTTTTATTTTCATATACTACTTGACTATAAATTAACAAATTCAATTAATTTGTAGCACTCTAGATTGAAAATAAAAAATAAATATAAAAATGTAATAACACGTCAAAGAATGACAAGTGAGGTGTCATTTAACTCATCAGAATGTTATGCTGAATCCCCATAAGTAAGAAAAATATAGAAAATGTCCCATTAAAAATATCAAAGTCAAGGTCACTTTCGGTCAAACCGGAAGTGCTAACAAATTGAAAAGTATGCCAATAAATGCAAACTCATCTCTTATGCATAATCTCAAAATTTTATTTTTATACCTATAAATACAGAAAAGTTATAGGGGTGAACGTCTTTTGAGAAACACCTGGTATACACACTTTTTTTTAATAGGAAATATAATTGTAAATTCATAAATTAAATTACGCAATAAGCATATTGCCTAAAAATAATAATTTTTTTAACACTGCCTAGCTGTTAGTAATGCCTTTGAAGAACGTCCGTTTTCAGTTTCAAAAATAATAACGAATTGTTTATTGAGCACTATACTCACTATAGGGTAGCAGCTTAGCGCAGCAATAGCGTTCACGTATTGCAAGCGAAAGGTTTCTAGTTCGATCCCGGTCAAGTTGGACGGACTTTTCAGCACCCCGGTGAAACTGTAAATTAGCAATCTTGCATCACAAGGTCATATTTCTCTCAAACCGCGGCCATCTGGCCACCAGAGTCAAATTGACGCTGTTGTCTCTTGATGATTCTCCAGCTGGCCGAGTAACCGGGTTCTGTCGCATATTTTTGACGTATAGAAGAGAAGGACAGTTATATTCTGACCTATAACGCTTCCCAAACTGCGCCAGGTGCTAATTGGAACAAACCAGCCAGCCCGCCATGTCAAAACTGTCAATTTTTCTTGTCCACGTTTTTTTTATCAGGAAATTAAATTCATTTTTTAATATTATTTTAATATTTAATACAATTCTATTAATTTCTATTCTAGAAAACTTCGCCGATGTGTGTAAATTTTCAATTATTATTCCAGCCTACCATGCAGGTAATTCTTTTTTATTGTTTATCAAATTAATTTTACACTTATAGGTACCAATTTTTTATATTGGAAATGTAAGTTTACAATAAATAAATTACCATGAAATTATTTACATATTTATTATTAGTTTGCAAGCCAACATTAATAAATTATCGTTGGGCAGCCAGCAGACAACTGCAACAGATTTGTGCCCGTGGTAATACCTTACAATCTGCTAGTTACGAACTGATAGTTTAGGCTCTTGAAATAATTTTTAACATTTTTGTTTTACTGAGTAGACTAGAAATATATTTTATACTGCTTAGGACTAATTTGTTTAGTTTTGATTAAAGAATATTGTACATCGAGCAACATGATCTCACAAGAATAATGATTTGAGCTAACTCGGTGAGTACCTACATACTTGGCCACTGGCCCTATTTTACATAAAAATTTAATGTCAACCCGATACTGTTTCTGTTTCTTTTGTTTCAGAGAATGCTGTAAGAATCACCTGATCGATGTTTATTATATGTCTCGTTGCAGCCTAGTGCTTGTGTTTTAGACAGTATTTGATTTGTAATATATTATATGAATTGAAACAATACCTGATGAGTGAGACGTAACCTAAGGACATTAGTATATTCTAAACAGTTATTTTTTGTTATGGTTGTCCATGCAGTTTTTACTTATAAATAAACATAGAAGAAAGTATACAGGGTGTCCGGATAAGGATACGGAGCGGCCATATCTCGGAAACGATACGTCCCACAGATCTGAAAAAAAAGCTCTCATCATAAAAACTGCCAAGAGAAATTCATTCAAAATAATTTTAAGTTTCGGAAATTGCCGCAAGAGGGCGTAACGGCTTATTTATTTTTTAAAGTTCATTTTACGGCAAAAAATGCCACTTAACCGTAGAAAAGCAAATAAATAATTAAAATCAGTAGATTGTTTACTACAACTTTTGTTATTGTTATTTTTTTGAATCTCGCCTAATAAAGGAGTGGGGGATCGCATCAACGGATTTTCTATAACTTGGACTTGTTTGAAAGGGAATTCCTTGGAGTTTAAATAAATGATTCAGGAATTGTCACAAGTTTCCTGATACAATTTTAAGATGGCGCTGTTATTCAATCTAACTTATTTTTTTATTTTTCTCGGTATTTGCAAATTGGATGGTATAATTGTTTTCGGTAGTAATAGGAGACAATTTGCATAGGGAACGATTAGTCCAAACCGCAAATCGATATCACCAGGGGTTTAAAAGTTATTTTGATTTTTCTTTAAAAAATGATACAGTTTCCATTTACCGGTACCCGGTATACCCCTAATAAGCAAAATAACAACTAATTTCATGGCCTACTGTTTAATAAACTATAAAATTTAAAATAAAAGTTTAACGAGTCAAAGAAACATCAATAACACTGAATAAAATATGAATATTATGATAATATCATATTATGAGACTATGAAAAAGTGCACAAATCTTAGGACTAGAAACAATTTTATTAGCAATTTAGCGAGACAACAATAATAATTACAAATGTTCAAAATGTTTTCCGTCATTTTGTAAGCACTTAATTATTCTTCTTTTAGTTGATAATACGGCTGCCTCAATTTCAGCCGCGGATAAGTTTCTAACGGTATTTGTTATCCTTACCATCATGTTTTTCCTTGTTGTTGTCTCTCTTGGAAAACCAGATCTTTTAACCTACCCCATAGGTAAAAATCAAGATAAGTAAGATCCGGTGAACGAGCCGGCCAGGGAAACAAGCTTCCTCTTCCAATTACACGATGCGCAAATTGCTCTTCTATGTATTGGCGTACGTTACGATAGTAATGCGCCGGACAACCATCAAGTTGGATCTACATGTTTGTTCTCGTTTATAAGGAGACTTCTTCCCAAAGAGGTGGAAGGAAAGTGAGTAAGAAATCTAAAAATCTTGCTCCATTAAGGGTTTGGTCAAAAAAATGGGGACCGATAATTTTTCCTTCCAAGATCCCGCACCAAACATTTAAACTCCAGCGGTTTTGAAAATCTACTTGCCTCATCCAATGAGGGTTTTGCTCAGACCAATAGTGCACATTATGCAAATTCACACCCCCAGCGTTAGTGAAAGTGGCCTCGTCTGTCCATAATATCCGTGAAAGAAAATTTTGATTTTCCCTAATCATATTTAATAGCCAGTGACAGAAATCCCATCGACGATCATAATCAGTATCGTTCAATGCCTGGTGTAAAACGATGTGGTAAGGGTGCATACTATTAGTTTGTAAAATCTCGTGGACATTTGTTTTTGGAACCCCCAAGTCAAGGGAAATTTTTCTGGTGCTTAATGTGGGATCGTATTGAACGTAAGCCAAAACGTTGATAATATTGACCTCATTACGTGTCCTACGAATGCGTAAGGGTCGTTGAATGGGCTGCACATTACCACTTTCTCTTAATCGTCGAGCTAATCTTGAGAATACTTCTCGAGAATAGTGTCTTCTTTGTGGAAATCGCATTGCATACTCTCGCGACGCTATTACAGCATTTTCAAGAGATTGAAAATACATATTCAACATATCATACGCTTCTGCGTTAGTAAACGGCATACTGTTTGTAGAAAAATGCAATATAAATGTAAAAAACAATGCTTAATATTATAAGATGCTTGACGTTTAAAACTCATCAACAGCTTGTCACAATAAATTATTAATTTGTTTTTTTCCATGGCCAACTTGGAACTTGTAATTTAGGCGAAAACATGATGGAAAGGATATGAAATGCCGTTCGAATCTTATCCACGGCTGAAATTGAGGCAAGAGGCAAGTGTGTTTTTTACTGAAAGAAGAATAACTAAGAGCTTGGGAAGTGACGGAAAATATTTTAAACATTTATAATTATTGTTGTCTTGCTAAATTGCTAATTGTTTCTAGATTTAAGATTTGTGCACTTTTTCATAATCTCATATCATAATATTCATATTTTATTCAGTGTTATTGATGTTTCTTTGACTCGTTAAACTTTTATTATAAATTTTATAGTTTATTAAACAGTAGGCCATGAAATTAGTTGTTATCTTGCTTATTAGGGGTATACCGGGTACCGGTAAATGGAAACTGTATAATTTTTTAAAGAAAAATTAAAATAACTTTTAAACCCCTGGTGATATCGATTTGCGGTTTGGACTAATCGTTCCCTATGCAAATTGTCTCCTATTACTACTGAAAAAAATTATACCATCCAATTTGCAAATACCGAGAAAAATAAAAAAATAAGTTATATTGAATAACAGCGCCATCTTAAAATTGTATCAGGAAACTTGTGACAATTCCTGAATCATTTATTTAAACTCCAAGGAATTCCCTTTCAAACAAGTCCAAGTTATAGAAAATCCGTTGAAGGATAACGACATAATGACAGTTTTTGAAAAATGTCCTAAAGGCTTCCCCCACTCCTTTATTAGGCGAGATTCAAAAAAATAACAATAACAAAAGTTGTAGTAAACAATCTACTGATTTTAATTATTTGTGTATGTATTAGTGTTAGTGAAATTAAATTTAATATCGTTAAATTAAATTTAATATCGAAATATTCAAAATTAAAATAAATTTAATATCGAAATATTCAAATTGGGGTAAACTGCTTATATAGGCCTCCACCTACACATATGCAATCCTTTTTAGAAGATTTAGAGACTTATTGTTTAAACAACCCCACTAACCATATCGATATTTTCATAGGTGATATAAACATAAATATTTGTAATCTTCAGGATAATATAGTCAACTCTTATATATCAATATTAAATCATTTTGGATATTTATCAGCAATTAATAATCCTACACGTGTAACAAACGAGTCTTCTTCATGCTTAGACCATATTTTTATAAGAAAGAAACTCAAAAATAGTTCTTTGAAATTTTCAGTATTTATACTTAACTCTGCTATAACAGATCACTATCCTATAATGCTTAATATTGATAAAGAAAACCTTAAGACAAATTCGGCTACAGAATATTTGACTCACATAAGCTACAAAACTGATTATCACAGATTCGAAAATTTAATTCAAAAACAAAACTGGTCGATTGTTACGGAGCCGAATGATTCTGATATTGCATGTCGAAAATTTTATGAGGCTTTTCTGCATATTCTAAATGAATCTAAGATTAAACAAGTCACTAAAATAAAACAAAATAAACGAATTAAACCATGGATTACATATGGCATTATTAATTCTATTAAACACAGAGATAAACTAAAAAAACGTTTACTTTTAAATAATAATATTTTAGATATCAATATGTATAAAGAATACAGAAACAACCTTAATAAAATAATCGAAAAATGTAAATATGATTATTATAAACAAGAAATAGAAAGCAATAAAAACAATATTAAAAAAATATATAAAATTATATCTGAATCAACTGATCAAAATATATCAAAATCAAATGCGAAAATACAAATTAAGAACAATGACATAGAATTTTCTAATGACAAAGCTGTGGCTAACTTTTGCAATGATTTTTATGTAAATATAGGCTTTAAAATGCACAATAAAGTTACTGCACCATCTATTGAACCAGATGTTAACATAAACACCGTTTCATCCATGTTTCTAAGACCTGTTCATAAAAACGAAATTATTAAACAAATTAACTCTCTTAAGAATAATTGTGCTTCAGGTATAGATTTTATTGGTGTCCGGCTAATAAAGTCATTTCATCAATATTTATTTATATTGAATCACAAATTAACTCAATAAAAACTCGTTCACAAGTTAATAATAAAATTCAAAAGTTCTAAAACCGCCGTTCAAATTTTCCGCCCTTGCGCTGCACTGGTGACCAGCAGGCACACTAACACCCCTACCTCTCTCTCTCTCTATTTTTTCTCTCTCTATTGTGTTGAGATTTTTTAACATGGAGTTAACATTTCTAACTCTATAAATATTCTTTGCTTTTCAGTTTGCTTGACCAGGCGATCAGACTATTATGTAGTATTGTGAATGTACACCGGCATTAAATGGCAAAAACTTTGCAGTGTTGCTGTGCTGCAGTTGCCAAGTGAATGATTTAGTGCGGATAGTGATCAACGAAAGCGAGGCATGTCTGGTACCGATCCGGATGGATTGGGGGTTGGGGGACGCCCTGAACCAGAGTATTCGGTAATACGAACGGCGTCCCGTGGAGTGACGCTTCTGGTACTGATCTCGATGGATTGGGGGGCTTTGCGGCAACATTCTTTAAGTCGTGCCACGAAGACGTAATAGGTTGCCCCCGTCAATGGCTGTGGTGGACTAGAAATCTTGCAACAAGACCGTAAATACTATGCCGAGAATAACATCTGCCGGTAAATTGCGGTTCGAAACCTGTAATATACTATATTTAAATAGTAAGCTAGGATTAGTTGTTTAGTTACCAGTTGTTGAAAAATGGCAATTGTTAGTTGTCATTTGATATGACAAGAACATCATTTTAATAAACATCTTAAGAAGATAAACCTATTTACCAAGAACTATTACATGGTGTCAGGTAGGCACTAGAACACAGACGTCGCGTCGCTAGAAGACTATTCAGCTGGTTTTGAGATCGTGCTAAAATGGAGAATTTGTTTAAACCACCTGAGCCACTACTTTTGGATGGAGGAATATTAGATAATTGGAGTAGGTTTAAACAGAAATTTAACTTGCTTTTAACAGCGACAGATCTCATAAAAAAATCAGGGGAAAAAAATTGCCATCTTTTTAAATTTAATTGGTGACGAGTCATTAGATTTATACAACACTTTTATTTTCCCTCATACTAAAATAAAAACTCTTGAACTTATTAAAAAAAAGTTTGAAGAATACTGTGCCTCGAAAAAAAAAATTTATATTCAAGAGATTTAAGTTTAACAACATTTTCCAAAAAGTAGGTCACAGTTTTGATAATTTTGTGACTGATTTAAGAAAAGCTATAAAGTCTACACGGTACCTATAAAGAATTAGATGAAATGATTAGAGACCGAATTGCAATGGGAATTTATGACAAAATGAAACAAAAAAGACTTTTAGGTGAATCAAGTCTAACTTTAGAAAAAGCAACAAATTTTTGTCGTGCTGTGGAAGTAAGCAAAAGTCAAGCTAAAGTCCTGCAAAATGAGAGTGAAGTACATACTTTGAAGTCATCGAGATTTCCCGTAAATCCAGGAAATAATAATAATAATCAAAGTTTATTCAAATATTTTTTTTTACATTTAATTCTAATATGTATTTTTTTGGATAAACTATCAATTCCGAACTCAGAAGTAAAATACTTGTATTGAGTTAAATATAATAATAAGTTAAATATAAATTTAAAGTTAAATAATGATATAATATTTATTGGTAAGAATACCTATATTTCATAATTTAGGCACAACTAGATTATAATATATAACGAATATGACAATATTTTATTGGTATATTTTATATCACTATAATATACGAAGATACAATACCTTATTTATATAATATATATATTTATTCATTATTTATTAATGACGATATTGAATATATCTCTTAGATTAGATAATATCCAATTTTTAATTTTATTTTATAATTATTTAACGATTTAATTATTTTAATTGACTGTGGTAGCATATCTAAAATATATGGATTGATGTTTAAAAAATGTTTGTGTGCTATTGTTTTGTTTACTCTATTTTTATATGTAATAGTAGAGTTTCATGTGTGTGATTAATATAATTTATTATATTTTTATGTTTAAAAATATATAATATTAACATGTTGTAAGAAAATATTTGTTTATTATCCATTTTTTTGCTATCTTTAAATAGTAAATCAGATGAATATTGATGGTCTTTTTCGTAAATAATTTTTAAAATGTATTTTTGAACATTTTCAATATTTTTAAGATAATTCTTATGTATGCCTCCCCATCCTAGTATTCCATAATTTAAATGGGTTTGTACTAAAGAATAATAAAGTATTTCTAATTCTTTTATATTTAAAAATTGTTTAAGATGTTTAAATTTTGGTATAAGAATGCTTAGTTTTTTATAATGCAGTCACTATATAAATCCCATTTTAAATGTTTATCAAAAATTATTCCTAGATATTTAATATTTTCACCTTCCTTTATGTTAATATTATTATTGCATATTATTGGACCAATATTTGGAAGTTTATTTTTGTATGAAGTAAATGGAATGTATGTTATTTTGTTAGAATTTATAGTTAATAAGTTTTTATTAAACCAGCTGCTTATTTTTATAAAATCTTTTTCAATAGTATTTTTTTAAATATTCCAATTTAGACCTTCATAAAAAATTACTGTATCATCAGCAAAACTATGTAGTTTTCCTTGACAGTTTAAATTAAAAATATCAGTTAGATAAATATTAAAAAGTATTGGTCCTAGGACTGTACCTTGTGGTACTCCATAATTAAATATTTTTGGTGAACTTATGTTTTCACCAATTTTAACATGATGTGCTCTGTTATATAAATAGTTTTTAAATAAAGTTAATGTTTGAACACGAAATCCAAGTTTTTCTAATTTGTTAATAAGAATTTTATGACTGACAGTATCGAAGGCTTTAGCTAAATCTAAAAATATGCATATACTGTTCATTTTATTATCGATTAAATTATATATTTGATTTGTTAGGTGACAAATTGCAGCTTGTGTAGATCTATTTTTTTGAAATCCAAATTGTTTGTGTGATAGGATTTTATTCTTATTTAAGAAATTTTCTAATCTTTCTTTTAAAACTTTTTCGACAACTTTTGCTAATGACGAAATTAATGTTACAGGTCTGTAATTTTGAAATTCAACTTTATTTCCGCTTTTATAAATTGGTTTTGTTATACCTATTTTAAAAGCAGATGGATATATTCCTGTATTAAAGATAGTGTTAATTAAATGAGTTATTGGTTTACAAATGTATGAATTTATTGATATTAAAATTTCAGATATGATACCATCAATTCCAGGAGATTTTTTACGTTTTAAGCTATTAATAAAGTTTTTAACTTCATGATAATTAGTTTCGTTTAGATAACAAGAGTTTAAATTATCCTGAACAGTTTCGTCCAGCATCCAGCACGTGGATAATAGAATGCAAAAAATGTGGTTATAAACATCAGGTGCGAAAATGTCCAGCCTACAATAAAACTTGTGCCACACCTGACACCATGTAATAGTTCTTGATAAATACTATGTTTATCTTCTTAGTATGTTTATTAAAATAAGGAGGAAAAGACATTGAAGTCGCTTTACTAAAGATAGAAATATATCATTGAAACATATGGATTATTCTCCTTCTTAGCTTTTAAATAGTCATAGGGTTAAAACTAAAATACCTACATCTATAGAACTACTTGAACCAAGGTTATGCCAAAATGTAAAAGAAAAAAGTATTTGTAAAATGAATTTAAATAAAAGTTATTTTGATAAAACGGACAAAGATTTAATTCCATTGAAGCCAGGAGACACTGTTGTCATATAACCACAGAACTAAATCTTGCCAAAATTGTTAATATTCATGAAATACCTAGGTCTTACATTGTCAAAGATTTGTCAGGACAAATATTTAGGCGAAAGAGACAACACATAAAATGTTCTCCAAGTTTTACCAACCAAGTGATTTATGATTTATGAATTATTTATTTATTTATTTGTTATTTTTTTGATTAAGTGTTTATAGTATTAGAACTTTCAGCTTTCACTTATTTATTAGAGAAAGGAAAGATGTATAATATATATTTTATCGTGTCATTGAAGATTAATTCATTTTTATATGATATCTTTATTAATAATTATTAACATCATAAACATACTAAAACCTACATAAAACCTTAGTTACTCATAATACATTAGTTACCATAATTTAATATGTTAGTTACGAAAGCATAATACGTTAGATACCAAATAATATTAGAACTATTTTTCATGAACATTTAAAACAATATTTTGACAGTTTTCAAATTTGATGGATACACCTTTGTCTTTAACGTCCACGATCTTAGGTATGCCCTCTGAAGACTGATTAATGACCGAGAAAGCACTCCTTTCGATTTCGTGCGGTTCCCCAGTACCTAATCCACTGCCGGAAACATCGCCGATTTGAATTTTGCGAGCAATGGAAACTTTCTTGGTCACACTTTCTTCTAAATACCCTCTAGCAACCTTCGACGATTCCCATCCACCAAGTTCTTGTAGTTCTAATATATCTTCTCCAGCATTAACAAGAAAATTTGCCGAAGATCTTCTAACGCAGTGAACAGTATACAAATTAGGATTTTCAAGTGAGAGATACTCAGCTATTTTTTGAGGTATTTTAGAGAAGAAATGAATGCCGCAGGGCTGTACCGTACATTTCCCTTTTCTATATGATACAAACAATCTTTGGTGAGTGACATGGTCTAGCCTTAACATTGCGTACTTTTTAAATAAAAGCACAGGATTGACTTCGCCGTCAAATATCACAGCGAAAATACGTTTCTTGTGGGTTTTTGAGTCGGGAATAGTAACAATCAGCTTGTCCTCTAAAACGTCAACATCTTCCGTGGTCATCTTCGCTAATTCATTAGTTCGACAGGCTCCTCCAATTCCAATTAAAAAAGCCACTTTCATCATTAAAAACTTCTCGTCTGAGGCAGAACACACAAATTCGTTGACTTGTTCTCTTGTAAATACTTTCGATTTTTTTGCTCTATATCCAACATTTTTCTTCTTCATGAAACGTATTAAGGTGCCGTATTTGTCGATTTCCACTATTTCCTTCAGTTCTAAAGTCGCTTGTAACATGGAATATTTCGGCCATAAGGACGAAGCAGAGTATTCCTCAGAGAGTTTTGAGAAATACGCCAGCAATACCGTTTCTTCTGCACCTTGAACATGTACTTTGTTTCGCCCCTCACAAAACTGCCGATATTCTTTTTCATAATGGATTTTAGATTTGTCCGGAAGCAAGTTCAACCTTATAATGTTGGCTGCAGCTAATATATCGTCAGGAATATCAAAATCTTGCATGATTTTAATGATGACTTTTTGAAATGCCAAAATGAAATGTCATAAACCTTGTTTTTATTTTCGCATCGCCGTTGTCAATGATACGATAAAGCTTTGAATATAACTCGATTATTAGCGATTTAACACCGTCTCGGACATTGCGGGTGACTCGGCTGTCGCCTCGTCACCTAGCAATGTCCTCGACTATTATAAATCGTATAATAATCTCGTTATATTAATAGCTATAAATAGTAAGCTAGGACAAGTTGTTTAGTTACCAGTTGTTGAAAAATAGCAATTGTTAGTTGTCATCTTGATATGACAAGAACATAATTTTAATAAACATCTTAAGAAGATAAAATTAGTATTTATCAAGAACTATTACAGAACCCACGTAAAACTGTTGGTCCTGTCTGGCTGACATTACCCAGACGTAAAACGGGGTTGACAAAAATGGTCACAGTAGCCTAATTGCTTGGCGCTAAGCATCCCCTTAAAATACTACCGTGCGAGCAAAAATTATTTGCATCAAAGAGGACCTTGCATCTAAGGACGTAATGCTTAGCCGTAGAGCTTAATACCTGTTGGGTGTCAGTAACTACCTGAATTAACAATCAATCAGTTATTCCGTCATCTTTGACAGTCGTTACAAGTAATTTGATTCATCGCTAATTTTTCGAATTTCTTGAACAAACGTTACTTTTATTGCTGGGGATTTTTATCATTGCCTGAAAAGAACCGTGGCTGTGTTTAGGGAAACAGGTTCTATACAACACAAAAAAGGAGCAAGAAGACCATCTGTAAGAACAGAAGAACTTGTTGCAAACGTTCGTGAAATAATGCAAAATATGCCAACAAATTGTATTAGACGCCTGTCCCAAGAAGTGGGAAGATCTTATGAACATGCAGGACTATTTTTAAGAAGCAACTATTTTACATCCATTTATGGAGCAATTACTTGACGACGAACTACGTTTTGGATATCTTTAACAGGACGGTGCAACCGCCCTTATGCAATTTTTTCGATGACAGATTGATCAGTTTTCGATCAAACATTGAATTCCCACCTAGATCACCTTGTTTAACGGTTATGGATTATACTTCATTTTTCCTCATTTAAAGAACACTATTTTTAAAACACCAGTTGTAAATTTAGAACAATTACAAGAAAGGATTATCCAAGAATATTGTAACATTTCTCCAGAGATGCTGGTCAACACTTTCGAAAATATGAAGAGACGTGTGAATTTATGCTTGGAGGTGGCCAATTTCAACAATTATTTATGTAATTATTTTTCCTTTTCTTTTTGTATATTCTTACTTTGTTAATTTTGTAAACAACAAAAATAAATTTGTAATTGTCTACTTATTTTATTACTCATTAGTTTGGCATATAATGTCATAATAATATAAATTTGACAAAATTTTAACCTAGATTTGGTTAGATATATCGTCCCCATATCATTCTGGTCTAAAGCAAGTCCTACGTTTTTTAATCCAAGCCCTCTTTGATGCAAATAATTTTTGCTCGCACGGTACTACTACTATTGCTACTATTGAACACTACAGGATAAGACTGTTAGTTTCTTAATGCCTTTTATCGAATTAGGAGTGGCTCGGAAAATAAATTTGTTTAGCGTCTATAGCCTCACTTAAGTGGAACCGGAGTTGGCATCTAAAAATACATTTTAGTAAAAATACAATAATATCGTTTTTCTTCAAACGTCAATAAACTTGACGTTTTTCTACTAATTTTTTGACGTTAAAGTTCTACTTTTTCGTCAGAAGGCGGTTGCTTTTGGCAACGGAAGAAAAAGTATTTACTTTTTCTTCCGTTGCCAATAGCAGCGGAAGTAAAAGTATGACTGTGTTCTCATGACTAAATATATATAATATATATTATAATATATATTAAATAATACCAGAAAGTTGTTGGCAGCAAATTGTTCGCAACATTTGCTGCAATTTTGGCAACCTCCGGGGGCGTACAGGTAAATTCTGAGTCTGACATTTTAATTTGAAGTAAATGTAGTTTTAAAAATTCTATTTTTAAAAGGATAAAAATTAAATAAAGTTACGCAATAATGAATGCTGACACTTGTCAAATCGAATGGCACGTCGCTATCAAACAATATAATAATAAATCCATAGTAGCGCTAGCCCCTTCTCAAAACTTAAAATTTTTAAATAAAACAATTAAAACATTTTGTATCTTTGTGTTTTCATATTTAAACAACGTCTGAAGAAAAAAAAGTATGTTTTATTCGGAGTAAAAGCAACTTCTTATGACTCGTCCGTAATTGCCGGACTCACTTTGTTCGTCCGGCAAACCTACAGGCTCGTCAGAAAAGTATCGCTTTTACTCCTAATAAAACAATATACTATTAGTTGGGTTTAACAGATATATCGGAACCCGACATTTTTGGATAGAGAACTTGATATTCAAACCTTTTTTCTCCAAGATGTACAGTTTCAACAGTACAGGCTGTTAAAGTAGGTATAATACAAATTAAAAAATGTCTCTCAAAAACAATTAAATTTGGGAATATGCTGTGCAATATAAGTACAAAAAATGTTTGTAGATAATCATAATAATTCACGGTGGATGGTACGCTAGACATATACAGTGTGACCAGTAAAGTCCGCATCATATGGGATTTTTTTTTATTAATAGCTTTATTCGAAATTTGATTTTGGCATCAAGTTCTGCTTTAATCGAGATGGAAATTAAGCAAAAAAATAGTACTCACGTGATTCGCATTATCTGTCAAATTTTAATTTTTTCCAAAAAATAATTCAAAAGTGGGGTTATTTCTGAAAATATCAAAATACGTTATTAGAAAAGTTTTTTAAATACCGTTCTTAGCCCACGTGCAAAATTTTAGCTGAATAAGATAATTTTGATTTTTTACCCACCACTAAAATTTATTTTCCACTTAAGAACACTTTACTGATGACACTGTGTTTTTTTTTGTCTTAATATTAAGGTTTATTACCTTCAGACACAAACTACGTTTTCAAAAATACTTATTTTATGAAGTTACCTTATACAGGGTCAAAATAAACAAATAAACTTTGCATCAAATGCGACCAAATTTTAATAGCCCAATTTTGATTTTGTAGAAAAACACCCATTTAATATGGCGTTACTTTAAAGAAAATGTATCTGAAATAAAGCATTGTAAAAACTAAGAAGTTTTATGTAAGTAGGTTGCGTTGAGTCTTATTTTGCAAAAGTGGTGCAATTTACAAAATATGGGTAAAAAAACCAATTATCTTATGCAGCTAAAATTTTGCATGTGGGCTAGAAACTGCATTTAAAAAACTTTTTCTAATACCTTTTTTCGATACTTTTAGAAATAACCACACTTTTGAATTATTTTTTGGAAAAAATTAAAATTTGACAGATAATGCGAATCACGTGACTACTATTTTTTTGCTTAATTTTCATTTCGATCGAAGCAGAACTTGATGCCATAGTCAAATTTCGAATAAAGTTATAAATTTAAAAAATCCCATATGATGCGGACTTTACTGGTACACGTACTGTATGATCCAGCAAACGAATTGTTCAGAAATTTTGGTCGTTTACATAAATGGACAGAAAATGCGGTGGACAGCTAAATAATACCAGGGGGAACGACCAAATCTTAAGTGCGATATACAGGGAGGTTTAAAAATATAGTTAATTTGATTATTTGACTTCCATTGTCTTTTTTTTTGTTATTTAGCACAACCTTTCGCTTAGTTAGTATCTCTAACAGCTTTCAAGTGAAAACCGAATTGTCGTGTCATAAACTAAGTAAACCTATAGACCTTCCACTTAACAAGGCGAAAGCGAGGCGCAAGATAGCGATGTAAATGCTAAAAACCGAATTTACTTTAGACTATATTCATTTTCATTGATGATGTGTTTTTCTATATCGAAACGTCTAATAAATAATAAGTGTGATACACCGTTAGATTTAGAATAAAACGTAGAATTTATTAAGCATAAAATAAAATTTTCCGGCGATTTAAAATAACAAAGTTGATGATGGTTGTGACTAAACGAAACTTCGGATCAAAAATGTAATTAAACCATCTTGTAGGGGAGAAAAAGTGGCAATGAGAATTTTAAATTTATTTTGAAATGTCTCTTCAAATAGAATCATAAATCAATTAAAAAGAAATCGCGAATATTCGGTTTTATCCAAATATCTTCGGAAGCATTCGGAATTTTTTAAATTTGAAAACATGACGTTACAGGATTCAGGTATGCGCAACTTTTCTCCAATTTAACCATCTCTGTATCCCTTATGGTTTACGAGATCCCTGTAGAGTGCATTCTTATCTGGGACACCCTGTATATTATAAGTAGGTATATATAATAATATATATTGTAAATTCCACTGTAGGTATATAGCAAAGATTTGGATATATTTGGGTTATATATTTAGTAGTGTATATTAGAAAGTATGCTATATGACCAGTTGTTTTATACCTTTAAAAATATCATCATACCGGAGCAACACGGTTTTTTATCGGGGCGCTCTATTGACAATAATCTCTTAATTTATCAACAATATCTATCCGATTCCCTAGATAACCGAACTCAGGTCGACTCTCTGTACACCGATTTTAGTAAGGCATTTGACAAGGTCAATTATAATATTCTTATTGCAAAGCTTGCCGACCTCGGTGTGCAGGGTGATCTCCTTCGCTGGTTTTCATCCTATCTTTTTGGCAGAACTCAGAGGATTACTATTTGTAACTTTTTATCCAGACCTATACTGGTCACTTTGGGGGGTACCTCAAGGTTCCCATCTGGGACCCCTGCTTTTCTCACTATATATTAACGATATTTATAAATGTTTCATCTATTCGTATTTTCTTCTCTACCCCGACGATCTAAAATATATTATGCAGTTTGCTTCGTGAAGGAATGTAAGCGCTTGCAAGAGGACCTCAACAGGGTCGCTATGTTTTGTAAAAAAAATTAACTTTTCTTAAACTATAAAAAATGTTTCAATATCTCCTTTACTAAAAATATTAGTGTTATTATGTATGACTATTACTTAAATGGTGAACCGTTGAATCGAGTGGCGCAAATCAAAGATCTTGGTGTATTTTTTGACTGTAAGCTTACATTTAACCCGCACATAGACTATGTTGCTAATAAGTGCTCTCGAATGTTAGGATTTGTAGCTAGAGTATGTAAATATTTTAGATCTGAGAAGGCAATAAAGTCAATTTATTTTGCATATGTTTATAGTAGATTAAATTTCGCTAGTGTTGTATGGAATCCATATTATGAAAAAAATAAAGTTAGACTTGAACGTTTCCAAGGTAAATTTTTAAGATTTTTAAGTTGGAGAGTTAATGTACCTAGTATTTCTGTTGTAAGAGAACAATTTGGATTTGCAACTCTGGAAACCCGAAGAATACAATCAGATTTAGTTTTTGTTTATAAATTGATGAATAATCTTTACAACGCGCCTCATCTCCTCCAACAGTTTTCTCTGCATGCACCTTCTAGAACCACTAGACAGCAGTTTTATTTTCATTTGACCCAAACAAATACTAATCTAGGCGTAAACGCCCCCATATTTAGACTAAGTTTTTTCTATAATATGTATTGTCAAAACATTGATCTGTTCTCTACTTCATTACTACTGTTAAAGAAATACCTTAAGCGTACTTTAGTATAATTTAAAATTTTAGGTTATAATTTATTAAGATCTTGTGCAATTGATTAATTATAGATAAATAGTTTTATGAAGAACTCTAGTAAATAGTGAAGTGATAGTATATTTTTACCTAAGATCCAAGGCGTGAGAGTCATTTCTGAATTACATTTTTTGGTATAAGTAATCCGGGCATTTTTGAACAATTATTTTATTGAACATCACTAGACTATGGAACATTCTTCAGTTTTGAATCATTTGAATTCGCCTTGCATCCCTTAGAGGCACGGACCATTATATTGTATCACAGAATGTGAATGGAGATAAGACCAGACTATCACATAATGATTTTCTGAGGTATTGATTTAAAAGGTGCCTTTGGTTAAATACAAGCTTTAAATTAGCAAATGCCTTTTTTATGCAACTATTGATATGATCAGTAAACCTCAGATTTACAAAAAGCAGCTGGCCAAGGTTTCTAGCAAGAGTTGAACAAGATAAGATTTGACCTACAAGATTAACAAGAAGTAGGTTTTGACATTGCTCATTGCTCTGAGTATACGTCCAAATAGAAGTATCTGGCATTTTTTTGGATTCATTTCGAGGCAATGCTGCATAAAGATGTTTTGCAGTTGACCAAGATCAGCTGCCAGCCTATCAATAGCATCGCAAATGTTTTTAGGGCGAAAAGAGATGTATAACTGGATATCGAAGTTGCTACTAATTTTTGGTAGAGGTGGCAACACTGTATCATCAAAAATATTTTAGATAAATAGAGCAGATCCGTTTATATAACGATTCGTTACCAGATTCGTCATATACGTCTAATGTACCATCCACCGTGAACATGTAATGTGATGGTTCATACTTTAAGTGCGGTGTATATTTTAAAGGAGAGAAATGAGACACTCCTCCACTGGTATATTTGAATTAAAAAGTTTAAATTTTCTAACAAGTTTCGAATAAGAACCGCCCGTTGAAAACCCCGCACAAAAGACCGCGAGTTAAAAACCGGTGATTCCAAAAAATGTTTGGTTCGGATATAATATAAAACGTTGATGTAAAGTGGACTGTAAAATGTTTAACACGTGAGAATAGGCAAAAACAAAAAAAACTCCACTCACCTTGTGTTGCTCCAGGTATACTTAATAAATTATTATAAAAATTATAAAATTTATATTTCAAATCACGTTAATTAATACAAATATACAAACAAACATAAATTAAATGGCGTCAACAAAAATGTAAGTTTAAATTAATGCAATTCCTAATCTTTTTCTCTTTTTTTACATCTCCAAAAAATCACTTATGCTCTATGCACCAATGCTCCAAATTTATAAGCAATTCTTTCAATTTTACTCTAAACAGTTTCTCTGGGGGTGCAATTTTTAATATCATTAGTTAGTTAATTGTAAAATTTAACACCCATATAGTAGGGGCTTTTTTCAGATAAAATCAATCGGTGAATGGGGTAATTTATATCATTAAGTTCGTGTGTTATAATAATGTTGATAATGCGTACCAAATGTGCTTCTGTTTTTATAGAAAAACGTAGTTGTATTAAAAATGTACAACGCAAAAATTGTAAGTATTCTTTTGGCTTTAAATAGACCTCTACATGATTCTAAATATGCCATTTTATACAGAACTCTTAAGATTAGTTTTTGAATTACAAAATTTTTTGGATTTGTTGCCCAAAAAACCAATACCAAACCTGGGCGTAGATTCAAAATTTGCAAAATACGGTGTTCTTTTGGCAGTGTCGCTTAGATACTTTGTAACGATACGTAGACAGTAGCAAGTCCTATTCAATTTACCATTGACATAATCCTTTTGATATGACCAGTCGAGAAATTCATCAATATAGATACCAAGGAATTTTGTGTTTATCTTAAAGGAAAGTTGATTTTCTTTTACTTGAAATCACTTTTAATTTTAAAATGCCGGGGTTTCACCGGTTTCGACCTCACGGCCTTTTGTGCGGGTTTTTCAACTGGCGGTTTTTATCGTTCTCTCGTCATCGTCGTACCACTACTAGTCTAAGATCCGACCATAGAACGACCTTCACCCATCGCGTTACGGAATGAAACATGTTTTTATATAAAATTTAATATGTCAAAAAATATATTTCGTGAAAATTGACTGAAAATTTTGGTGCAAACTATTTTTAATTAAAAATTAAATAATGATTTTTTTTTAAACATTGCACTCATTCCGTTACGTATTAAATTGCATACAAATCGAAAATAGGTAGCTTGTGCAATATGCATACGCTGGGTTGACTACTTTTTTCCGGTGTAGTTATAAGGTAGGCAGGTGTGTACAGGTAAGTCGCTATACTAGTAATTTGTAACTATCGACTTACGCGATAAAACTTATATTAAAATAAAGATAATTTTATTGTAACCATAATGACATAAGGTTGACTGCGAAAAATTGGTGCTGAATACCGGTTGACGATTTTTAAAAATTTAAATAATCGTGAGATTGAATACGTGCGACAGAGAGGTCCGAGAAAAGTATCCAATGCGATAAAAAAGGACGCAGCATTGCAGCTGTATGTAACTTTTTAATTATGAAATGAAATTAAATATGTAATAAATAAAAAAATTATTATTTATATGTAGTTTATCGCTATCTTTCTCAAGTTCACAAACAAAGGGCATGCGTACTCTTTTTCGTACGACGCACGAGTTACACACAGCTGCAATGCTGCGTTAAAAACCGGTGATTCCAAAAAATGTTTGGTTCGGATATAATATAAAACGTTGATGTAAAGTGGACTGTAAAATGTTTAACACGTGAGAATAGGCAAAAACAAAAAAAACTCCACTCACTTTGTGTTGCTCCAGGTATACTTAATAAATTATTATAAAAATTATAAAATTTATATTTCAAATCACGTTAATTAATACAAAAAATATACAAACAAACATAAATTAAATGGCGTCAACAAAAATCTAAGTTTAAATTAATGCAATTCCTAATCTTTTTCTCTTTTTTTACATCTCCAAAAAATCACTTATGCTCTATGCACCAATGCTCCAAATTTATAAGCAATTCTTTCAATTTTACTCTAAACAGTTTCTCTGGGGGTGCAATTTTTAATATCATTAGTTAGTTAATTGTAAAATTTAACACCCATATAGTAGGGGCTTTTTTCAGATAAAATCAATCGGTGAATGGGGTAATTTATATCATTAAGTTCGTGTGTTATAATAATGTTGATAATGCCTACCAAATGTGTTTCTGTTTTTATAGAAAAACGTAGTTGTTTTAAAAATGTACAACGCAAAAATTGTAAGTATTCTTTTGGCTTTAAAAAGACCTCTACATGATTCGAAATATGCCATTTTATACAGAACCCTTAAGATTCGTTTTTGAATTACAATTTTTTTTTGGATTTGTTGCCCAAAAAACCAATACCAAACCTGGCCGTAGATTCAAAATTTGCAAAATACGGTGTTCTTTTGGCAGTGTCGCTTAGATACTTTGTAACGATACGTAGACAGTGGCAAGTCCTATTCAATTTACCATTGGCATAATCCTTTTGATATGACCAGTCGAGAAATTCATCAATATAGATACCAAGGAATTTTGTGTTTATCTTAAAGGAAAGTGGATTTTCTTTTACTTGAAATCACTTTTAATTTTAAAATGCCGGGTTTGCGGGTTTTCACCGTTTTCGACCTCACGGCCTTTTGTGCGGGTTTTTCAACTGGCGGTTTTTATCGTTCTCTCGTCATCGTTGTACCACTACTAGTCTAAGATCCGACCATAGAACGACCTTCACCCATCGCGTTACGGGACGAAACATGTTTTTATATAAAATTTAATATGTCAAAAAATATATTTCGTGAAGAAAATTTTGGTGCAAACTATTTTTAATTAAAAATTAAATAATGATTTTTTTTTAAACATTGCACTCATTCCGTTACGTATTAAATTGCATACAAATCGAAAATATGTAGCTTGTGTAATATGCATACGCTGGGTTGACTACTTTTTTCCGATGTAGTTATAAGGTAGGCAGGTGTGTACAGGTAAGTCGCTACTAGTAATTTGCAACTATCGACTTACGCGATAAAACTTATATTAAAATAAAGATAATTTTATTGCAAACATAATGACATAAGGTTGACTGCGAAAAATTGGTGCGGAATACCGGTTGACAATTTTTAAAAATTTAAATAATCCTGAGATTGAATACGTGCGATAGAGAGGTCCGAGAAACGTATCCAATGCGATAAAAAAGGACGCAGCATTGCAGCTGTGTGTAACTTTTTAATTATGAAATGAAATTAAATATGTAATAAATAAAAAAATTAATATTTATATGTAGTTTATCGCTATCTTTCTCAAGTTCACAAACAAAGAGCATGCGTACTCTTTTTCGTCCGACGCACGAGTTACACACAGCTGCAATGCTGCGTTCTTTTTTATCGCATTGGATACTTTTCTCGGACCTCTCTGTCGCACGTATTCAATCTCACGAATATTTAGATTTTTAAAAATCGTCAACCGGTATTCAGCACCAATTTTTCACAGTCAACCTTATGTCATTATGTTTGCAATAAAATTATATTTGTTTTAATATAAGTGTTATCGCGTAAGTCGATAGTTGCAAATTACTAGTAGCGACTTACCTGTACACACCTGCCTACCTTATAACTACACCGGAAAAAAGTAGTCAACCCAGCGTATGCATATTGCACAAGCTACATACTTTCGATTTGTATGTAATTTAATACGAAACGGAATGAGTGCAATGTTTAAAAAAAATAATTTTTAAATTTTTAATTAAAAATAGTTTGCTTGGTGCAAAATTTTCAGTCGACCTTCACGAAATATATTTTTTGACATATTAAATTTTATATAAAAACATGTTTCATCCCGTAACGCGATGGGTGAAGGTCGTTCTATGGTCGGATCCTCTACTATACAGCTTACACTGAGGGAAACTTTGATTACCATAACTAAAATTTTAATAATTACAACCAAGATATCGACATAACATATGAGATAATGTTGATGCTTGGTTACCTACCATTCTTAGAGTAATTTTACAACTGCGCTTCAGTTACCGTTATTAATGGAGTTTGATTATCTACCAGTATTAACATTGATTACCATAATCAAAGGGTTTAATTGCCGTTATCAAACCAAGTTATTTCCACAACTACGCTGTTGTTAGTCTTAATAAAGAAATTCAGTAATAGTAATACAGTGAGGACGTAAAGTCTGGAATAAATTCATTATTTAGGGAACGCTGAATGTTTTTAAAAATCGCTCGGACACGTCGATTTTGTTTTTTTAATACGCATTTTTTTCAATATTTTTTATTATACAGGGTGTCTCCGAAAGCACTCTGCTTGGACCAACTTTAATTTTTTAAATGGGAACCCCATTTTTTTTTAATTTTAGGATTCTGTGCATAATTGTGAACATTTTTTATCTAACATGTCATTATAATTTATCGACAGTTAAAGGTCGAAAATAAATAAAACCATTAATTATTTATCATTTTAATAAATGTTGAAAATGTTGCCCAAAGGTTAATTGGCAGTAACCTAGACGATCGAAAAATTCTTTCTGCACATTTCTGACAACTTCCGGACTGATTGACCATATTTCTTAAACAATTCGATTCTTTAAGTCCTCCATGTCCATTAGCTTAGTTTGAAAAACTTTACCTTTAAGGTAACCCCACAGAAAAAAGTCAAGCGGGGTTAAGTCGGGAGACCTCGGCGGCCAATCAATAGCTCCCCTTCTTCCAATCCATTTATTTTTAAAAGTTCGCGCTTATCTTAATACTATTTTTGAAAATAGATAGATTGCAAGGAGGGGAGCTACTGAATGGCCGCGGAGGTCTCCCGACTTAACCCCCCTTGACTTTTTTCTGTGGGTTTACCTTAAAGGTAAAGTTTTTCAAACTAAGCCAATGGACATGGAGGACTTAAAGAATCGAATTGTTCAAGAAATACGGACAATCAGTCCGGAAGTTGTCAGAAATGTGCAGAAAGAATTTTTCGATCGTCTAGGTTACTGCCAATTAACCTTTGGGCAACATTTTCAACATTTATTAAAATGATAAATAATTAATTGTTGTATTTATTTTCGAACTTTAACTGTCGATAAATCATAATGACATGTTAGATAAAAAATGTTCACAATTATGCACAGAATCCTAAAATTAAAAAAAAATGTGGGTTCCCATTTAAAAAATTAAAGTTGGTCCAAGCAGAGTGCTTTCGGAGACACCCTATAATAGAAAATATTGAAAAAAATGCTTATTAAAAAAACATAATCGACGTGTCCGAGCGATTTTTAAAAACATTCAGCGTTCCCTAAATAATTAATTTATTCCAGACTTACGTCCTCACTGTATGTTACCAAATCATCACAATATACGTATTGCAATATGGTTATTCGTTTATTTAATAAAGGTACCTAATTCATGAGCTTACGTAAATTACGCGTATTCGCCTGATAATTTAATTTTACTGTATAGCGCGCTTTCGCCCTTTTATGTACAGGGTTATTGACTAATTTTTCACCAAAAATATAGTCAATAAAGCTGCCCAATGTATAATTTATTCTTACAACCACATAAGTAAAAGTTGTAATGATTTGTTGAATCTTTTATTTAAAAAATTAGCAACCCTTTTTTGTCATTTGCCTATTATATACAGTGTGACCAGTAAAGTCCGCATCATATGGGATTCTTATTATTAATAGCTTTATTCAAAATTTGACGTTGGCGTCAAGTTTTGCTTCGATCGAGATGAAAATTAAGCAAAAAAATAGTAGTCACCTGATTCGCTTTATCTGTCAAATTTAATTTTTTTCCAAAAAATAATTCAAAAGTGGGGTTATTTCTGAAAATATCGAAAAAAGTTATAAAAAAAGTTTTTTTAAATACAGTTTCTAGCCCACGTGCAGAATTTTAGCTGCATAAGATAATTTTGATTTTTTTACCCACCACTAAAATTTATTTTCCACTTAATGAACACTTTTCTGAAGACACTGTGTTCTTTTTTGTCCTAGTATTAAGGAGTATTACTTTCAGACACAAACTACGTTTTTAAATATACCTCTTTTATAAAGTTACCTTATACAGGGTCAAAAACAAATAAACTTTGCATCACATGCGACCAAATTTGATTTTGATTTTGTAGAAAAACACACATTTAAGATGGCGCTACTTTAAAGAAAATGTACCTATCTGAAATAAAGCATTGTCAAAACTAAGAAGTTTTATGTAGGTTGCGTTGAGTCTTATTTTGCAAAAGTTATCTTATGCAGCTAAAATTTTGCATGTGGGCTAGAAACTGCATTTAAAAAACTTTTTCTTATAACTTTTTTCGATACTTTCAGAAACAACCCCATTTTTAAATTATTGTTTGGAAAAAATTAAAATTTGACATATAATGCGAATTACGTGACTACTAGGTATTGTTTTGTTTAATTTTCATCTTGATCGAAGCAGAACTTGATGACAAAGTCAAATTTTGAATAAAGTTATTAATAAAAAAAATCCCATATGATGCGGACTTTACTGGTCACACTGTATAGAAACAATTGAACATCTAAAACAAAAATTAACAATAAAATACATAAACCTAAAAACGATTAACAAACAGCTTATTAACTATTTCAATTTGAATAAAACCTAATGTAACAGTTTGACTAAATACCATATTAAAATATGAGATCACTGAGTCCACAGAAATAAGAACGTATAAAAATATTAATATAATAAACATATTACTAAACTTTATTCGAAAAAATTTTCTTGAAAGTTTTCCTCTTTATTTGACGCCACTGGCCACTTTTTGAAAGTTCACTAATTTCTTCAAAGCCAGATCAAAATGACCAAAGAAATGCTGAAGCGATAGTCCATAATCTTAATGGAGCTTTTGACGCCTTGACATCCTTTTTTCTTCTTATTAGTCCAAAGGTCTAAACAATTTTAATATTTTTAATACATACCGGGTGTTTCTCAAAAGACGTTCACCCCTATAACTTTTCTGTATTTATAGATATTAAAATGAAATTTTGAGATTATGCAGAAGAGATGAGTCTGCATTTATTGACATAATTTTCAATTTGTTAACACTTCCGGTTTGACCGAAAGTGACCTTGACTTTGGTATTTTAAATGAAACATCTCGTATATTTTTACTTATTGGGATTCAGCATAACATTCTGAGTAAAATGACACCTCACTTGTCATTTTTTGACGTGTTATAACATTTTCATGTTTATTTTTTATTTTCAATCTAGAGTGCTACAAATTAATTAAATCTGTTAATTTACAGTCAAGTAGTAGGTACCTATATATATTCTAAGTTTCACAGCGTTTAAAAAATAAAATTTTGTTTTCTTGACGTTTACTCCATTTTTCCAAATGGAACTAGGGTAGTTCACTAGGATATTTAAAACGAGCATTTTTTTTTTCAACAATTTGATACCATACAAATTTGCCTTAAGTCCCAATCGCAAATTTAAAAGCGTTGTGCATTATTGCCGCCCTCTATTTTCTAAAGAAATATAAAGGCGGCTTTGAAAAACAATGGAATGGTTTTAAAACCAATATGGTTTTAAATTAAAATTGTAATGTCATTCGTTTATTAAACCTACATTGTCAGATAAAATGATTAGTTTTACTAGAAATGAACAAATTGATATGCTCCTAATTTTTGGAGTGACCATCAGAAAAAAATTTCTGATGCTGCAAGATTGTATGTATTGTATGTTTTTTAAACTAATGGCATTACAACTTTAAGTTAAAGCCATATTGCTTTTCAAAACCATTCCATTGTTTTTCAAAGCCGCCTTTATATTTCTTTAGAAAAGAGAGGGCGGCAATAAAGCTTTTAAATTTGCGATTGGGATTTAAGGCAAATTTTTCAGTGTCAATTTTAAAATAGCACAGGAGTGTATGGTATCAAACTGTTGAAAAAAATGCTCACTTTAAATATCCTAGTGAACCACCATCGTTCCATTTGAAAAAATGGAGTAAAAGCCAAGAAAACAAAATTTCATTTTTTAAACGCTTGTGACACTTAGAAAGTCAATTATTATGACATAATTTTAATTTTCATATACTACTTGACTGTTTAACAGATTTAATTAATTTGTATCACTCTAGATTGAAAACAAAAAATAAACATAAAAATGTTATAACACGTCAAAAAATGACAAGTGAGGTGTCATTTCACTCATATTGTTATGCTGAACCCAAATAAGTAAAAATATACAAGATGTCCCATTTAAAATACCAAAGTCAAGGTCACTTCCGGTCAAACAGGAAGTGCTAACAAATTGAAAATTATGCCAATAAATGCGGTCTTATGCATAATCTCAAAATTTCATTTTAATATCTATAAATACAGAAAAGTTATAGGGGTGAACGTCTCTTGAGAAACAACCGGTATATATCATAAAAAATGTCTGGTGATGCACATATTGTAGGTAAATAAGCTCTATAATTTTTATGTAAAAATATATTTACTACCAGGTAACTGAATTGCATAAAATTACATACCTATGTTTAACTTTTAGTCAAAATTCTAGACTAATATGTTAAATCACCCTAAGAAGCAAGAAAGTGTCCCATTAAAAAAAACACCTTAAAAATATGCTAACTTATTTTTTAAAAGTTTAATACCATGGCGCCCAGGCGTTCAGATCTTGGTACACACACACACATACACCCTAATTGAATTATTGATACAACAAAAAAAAAATCAATTTGATTTTAAACTTTTAAACTTGCCATGGCAATTTGATGGCGGTGACGATGGCGGTTGAGTTTTTCTCTGTGTTGCTTCTAGCAAAAGTGTATTGGCAATATTTGGCCCGTACAGTATATCAGTCTTGTCACGAAAGTTTCTAATAAAATCTGTTTCAATCTACAATAAAATTCCAAACATGAACTAACAATTTTATGAATTTTACAGAAAAAGTTTTTAAAACAATTTTAGCAGGAGGAACATTTTTGCTCGCATTTTTGTCTTTTAAATAATTTAATAAATTATAAATAAGCCTCTACGGCGTCCTGCACATTTTGACATCATTCTATATCAAAAAAACTGCTTAAGGTGAGAGTATCAACATGCTTGCCAACCTATAACCTATTTCGCGTAGATTTATTTATGTTTTCTAACTTTTATACAAAATTTAAAGAAAATCAGTATCGACTTGATATTCTATAGGTGATAATTGACATATTTAATAAATATCAAGGAATTTTATAACTTATTTTAGGAGAATTGTATAGCGAAAAATATCGGGTAAGATTTTTTTTTACATTATTATGTCATTGTCACTCATTGTTCTTTCACTATACAATTCTCCCAAAATTAGCAATGAAATTAATTGATATTTTTGTAATATATCAGATACTACCTAAATAATGTACCGATGATATTGATTTTCTTTAAATGCTAGTTATTAAAATAATAAACTCCAAAAATCAACGCGAAATAGGTTATAGGTTGGCAATAGATTGAATGACGTTGAGAATTCAACCTTAAATCGACTTAAACTTTTAAACGTCATGTAAAGCGAATAACCTAACCTGTATGCATAAAATAAGTAAAAAAAGAAAGAAGTTGTCCATGCTTAAAGTGAAGTTGAAAGTATAGGAAAGAAAGAAAAACTAAAAGTTTTCCTCCACAAAATTTAATAGAATATAGAAATTCTTTGGGGGTCTCTACATGTTTAGAACGTAGAAACGTTCATCATCAGGAGACAAAATGTATTTAGTGCTGATGGTATTGCCCAGTGGCGCACCCAGGCGGGCGGCCAAGGGGGCCTTGGCCCCCCCCAAAACCCCCAATGAAATGAAAAATTATGAAAGTGGATAAGTATTTTAAAAAGTAAATTTTCTTAGATTTACCTCACGGGCCTCGTTTGAGGGGGGCCAGGTGGGGCATTTGCCCCCCCTCCTACCCCTGGAAGTTGACTTATTGACAAAAGTTGACTTATTGAGGTTTAATATGGTTTGATTAAATGTATGAATTTATTATTTCGAGTTTTCCTTTATATTTTTGTAATTATTTTGGGGTAGTAAAGACTTATTTTAATAAAAATAAACAGTTTTAATGCCAAATGAATGTTTGAGAAACAATTTTAGCTCATTAAGTATTGAGCAAAAAATTGAAATTAAAATTAAGGGAAGACCTAAACTCTCGAAATTAACTTGATACATACCACAAAGTGTAAATCTAGGGACTTTATTGTTATTGATAGGTTTGCTGCAAATAAAAACAGATGAATGAACTTTACTTTTAAACAATGTACCCACTAATGAAAAATAAATTAGCCTTTTTATTTTTTATCTTATTTCATTTTCAATAGAATAAGAAGGTAATCATCAATTTTTAAAATATTTACTATAATAATTATTGACCAAATTTGGGCGTGGTCTTAAAAAATTTTCGCCTGCGGCGCATTTCGCCTACAGCAGGCTTTTAGTACACCCCCAAGTTAACAAGTCACAAGCCGCCAATGCCCCCCCCCCCCCCCTAAGAAACCGTTTAACGACTCCCATGACTAGGCTATTGCGATCTTCCCTGCAAGAGTACCTGTTAAAAAAGCTCCAAAGTTCTAGAAAAATGCGTAACTTAAAAGTTTATTAAAAAATTTGCTTCCAGCACTGGTTGGCGGGCCCCCCCTAACATAAAATCCTGGGTGCGCCGCTGGACTATTACCCAAAGAGAAAACGGTAAAAAACCTTAATGGAGCTTTTATGGCATTAACAATTTGAGATGTAGAAGTGACAAATATAAAAAAAGTCGAGGAGAGTTAAGACATGCTGAGCATGTGATAAAGAATATCTAAACAACCAAATAAAATGAGGAAGAAGAAAAAGACCTTCTAAAGAGAAGGCGTCGAGGATTTTAAAAATTATTTATATAAAAATATTTGTAAAATTATTGATGTGTCTGTAAGACAGTGTAAAGATAGAATTGTCATTTGTCGAAGTCATGATGTCAAAAATACTGGGCTTTAACTTCCAGTACTCCAAAAACCGTTTGGCTATTTAGATATCCTTTATTACATGCTCAGCATGTTTTAACTCTCCTCAACTTTTTTATATTTGTCACTTCTACATCTCAAATTTTTAATGCCATAAAAGCTCCATTAAGGTTTTTTACCGTTTTCTCTTTGGCTAATACCATCAGCACTAAATAAATTTTGTCTCCTGATGATGAACGTTTCTACGTTCGAAACATGTAGAGACCCCTAAAGAATTTCTATATTCTATTAAATTTTGTGGAGGAAGACTGTTAGTTTTTTCTTTCATTCCTAAAATATTTTACGTTTTAGTAAGTTAAATAAAAGCAGTGAAAAAAAAACGGAAAACAACACTAAAAAAATGCGTTTACTTACCGCGACACAACACAAAGAAATATGATCTCTCGATCTCTCGTTGAAACACGCACAAAGGACGATACGAATACCTGCCGAATAGCTGACCGAAATTGACCGAATGCATTCAATGCAGTGTTTTGAGTTACGATTATCAAAATGCCTACATAATGTAAGCATTATGACAATACATGAGTACCTAGTTTTATACAAAATATTGCTATTATAATAGGTGAATTGATTTATGGTAACCAAACTTGTAACTAGGTAAAAAATGTATTAAACAAACTACTAGCTATAACTAAACTGACTTATTCCAATACCCAATAATGTAGCAACAGTAATTAAAACGTTTCTGTAAGATTAGTAACTTCACTTAAATATTATAGTAATGCTATTTTTTTATTATCCTACCTAATATTATCGCTGTATGAAATTTTGATTACTAGAATTCTCTCAGTGTAACATCATAGTAGTCAATACTTAGGTTTCCAGCTAGTATTATTTTTGAATGTAGTAGTAACTAGGCTAAAAGTAAATTAAATCTGTCAAGAAACTCCTTTATATTATCATGGGGGGTCGTGACGCCCCCCCCCCCCAAAACAGAAAAAAATAAATGGATTTACTGTTTTGACTACCTCTGCAGCTTTTTCACAAGATTCATGACAACATTACCTTACATAAGTTAGTTATATTTTTTCTGTTGAATTTAAAATGTAAATGTAAAATGTAAAATACCTGAATTAGGAACTTATATATATATGCATATAACCCATATAATTGATCATTGTGATTCTGATTTATTCCCCAATATTAAGATTCTCCTTCAAAAAATACTTGCTACACTACCTAGTGCAGCAACACCGGAAAGGTCCTTCTCGACTCTACGTCGCGTTAAAACGTGGGTTAGAGCAAGCATGCTAGACTGGCTTGGCTTTGTTGAACATTCATAAAAATGTAATCATCGACGTTGATGAAGTTTTAACTAGATTTGGAAATAACAAACAAAGAAAATTAGAATTCCTGATTTAAGAATCAATGCCATGTTATGTATATTTTTTATTTTATTTTGTCAAGTGTAGAATTTTTTTGTTCTTAATATTGGGGAATAAATGGGGTTTAACCAAGAATTTTACTTGGTTTTAAAAGTAAACACACGACTATTTATATACAGGGTGTTCATTTGAAAACTTCCCACCGCGGATTTTCCTGCTTTGTGGAAAATCGCACGGACCCGTCGATTTTTATTTCGAGGGGGACATCTTTTACGTATATTGTCAATCTTGTTACTTCAAGCCCCTAGGAGGGAAATGGGGGGGGGTAAGATCTAAATCTTAAAAGGATACCCCTATTTTATATAATTTTTTTGGATTCTGCATAAAATTCTGAACATTTTTCAATAAAAGCATTATTAGTCTATGCTAAACAGTTTCCGAGATATTGACTTTTATTATCTTTCCAATAGTGTCAACTTTCGGTTAAACCGGAAGTACTATATTTCTTACAACCGGTTTAACCGGAATTACTATATTTCTTACAACCGGTTTAACCGGAAGTACTATATTTCTTACAACCGGTTTAACCGGAAGTTGACACTATTGGAAAGATAATAAAAATCGAAGATAGGGACATGTAAGCCGTTTTGCTCTAAGACGTATTGTTAGAAAGCTAGACGATATCAAAGTTCAAAAATCTCATTTTTCAAGAGTCAATATCTCGGAAACTGTTTAGTATCGACTAACAATGCTTTTATTTAAAAATGTTCAGAATTTTATGCAGATTCCAAGAAAATTATATAAAATTTGGGTATCCATTTAAGATTTAGATCTTACCCCCCTCCCCCCCCCCCTATCTCCTAGGGGCTTGAAGTAACAAGATTGTCAATATACGCAAAAGATGTCCCCCTCGAAATAAAAATCGACGGGTCCGAGCGATTTTCCACATTTTCATTTTAAAGCAGCAAAATCCGTGGTGGGAAGTTTTCAAATGAACACCCTGGATGTATATTATATGTCGATAATGAACGTGGCAATTTTTCAAAATATTGGGATAAAACGTATTATAGGAAAGAAAAAGATACTAATTCTAGCTGTATATTTATTTATTTTTAATTCACTTTAACATTAATTTACATGCATATTATCCTTTTTAATGTAAAGTTTATCATTGGAAGTTTCGCCTATAGCGCATTCTCTGTCAAACTTTGGGCGCGATGGCAAAAAATTTTCGCCTGTGGCGCTTTTTAACTTCGTTTATATGATGATGACCCCCCCTCCCCCAAAGCAAAGTTCTGGATCCGCGCCTGAAAGTGGCACATTAGTTTTATTTCGCTCAGGATTCCACCTATCCATGGAAGCAACTCGCAGTTACGATAAAATCCAATGGCTCCCTTATTATCATTAAAGCGGCACTTCTGAGTTGCAATTAGGTTACAATCAATTATAATGCTTACGCATATATTATGAAAGTAAAGTGCTTTATAGAGAAATAAATTACTATCGTATATGATAAGAGCAGTTATTATGTCCATTATAAGGACTTGTTAAAATACACGGATTGGTATAGAAAGCACACAAAAAACATTTTCAGACATAAAGAAGTTAGTATTAAAAATACTAAAAATATTAGCTTTAAAATGTCATTAATTTTTTGAGTAGTAACACCACTACAATCACCATAATGCCCAACCTCTAGTGTGGTTTGGGTTAAAATATCTTGTGAAGTAGGTACCATTGTGCCCAAAAAAAAACTGGGACAACAAAATTTTCTTTATATTCTAGCTCTTGGACTATAATAATTAAAACTTAATAGTATATTAAAGTACACGTTTCATAAGAAGCGGTTTTAGCGCACGCGTCTATTTTAAAAAACAAGCCACAAAGTGGCAAGTTTTTTTATTGACATGTGCGCTAAAACGCCTTATGAAACATGTGCTTTATACATTGTTTTCTATTTCACCTTTTATAATCAAGAAAAAGACATTTTAAAAAGAAAATAAATCCTTCCAATTTTGTAAATTTTTATGTCTAAATTTTATGTTGGTAATACTATTTTTTATCATAGTAGCCTCTGGACAACAAAAACTATTTTGCAAACTGTCATTTTTTGATTTATTGACCCATTTTCACCACAAGATTCTAAAGTTATTTTAGCGATATGAGATTTGAAATTGGACGGAATACGTTGTGTGATCCTTGTACATTCGGTACATATACAGAGCGTTCGGAAATTCTGGAGATTTTGCTACTTTTTTTCGAATTTCAAAAGACGTGATTTTACGTCACGGCATTGCAATTTAGTATAGGGAAGATGGAAAATTCAAATAAAGTTGAAGTTAAAATCGACATTGAAAGGTTAGTAGATTGAATTTTGGATAGGATTTGGCAGAAAATGATAGCTTGAAGCATCTACAAAAGATTGATTTATAGATTTATGCAACCAACATACATGACTGTTATCCACACAGAATAAAAAAGTAAGTTATCAAGCTATTTTTCCTCTGCGAAAAATGGGTTTTCTCGTAAATAAGAAAGGCCGCGCAAGTCAATGAAATAAAACATTTAAATGTTACCAACATCAAATAAAGAAAAAACTCGTTTCGAAATAGCTTCATTACGATACGCAAATGCGTATCGTACTGAGCTTATTATGAAACTAAAATAGAAAAACACATATTACCGCTGCCGTGGAAATTAATATATTCGTGTTAATTCTATTATTGTGAGAATTTCACCTTGATAATTAAATATGTGTGATTTCTAAATTGCGGTATTAGAAAATAAATAATATAACTTTTTCGACTTAGTTTTCAGATAGTTATCCTCTAAAGTAAAACAACGCATAAGGTATGTAACTAAACAGTTTACTTAATTATGTGAAATATTTTTGTCGAGAAGATATCAAAAATAACAAAAAAACCATTAAATATATTCTGTTTTACATTTTATAATTTGCCATAAAACCCTTATTATTAACGACTTTTTGAAGTCGTCGAGGCATACTGAGAACTAAATTTCTTATATAATCCTCAGATATCAGACCCCATGATTATCTTATTTTTTCTAGTAGTTCCTGTTGATTTCTGGGTCTGAAGTGATGTTTATATAAATATATTTGGTCATTTCACCCCAAACATTTTCTATGGGGTTGAGATGGGAACTCTTAGATGGCCAAGGTAAAACATTTATTTAATTTTCTTGCAGATATTGCTGGACTAGCCGAGATGTTTGAATTGGGGAATTGTCATGCTGAAATATGAAATTTTCTCCGTATACTGCCGTAACTGTTGGTAACATGGTCTGTCTTAATATATTGCAGTGTACAGGGGCATTGAGCCTTTCTTGCACTATTTCGTAAACTCCTAGACCTCTGCTACTGATCCATGCCCAAATGTTTACAGAGAACCGACCACTGATACTTGTTTTATGGGTGCTCATCATACCTCGCTCCTGTGGGTCTACCGGGTGTTTCTCCAAAGACGTTCACCCCTATAACTTTTCTGTATTTATAGATATTAAAATGAAATTTTAAGATTATGTATAAGAGATAAGTCTGCATTTATTGGCATAATTTTCAATTTGTTAGCACTTTCGGTTTGACCGGAAGTGACCTTGACTTTGATATTTTAAATGGGACATCTTGTATATTTTTACTTATTTGGGTTCAGCATAACATTATGAGTGAAATGACACCTCACTTGTAATTTTTTGACGTGTTATAACATTTTTATGTTTATTTTTTATTTTCAGTCTAGAGTGTTACAAATTAATTAAATCTGTTAATTTATAGTCAAGTAGTATATGAAAATTAAAATTATGTCATAATGATTGACTTTCTAAGTTTCACAAGCGTTAAAAAAATGAAATTTTGTTTTTTTAAAACCGACCAGAAAATTTACAATTTCTGGACAATTTTTCGTCTAGAAAATAATGTTTTTCCGGTCTCTAATGTCACTGTCACCCTGTTTTTTGTTTTTCCAATCGCTCTTTGATAATACAAGATACCTTGATTTTGTTATTATGACAACAACATTTCGATGTATTGTCGAGTGACAGTTCGTTGATTTTTAATTATGTTCTTTATGTCAAATTTGTTTCGCGTAGATTATAAAATATATCGAAGTGTCGGTCTTAAAAAAAATATTGTACGTCACGCAACCGAAAATTAGTGTTTTCCAGGTCTTTCCAAGCTTCCAGGACTCGCCTATGGCTCACCCTGAAAATGCTTGTCTCGACCTGAAAAACACTACTTTCCGGTCTTGTAACGTAAATTACTATTTCTTGACGTTTACTCCATTTTTCCAAATAAAACGTGGTAGTTCACTTGGATAATTAAAACGACCATTTTTTTTTCAACAATTTGATACCATACACTCCAATACTGTTTTAAAATTGACACGAAAAAATTTTCCTTAAGTCCCAATCGCAAACTTAAAAGCGTTATGCATTTTGGCCGCCCTGTCTTTTCTAAAGAAATATAAAGGCGGCTTTGAAAAACAATGGAATGGTTTCGAAAACCAATATGGTTTTAAATTAAAATGGTAATGTCATTTGTTTTTATTAAACTTACATTGTAAATCAGATACAATGGTTAGTTTTACTAGAAATGAACAAATTGATATTCTCCTAAATTTTGGAATGACCAGAAAAAATCTTCTGAAGCCGCAAGTATGTATGTATTGTATGTTTTATAAACTAACTAGCTATACCCTGCACGCGTTGCTACGCTACTTACTAAAATAAATTTGAAGGAAATACATTACACAAATATCCGACATCCCGGCATCCCAGCATCCGTTGCTCCACTTTTTTTTATGCCGAAACCTTCCTCGGCCTGCACCCAACAACTCACCAAATCCCGGCATCCCGGCATGCGTTGCGCCACTTTTTTTATGCCATAATTTTCCTCGGCCTGCGCACAACAACTCACCAAATTTTCATCGTAATCGGATAAATGGTATAGGAACGCATACCGGACATACAGACAATCATTCATTTTTATAATATACTAGCTATACCCGCGCGCGTTGCTACGCTACTTACTAAAATAAATTTGAAGGAAAGACATTACACAAATATCCGACATCCCGACATCCCGTCATCCCGGCATCTCAGCATCCGTTGCGCCACTTTTTTTTATGCCTTATGCCTTATAACCTTCCTCGGCCTGCACACAACAACTCACCAAATCCCGGCATCCCGGCATGCGTTGCGCCACTTTTTTTATGCCATAATTTTCCTCGGCCTGCACACAACAACTCACCAAATTTTCATCGTAATCGGATAAATGGTATAGGAACGCATACCGGACATACAGACAATCATTCATTTATATATATATAGATAGAAGATAGACAGATGACATTACAACTTTAAATTAAAGCCATATTGCTTTTCAAAACCATTCCATTGTTTTTCAAAGCCGCCTTTATATTTCTTTAGAAAAGTGAAGGCGGCAATAATGCATAACGCTTTTAAATTTGCGATTGGGATTTTTTGGCAAATTTTGCAGTGTCAATTTTAAAATAGTATAGGAGTGTATGGTATCAAATTGTTGAAAAAAAATGCTCGTTTTAAATATCCTAGTGAATCACCATTGTTTCATGTTCCATTTGAAAAATGTAGTAAACGTCAAGAAAACAAAATTTAATTTTTAAACGCTTGTGAAACTTAGAAAGTCAATCATTATGACATAATTTTAATTTTCATAATAATATACTACTTGACTATAAATTAACAGATTTAATTATTTTGTAGCACTCTAGATTAAAAATAAAAAATAAACATAAAAATTTTATAACACGTCAAAAAATGACAAGTGAGGTGTCATTTCACTCATAATGTTATGTTGAACCCAAGTAAGTACAAACTTCCTGTCAAACCGGAAGTGCTAACAAATTGAAAATTATGCCATTAAATGCAGACTCATCTCTTATGCATAATCTCAAAATTTCATTTTAATATCTATAAATACCTACCTATAAAAAAGTTATAGAGGTGAACGTCTTTTGAGAAACATCCGGTATAATACACGAATTTTTCAGTTGTTACAAGACTGAAATGTTTTTTCATCGGAAAAAATTACTCTTTCCCATATATTATTTTGATTGACTTAGTTTTGTGCAAAATCTAACCTTCTATCTTTATTTACCTCTGTTAAGAAAATTTTATTGGCAGCGCAACGACTCCTGATATCTGAGCCCCGAATCCTTCGACGAGCAGTATTCGTTGAACCAGGAAAATTGGTTTCTTGAGCAGCTTTTATTGCTGTTTCAAAGGGGTTATCGCGCAAATAGTTAATAACTTCCCTATCTTGAACTTCTGTTAAAAATTTTGGGCGGCCGGAACCTTGCTTTCTTCCAATAGTTCCAGTCTCGAGTATTTTACTTTTACACAAAAGCATGGTATTTTTACTTATATGTAATTCTTCAGCAATATCTCTTATAGGAACATGTTCTCTCACTCGCGTATATATAATAGCATTTTGTTCCACACTTAACGAAGGCATGTTTAACACTTTATAATATTAATTTAGTATTATCACTTTGACAACAAATAAAACATTTTTATATACTTATTGTCAAAATGACGTTTAAATATCAAAGCTGAAAATTTGTAATAGGCTGGGAGATGCGTGTCCCATTTTTTTTTGTTGCTTTACACATAACTTCGGTCTAAAGATGGTTGACTGATTTTTCATATTTTTTTTTCTTTTAAACACAGACTTTTCTCGAGGGTATTTAATTTCACGAACATACCTACCTTCCTGTTAATAGGCGTCCTCCTCAAAAGCTATATATATATCTTTGAACCTCTTAACATGTTTATTATTCTGATCAAATTCTTCAACTACACTACGCCCATTAATTATCGAATATTCAAAAATGCCAGTCCAAATGAATAAACTGTTATTTCTTTAATAATGAACCCATTTTGAGTTTTTTTTTATCAACGTTGAATATAAGATTCTAGGGTTTAGGGCAGAGTAGTTTGCGTCCTGATACGTCTTATTGAACGGCTAGCGCATAAATTCTAGATGCACGTAGATTTCCTTAAATTTAAAATTGACGTATTCTTACATAAAAATTGAATTTAATTTATTTTTCAAACAAAACCAATTAGACATCTATCTGCGCTAGAAACTGGCCAAAAAGATTCGCAATGCCATTATCAATTCTTCGAAATAAATTATTTTGCAAAAAAAATGTTTTCGTAAACAATCAATGCGTCATTTTATCACTTTTGGCTTTTGCTAAATTTAGAATTTTATCACTTTTGGCTTTTGCTAAATTTAGAATAAAATGTCAACAAATAAAGTCTATAATACAGAGTGCCACGCAAGTATCTATCCATTTAATTCATTTACTTAAAATTAAAAGTACAAAAATAACGATACAAAAACAATATAAAAAAAAAATCAGCGATATATTTTTATTATCGGGTATTGCCTCCACAAGCATTGATAACTTCTTGGCGCCGTCGTGGCATGCTTAAAATTAAATTTCTTATAAAACCGTGGTCAATATTCGATGCAGCGCTTGTTTTAATTGTAGAAAGAGTTTGCGGCGGGTTAACTTCCGCATGGACTTGCCTCTTCATACGGTCTCACACATGCTCAATGGGGTTTAGATTGGGGCTTCGAGCTGGCCAATTTATGTCAGAAATTCTGGAGAAACACGTAATACCTTTTGCTCCTGCAATTGGAGAAACCTTTATTTTTATGAATGCGTCCATATCGCCAAGAGTATTTAGTTGACAGTGGAACTTCTGTAATGAATTGGACTAGGAATTGCTAGCTCGAAGCCCAGACCTAAACCTCACTGAACATGTGTATGAAGAGGCAAGTCCATGCGGAAGATGACCTGCCGCAAACTCTTTCTACAATAATTATTTATTATGCATCAAATATGGCAGAATATTGACCACGACGCATGTCACGACGGTGTCAAGAAGTTATTAATGCTCGTGGAGGCAATACCAAATACAAAAAATGTATCGTTGCATTTGTATTTGTATCGTTATTTTTGTATTTTTAATTTTAAGTAAATTAATTAAATGGATATTTATTTGCGTTGCACTCTGTATTATAGACTTTATTTATTGACATTTTATTCTAAATTTAGTAAAAGCCAAAAGGGATAAAATGACGCATTGATTGTTTACGAAACATTTTTTCGGCAACATAATTTATTTCGATAAAATGGTAATTTTTTTCTCTGCCTCATGGTAAAACTTTTAGGCCAGTTTCTAGCGCAGATAGATGTCTAATTGGTTTCGTTTAGAAAATAAATTAAATTTAATTTTCATGCAAGATATGTCAATTTTGAATTATTTAAGGAAATTTACATGCATCTAGAGTTTATGCGCTACCCCGTACATCAGGACGCAAACTACTCTGCCGTAAACCCTAGAATCTTATATCTATCATTTATATAAAAAAAAATTCAAAATTGGTTCATTATTTACGAAATAACAGCTTATTCATTTGGACGTGCTTTTTAAAATATTCGATAATTAATTGGCGTAGTGTATATCCATTGAAATTCATAGCGAATCAACACTACAACGCTCTGAGGATTTTTTTCGCACATCAGGTCCCGGTATAAAAGGTCACTATCTACACTCCAACCTTTCATTTTCTCCCAATAGCTTTTGTTAAATCGATTAAAACATAGGTACGATACAGAATCATTTTTTTTTGTTGTTTACTGACACAACACTTAAACTTGGCAACCATTTTACAGAAGATAATGTTAAGTAAGATCCATAACTTCCCGACCTTCCAAATAAAGTAATTCAATACAAACATTTACCGAGGATTAACACATATATATTGATATCTATCACTGCAATAAAAAAAATGGAATTACCCATAAAATAATGTACATAAATATTTTATGGTTTATCCATATCAATAAGTTTATCCTGTCGAACTTGGTACCTATCATTATTAAAATAATTTTCTTTCACTTTAAACCTGACAAAGGCTTAAAATAGCGAAGCCACACACTGTAGGTACGCAATATTGATATTGTTAAACCTGTTATTTGATTTTTTTTTTAATACCTTGGCGTGCCCAAATGCCAATTGTATTGGGGAGAAACCTAACAAGAGATTGGTGTGAGTTTGGTAATTACTACCCAGCTTGCCATGTCCTTATTAGTTATTTATGTATCAAGGGTACTAAGTAGAGGATTATGCCCTGAGGGTGACAGTCTTACAAAGCCTAGGGCCTCTGGCCCGAGGGTTTATAAGTCGCCCGAGGGTATATATCTATCTACCCGTGGTGCATACAAAATTTTATGTCATACCAGTTCGTTTTGAATAATAAATTTTTTTTTTTAATTTATTTTGATTTACCAATTTTTTATTTTTACCTGCGACATTACCTTGACATTATTAAAATGTTTAATGTGTCAAAGTCAAAAATGGAACAAGATGCACACTTAATGCCCGCGCGGGTCATAATGTGTACTTTATGCCCGCACGGGCATAAAGTAATCCATTATGTAGATGGTATCTAAAGTATAAAAACACAATAACGTGCTGGTATGACATAAAAAATAAAACAAAACATTATTATAAAATTTTGGTATGGTTGCAATGTGCGCACATTTTCAGTAGAGTCTGACTATCACTTCCGGTTAAACCGGGTATTCCGTAATTCCATAATTAGGTATTCCGTATGAATGAGAAAACTATTCCGGTTAAACCGGAAGTGCTGCAAAAGTTGACATTCAAACATAAATGTCTCCAATAATTTTAATGGCACTCCCACTTTTAAATCTGATTTTAAAAATGTTCTTGCTTTTTTAAATATTTTTCATTTATGCTTCCCCATGTCTAAACTTCTTAATTTTTAATATATAAGGAATTAAGAATGTATCTATCTACCTTTATGACATAGATATTTTTCCTGGATGTGACCCCACCCCCCCCCCCCTCCTCCCTATGACAAAAAGCTAAATCCGCTCTTCAAATATTGAAATAATAATATAACTAAAATTATTTTTTCTAATTCTGACATATAAAGTGACACTTTTTAAAACTGATTGACATTATGAAACGTCTTACTTTTTGTAACTAGTTGCATAAAGTAAAATTTTATGCAATTGGTGACGAAAAATGTATTTCAAAATTAGTGACAAAAAGAATTATTCTATTTATTAAACTATTATAATACAAGTTAAAAACATAAATTATAAATTAATTAATTATTATAAATATTGATAACACAATTATTGCAATTATTCAAATTAATTCCCGACGACATATTTTTTTCATTGCTCGAACTTATATGCTACCAAATTTGTATATTTTTTAATATCAATATTCCTTTTCAGATTTAGTTCAGACCTTAACATTGAGTAAAGTGTCCATAATGTGGAAACTTTTAGATCTTTCTTACCCTCGAAATATGCAAGTAAAACTTTCTCATTAACATGTTTAATTTTCTTCTCATCACACCACGTAACAAATTTTTCGTATGCCAAATCATAAACTGCCTTTGACTTTTTGGGAATTACTGATAATAGAGCATTACCTGCTGCCTCTTCAATATCGCTTGGTAGCTCTTCAGAACTTGAATGACTCATTTTTTTAAAATAAAACTAAAAATATATCAATCTCGCTAAAAACCAACGAAATAAGAATACAAAGGAAGTAGGGTATGGTAGATTGACAGTTGTCCGGGATGGGGTCTGATGGCGGCAACATTTAACGCATGCGCGTTTCCGGTCCACCTGTGGCGTATCATTAAAATGGTAATAACAAAATGATTAATAAAATTTTATTTGACGAAAAAAATAGAAAAAATATTTAGATTCATATATACCTATAAGATACATCAAAGTTGGTGTAATAAAACAATACAACTATTTCGTTTAATTATTTATTTAAATAAGGTAACGAAGGTGAAAGGGTCCTTAATGTAAATATCTGGTTAAATAACTAAAAAACATCTGTTATTATACATTAAAAAAAATTGCAGAAAACAAATTGTTTCAGATAATAAATACTGATGAAGGCAAAATTATTGCCAAAACGTCTACGTTAAAAACTAAAATTAAAAAAAAACCTTACTCTTTCTTCATGAACCAAATCACAAAATATAATATAATATAGTCCTGTTTATTATACACGTAGGGAAAATGTTTGTCCGCCCATCTCTTAGTAATAAGTTAGCATAGTACAAATATGAAGTATCGCAAAGCAAACAGAGGTAGGTAGATTATGTTTCCCCCGCTCCATCGTATTGCATCTCGCTCTGGTGGCACGCCGCGCCGCTTCTATCAAATAGATATTTATTCTTTCGTACGTTGCCGCCTGAATGAAAGGATCAGGATCAAGCAAAACGCATCGAGCCAGCCAGATCCGATGCGATGGAGTGGGGGAAACATAATCTACCTATTTCTGTTTACTTTGCGATACTTCATATTTGTACTATTCTAACTTATTACTAAGAGATGGGCGGACAAACATTTTCCCTACGTGTATATACCTGAATAATATTAATGATATTTCTAGTATACAAGAAAATTGTCAAATGACAATCTATGCAGATAATACAAACACTTTATTTATTTATAGTATCAACAACTTAACAAGTTAATTATAGATACATAAACCCCATTTCTAAAAGCTTATACCTAAGCTATAATAAATATTCAATTAGCATTTGCCTAAGCAGTTCATTCCTTAATTTTAATTTTTCATAGTTTAAATTATATATTATGTCAATGTCTCCACAATATTTATTAAAATAGAGCACAGTCTTATAAGTGATGAGATTTTGTATAGAGTTGTCCTCGGTGTAGGAATATAAAATACATGTGCGGATCTAGTATTGACTAAGCCTATTCTAAACAGAAGCAGTCCTAAGAACTCTTTATTATCTATTTTGTCTCCAATTATTTTATATAAGAAAATAATTTTTGCTTCTATACGCAATAGTCTTAAAGAAGGAAAATAATTACACAAAAGCCCTTGATTTGTACCTCTTGGCGGATAAACGGAAAATGACTTGTAGTACAAAAATTTTAAAAATTGACGCTGAATAGATTTTAAAAGAGCAATCTTATTGGCATACTGAGGATCCCAAATAGTGCATGCAGATCAAAGTGTTGTAACTACCAGGGATTTATATAAAGTTATTATGGCGTTAACATTTTTAAAGTATTTACAAGTTCTTATAATAAATCCTAGCATATAAAGACCTTGAGCTTCTCGAGCAACATATTTAACAATTTATGATTGGAGTAAATAATTATTGGTTTCCTAAAGATAAACTGATATTAAATAAATCAATATAACTATATAACATGAACTATTATACTTCTTTAGAAGCCATTTACAACGAAACAAAAATACTAAGCATAAACAAGTTGAGGACTCTCGAACAAACGAAGCTAATATGCAACATAAAAACAAAAAACTGCTGTTTGCTATAATTTGAATTATATATTAATATTATATTACTATAAAATTTGTAACCTACCTTACCTATTGTAAATACTTAATAATTAGGCCTTATTATAAGTATTGTTACTGTTTCAAGGTCAGAAATAAATAAATTAAAAAAAAAAAAAAAAGACCGTTATCACCTTGTTTAAAACTAACTGATACACTTTGGAGAATCCGGAAACCGTAACCATTAATGATTGTCATATAAGATTAAAGGAAGATACTAAAATCTTAGGTGTGTTGTTGGATAGTAAAATGTCCTGGAAGAGCCATGTCCAATATATGTTGTAACCAGAAGGTGTTCCAGTTAGATTCACAGTAGGATAATTATCGTCAGCCAGGTTTTGACATGGTGTCTTATAAGATATTGCATAGGAATGTACCTGCCAAAAAATATAAGTTTTTTAATTATCTGTTTAGCACCTTTACCAAATTACACAAAAGTACCTATAACGTAATACTACCTCTTTGTAAAATTTTTTTTTATATTTTGATATGAATTTCTTTGAATGATAGAAGGTTTGGGACTTGCTTTAAATTTATTTTTTAATCAATGGTATCTCCAGTCGTCCTCAGGTGAATATTGGGAAAACGTTTCATCATTCTAGAAACATCATTGTCTTTAATATTTAAATATGAAGTTCTTTGTTTATCGTACCTACACTCCCATACATTCTTTATGCATGTGGTTAAAAATTTTAAAAAGAGATTAAACCAATAAAACATCTAAAAACTTTTATTGATACATAATTTATGAACAAAGCAGCTTCCTCGGAAGCATAAAAAATGCAGAATTATTTATATTTATATTCTTAAGTACCTACCTACCTACATATTTTCTAATATATTATGTAATGACCCGATACAATAGTTTCCAAACTTACATTTTTTAACCTGGCTACTTCAAAAGTAGGCACTACTGCAGTTGGGACCAATCTAACTTTCAATCTTGAAGTCCTGTCAAAGCAATCTTCAGAAAAATACTCCAAGCAAAGAACTCTATTTCGTGTAGGATCCCAATCACTTCGGTTTACAATTTGCAACCATGCCTTTTTTCTTAGGTAATTATTTGGAAAACTAAAAACCAATAAGTATTTTTAATTTGCTTTTCTGTAGAAATGGGGTAACCCAGTCGATTAATAAATAAATATTTTTCTGGTTTTATAAGACGAACGCCCATGAATGACATGCGAGGTTCGGAGGTTATGTGTATTTTGACATTAAATTAAAATAACATTTTTTTCCCTACAGATTAAAAAAGTTTATATATGTAAACATAAACTTACCGATAAAATGTAATGCCCAGTTTTTTACTTCTTAGCGTTTGGGAGCACCCACAAGCAGCACAACTAACCATATTTATAGCTTATTCATTAACCCAGAATACCAACTAATTAAAATGTTTTAATCGCTGTCCAGCGCTAAAAGTATACTCCACTGTCACACAAAAGTAATTATAAGTTTACTAGAATTCGTTAAATATGGTTGTTAACTAATTAAAATGCAAAATAACTCAAAAACAGCAAAGAAATCAGAAATCACAGCTCGACCTGTCAACCACGGTCAAACACCAAAACAAACATGGAGTCATATTGTGGTGTCTCAAAATGGCCGACTTCCGTCGGCCAGTTTGTTAGGCGGTTTATGCAAAATCCTACTTCCTTTGTATTCTTATTTCGTTGCTAAAAACCTTCCGTCTAGACTTTTTTACAAAATGTCAAACTGACAACTAACATGAAGGAACAGCAACAATAGCTATTTATGCCATCAGTTATGTGTCAAAATTAGAAAAACTAAATTTATGTTTTCCAAATTTTTATCAACTATATTAAATTTTATTTTTTTATTACTTTCTTCAAAATTAGAAAAAATCTTGTATGCAATACGTTACGAAATGAAATTTTGTGTAACTTGTGAGTTTTTGCGAAACTCACTTCGTTCGTTCCGCGTAACACAAAATTAGGCATTTCGTAACTGATGGCATAAATAGCTATTTCTGACACTGAGGAAAATTATCTAATACAACAGGTTTGCTAAGAGATCGTTTGTATTGATAGCTTATTTTTTATTAATCCATATTAAATAAATTGTTACCCGCTTTAGTGTTATATCAGTTCTTCCAGATTTACCAGAACAGTGTTTTTATTGGTAGTAATCAGTTCCATTAGCAGTACAGTCTTGTTGAATAATGAACTACTTTTAATACAGCAATTTTGTTAAGTAATGAATTGTATATTCTGAATGCGACGGATTTTGTTCCCAGTAAAGCGCATTCTCTACAATTTAAGGAAGCAGACCAGCGTCCCCAAAAATAAACTGTATACATTAGAACCTATAATCCACAAGACGTTGGTTTGGTAGGGGTTCTTAGCGGTCGGCAATCGCCGCGCCGCGCGCCCTAGTAATAGTTGTAGGTAATGTACTTGTTGCGCAGGTCACATCGTTGTTTGGAGCATTCTAGCACAAGAATAAATAACAATCAGAAGGGAAACAGAAAAAGAGGTCCGATAGGGTCGGCTATGACCTTGGCCGAGTGTAAATTATGCAAATCCCTGGGTGGACTCAGGTATATTACCCAATATTTAAACACTGCCAGACAGGACCGGCCTAAACTTTTAGTGATGGTTAAATACTACATATTATTATTAGATGTTTCAATACAAATATTGTTTATTCCCATTTCTAATTTACAAATTTAATTGAAAATTACAAATTTAATTCGAGGTAACTAATACCTATTAAAATAAAATAGAATAGATACAATATAATAGGTCTTTATTTGCACATTATTTATAACATTCTACATATACATATAAACAATTAGTTGTTATTATATACTTAAGAATGTACAAAAAGGCGAGGTTCAGTTTGACAGATAAAATATGTCATCTGTTCAACTAACCCGACATAAATCTAATTTTGTGAAATTTTAACTATATATATATATGCAACAAAATAGTAACGTAAATGATTACAAAATGTAGCCAAATGATTAAATTATTTTTATTAATATTTTTGAAGTTCCTATTTATATATTTTAAAGTATAAAACAATTTCACTCGCATTAAATAAAGTAACAATATATTCCTGGGGGAAATGTGGACAAGGGTAAATGTAAGTTATGTTTTTACCTATTTCTACAAGACGTTTTACAATATTTGGGTGGGTAGAAAAATTTTGAAAATTGTCAATAAAAACTGTATTCAAATTAGAAACAAAGTAAACAAAATTGTCATTGGCCATCATAAGGTTACCGAACAAGTCCAAGTTTGCATTTTGATAAACTTTTACATGACAAAAAATTGATGTACTGTGTATTATGTTGTGTTGTTGTGCAAATGTACACAATATTTGTGTGCATTTGCGTAGCTTTCGCAAATTTCACAATTATGTTTCATTAGTGATTTTCTAATTAGATACCCGCTAATGTATCGTTTGTCGGATTTATTCTCCATTTTTATAATAATATCAATAACACTACGACACTGGCAGAACAACTGATCGCTACAATAGTCACTGCGGCACTGATAGATACGTTCTTCCAATTTTTTCCAAAGCCGAGCGCCAAAAATCTACCTGACCATCGGACCTCTTTCTCTGTTTCCCTTCTGATTGTTATTTATTCTTGTGATTCTAGCTATCTTGTCTGAATTTGATTTTTATTGATCGTACCAATACCTGTTTCAATTAATTTATTTTTACTTTGTATTCAAGTTTTTTTTAAAACTTTGCATGTCAGATAAAGCAATAGAATATTCTTATCTTGCACAACTCATCATTAGTATTGGACTTTATAAACGAATTTTACCATCTCAGTAAAACATGTTGCATAATAGATAAATCATATTATGCATTTGTAAACGACAAGAACAATATCACAATAGAAATTATTTAAATTTTTGAGAACTACAGTACAGATTTTTAGTGGTAAGTAAATGCTTTGTTAACCGTAGCAAGCAAATACTATTATGATTAATGTTAAGTTTCATTACAACTGCCAGACGGAACTAATGCAGTATATAAAACCAGATTACACCCCCAATAGAACTTGATAATTACTGTAAGTATTATAATGGCTATGGTAACATTAAGTCCTATTTCCTATCGCTTAATTACCGTGATATTAGTACTACACAACGGTCTAGTGATTATCGTTGTGTTACAGTAGAAAAGCACGTTGCTGTCACATACAGTGTCACCAGTAAAGTCCGCATCATATGGGATTTTTTTTTATTGTTGGCTTTATTCGAAATTTGACTTTGGCATCAAGCTCTGCTTCGATCGAGATGAAAATTAAGCAAAAAAATAGTAGTCACGTGATTGGCATTATCTGTCAAATTTTAATTTTTTCAAAAAAATAATATAAAAGTGGGGTTATTTCTTAAAATATCGAAAAAAGTTTTTAAAAAAAGTTTTTTTAAATGCAGTTTCTAGCCCACATGCAAAATTTCAGCCGCATAAGATAATTTTCATTTTTTACATATATTTTGTAAATTGAACCACTTTTGCAAAATAAGACTCAACGCAACCTACATAAAACTTCTTAGTTTTGACAATGCTTTATTTCAGATACATTTTCACAATTGGGCTATTAAAATTGGGTTGCATGTGATGCAAAGTTCATTTGTTTTTGACCCTGTATAAGGTAACTCAATAAAATATGTATTTTTGAGAAGGTAGTTTGTGTCTGAAAGTAATACACCTTAATATTAAGACAAAAAAAACACAGTGTCATCAGTAAAAGTGTCCATTAAGTGGAAAATAATTTTTAGTTTAACAACGTAAAGTTTATCTATTTTCAACGATGCAATGATGCACCAAAAACAAGTTGGCCGTAAAACAAATTATAAAAAAGATCAACAGGCCCTTGCTTTAATAATGACAGTTAAATAGCTTTCTGTTTGTCAAGTGGCTTTTATTTACCACTACGAATTTAATTAAAAAAAAAATGTTAAGTTTATAGGAAAAAATTGAAGTTGTATTAATATGCGGTGAAAATACAAGTCATCGTGTAGCAGCCAACATTTTTAATGAAATATATCCAGGCAAAAATGTGCAACAACCTACTGTGAGTAGGATTATGGTGAAATTTAAATCAACTGGATGGGTGGAAAATTTATTTAAAAAACCTCACAATCCTATAAAACATAGTGAAGAAGTCCAATTAAATGTGTGCCTAGATGTTGTGGAATATGGTCAAACTAGTATTTAACATGTCTCTTGCAGAACTGATGTTAATAACGAGACTGTAAGGAATATTTTGCACAAAAATAAATTTAAACCTTATAAACCTAAATTTATAAATACTCTTAAGGAACAAGATTTTGACATGCGTTTGGGATTCTCTTTTTGGTTCCAGGGGAAAAAAGAAGAAAATGTGTCCTTTCCCTTTCACGTTTTATGGACCGACGAGGCCACTTTTACTTCAAACGGCGTTGTTAGCTCTCAAAATTGTAGATGGTGGGCTCAAGAAAATCCAAATTTTATAATAGAATGCAGGGACCAGTATTCCTTTAAAAGAAAATAAATGTGTGGTGCGGTGTTTTAAACGATCAAGTTGTTGGGCCTTATTTCTTTAGAGGTAATTTAACTCTGAACAATTCCTACGTTTTCTTAACACTGAGATCCTTGAAGCTTTGGACAATATGCCTATTGAAATAAGGCATAATTTGTGGTACCAGTGTGATGGTGCTCCCATCCATAATGCAAGACAGGTTAAAGAACGCCTCTTGGAAATATTTAGGGGCAAAGTAATTGGGCGTAATATGGAACAATACTGGCCGCCTAGGTCTCCGGATCTTACCCCACTTGATTTTTTCTTATGGGGTTACCTAAAACAAAAAGTTTACAAACAAAGACCTTTTTGTAATGTTGATCATTTGGAAACGGTGATTCGAAACTGTAATTTAAAAATAAAGCCCATTAGTATCAGAAACTCCATTAAAGAAGTGTCAAGAAGAACAATTGTTTGTATTAAACGCAATGGAGGGCACACAGAAATGTAATTTTAAGTTTTTGAATTGTTTTAAATTTAATATTCAAATACATTCAATGGTTTGTTATTAATTAAAAAGGGGGAATTTTAAATGCATTTAATTTTTATATGATTTTTATTACAACAGTAAAATTGACCCCTTTCTAATAAACTATTTTCTTAACGTTAAGGTGTATTACTTTTAGACACAAACTACCTTTTTAAAAATACTTATTTTATGAAGTTACCTTATACAGGGTCAAAAACAAATGAACTTTGCATCAAATGCGACCCAATTTTAATAGCCCAATTTTGATTTTGTAGAAAAACACACATTTAATATGGCGCTACTTTAAAGAAAATGTATTTGAAATAAAGCATTGTCAAAACTAAGAAGTTTTATGTAAGTTGCGTTGAGTCTTATTTTGCAAAAGTGGTTCAATTTACAAAATATAGGTAAAAAATGAAAATTATCTTATGCGGCTGAAATTTTGCAAGTGGGCTAGAAACTGCATTTAAAAAAAAATTCTAATAACTTTTTTCGATATTTTAAGAAATAACCACACTATTGAATAATTTTTTCGAAAAAAATCAAATTTGACAGATAATGCGAATCACGTGACTAGTATTTTTTTTGCTTAATTTTCATCTCGATCAAAGCAGAGCTTGATGCCAAAGTCAAATTTCGAATAAAGCTATTAATAAAAAAAATCCCATATGATGCGGACTTTACTGGTGACACTGTATAGTATTAAACAGTTATATAATGAGTTAGTGAAGGAGTAGAAGGCTTTTTTCTCAGTGTAGTAAGTGGCAATTATAGCTAGGTTACCTTGTAGAAAATAAAATGTCAACAGAAACGCTTGTAACTTCTAAAAACATTGACAGGTTTATAATTGAACGAGTAGGTATATTAAAACATAAGTATTATTTAACTGCATTTTATCAGTGATTGATAAATCACTAATTCAAACATTAATCCAGTCAGTTTTAGGATATTATACCCCTTTTATTTTATATAGGTCCCTCTGTGTGTACAGTAGCATATGATGTAATGTTGACAATCGCTTCGATCCATCTGTCACATTTAAATTATTTTAATAGACCAATTTATATACACTTCAAAACATGATTTTCTCGAATTTGTTATTTATCGATAACATTACTGATTAGAAAAAAGCTATACAATAAAGTAAATTTAGTTCATAAAGCGGTAATGGAATATGTATTTAGTACAAAAATAATTTAGCTTCATGCTAATTGAAAAATTATCTCTCTTAAATAATGTACAGCGACATATTATGTGGGTTAAAGCGGAAATTTTGATGCTTGGATAATATGTCTGTAATCAATGATTTTTTTAAATTTTAATTCCTACCCTTACACATACATCTCTATAGATCTATCGAAATAAGTTTGAATAAACTGAGATGCTTCTTCTTCTTATGACGCCCTCTCCTTTCGAAGGTTGGCGATCCACACAGCTAACATTGCTCTGGACAGAGCCGCTCGAAAGGTTTCAATGGAAGTGCACCCAAACCATCTTCTGAGGTCCTTTAACCAGGAGTTCTGACGTCTACCAATAGATCTTTTCCCTTGAATCTTTCCTTTAATTATTAGGCTCAGCAGTTCATACTTGTTGCCTCTCATAATGTGGCCTATGTATGTAGTTTTTCTTTCTTTAATGAGGGCCATTAGTTCCTTCGGCTTCTTCATTCGTCTAAGCACTTCTTCGTTCGTAATTCGATGGACCCATAAGATGCGAAGCATACGACGGTATAAGTACATTTCAAACGCCTCAATTTTCTTTTCAGTTGCAGGGTCCAGGGTCAAGCATTCACATCCGTACAGCAACACACTGAAGACATAGCATCTGATCATGTGAACCCTGAGCTCCAAACTCAGATCAGGACTATTAAAAAGTATTTTCATGTTTATGAATGTTTTCCTGGCTTGTTCGATTCTGGAGCGGATCTCTCGTTTCGGATCGCACTACGCGTTGACTATGATACCCAGATATTTAAAACACGAGACTTGTTCAGTCTGATTGCCGTTAATCAGAATTGTTTCAGCAGTGGGTCTCTTGGAGAAGACTAGCAGTTTAGTTTTTGATATATTGATGTCCAATCCATGATGCTCACTATATTCAGTTATTCTATTCATCATATTTTGTAGGTCTGATATGTTATCGGCAAGGACTACGGTGTCGTCTGCGTATCTGATATTGGTGATACATACTCCATTTATTTTGATACCTCCCATGTCCTCCGCTAAAGCTTCTTTGAAAATTGCCTCCGAATATATGTTGAATAGGAGTGGTGGCAATATACAGCCCTATCGTACGCCTCTTCGGATTGACACAGTGTCAGATGTTCCTCCGTCTATTCTTACTTCGGCAATCTGGTTCCAGTAGAGATTGGCTATCAGTGTAATATGTCTTTTGTCAATCCCGGTTACGGATAATATTTCCACCATCTTTTGATGCTTGACACGGTCGAATGCCTTTCGATAGTCAATAAAGCAAGCGTAGACAACTATGTTCATATCTCTGCACCTCTGTGCTAAAACATTTAAGGAAAAGAGGGCTTCTCGAATACCTAGTCCGTTTTGGAATCCGAATTGAGTGCTGCTTATTTGTTCTTCGCATTTCTTGTATATTCGAGTGTGGATTATTCTCAGAAAAACCTTAAGGATATGTGGCATTAGACTAATCATGCGATAGTCATCGCATTGTGATGCGTTTCTTTTCTTCGGAATCGTTACAAAAGTGGACTTAAGCCAGCTGGGAGGGATCTTTCCCGTTCTGTATATGGTGTTGAATAGTTCTAGCATAAGATCCAGTTTTTTGCCTTCTTGGCGAGTAATGGTTTTAAGTACTTTCATATGCACCTTGTCTGCTCCCGTAGCGTTTCTGTTTTTCTGAGTCTTTATCGCGTGTGTGACTTCACTCTTTGTAATAGCTGGTCCGTCTTCTCCATGTTCGATCACTACCCTGGGAATCTCATGTCTGTCATCATCAAAAAGCTCCTCTACGTAGCTCTTCCATCTTTTTAGTTTCTCTTCGACACCAATTATGATGTCATTGTTAGTACTTCTGAGAATTCCTATTTGGCGCTTTCTTCCTACTTCAGCTACCTCCCTGACTTACTTATGCACATTAAACGAGTCATGTTTCTGTTGTAGTTCTTCGATCTCTGTACAATTCTTGGCCAGCCATTTTTCCTTTGCCTCTCTGCACTTCTTCCTTATAACATTATTGAGTTTTTTATATTTTAACGGTGTGGATTTTGCTACCCTTCTCTATGTCATAAGTTCTAAAATTTCATCTGTCATCCATTCTTTCTTCTTAATATTTTTCTTAAAGCCGATTCCTGTTCTTGAATCTTTATTATTGCGTCTTTTATCTGCCCCCATATGGTTTCTGAGATGCTTAGGTTATTCCATTTTTTTTAAAGGGTTGGTTATTGATAAATATGTGCCAATTTTATGTTCAATCATATAACTTCCCAGTGGCGAACTAAGCCTTCTATTCGGGGGAGCCTTAAACCAGAGGACCGATAACGTAGCTACACTCAAGAAAATGATCTACTACAACAGGTTAGCTAATACATCATTTGTATTGATAGCTTATTTTTTATTTATCCATAATAAATAAATTGCTAGTGTATCAAACCAGCTTTAGTGTTATATCAATTCCAGATTTGCTAGAACAGTGTATTTATTAGTAATCAGTTCCATAAGCAGCACAGTTTTCTCGAATAATGAACTAGGTACTTTTAATCTTCATAAATAAATTGTATCTTCTTAATGCGACGCAGTTTGTTCCCCGTGAAAAAAACTTTGCATGTCAGACAAAGCAATATAATATTTTTAGTTGGCTTAACCAATCATTAGTATTGGACTTTATAATCTATGAACGAATTTAACTATCTCGGTAAACCATGTTGCATAATAGATAATCATATGCAATGTTAAACGAGAGGAACAATATCACAATAGAAGTTATTTAAATTTTTGACTACAGTACCTACTGATTTTCAGTGGTAAGTATATGCTTTATTAACCGTAGAAAGCAAATATTATTGTGAGTAATGTCAAGTTTCATTACAACTACCAGTCCGAACTAATACATAAAACCAGATTACACACCCAATAGAACTTGATAACGAATGTGAGTATTCAGAGCAATAATGGCTATAAACCATTCTATGGTAGCATTAACTCCTATTTCCTTATGGCTAAATTACCGTGATATTATCACTACACAATGGTCTAGCAATTTTCCTTGTCTTACAGTAGGAAAGCGGGTTGTTGTCACATATAGTATTAAACAGCTCATTACCTTTGATTATTTGGGTGTTATTCATAATCCCTTTATCTAAAAAAAAATTTATGTTTTGAATTTTTTTATTTTTAAATTGTCCTGGTAAGGAAATTATTCCTTGCTTGGCGTTAAAATGTGTATTGGGTAGAATCAATTTGCGATTAAAATTAGTTCTAGTCATGATGTTATGCGTTATGTAGTTGTTAAATTTATTTCTAGTTAGAGAAAAACTAAGCAAATCCTTAATGTATAACTGAGTAATTAAAAATACGCCAGACTGTTTAAATAGAAGATCAAAAGAGCAACGTCTGGTCTTAAATAGAATAATTTTTACGAATTACTTTTGTGCAACAACTACAGTGTCACCAGTAAAGTCCGCATCAAATGGGACTTTTTTTTTTAATAGCTTTATTCGAAATTTGACTTTGGCATCAAGTTCTGCTTCGATCGAGATGAAAATTAAGCAAAAAATAGTAGTCACGTGATTTGCATTATTTGTCAAATTTTAATTTTGTCCAAAAAATAATTCAAAAGTGGGGTTATTTCTGCAAATATCGAAAAGTTATTAGAAAAAGTTTTTTTTAAATGCAGTTTCTTAAATTCTAGCCCACATGCAAAATTTCAGCTGCATTAGATCATTTTGATTTTTTATCTATATTTTGTAAATTGCACCACTTTTGCAAAATTAGACGCAACGCAACCTACATAAAACTTCTTAGTCTTAACGATGCTTTACTTCAGATACATTTTCTTTAAAGTAGCGCAATATTAAATGTGGGTTTTTCTACAAAATCAAAATTGGGCTATTAATATTTGGTCGCATGCGATGCAAAGTTTATTTGTTTTTGACCCTGTATAAGGTAACTTTATAAAATAAGTATTTTTGAAAACGTAGTTTGTGTCTGAAAGTAAAAAAATAAAAAATAATGTAAAGGGGTTTTAAATTAAATCGTTGAAAATAGATAAACTTTACGTTAAGTTAAACTAAAATTTATTTTCCACTTAATGAACTCTTTACTGATGACACTGTTCTTTTTTGTATTAATATTAAGGTGTATTACTTTCAGACACAAACTACGTTTTCAAAAATACTTATTTTATGAAGTTACCGTATACAGGGTCAAAAACAAATAAACTTTGCATCACATGCGACCAAACTTTAATAGCCCAATTTTGATTTTGTAGAAAAACACAAATTTAATATGGCGCTACTTTAAAGAAAATGTGTCTGAAATAAATCATCGTCAAAACTAAGAAGTTTTATGTAGGTTGCGTTGAGTCTTCTTTTGCAAAAGTGGTGCAATTTACAAAATATAGGTAAAAATCAAAATAATCTTATGCAGCTGAAATTTTGCACGTGGGCTAGAAACTGCATTTAAAAATAGGTTTTTCCAATAATTTTTTTCGATATTTTCAAAAATAACCCCACTTTTAAATTATTTTTTGGAAAAAATTAAAATTTGACAGATAATGCGAATCACGTGACGGTTATTTTTTTGGTTAATTTTCATCTCGATCGAAGCAGAACTTGATGCCAAAGTCAAATTTTGAATAATGCTATTAATAAAAAAAAAACCATATGATGCGGACTTTACTAGTGACACTGTATACATTATTTAATACACTTTTATTAGCAGATCCCCAACAGATAATTCCATAAGTAAGACATGATTCTACTAGTGACTTATAAACATTAATTACAACATTTTGGTCGAAGATATTACATAATTCGTAAAATCTATAAATCAGTTTCCTTAATTTACTCTTTGCATTTTTCGCATGTACTGACCATTTTAAAAATATCAAAATATACACAGAAATATTTTATGCTTTCTACTGGCTTAATTTTACCACTACAAACACAATCCCTTGACAGCAGAATGGATCGTAATCTCATTTTTAATTGGTAATTTATTGTAAAGCACATAGGTTAATTTTCTTTATATTTAGTATTAAATAGTTACAAGCCATCCAGGATTTAATAAGACCAGCAGTCCTTTCAGCCCTTTTAAATACTTTTTTAAGATAACCCTTAAACCAGAAGAACGGTATCATCGGCAAAACATACAGTTTTAACATTGGGCATCGTAATCGCCATTCTATTTATACAGTGTCACCAGTAAAGTCCGCATCATATGGAATTTTTTTTAATTAATAGCTTTATTCGAAATTTGACTTTAGCATCAAGTTCTGCTTTAATCAAGATGAAAATTAACCAAAAAATAGTAGTCACGTGATTCGCATTATCTGTCAAATTTTAATTTTTTCCAAAAAATAATTCAAAAGTGGGGTTATTTCTGAAAATATTGAAAAAAGTTATTGGAAAAAGTTTTTTTTAATGCAGTTTCTAGCCTAAATGCAAAAAAAAATCAGCTGCATAAGATAATTTTGATTTTTTACCCATATTTTGTAAATTGCACCACTTTTGCAAAATAAGACTCAACGCAACCTACATAAAACTTCTTAGTTTTGACAATGCTTTATTTCAGATAAATTTTCTTTAAAGTAGCGCCTTATTAAATGTTTGTTTTTTTACATTTTCTACAAAATCAAAATTGGGCTATTAAAATTTGGTCGCATGTGATGCAAAGTTTATTTGTTTTTGACCCTGTATAAGGTAACTTCATAAAATAAGTATTTTTGAAAACGTAGATTGTGTATGAAAGTAATACACCTTAATATTAAGATAAAAAAAGAACACATTGTCATCAGTAAAGTGTTCATTAAGTTGAAAATAAATTTTAGTTTAACTTAACGTAATGTTTATCCATTTTCAACGATTTAATTTAAAACCCCTTTATTTTATTTTTTTTTACTTTCAGACACAAATTACGTTTTTAAAAATACTTATTTTATAAAGTTACCTTATACAGGGTCAAAAACAAATAAACTTTGCATCACATGCGACCAAATTTTAATAGCCCAATTTTGATTTTGTAGAAAAACACACATTTAATATGGCGGTACTTTAAAGAAAATGTATCTGAAATAAAGCACTGTCATAACTAAGAAGTTTCATGTAGGTTGCGTTGGGTCTTATCTTGCAAAAGTGGTGCAATTTACAAAATATGGGTAAAAAATCAAAATTATCTTATGCAGTTGAAATTTTGCATGTGGGCTAGAAACTTCATTTAAAAAACTTTTTCCAATAACTTTTTTCGATGTTTTCAGAAATAACCTTTTGAATTATTTTTTGGAAAAAATTAAAATTTGACAGATAATGCGAATCACGTGACTACTATTTTTTTGCTTAATTTTCATCTCGATCGAAGCAGAACTTGATGCCAAAGTCAAATTTCGAATAAAGCTATTAATAAAAAAAAATCCCATATGATGCGGACTTTACTGGTGACACTATAAGTGAGATCAAAATCGGGCCTAGCACTGTATCTTGCGGGACACCACATTCAACTCTCCTGTAGGAACTAGAAATTTAATTTAGACAGACCTATTGAAATGTATTAGAACGTTTTCCCTTATCCCAATCATCTCCAATATGTGAAGTAGAATGTGGTGATCCAGGGTATATAAGGGCACAAGGCCTTAGAGAGATCCGAGAAAATTGCAAATAAGTTATTGTTAAAGCAACTAATAATGAAATCAGTGACATCATGCAAGGCCACATCAGTACCCATTCCATCTCCAAACCCATACTGCGAATCAGATATTAATTTATTAGGATTAAATAATAGTTATTAATGATACTAGTTCGATATGAACACTATAATGAAACGTATGCAACGTTAAACCACGAGGCGTTAGCCCGTTAGCCTACTGGTTTAATTGCACAAGTTTCATTAACAAAGTTCATATCGAACGTATATCATTCAAAATTTAATCTACGACAGTGCAAATAGATTTTATTCGGCTAAATTTCATTGATATCAGATAACGTTTTCGTAATTTTTAAAATTTTCAGGTGTCCATATTAGTCGATATCATGGTAACCGCATTTTTGATTGTTTCAATTTCGATTTTGACAACGTCATTATTGCCGTATAATTTTCTATTGTATGCAAAGTGTTGGCCAAAAATAATTTAAATATGGGAGAGTCTGAATCCGAAAGTGTCCCTTTAGATGTTTACAATAAATAAATGCAATCCGTTTTTCTAAGTAATAATAACAAATAAATAGTTTGCACCGACTTTCTTTTTGTTTTTGTATCTTAACATTTGGATGTTATTATGAATTCATAATGGCACTCAGTGCTATTATGAAGGTCATAATGACATCTAAATGATAATGCTAAATACGTCATAATGGCACTGTCATAGATTAATCTTTTTAAACTTTTTTCAAAAATTTTACACATTGGATTAGTGATAGCACTTTAATTATTAATTAATATGTGTCTTATCACCCCCTTTATGCAAAGGTAAGATCAAAGATTTCTTAAATACATCGGGAATACTCCAACTTCAAATATTCTATTCACAATATGGTTCAAAGGACTAACTAAGTATTTATAATTAGATAGGTATATAAAAATCATCATGCAGTAGATGAGGAATTTTAAAGTAAATTTATAGAGTAGTTCAACAGTAATAGGATGTAAATACATTGAATCTGGAAATTAATTTTCATTTATCAGGAAATCGGGTGCGTAAGCCGGTCTATTTATTTTACTAGCCAGCGTTGCATCAATAGAACTAAAACAACTACACAGTTTATCAGCAATGGCTACCTGATCAGTCGGCTTCCCTTTGTCGCAGGTATACAAGGCAGTAGTATTATGTTTAATCGGTTTATCATTTGTTGCCTGCTTAATCAAGTTCCATTCAAGTCTTTCTGGGGTCTTAGAACATTTATATTTTGTGTATAGTAGGTTGATTTATTGTATTTTATTATTTTACTTAATTCATCTCGACAATGTTTATATTGTTCCTTAATATCAATATTATCTGGGTTAATAACACACCGATTGTGTAAGCGATCTCTATTTCGGATTGAAATAAGTAGACCAGGAGTAATCCATGGTTTAAGGCGTATTTTTTTGTTAGGTATAGATCTAATGTTAGTTGTTGAATATACATGGTTATGTAAAACATTCATAAAGATATCCGAAGATATGTTAAGATTCATAGGATTCAGACTCAATATAGTTTTCCAGTTTTTACTCTCAAGGGACTTTTATGCTTCTAACCTCCTTACTTACTTTGGCATTAGGCTTTTAAGCTCTTTTAAAACGAATATTCCGCTGTAGGTACATATTACTGAACCTAAAAATGTTAAAGAAGTATGAGACGAAAAACTCTGAAAAATATTAGTTATTTTGCTTTAGCCTTAAAAAAAAAAGGTGGACATTTTTAAGGCTCTGGGGCGTTTCATTACAACAGCTTGAATTCAAAATAACTCTCTTCGCGTCGTCCCGCCAACGCCATCACGTCTCATTTATTTTATAAAATATTCAAAAAACTTAACACAATGATTAAAACTAGCATAGAATTTTAAGCTTAACGATACCAGAGGGTTTATTTTCTTTGACATATAGACACCCGGGAAGGGATTGCTAAGTTTGTCTTGTCTCCTAATTACTTTCCTGGATTGTTTCATTAGACATCGTTAAAAGTAATTACTCCCGGTTGCAGACTGCTGGTGTCGGTAAATTACTTAGGCCGAAGCATAGCCGAACTTATTTTTGTATATTGCTGCAGTTGTGTAGAACTTATTATATTTTATGAAATTTTAATTTATAGAGTTACACAACTTGGTTCAACCGTGTTAGTTAGTTACATAAAAAAACTTTTTCTTGTGATTAAAAAAAAAAACAAGAATTGTGAAGAAGCCTTAGGTGCATTGGGTGTCTCATAATTAAAATTAACAATAAAAATATTGATGAGACCAACTCTTTAGACTTATTTAGGTAACTAGCATCTTTATAGGAATTATTCTGTACGTCCATAGGTAGATTTTCGCTTTTCTCGCTGGATTTGTGAACTTAATAAAACACCAGATATTGGTTTCACTTTGAAGGGTTAAGTATATTTAATTCTTTTATCTACAAGCGTGCTGTAAGTAATTACATACTATAAAAACAAGTTTTTATATTATTCAAGTGTATTTTTTCTTTTTAAAAGAAACTCCATTAAACAACATACAGTGTAAACAGTAAAGTCCGCATCATATGGGATTTTTTTTTATTAATAGCTTTATTCGAAATTTGACTTTGGCATCAAGTTCTGCTTCGATCGAGATGAAAATTAAGCAAAAAAATAGTAGTCACGTGATTCGCATTATCTGTTAAATTTTAATTTTTTCCAAAAAATTATTCAATAGTGGGGTTTTTTCTGAAAATATCGAAAAAAGTTATTGGAAAAAGTTTTTTTAAATGCAGTTTCTAGCCCACTTGCAAAATTTCCGCCGCATAAGATAATTTTCATTTTTTACCTATATTTTGTAAATTGAACCACTTTTGCAAAATAAGACTCAACGCAACCTACATAAAACTTCTTAGCTTTGACAATGCTTTATTTCAGATACATTTTCTTTAAAGTATTAAATGTGTGTTTTTCTACAAAAGCAAAATTGGGCTATTAAAATTTGGTCGCATGTGATGCAAAGTTCATTTGTTTTGGACCCTGTATAAGGTAACTTCATAAAATAGGTATTTTTAAAAACGTCGTTTGTGTCCGAAAGTAAAAAAATAAAAAATAAAATAAAGGGTTTTAAATTAAATCGTTAAAAATAGATAAACTTTACGTTAAGTTAAACTAAAATTTATTTTTCACTTAATGAACACTTTACTGATGACACTGTGTTCTTTTTTGTATTTATATTAAGGTGTATTACTTTCAGACACAAACTATGTTTTCAAAAATACTTACTTTATGAAGTTACCTTATACAGGGTCCAAAACAAATGAACTTTGCATCACATGCGACTAAATTTTAATAGCCCCATTTTGCTTTTGTAGAAAAACACACATTTAATATTGCGCTACTTTAAAGAAAATATATCTGAAATAAAGCATTGTCAAAAATGAAAATGAAAATTATCTTATGCGGCTGAAATTTTGCAAGTGGGCTAGAAACTGCATTTAAAAAAACTTTTTCTAATAACTTTTTTCGATATTTTCAGAAATAACTCCACTATTGAATAATTTTTTGGAAAATATTAAAATTTGACAGATAATGCGAATCACGTGACTACTATTTTTTTGCTTAATTTTCATCTCGATCGAAGCAGAACTTGATGCCAAAGTCAAATTTCGAATAAAGCTATTAATAAAAAAAAAATCCCATATGATGCGGACTTTACTGGTGACACTGTACATATGTATAACAAATACTTACATATTTAAATTTCTAAACTAATCCAAACTTATAAATTAAGAAATATTAATATTAATTGTAGAATTTGTAACATTTCCAAACGATATCGATAAAGGAAGTGTTTTACTATCCGATGAGACACAAGAATTCAAAGTTACAGATTTACTAAAACAGGAGGTTCTCTCTGCGTATTCTTCTATACCATTAATTTGCCTTGCAATTCCTATTTTATTTTGCACCGAATTTTCAATATAGCCCCCCGCAACGCTGGAGGACTTCCATCCACCATGTATTTTAAAACTCATGATATCCCCGCCAGCATCTACTAATAATGTAGCTGACGTCCTTCGACAACAATGTCCCGTATATTTTTTGGGACTGGACAACTTTAAATATGATGCAATTTGAGAAGGTATTTTTCCAAAAGTATTTATACCCAGTGGTTGGATGGTGCATCTCCTTTTTTTATATGCAACAAATAACCATGTATGGGCAGTATGATCGGGTCTACGGGCTCTATACTTCTTGAAAATTGAAATATGATTAATTTTTGATGAAAATCCTTCCACGTAAACCACGAACTGTCGATCTACATGTGTCAAAGTGGGTTTCAAATTCCTTAATATCTTCAATTTTCATTTTACATAACTCCACTCGGCGACATGCCCCAGCGATGCCCATAATGGGTACCACCTGAAACAAGCAAATAAGTTGTTATGTAAAAGTAGATTTTAAAAAAATCGCAATTAAGTACCTTTATTAATAAAACCTCCTCATCTGATGCCGTAACAAGAAATTTTACAACCTTGGAGAATGCCTTTGAGCCTTTGATTTTTTGCTTTATATCCCACAGACTTGCTTTTTAAATATGTCATCAGTTTTGCATACCTGCTTATGTCGACATTATTTTTGATACTTATAGTAGATCGGAGCATTGAGTAATAACTTCATAAAGAGGATGATTTACTGTCCTTAAATTTATCCACCAGATAGGCGAGCATCACATCTTCACTAATTCCTTTAACTTTCTTTGATGAACACCAGTCCATGAAGAGCCCATATTCCTTTCCTTCTCTTATCTATGCCGTGATTTATCCGGCAATAAATTAAGGGTAGCTGCTTTAGCAATGTCCAGAACTTCCTTCGGACTTTTATCATCACTGCTGCTACTGACTTCTATTTAACGGACGTAAAACACACTTTAACGAAATTGTTACAAAAATAATTATCGTTTATTCCGTTGTCAAATTTTACATCTGTCATATAAAAGCCTTATTACCGGTGTGACTGCCTTTTATATTGGAGTTAATTCCGTTGGGATGGCGCTACTATGTATTGATGGCCGCTTGGATTTCGCAGAGAGGCTTTTAGTACATTTTTGCGTCGTTCTTGGAATTGCTTGGGTAATGGCTGCCCATCGAGTCCTAACAAGGACGAAACGGCCGTCGTGGTCTACCCGCCCCAGGGTATCTATTAAACTTGGATCCCTGTGTATTCGAATATAAAAAATAGTTACACATTTGTCCGATATGCCACAACATTCTCTTTTAATTATTTTTGCGGACACTATACTATCTTCTAAACTAGGTAATAATAATTTTAAACAATTACTTCGACTACTTTCCTATGCCGGCTTGATAACCAGCGTAGACATCGTGCCTGATTATTTGGTGGCATCTAGTATACTTGACCCAGATATTAGGGAAACCCCCTATTGGATACATAAGGAAAATTTGGGGACAACCCCTTTTGTGGATGTTTTCGCAACATTCTGTCCTGCGTTGAAGCTGTTAGCTTCAAAACAAAAGATCCGATATCAAGAAGTTAGCAGTTCATTTAAATTTTCAAATAAAATAAATCCAGTAAATCAACAGTAAATTATTGAGAAGACCACAAGTACCCATATAGCAATCAGCACAGAGTTAATAGATGCAAATAGAATAGAATTTTCTATCTCCTCGTTTTTATTTATATCATTGTGGGGTAAAAGCGAAATAGAGCACGTGAATATACCGTCAGAGGTCTTTAATTTGATAACTCTTACCTTTTTATCCGGATCCGGGTTCTGATGAACTTCTAGAATTCTGGGTTTTGACCACTTTGGTCGATTTTGGAGATGAATTAAGTAATCAACTGACCAGCGTTTCCAAAAGGTTTGCTGCAGCTGAAAACATATTTGCCAAAATTTGATTCTATTTTCCGGAATTTGAGTGAAATCTTTATTACGATAGGAGGTTAAACTGGTTCCGATTAGAAATTGGCCTAGGGTTAGGCAATCTGGATCGAAATAGTCACTTGAAAGCGGGCATAATGGTTTGGAATTTAATATTGCCTCAATTTAAGAAAGAATCGTGCTGAACTCTTCAATGATGTACTGAGAATTTCCTACTAGTCTGTTGATATGGTACCTGGCATTTTTTATGGCAGCTTTCCACAATCTTTACAGTGGAGGGACTTTGGAGGACAAAATTACCATTCCATTTTATTTGGAGATGAATAAGTTTTAATAGATTCAAAATTAGTAGCATTTTCAAAAACTCAGGTTTTCAGAACATTCTTGGCACCATTAAAATGTGTACCATTATCGTTAAATATTACTTCTGGATTTCCCCGTCGAGATATGAATTAACTAATATTAGAGATATGACATGATTGTGACTCGGAAGTAAGACAGGATGCTTTTCTTCGTACGATACATCGATGTTCTATCCTGCCGCCAACACGAAGTAATTCTTCTTATCTTTAGTTTTTACCCAGTGTTTCTTAAGGGTATTAACAGTTTTTAACGCAATTGAGAAACTCAGATTTTTTTTTAATTTAGAAAATTGTAAAGAAATAGTATCAAAAATTGTGATGTTTCTAAATTGTTCATTTTTGGCTGCAGGTTTAGCATGAATTACATTAACTATAGGAACATTTAAATTTATTTATAAATTTAAAATAAATTTTGTAGACAGTATTTAATGGTAACCCGTTATTTATGGCCGTCTGTTTTATTATATTTAGTTCAGTGTTAAAAATATTTCAAGACAAAGGAAGTTTAAACAATCTGTAAAATAATGAGTTAAAAACAGCAAATGTATGACAAAATGGTGAATTAAATTAAAATTAAATGATTTTAACTGATGATGGTTTTCTAAATATTTCAAAGTTTAAGAAATTATTATTTCTTATCAATAAAAGATCGAGGAAATTAAGTTTGCCATCATTCTCTCAGGCAGAGACCAAATACATCGCAAATAAATACATGATAAGGGCACAAATTATCATGCGATCATTTTGGAAACCTAAAAATATTTTGGAGCAATATTTCTTGGTCCAGTTAGTCAATAACTTTTTTCCCAATAGTGATAAGGCATATAGCTTCCATAATATCGTACATCGTCTGGAACACCCGGTATATATTATTATTTTAGATCGTGATATTTAAAATTAATAATAAGACTCGTTTTGATCATTTTTAATTACTTCGAGAGAAATTATTAACGAACACTCAAGTCTTATTCATGTATATGAAGTTTGAGAAGTTATAGAAGTTTGTCATTGTTTATTTTAAAAATTTACGCGATGTTTTGCTAACTTCATATGAAGGTAGTTAAACAACTTCATCCATTCAAGCTTTTTATAATCGGAAAATTTGCCGCTTTTTTGTAGTGTTAATTAGTTGCGTGAAAATTAATTTTGTCCTTGATATTTTTAAAAACTTACGCGATGCTTTGCTAACTTCATATGAAGGTAGTTAAACAACTTTATCCATTCAAGCTTTTTATAATCGGATAATTTGCCGTTTTTTGTAGTGTTAATTCGTTGTGTGAAAATTAATTTTGTCCTTGATATTTTTAAAAACTTACGCGATGTTTTGCTAACTTCATATGAAGGTAGTTAAACAACTTCATCCATTCAAGCTTTTTATAATCGGAAAATTTGCCGCTTTTTTGTAGTGTTAATTCGTTGTGTGAAAATTAATTTTGTCCTTGATATTTTTAAAAACTTACGCGATGTTTTGCTAACTTCATATGAAGGTAGTTAAACAACTTCATCCATTCAAGCTTTTTATAATCGGAAAATTTGCCGCTTTTTTGTAGTGTTAATTCGTTGTGTGAAAATTAATTTTGTCTTTGATATTTTTAAAAACTTGCGCGATGTTTTGCTAACTTCATATGAAGGTAGTTAAACAACTTTATCCATTCAAGCTTTTTATAATCGGATAATTTGCCGTTTTTTGTAGTGTTAATTCGTTGTGTGAAAATTAATTTTGTCCTTGATATTTTTAAAAACTTACGCGATGTTTTGCTAACTTCATATGAAGGTAGTTAAACAACTTCATCCATTCAAGCTTTTTATAATCGGAAAATTTGCCGCTTTTTTGTAGTGTTAATTAGTTGCGTGAAAATTAATTTTGTCCTTGATATTTTTAAAAACTTACGCGATGCTTTGCTAACTTCATATGAAGGTAGTTAAACAACTTTATCCATTCAAGCTTTTTATAATCGGATAATTTGCCGTTTTTTGTAGTGTTAATTCGTTGTGTGAAAATTAATTTTGTCCTTGATATTTTTAAAAACTTACGCGATGTTTTGCTAACTTCATATGAAGGTAGTTAAACAACTTCATCCATTCAAGCTTTTTATAATCGGAAAATTTGCCGCTTTTTTGTAGTGTTAATTCGTTGTGTGAAAATTAATTTTGTCCTTGATATTTTTAAAAACTTACGCGATGTTTTGCTAACTTCATATGAAGGTAGTTAAACAACTTCATCCATTCAAGCTTTTTATAATCGGAAAATTTGCCGCTTTTTTGTAGTGTTAATTCGTTGTGTGAAAATTAATTTTGTCTTTGATATTTTTAAAAACTTGCGCGATGTTTTGCTAACTTCATATGAAGGTAGTTAAACAACTTTATCCATTCAAGCTTTTTATAATCGGATAATTTGCCGTTTTTTGTAGTGTTAATTCGTTGTGTGAAAATTAATTTTGTCCTTGATATTTTTAAAAACTTACGCGATGTTTTGCTAACTTCATATGAAGGTAGTTAAACAACTTCATCCATTCAAGCTTTTTATAATCGGAAAATTTGCCGCTTTTTTGTAGTGTTAATTAGTTGCGTGAAAATTAATTTTGTCCTTGATATTTTTAAAAACTTACGCGATGCTTTGCTAACTTCATATGAAGGTAGTTAAACAACTTTATCCATTCAAGCTTTTTATAATCGGATAATTTGCCGTTTTTTGTAGTGTTAATTCGTTGTGTGAAAATTAATTTTGTCCTTGATATTTTTAAAAACTTACGCGATGTTTTGCTAACTTCATATGAAGGTAGTTAAACAACTTCATCCATTCAAGCTTTTTATAATCGGAAAATTTGCCGCTTTTTTGTAGTGTTAATTCGTTGTGTGAAAATTAATTTTGTCCTTGATATTTTTAAAAACTTACGCGATATTTTGCTAACTTCATATGAAGGTAGTTAAACAACTTCATCCATTCAAGCTTTTTATAATCGGAAAATTTGCCGCTTTTTTGTAGTGTTAATTCGTTGTGTGAAAATTAATTTTGTCTTTGATATTTTTAAAAACTTGCGCGATGTTTTGCTAACTTCATATGAAGGTAGTTAAACAACTTCATCCATTCAAGCTTTTTATAATCGGAAAATTTGCCGCTTTTTTGTAGTGTTAATTAGTTGTGTGAAAATTAATTTTGTTCTTGATATTTTTAAAAACTTACGCGATGTTTGCTAACTTCATATGAAGGTAGTTAAACAACTTTATGTATTCAAGCTTTTTATAATCGGAAAATTGGCCGCTTTTTTGTAGTGTTAATTCGTTGTGTGAAAATTAATTTTGTCTTTGATATTTTTAAAAACTTACGCGATGTTTTGCTAACTTCATATGAAGGTAGTTAAACAACTTCATCAATTCAAGCTTTTTATAATCGGAAAATTTGCCGCTTTTTTGTAGTGTTAATTCGTTATGTGAAAATTAATTTTGTCTTTGATATTTTTAAAAACTTACGCGATGTTTTGCTAACTTCATATGAAGGTAGTTAAACAACTTCATCCATTCAGGCTTTTTATAATCGGAAAATTTGCCGCTTTTTTGTAGTGTCAATTAGTTGTGTGAAAATTAATTTTGTTCTTGATATTTTCAAAAACTTACGCGATGTTTTGCTAACTTCATATGAAGGTAGTTAAACAACTTCATCCATTCAAGCTTTTTATAATCGGAAAATTGGCCGCTTTTTTGTAGTGTTAATTCGTTGTGTGAAAATTAATTTTGTCTTTGATATTTTTAAAAACTTGCGCGATGTTTTGCTAACTTCATATGAAGGTAGTTAAACAACTTCATCCATTTAAGCGTTTTATAATCGGAAAATTTGCGCTTTTTTGTAGTGTTAATTAGTTGTGTGAAAATTAATTTTGTCCTTAATATTTTTAAAAACTTACGCGATGTTTTGCTAACTTCATATGAAGGTAGTTAAACAACTTCATCCATTCAAGCTTTTTATAATCGGAAAATTTGCCGCTTTTTTGTAGTGTTAATTAGTTGTGTGAAAATTAATTTTGTCCTTGATATTTTTAAGACTTACGCGATGTTTTGCTAACTTCATATGAAGGTAGTTAAACAACTTCATCCATTCAAGCTTTTTATAATCGGAAAATTTGCCGCTTTTTTGTAGTGTTAATTCGTTGTGTGAAAATTAATTTTGTCCTTGATATTTTTAAAAACTTACGCGATGTTTTGCTAACTTCATATGAAGGTAGTTAAACAACTTCATCCATTCAAGCTTTTTATAATCGGAAAATTTGCCGCTTTTTTGTAGTGTTAATTAGTTGTGTGAAAATTAATTTTGTCCTTGATATTTTTAAAAACTTACGCGATGTTTTGCTAACTTCATATGAAGGTAGTTAAACAACTTCATCCATTCAAGCTTTTTATAATCGGAAAATTTGCCGCTTTTTTGTAGTGTTAATTAGTTGTGTGAAAATTAATTTTGTCCTTGATATTTTTAAAAACTTACGCTATATTTTGCTAACTTCATATGAAGGTAGTTAAACAACTTTATCTATTCAAGCTTTTTATAATCGGAAAATTGGCTGCTTTTTTGTAGTGTTAATTTGTTGTGTGAAAATTAATTTTGTCTTTGATATTTTTAAAAACTTACGCGATGTTTTGCTAACTTCATATAAAGGTAGTTAAACAACTTCATCAATTCAAGCTTTTTATAATCGGAAAATTTGCCGCTTTTTTGTAGTGTTAATTCGTTGTGTGAAAATTAATTTTGTCTTTGTTATTTTTAAAAACTTACGCGATGTTTTGCTAACTTCATATGAAGGTAGTTAAACAACTTCATCCATTCAAGCTTTTTATAATCGGAAAATTTGCCGCTTTTTGTAGTGTCAATTAGTTGTGTGAAAATTAATTTTGTCCTTGATATTTTTAAAAACTTACGCGATGTTTTGCTAACTTCATATGAAGGTAGTTAAACAACTTCATCCATTCAAGCTTTTTTTAATCGGAAAATTTGCCGCTTTTTTGTAGTGTTAATTCGTTGTATGAAAATAAATTTTGTCTTTGATATTTTTAAAAACTTACGCGATGTTTTGCTAACTTCATATGAAGGTATTTAAACAACTTCATCAATTCAAGCTTTTTATAATCGAAAGATTTACCGCTTTTTTGTAGTGTTAATTTGTTGTGTGAAAATTAATTTTCTCTTTGATATTTTTAAAAATACGCGATGTTTTGCTAACTTCATATGAAGGTAGTTAAACAACTTCATCCATTCAAGCTTTTTATAATCGGAAAATTTGCCGCTTTTTTGTAGTGTCAATTAGTTGTGTGAAAATTAATTTTGTCCTTGAAATTTTTAAAAACTTACGCCATGTTTTGCTAACTTCATATGAAGGTAGTTAAATAACTTCATCCAATCAAGTTTCTAGTAATCGGAAAATTTGCCGTTTGTTTGTTCTTAATTGTTGTAAAAAATTAACTTTGTCGTTATTATTTTAAAAAAATTGATAAACTTGGTAAAATCTTGCAACAAAAAATTTGTTTTTAGAAAATGTTAGAGGTGTAAAAGTTGCCTCTTTTTTGTCGTTAATTAGTTGTGAAAAATTAATTTCGTCGTTATTATTTTAAAAAAAATTATGTCGTAGAGCACCCACTTTTGCTATTCCGAGTTCTCATTCAAATGAATCCGAATATTCCTGACCTTATTTCACTATTAGTGATCGTTCAGAAACGCATGACTTGAGCCAAAAAAAAGAGGGGTTTATCGTTTCAAATCCGCCAGACAAATCAAGAACAATCGCGAGTACAGATTGATTTTTGTCGTAAAAAAAATAAAATAGAAATGAGCAAACGGTTTTACCTAAAATGAACTATAGCCTGTCAAGGTGTGGAAAAACAATTTTTATGGTAATATTAGGGAAAAATTATTTGGTTGGATCTTTAGAATTGGAAAATGCCATAAAACATGTTCTAATTTGATCCGAATTAAACAATATTAATATAGAATGCATTAGTCAAAACAGATCAGTTTTATTGTAAATATTTTTCTAATTTACATATTATGATTATTTCATGTTATTCATTAATTTATCTAATGTATTAATTCGGTTGTACTTAGTTGTTCATAAGACTGTATAGAATAATATAATCTGTACCATGAATATATTTTACATCATAATCAAGTGTTTTGAATATTAGAATCATTGTAATATAAAAAATGTTGATCAATGATGACCAAATAAGAAGTCTTGTACACATCAAGGAAATTACATTCGTCATAAGTTATTATGTTATGTTATATATAATTTTAATAGTTAATTCTACTATTAATTTTAAATGCTGTTTACTTACATGTTTTATGACAGCTCTAATTTTAGTTTATTAACTATCGATAATCCGTTTAGCAGAAACGCGAACCTTTTTTTTAATATGTAGATTTAGGAAAAGGGATTCTATAATATACAGTGAGGACCTAAAGTCCGTCCCCCCCCCCTCTAACTTCTAAACCGTTCGGTATATTTTAATGAAATTTTGAACGATAATATTTGAGCAAGTCTTGCACTTTTTGACATATCAATGACAGCTTTAAATGTCAAGATGACAGCTGGGTCCGCTTTTGGAATATTTTTTAAATGGAAAGGGGGTTTCAATGGTACCTCATTTTAAAGGCATTTTAATGTTTAAAACATTCTCCAATTTAAAAAACATGAAATTTATTAATTATAAGTATTTTAAAAAAAAGATAAAGGGACACATCTACAAAACAGTGGTTACTTCAACAATTGTTGAAAATGACCGCCATGGACCTCTTGGCAAATAAATATTCTATTAGTAAATTCCTCTCGGACATTGTGAAGCACCTGTGGCGTTATCCTTGAACAAACATCTGTAATTTGTTGCCTAAGTTCTTCTAATGAGCCTGGAGCCGTTTTATAAACCTCAGTTTTAACGTATCCCCAAAGAAAAAAATCTAGAGGCGTTAGGTCTGGCGATCTAGCTGGCCATTCTGTCGGACCTCGACGACCAATCCACCTATTTTTATAAGATTCGTCTAGGTAATTTCTGACTTGCCTAAAATAGTGTGGCGGGGCACCATCTTGTTGAAATACAACCTCTTGAAACTCATATGGGTTTTGTGCAACAACATCATTAATAAGTGGAGTAATTGTATGTTGCAACATATCCAGGTACCTGGGGCCATTAAGATTATATTCCAGAAAAATGTGATTACCCAAAATGCCTGCCCAAACATTTACTTTCTGGGGAAACTGTGTGTGTCCCTCCCGAAAAACATAAGGGTTTTCATCACTCCAGTACCTACAGTTTTGGGTATTAACTCGTCCATGTAAGAAAGAAGTACTTTCGTCGGTAAAACAGATATTCCGCAAATAGTTATTATTCCTTACGATTCTTTCTGACATAATTTCGCAAAATTCTAGTCGTCTATCTGTATCATCCTCTGTTAGTTCGTGTATAATTTTTATTTAATATGGGTGAAATTTATGGCTTTTCAAAATTCCACGTGTTTCGTTGGCTGTTGGGGAGTAACAACCATTTCAGCTAAAACTTGGACTTTTACATCTTCCACAATTTTTGGCCTTCCAGACCTTGGTGCGTCTTTAACCGAACCAGTTTCTTGAAATTTTAAGATTAGTTTTCGCAAAAATTTTCTGCATATTTGGCGTTCCGGATATCGTTCATTGAACATACGAACAGCAGCATGATAATTTCGGTTAGCTTCGCCAAAAATAATAATCGCTTCAAATGTATCTTCTAAAGAACGAGCCATTTAAGACAATTTCGAGGTAAAAATATTTTCTGTCAATCAGACATTTAAAAACAGTATGACAGCAACAATCAATAGACAACTATAGGTAAAAAAAAATGTGTTATAAAAAGTGGTAGTCATAATGTAGAAACCGATATTATTGATTCCTGTTTAGAAAATACTGAACCAAATGTTTTTTAAATTGGAGAATGTTTTATAAGCATTAAAAGACCTTCAAAATGAGGTACCATTGGAACCCCCTTTCCATTTAAAAAAATATTCCAAAAGCGGACCCAGCTGTTATCTTGACATTTAAAGCTGTCATTGGTATGTCAAAAAGTGCAAGACTTGCTCAAATATTATCGTTCAAAATTTCATTAAAATATACCGAACGGTTTAGAAGTTAGAGGGGGGGGGACGGACTTTAGGTCCTCACTGTATAACTTTTTCACTCATACATAATTTATTTATTTCTGTATCAATTTCATTTAGATAAAATTTTCTTGTTGAAATTTAAAAGTTAACAGTAAGTAGGTAATCTAGTTTATGTATAGGTATTAAAATATAGCAGTAAACCCTTTTGCAGAGTGTAGCGTAAATAATGTACCGTATTGTATATGTATATGTATATTTCTTACTATATAACGTTTCTCCATTACACAACAATTAGAAATTAGAAGTCTAACTTTTTGTTTTGAAAAACAAGGAATAAAATATCTTACTTTCTACGATTCAATATAAAAAAATGAGAATAATATAGTAATCCAACCAATACAATCACTAAAACTACTAATATAAATTTAAAAGTAGTTATACCAGAACTTCCATTTCCTAAGTCTTCTATTTCTTCTTTTAGTTCTTCATGAATATGTTCCAGAGTTTCCTTCGAAAGCACTGCACAATTTTGAAGGTCCATTTGAAAGTTAATGTTTTCATTTTTAAAATATTCTTCCTCCTTTCTTTTGTCCTCGCATGACAATAAGTTATTTCTTAAATCAATTTTACTTATTCTTGGAGCTAGTTGAATAAATTTTAAAAAATCGAAATGAGAAATTTTATTATTGGAAAAATCAATAACATGTAACTGATGTAGTGATAATCTTCCAGTAATTTCTGCTGTTTCAATATGATTATGAGAAACATTTAGAACTCTTAAAGATGGTAATCCAGAAAATGCACCCGATTCAAATTTATAAATAATGTTACTATAGAGTATCAATTCACGTAAACTGTAAAGTCCCTGAAATAACTTTGGTGGAATTACTTTAAACCAATTAAGAGCCAAATTTAGGATTTCTAAATTATGCATGTTTTTAAAAGTGCCAATTTTAACAACATGATTGCCGAGATGATTATTTGACAGATGCAACTTTCTTAAATGATTTGATTCGGATAAATTAAAATATAGGCTACCTATGAGATTTGTGGCCAAATCTATCTCCAACAAATTAATATTGTCTTGAAAGTCAGAAGGTCCAATTCTGACTATTTCATTATTATTTAAAAGTATCAATTTTAGGTTCTTTAAATAGATTAAAGTATTATTTATTTCCTTTAACTTGTTAAAACTTAAATCTAATATTTCTAACCTATCCAGGCCGAAGAATGTTTTGGACTCTAATTTCGACAGAGAATTATTTCTGAGATATAACTCTTTAAGTGCCTTTAATTCCTGAAACGCAAAATCTGACAGTGGAGCAGTAAGTGCATTTTCTAAATAAATTTGTCGTATTCTTCTAGCTCCGTAAAAGGCCCCAGGAGTTATTAAGGATATGCGGTTGTCCGACATGATAAGTTTGGTTAGGAATACTAAACCAGTAAAAGATTTTTCCCTTATATACTCAATCTTGCTCTTCCTCAAATCTAAAATTTGTATCTGGTTACCACTAATATCGAACGTACCGGTCTCTAAATTGGTCAAAGTGCAATTTACACATTGTAAGGTTTCATCTAAGTGATCAAAACGATAAATTGTATCTCTAAAATAGTTGGGCGTTGCGTTGGTACAAACTGCCATGAGAGCTCCTCGTTCACCATATTTGCATGACATTGTGCTGTGGGGGGACACAAATGAAGATGATAACAGGATCATACAGTAGACGAGAAACATTGTCTTTTGAATATATGTCTGAAAAAGAATAGAAATATTGATATAAACATTAAATATTGAGGCAGAATAAGAATATACAAATAATTAATTTGAAGAAGTAGTCCATGCTTAGGGTGGGAGTATCAACATGCTTGCCAACCTATAACCTATTTTACGCAGATTTTATTTATTTTTCTAGCTTTTACACAAAATTTAAATAAATTCAATATCGACTGCATATTCTATAGGTAATAATTGACATATTAAATAAATATCAAGGAATTTCATAAATTCTTTTAGAAGAATTGTGTAACGAAAAATATTGAGTAAGATTTTTTAAAATATTATTATGTCATTGTCATGTTATATCCTTTCACTATACAATTCTCCCAAAATTAGCAATGAAATAAATTGATTAGTGTTGGGTAACTCGAGTGAAAAATAACCTATCATTCGGTTTTTCAATCACTTGAATAATTCGATTATTTTCGGAAATAATTCGAGGGACGAACATATTATGGTTTTTATTTTCCAACGCGTCTCCAAAGTTGCTCTCCGCATGTCAATCACTCACTGCGGCCAGAGCTATCTCCTAGCGAGCGGCTACACCGAGTGGCTTCGGTTATTGGCGATATAATTCAAATTAAATACTGCATTACGCTTAGACGAGGTAAAGCATTACGGGTTACCTGGTAAGATATGATTTATTATTTAGATTTAAATACTGCATTACGGGTTGCCTGCGTAGGATAATAGTATTTATTATTTTATTTAGATTTAAATCGTCGGCGTCTACTGAAAACTTAATGTTTAGTGGTGAGTATTCAGTATTCATAAATATCATGAGTTATGCAATATCGTGACATCTCAAGGTCAAGTAGTCAAGTTGTTAAATTCTAAGATCTGGGGGCCATGCGAAAAAATCCACAAATATCTCCGCCACATTTAATAATCCGCAAAAAATCAATCGATTAACAACACCGAGTCAGTTATTCCCAATACAAATGCTGTATATCAACATAAACGATGAACCGCCAATGCCAATATTAATATTAGCATTTGAGTGAAAAATCGATTATCATTCGGTTTTTTTAATCACTCGAATTCTCGGTAGTCGATTATTAAAATAAGTCGATTTTTCCCAACACTAAAATTGATACTTTTGTAATATAGTCAGATCTGGTCTTAACGTGCGGGTCCAAAGGTCACTGATCATATGCGTCAAATCAGACAACACAGAGGCTATCAAAATGTTGTGAGATTATTTACAAATATACCGAAGGAAGGAAAAATAGTTTCATTATTTTAGCTATCGCGAAGATAGCCACATATACTTAACATTATTAGTTTTGTAAAAATTATGTACAGGGGAGTTGAAAAAGTTACAAAAAAATTATATAATCGTTAATTATATACCTACTGTACCCTTTAATTAAAAACGACAATAATAAACAGTGCAATTTATTTTAACAATTTTACACTAAAACCTAAAAATACAATGGCATTTAGTCTGATAAACTATTTCGATAATGAAAGAAAAAGTGGAAATTCGCAAACCAATATGCAGGAAACCGTAATAAAAACACTGGGAATTAGTTTAAGGACTATGCACTACTATGCAGAATAATGTGCATGAAAAAAAAGCATAATATAATACCTAAGAATACTAAAAAATTTAAATGAAAAACACCGTTTATAATTATAGCCTAAAAACTATCATCGTCACTTATAAAATCTAAAAAGTCCTCATCGTCTGAGTTGTCTTCGAATGGAGCAATTATCATTGGCGCTACTTCGACATCTAGTACTTGTTCTCGATCCCACCAATCCCTTATTAATATTTCTGTATGTTCCACCGATTTCTTCCAGTACTCTTGTGTAATATGATCTAACGAATTTTGCCAAACTATTTGTACTTGCTCGGATTTAAGACCATCACCTACATGTTTTTCATAATAAGACTTTGCACCAGCCCATATTAATTCTATTGCGTTAAACTGGCAATGATATGGCGGCAGTCGTAGAACCTCATGACCATATTCACGCAGTATTTCATCTACCGCGTATATTTTGGGTTTTTTAAGAGACTTTGCTATTGATAAGAGTTCCGATTTAAGCATATTTGGTAAAGGATTTTGGTTGTGTTTTTCCAGCCACTCATAAATATCACTTTTTCTCCAAGATGAAGTAGGCTGTTTATTTAAAATTCTTGAATGATATGATGCATTATCTAATACAATTAAAGACGGAGCATCCACATTTTTTTATCAATTGAACTTTTAACCATTTTTCAAACATTTCGCAATTTATATTATCATGATAGTCAGCACTTTTTGATGTTAAAGAAAAATTTTACTCGCATCTGCAACATATCCTGTTGCAGAACGGGCATGGAAAATAATAAAACGCTTTCCCGTACCGCACCCCTTTTTCCTTTTAACACTTTTTACAGACTCATCTTGCCAAGATTTTGAACCACTTCCATTCGAAAATATCCACGTTTCGTCTAAAAATACCACTTTTCTAAATTTCGATTTGTAATTGTCTGTATATTTTTTTTAAAACTGAACACGCTGACTCACTATCTGTAGCTGCTCACATAAAAATCTTCGGTTACAGTATTTTTTATAGCGAAAACCTAAATTTTTTATTAATTTTGATAACGCTTCAAGTCCAATTTCCAAAACACCCCGAATTTTTAATGTTTTTTGTAAAACTGGAAGAGTTACATTGGTTTTTGATTTGTATAAATCGTAAATCACATTTCAAACTCCCATTTTAATATTTTCGCTTAAATCCTCAGTCTTTGGCTTTCTTCGTTTACACTTTTTAGTATTTTTGGGTATTATGTTATGTTTTGTTTCATGCACAATTTTCTGCACAATCCTTAGACTAATTCCCAGTGCTTTGGCTTCTGTTTCCTGAATATTGGTTGGCGAATTTCCACTTTTTCTTTCATTTTCGAAATAGTTTATCAGATTCAGTGCCATTTTTTTTTGATTGGGGATGCAAAAACCCAGAAAATTGTTTCATTTTGTCACAAACTGTCAAAGTCACAAAACTGGCATATTTAAAATAAAACGTAGCTGGTGCTATTATAAGCTTTTTTAGAATCGCTGGAAAGTAAATACATATCCTTTTTTTCATGTCAAAATGGAATAAGTCTGTCTCATTTATCTTACGTATTTTATTTAGAGGGTAAAATTAAACGCAAGTAAAGAAAACAAAAACTGAGAGTATGTCTTTCTTGAATCGTATGACCCGGACGATAAGAGCAGATCCGACTATATATCAGATATTACCTAAATAATAGGCCGAAGATATTGATTTTATTTAAAAGTTAGTAAATAAAATAATAAACTAAAAAAACAACGCGAAATAGGTTATAGGTTGGCAATAGATTGAATGACATCAAAAATTCCACCTTAAAGTGGAGTTGAAAGTATGGGAAAGAAAGGAAAACTAAAAGTCTTCCTCCACAAAATTTAATAGAATAAAATTTTTCAAGGGTTCCTACATGTTTCGAACGTAGAAACGTTCATTATCAGGAGACAGAAAATGTATTTGGTGCTGATGGTTTTAGCAGAAGAAAAAGTGGTGTAGAACCTTAATGGAGCTTGTATGGAATTGAAACTTGAAGTGTAGAAGAGACATAATATGAAGGAAATTCATGAAAATTAAACCATACTGAGTATACGAGAAGTCAGTAAAGGGGATCTAAACTAACCAAATAAACTGGGGAAGAAGAAAAAACCTTTCTAAAAAGATGGTGTTGAAGATTATTTAAATTTTCTTTAAAAACTTTTTATAAAATATCTTAAGGTGTATGTCAGTAGGACATTGTAAGGATAAAATTAGTCAAAATAATGAAGACATTACAATAGAAATGCATTCCAACAACCCTCAGTACTCCACAAAACACTTTTGTTGGAACGCAATTCTATTGTGATGTCTTCATTATTTTGACTCATTTTATCCTTACAATGTCTTACTGACATACACCTAAAGATGTTTTATAAAAAGTTTTTAAAAAAATTATAAATAATCTTCGACACCTTCTTTTTAGAAAGGTTTTTCTTCTTCTCCAGTTTATTTGGTTAGTTTAGACCCCCTTTACTGACTTCTCACATACTTAGTTTGATTTAATTTTCATCAATTTTCTTCATATTATGTCTCTTCTACACTTCAAGTTTCAATTCCATACAAGCTCCATTAAGGTTCTACACCACTTTCTCTTTTTCTGTCTCCTGATGATGAACGTTTCTGCGTTCGAAACATGTAGAGACCCTTGAAGAATTTTATTCTATTAAATTTTGGGGAGGAAGACTTTTAGTTTTTCTTTCTTTCCTATAAATAATTGTTAAATTGCAACATAATTCCCCTCAAGGGTATTTTATTACTTGCTTGTCGTCAAGGCATGAACATTTAGTTTTTGACGATATTTCTGTAGTAAATTAAAAAAAATTGCCAACCATTAATCTCTAGTGCTTCCAGTTGTCCGTGCTTGGAAGTAAGATTTTTTTCCAAACCATGTCAAACAATTGTGGAATTTTGTAAATTCTATTATGGGTCAATAACTTTTCCAACGGGTTCGATTTTTTTATTATCTTTAAAGATCGATAACTAGAAGCCGCAGAAATTTTAATTCTAGGAGAAAAACATTAATCAATCACATTTAGGGCATCGCGCATCGAGTAAATTTGTATATGTCACAGATCAGCCTAGTGTAAAAATTATGTAAATATTTTCAAAACTGGCCAAAAGGGTAGATATTATATTAGCCCAAATACGCCTGACGTCCTTTATTTAGTACGGCTAATTTAACCCCGATTTTTGGCAGCTAAATGATATTTCAGCTTATGTTAGACTTGAAAGCGTATTGCAATAACATCGAGAGAGCTTATTTTAGTGAGTTTTTAAATAAGAATAGTTATTTTTGTATTAAGTGCGCAAAATAGGTGTTTTTTTAATGGCACATGAGATTGTAAATTTTTACCGAGACCGTTAGGTCGAGGTTAAAAATTCAATCAAATGTGCCATAAAAACACTTTTGCGCGCGAAATAAAAACAACATTTTTTCTACAACTGTTTGTTGTTAACTATTTTTTATCGTGTTTAGAAAAAACAAATTTTAAATCATAATTCATTTAAGGTATTATTTCTTACATCTGTTACCATTACTATGGAAATCTAAAAGTGTTTAAATTTTATTGATTGTCAAATCTATCGTTTTTCGTGTCAAAAGTTTATAATTGTTTGCTCAAGTTTGATGCCATTTAAATGTCTAAAAGTGATAGTGAGACGCTTCACGAAATTACGGATGCGGCAGAAATCGTTATATCAAATCTTTTGCCCGTGAAATCAAGAATTAAATATGAGAAAGTGAACACTCAGTTTCGCGAATGGTGCAATATGGTGCAATTTAAAGCACTGTAAGGTTCAGGCATATGCAGATGACACACAAATTTACCTTCATTTCGATTGCCAAGACTATATAAACGCATCGAATTTACTTAACGAAGATTTAAGCATGTTAAATCAACTTTCTCTGGATCATAATCTTAGGTTGAATCCATTAAAGTCATCCTTGATGCTATTTGGGAATAAGAACAAAATTGGCTTTTTAAATGATAATATCAATATAGTTATTGATGGTGTTAGGCTCCCCGTAGTTAAAACAGCTAAAAATCTGGGTATAATCCTGGATACTGAACTAAGGTTTAGGGAGTATGTCAAAAAGCTAATTCAAAAGTCATATATGTCTTTAAGAGTATTATACAACAACCGTCATGTCCTAAATTTTAAATTGCGTAAAATGCTCTGTGAGAGTCTCGTTTTATCCAGCTTTAACTACTGTGATTTCATTTATGGGCCATGCCTTGATGTAGCAGATAGGAATAGGATACAAAAGGTGCAGAATACATGCTCCCGCCTTATTTTTGGACTTCGAAAATTTGATCATATTTCTCATACGTTTAACAATCTTAAGTGGCTAGTAATGAACAACCGTAGAACTTTACATTTGGGGAATTTTTTGGTTAAAACTCTAAATAATCCGGCTCTGCCTCTGTCTTTGAAAAGTCGGTTTGTATTTCGTGAAAATATACATTCCCGTGACATAAGATTTCCTAACAGGTTGACGGTGCCTCAACATCAGAGTGCCATGTTTCAGAGATCATTTACCTACAACTCTGTTAAATTATACAACTCCTTACCTAATGAAATGGTTTCCCTTGACAGTAACAAATTTAAATCGCAATATAAAAAATATCTACTCAGTATTCAAAATGAACAACTTCGTTAATTATTCTTGTTGAATTATTATTTTTATCAATGTTTTGCAGGTAATTCTTCAAATTATGTCTTGTCGTCTTCTCCATCAGATCAGAATGTAACGTACCCACTTTTCTTTTTCCTTGAATGTTAACTATTTAAACCAATTTTTTATTTTTTGTTTCTTCTCTCTACGATATTTATATAATATCTGTAAATTCGTAATTCTTTATATATATATATATTTTTAAATATTATTTTAGCAAGCAGTGTAGGGTTCAGTAGAGTAGCCTTTGTGGCTAGACTGCGCCCCGCTTTTGCTTGTCTACCTATTATTGTTAGTCTTTGTAATTATTTTTTTTGTTCATCCTAATAAAAGACGTTTATTATTATTATTATTATTATTAATATAAAGAAAGTAAAAACAGTAACAGAAAATGTTTTGCTCTGTTATTTGGAGGAAAAGTCGAAAATTTTAAAGCCACCTACACTATGGATGGAGTACCTATTCGATGCTTAAAAGTACCCTAAACATAAAGGAAAATATTGATCTGCAGCGGTTTACTAAATTGGTTCCATTTTCAAAGAGCAAATCCATTGGATATAGAGGAAAGAAGTCTAAAGCATTAACAAAGGAGGATGTAGCAAGATTTATAAAGGAATCCGATAATGAAATACATTTACTTATGAAGGTATACAACATTTACAAGCAAATATTTAAGTAATTTAAATACTCATTTAACTATTTTATTGTAGGTTGTTTTAATCTTCGGGATAAGTGGCGCTTGCCGTCGCGAAGAATTAACCAAGATGACCATTGATAACATTGAAGATGTTGGAACTATATTAATTGTAAAAATACCAGATACAAAAACCTACTGTGAACGAACCTTTACTATATCCAATTTGGAATATATCGATATATACAGAAGGTATAAATCTCCGCGACCGTCCCACACTTTAAGTAACCGATTATTTCTAAAATATGCTAAATGTCTAAATCAACATGTTGGATTCAATAAAATAGGAGAAATGTCAAGTTTTATTGCAAAATGGCTCGGCAAAGAAATTTTCAAAAGTTATACAGGCCACTGTTTCAGAAGAAGTTCTGCGACGCTACTAGCTAATGCAGGGGGCGACCTGATTTCTATCAAACGTCACGGAGGTTGGAAATCTAGTTCAGTGGCGGAGGGTTACATAGAGGATAGTTTGGTGAACAAAGTTAAGATTTCCAATAAAATTTTAGAAAGTTCTTCCAATAAAATCTTAGAAAGTTCATCTGCAGTAAATGTATCGCACAAAATATCTAATAGTTCTTGCGCTTCCGACCAACAATGTGTAACATCGCCTACTGGAATTAACATAGGGAACAATTGCTCTAACTTCACCGTTAATTACTATTCTAATAAATATTGTTAATTTAATTCACTTTAATAATAAATTTTTTTATAAAAAATGTTTTGGAAATTAATTTTTAATACGAAAACATCAATCAGCTGAGCTTGCCGTGAAAAAATATCATTTTTTCACGGTAAAAAAATGATATTTTTTCACGGCAAGCTCAGCTGATTGATGTTTTCGTATAAAAATGCAAAAATTAATTTCCAAAACATTTTTTATAAAAAAATTTAATATTAAAGTGAATTAAATTAACAATCTTAAAAATAAAATGTATTTTATCATCGGATTCCTTTATAAATCTTGCTACATCCGCCTTTGTTAATACTTTAGACTTCTTTCCTCTATATCCAATGGATTTGCTCTTTAAAAATGGAACCAATTTAGTAAACCGCTGCAGATCAATATTTTCCTTTATGTTTAGGGTACTTTAAGCATCGAATAGGTACTCCATAGTGTAGGTGGCTTTAAAATTTTCTACTTTTCCTCCAAATAACAGAGCAAAACATTTTCTGTTACTGTTTTTACTTTCTTTATATTGCACCATTCGCGAAACTGAGTGTACACTTTCTCATATTTGATTCTTGATTTACGGGCAAAATATTTGATATAACGATTTCTGCCGCATCCGTAATTTCGTGAGGCGTCTCACTATCACTTTCAGGCATTTAAATGGTATCAAACTTGAGCAAACAACTATAAACTTTTGCCACAAAAAACGATAGATTTGACAATCAATAAAATGTAAACAATTTTAGGTTTCCATAGTAATGGGAACAGGTGTAAGAAATAATACCTTAAATGAATTATGATTTTAGATTTTTTCTCTAAACACGATAAAAAATAGTTAACAACAAACAGTTGTAGAAAAAATGTTGTTTTTATTTCACGCGCAAAAGTGTTTTTATGGCACATTTGATTGAATTTTTAACCTCGACCTAACGGTCTCGGTAAAAATTTACAATCTCATGTACCATTAAAAAAACACCTATTTTGCGCACTTAATACAAAAATAACTATTTTTGTGCAATACTACCCAATTAATCTTAGGTAAAATGGACGATTATGGTATACGTTTTAAAAGGGTACGTTTTAAACTCTTTTTTCCGAGAGTTAGTTATTACTTAGTAGAGATAATTTATAGTTACCAAGTAATCAACCTTTTTGCCTAGGCGTCCTATATGTAGGACGTTAGGGATATATACGACTTTCGAATCTTGCACTTATCAAAGTATACAACATAATATACAAACAGAATGGGATAAATTAAATATTTTTTTCACTTTCCTTTAGAGGATTTACTCTTCATGAAGCTTTGGCGATGCTTGAAGACGATAGGTATCCAGATAATACAATGAGTTTTAGATGAATTACCCTTTTCCGAACTGAGAAAACGCATGCGTTTGGACCACGAAAAATCATCTGCAATGTCTACGCCTACCCTTAAATCAAAACAAGATTTCAAGTGGTCATCTGGTGACTTATCTCCCGAAAACGATACCTGGAACCATGTTGGACCTTTTAGGCTTTACAAGAAGGGTTGCCCTAGCAATTTTAACAAAAGATCAAAAGAAATTTAGAAAAACATCTACAGGACGACCTAGTTCCAGAGAAAATTTCGACAGCCGATTTGACAGAATGGATTACTTGGTCATTCCCTAAGTTACTCAGACTAGGTGCATCAGATTATGTCATACCAAGACCACCACCAGATGCCAAAAATGTAATGTCGGTCTACACTTTAAATGTTTTGTTTTGTATCATACTAAGTAGTACCCTTGAGACTAACGTTCTACATGTAGGACGGTTAGTATTTTCACTACAAACGTAGGTGTAAATATTTTACCAAAAATTTTGTACCTATTCCGTAAGGTGTAAAATAAAATATTTTTGCTTAAAACATAAAGTTTTACATTTACTTCTTAAGTCAGGCATAACTGGGTTAGTTTGGCGATAAGTGCAATACAATTTATAGGTAATTTTCGGGAAACTTGCTCGATTACATTTTAAATTAAAAATGAGCATAAATGCACGTAGTGCATGCGTGCCTTTTTCAGTTTAAAATGTATAAGCGCATATTGGTCAAATATGACCGATATATTTTTATCGCATAAGTCGTATTTGATTAAAGAATTCCATGAATCAAATTTTAAAATTATTTAAAACTTTACTTTTATAAATACGTTGGAATAAACAAACCCCACAAAATACTAGAAGATCTAAATTTAAAGCATATATATGGAGGCAGTTTCAAGATTTTTTTTAATGAATAACGATATGTTTTCGGGAAACAACATGAGAAAAGAAGATGGGTCGCTCTACAAGAAGGGTGTAGTGAACCTTGTGGAATGTAACGGCAATGCTCGTCCAAGAAAAATTCCTCAGAGTTTGGTGTGGCTGTTGAACCCTGTACTGAGGTAGGTAATATTTAGGCAGGCTAGCTCGCCAGAGATGGTTTGCAACGTTTTAAATATATAGAAGAAAAAATATTATTATATAGAAGAAAGAAGAAAGAAGAAAGAAGAAAGAAGAAAGAAGAAAGAAGAAAGAAGAAAGAAGAAAGAAGAAAGAAGAAAGAAGAAAGAAGAAAGAAGAAAGAAGAAAGAAGAAAGAAGAAAGAAGAAAGAAGAAAGAAGAAAGAAGAAAGAAGAAAGAAGAAAGAAGAAAGAAGAAAGAAGAAAGAAGAAAGAAGAAAGAAGAAAGAAGAAAGAAGAAAGAAGAAAGAAGAAAGAAGAAAGAAGAAAGAAGAAAGAAGAAAGAAGAAAGAAAGAAGAAAGAAAGAAGAAAGAAAGAAGAAAGAAAGAAGAAAGAAAGAAGAAAGAAAGAAGAAAGAAAGATGAAAGAAAGAAGAAGGAAAGAAGAAAGAAAGAATATTTTATTTGACTACTTTTTGTTAAATTACAATTTTAGCAGGTCAATGAAAAAATGAAAATCATATAATTATATGTCATTGTAAAAAAGAAAATTTAACATAAAAAATAAAACACAATGTAAAAATACCACAAAAAAAACCGTTAAAAACTATCTAAACCGGATGTTTCTTAAAAGACGTTTACCCCTATAACTTTTTTATATTTCTAGATATTAAAATAAAATTTTGAGATTATGCATAAGAGATGAGTCTGCATTGGCATAATTTTCAATTTGTTAGCACTTCCGGTTTAACAGGAAGTGACCTTGACTTTGATATTTTAAATGGGACATTTTGTATATTTTTACTTGTTGGGATTCAGCATAACATTATGATTGGAATGACACCTCACTTGTCATTTTGACGTGTTATAACATTTTTATGTTTTTTTTTTATTTTCAATCTAGAGTGCTACAAATTAATAGTCAAGTAGTATATGAAAATTAAAATTATGTCATAATAAATTGACTTTCTAAGTTTTACAAGCATTTAAAATGTGAAATTTTGTTTTCTTGACATTTACTCCATTTTTCCAAATGGAACGATGGTGGTTCACTAGGATATTTAAAACGAGCATTTTTTTTTAACAATTTGATACCATACACTCCTTTGCTATTTTAAAATTGACACTGAAAAATTTTGCTTAAATCCCAATCGCAAATTTAAAAGCGTTATGCATTATTGCCGCCCTCTCTTTTCTAAAGAAATATAAAGGCGGCTTTAAAAAACAATGGAATGGTTTTGAAAAACAATATGGCTTTAATTTAAAGTTGTAATGTCATTAGTTTATAAAACATACAATACATACAATCTTGCGGCTTCAGAAGAACTTTTCTGGTTACTCCAATAATTAGGAGCATATCAATTTGTTCATTTCTAGTAAAACTAACCATTTTATCTGATTTACAATGTAAGTTTGACGAATAACATTACAATTTTAATTTAAAACCATATTGCTTTTCAAAACCATTCCATTGTTTTTTAAAGCCGACTTTATGTTTCTTTAGAAAAGAGAGGAAGGCAATAATGCATAATTAAATAATTAAATTTGCGATTGGGATTTAAGCCAAATTTTTCAGTGTCAATTTTAAAATAAGCATAGGAGTGTATGTCATTAAATTGTTGAAAAAAAAAACGCTTGTTTTAAATATCCTAGTGAACCACCATCGCTCCATTTGGAAAAATGGAGTAAACGTAAAGAAAACAAAATTTCATTTTTTAACCGCTTGTAAAACTTAGAATGTCAATTATTATAATTTTAACATAATTTTAATTTTCATATACCTACTACTTGACCAAATTTTAATAGCCCAATTTTGATTTTGTAGAAAAACACACATTTAATATGGCGCTACTTTAAAGAAAATTCATCTGAAATAATGCATTGTCAAAACTAAGAAGTTTTATGTAGCTTGCGTTGATTCTTATTTTGCAAAAGTGGTGCAATGTCAGTCAGTTTGCGATTACCGCCCTGGCAGGCTTTTGAAAAAATTGAATTGTACTCGATTCTATCACTTAATGGTCCATCATTATGCTTCTCTTCTTTAAAATATTCCAACAAGCATTGTGAAGCCTCATTCCCTCGAAATGCCAAGTGATAGGACAATACATAAAACAGTTTTTTTTTCTGAAATCCGTTAGTCTTGGATTCATTTACAACTTTTAGAATCGTAGTTGTCAGGTAGACAGCAAAAAGTAGTTCTTGAAGGCAAGGAATAATCTTTGTTACAAGTAGCAAGTGGTGTTCCGCAAGGGTCCATATTAGGTCCTTTGCTCTTTGTTATATATATTAACGATTTGCTTACTTTTTTAAAACTATTTGACTGTGTTTGTTATTGTGATGATACGTCTTATTGCTGTAGTGATGGCGATCATGTAGGCTTATCAGAAAAAAGGGAATCATTAAACCAGACTGCAATTACTTGGTTTTCTCATAATAACTTAAAGCTTAATCAAGATAAAATGCAAGAAATTTTATTCTCCACTAAACCTCAACTTAAAAATGACAAAACGGTAAAACTGTTAGAAGTAACCCTGGATGGAGGATTAAATTGAGGACCTCATATTGACTCCATTTCTGCAAAATTGGCCTCTGCAAATTTTACACTTAGAAGATTAAGATCAATTCTGGATAAAGCTACCCTTTTATTGGTATACTATTCTCTTTTTAACTCCCATGTAGAACACAGTATCATCAGTAAAGTGTTCATTAAATCGTTGAAAATAGATAAGCTTTACGTTGTTAAACTAAAATTTATTTTCCACTTAAAAATTAACAACCTCACAGTTTGGGAAAATAATTAAAACACTAGCTTTTGTTTAACCCCTCTATATGTCTATATTATTTTTATATTCATTTTTTTACTACACATTTCTCATTATTCTAAGTTTACAGCTGAAAAAACTAGGGCATTAGTATATCCTATATAGATTACCTAAAAACTAAATAGAATGTTACACTTCAAGCAATATATAACAATCTGTTTCCAAATAAAATTGGTTTAGAGTTGATCCCGGACATAACAACTAAAAGGATATTATGTTGGTAATGTTAGGTATTCTATATAAGAAAACGGCTTAAACTATACAGTGTGAGTGTGACCAGTAAAGTCCGCATCATATGGAATTTTTTTTTTATTAATAGCTTTATTCAAAATTTGACTTTGGCATCAAGTTCTGCTTCGATCGAAAAAATTATGCAAAAAAATAGTAGTCAGTCAAGTAAGTGTCTTGCAGTGTTTTGTTGTTACAGTTACAGAACACCTTATACATAATATATAGGTTATCTTTTAAATGTTGATTTTAAGTTTTGTCATAACAATAAAGAAAAAAATATATATTTTAAAATGTACCCATTTGTTTTCCCTAAATCTTAAAATTAAAGTGTCTTTTGCATGCTGTAAAATATAGAGTTATCCAAAAATAAGTGACTTTATTACGCCAGTAAAGAAATTACAGCCAAATAGATTTTACTGTCTCAGGTAATTTTTCTTTTGTCCCCTATTTAAGTGTATTTTTTTATAAGCAGTATAAAGATTTTTATAACGACAGCAAAAAGCTTCTCTTAGTATAGGCATCATACTGGTTGCTTTAGTATACACGTAGGAAAAATGTTTGTCCGCCCATCTCTTAGTAATAAGTTAGAATAGTACAAATATGAAGTATCGCAAAGTAAACAGAAATAGGTAGATTATGTTTCCCCACTCCATCGCATCGGATCTGGATAGCTCGATGCGTTTTGCTTGATCCTGATCCTTTCATACAGGCGGCAACGTACGAAAGAATGAATATTTATTTGATATTAATAGAATCGAAGCGGCGCGGCGTGCCACCGGCGAGTGCCATGAGCGAGATGCAATACGATGGAGCGGGGGAAACATTATCTACCTACCTCTGTTTGCTTTGCGATACTTCATATTTGTACTATTCTAACTTATTACTAAGAGGTGGGCGGACAAACATTTTCCCTACGTGTATAATATAATTCCTTTAACTTTAGTAACATGCAATAAAATCAATACCTTAACTTATTTTCAAATCGTAATTTCATATTCCGTGTTCCACAAGTTTAGGGAAAAGCAATTTGTTTATCCATAATGTGTACAACGAAACAGTGAAAATATAGGTATCATCTCTACCATCGCGTATACGAAAAGTAAGAAAGAGTAGAATTCCTTCTCTTTTAGTAATATGAGTTAAACAAAAATTATAAAAAAAAATTGTTTACTTTAACTAAAAATTGTAACAAAAAGTTAGAAAGTAGATATTACTTTATGATATGACAACAGAAAGTTTTAAAAAAACGTTGACTTCCTGCTACTTTAGTAATAAAAGTTTCTATAGCATTAGGTGCTTAAATTGTTTCCATACTCATTTAATATATTTCATGTTACTTAAAATAAAGAAGAACTCTATATTTTAACTTTAATATTGGTGTACCAAATATCGTCTCATTTTTGTCATTGGATACAAAAAAGCTTTAAAAATAGCGTAGAATAGAGTTAAATTAAAATTGACAAAAAGACATTCTCAGTCTGACGCAGTAATAATTTGACTTTACCATAATTTGAGAAATTTTTTTTTAACCCTTGTTAGAAAATATATTCGCATTATTTAAATTAGGTAGGTTATTTGACTGGGAGAAATAAAACATTTATTAGCAACCTACATTTTCAACCTCAAAGAAAGTATTATTAACAACTAATTAATATTTAATTTACTATTAACAATAATCGTTAACTTTTAGTATTTAAAATACTACTGGTCGCGTATATACGGGTCCATTTCATAAAAAATGAACGACATCAGCAAGCGTCTCGAGTCAAGCTAGAGATTAGTCGGCCTCGGCTTGGCGGTGTGGGTAGGTCAAGGTTGCATAGGCCAAAATTAATGTAAGAAATGAAGGATGCTGACGCTCTTGAAATACGATACACAGACCTTATTGATGGGATTTCGTTCGACGAAACCCATTTAGATTACTTTGTTTATGTTACGTCATATATACTCCTAAATTAGATATAGGAAAACGTTATGAGTGCGGTGTTACGAAATACCAAGACGATACGTTTGGTTTTTAAATATTATACTGTGTGTTTGAATATAACTTTATTTGGACATAATAAAAAGTAGATTATCTTTATTATTGTTCTATATTCTTACATTAAGGACATGAATAACACGGCGGATCTGTAATAAGCCAAACGTTGAACCGGCTAGAGTAATTCTTATTGATCGGGAGCTCTGATAAATTGTAGGAATTAAAAAAAAATAAACCAATAAATCAATTAAGAATAATTAGTCAAGATTGTATCATATATGTAAATCCTAAATTAATAAATTATTGTGATTAGCGGTAATGAAAGGTCGCACTAACAGGTCAGTTAGATATAAGGGTCACTTAGACCGGTGATCAGAAGTAGATATCCCCGGATCTAAGAAAAATAGCGCGGTGGTCTTGAAATGTTACAAAGAAAGTCAGGGGTGAAGATTTCAAAAAAGCAGAAAAAACTTAAAAGTGAATATTTCTGGAACTAAGAACATTACCGCGGCGGTCTTGAAATATTACAAAGGAAGTTGGGGGTAGAAATATAAAAAAAAGTGGAAAAAATTAAAAAGTGAATATCTCTGAAACAAAGCGAAATAGCGCGGCGGTCTTGACGTATTACAAAGAAAGTCGAAGGCGAAGATTGCAAGAAAGCAGGAAAAACTCAAAAATGCATATCTCTGGAACTAAGAACAATCGCGCGGCGGTCTTGAAATATTACAAAGGAAGTTGGGGGTAAACAATTGAAAAAAATTCGAAAAAAACTAAACAGTGAATGTCGCTGAAACAAAGCGAAATAGCGCGGCGGTCTTGGCGTATTACACAGAAAGTCGGGGGAGAATATTTCAAAAAAGCAGCATACAAATAAAGTTGGGGTCAAAGAAATAAAAAAGTGAAAAAAACTAAAAATCTCTGTGTCAACACGTTACATACTCACAGATAGGAGTAATCTGTGACATAATGGTTTACTTTTCGCCACTGTATGTGGTAGGTATTTTCAATACGCCTATGATACTTGCGTAAGATGCAAGATCTGTGAATTTTTCTGAAAATAAGGCGTTTTGGCAGAAGACAACGACATTTAACATTAACAGCTGATCTGGTTTCGTCGTTAAAGTTCCCAGATCAGCAGTGGGCCGTAGCAAGCTCACGGGTCTGGTTGTGTCATATTATTTTCTTCCGATTTTGGTGTTTTATAAGTGTTTCTGTGGTTGTTTATGCACTTTAAAAAATAATCAATAAAAAACAAGGGTAGCAATTTAAAAAAATTATCGAATTCTCCTATCTCTAATTTGGGACACAATGTTCAATCAATATTTTTTCTATAAAAAAGAGCACAACTTGGAATGTTAATAGCCGTGTCAAAGCATTTTTCCAAAAAAAAACTGTTCTGAATTAACTGAATTTATTCCAAGTTTAGTTACAAACTCACACTGTATAATAATAATTATACTTAATTATGCTTTGTTCGTACAGCGAATTGAAATTTAAAGTACAAATTTTTCTCAATTTTTTTTTTGCAAAAACATCAACTTTGTCTACCTATAGTCCTGTATTGCAATATTGCATAGATCAGAGATAAAAATGTATTTTACGTTCACAATTGGTCGCTGCACACTTGCCCCCCCCCCCCCCCCCCCCTTCTACCTGTATTTTGGGTTCGAACCGTCACTACTCACAGGTGTTACCTGCTCGACAAGTGCATTCTTCCGTATTACTTTCGCTAAACAATTAACGTTATTATAATATTATATACAATATTATTATTATATACATAGCATTATACTAAATTTTAAGGAAAACATAGGCGACATTGCCATGTTTAAGGCTATATCTTTGTTTAAACAACTTTTTTAAATCATAACGAGATTTAAGAAGAAATTCTGTAATCTTTAAACTTTACTCTTGAAATATACTACAATGTTTTAGTAAGGTACCTAAGCCATATATTGCCATGTTCCTAATATTGCCACCCAAGCCAAAATCATGATGTCATTACTCTTGCGGCCGATATACTTACTAAACCATTCTTAGGAATGAAATCAACTAATTGAACGTACCAGAAAAGTGCCCAGTCTGCGTAAAGCATCGGAACCGTAGATACTGCTTTTTGTTTGCCCCTGTTATAAAAAAAATTGTCAGTTGTTTGACGTTGTATCGGCTGTCCAATTAAAATAAAAGGTGCAAGAAATTAGACAAGGAAAGTCCTTAGGTACACGTTTTGTTGTTGTAACATTGTTATGTTTAATATAAAGGTGTTTCTTGAAATCCTTAGTTTTGTCCAGTGGATTCACGGGTACCTAATATTGCCATCCTTAGGTAGACCAAATATTGCCATGGCAATATTTGGCATATATGTATACTTTTTGGCTTATGTAATTTAATTTATAATTAATATGTGGCAAACAAATAATTTGTTGATTACAAATTAATAATAATATATTATTTCTCAAAAAAAAAAGTGCTAGGCTGATTACCCAAGGAGGATAACTAACGATTATTGCCAGATTCAGAAGCTTCCCTTCGTGATGCATCCTACACAGATTTGAATACACATCGTTCAATGACATGAGTTTTTTGGTTACTCCTGAAATAAAAGTTTCGTCATCCTAAAGGAAGCCTGCTATTAATTCAAGGGCCCAAACACTAACGAGAGATTTATTCTCTCCTAAGCGAAAAGTCGTACAGACGAAATCTGCTCCAAAAAAAGTCGTACAAGAAAATCGTCGCTTGTGGTTGAGTCTTATTGGTTCTGTTTCCTATGCAAAATAGAAAAGCAAATCGATATGACGTTGTGTTCTCTATGTAACAGATATGTCCACGAAGAATGTGTTGGCCTGACTAAGACTGACAAAGAAATCTTTATTTGTCCAGTGAGACAATGTTTTTTTTTAAGAATGTTATATTTTATTTTGTTTTTTTATAAGAATGTTCCTTTTTATTTTGTAGCTGGGTAGCATTTACGATATTGTGAAGTGTACCTACCTAAATATAAATACAGTTCTGTTTGTTATTTTGCTTATTTCAGTGTTTTTAGTGGTATTCCTAATATTGCCACTATATGGCAATATTTGGGTTACATGTTCCAAATATTGTCATTTTGCAATGTTTTTTAAAAATGATAAAATAAAAAAAAATATTGAAATTACCAATATATGGTATGCTTTCCATATAAGAGGACATGCTGTAGAATGCTTTTCATTACGTACAGGTAGATCTAGTTGAAAATCTTGAAATGAAAAATAAAAATTCCTTAGGGTGGCAATAATTGGCTTAGGTACCTTAGATAAAATATTAAAGTTTACTTATATACCGGGTGTTTCTCAAAAGACGTTCACCCCTATAACTTTTTTATATTTATAGATATTAAAATGAAATTTTGAGATTATGCATAAGAGATGAGTCTGCATTTATTGGCATACTTTATAATTTGTTAGCACTTCCGGTTTGACCAGAAGTAACCTTGACTTTGATATTTTAAATGGGACATCTTGTATATTTTTACTTATTGGGATTCAGCATAACATTCTCAGTAAAATGACACCTCACTTGTCATTTTTTGACATGTTATAACATTTTTATGTTCATTTTTTATTTTCAATCTAGAGTGCTACAAATTAATTAAATCTGTTAATTTATAGTCAATTAGTACCTACCTATATGAAAATTAAAATTATGTCATAATAATTGACTTTCTAAGTTTCACAAGCGTTTAAAAAATTAAATTTTGTTTTCTTGACGTTTATTCCATTTTTCCAAATGGAACGATGGTGGTTCACTAGGATATTTAAAACGAGCATTTTTGTTTCCAACAATTGGATACCATACACTCCTATGCTATTTTAAAATTGACACTGAATAATTTGCCTTAAATCCCAATCGCAAATTTAAAAGCGTTATGCATTATTACCGCCCTCTCTTTGCTAAAGAAATATAAAGGCGGTTTTTAAACACAATGGAATAGTTTTGAAAAGCAATATGGCTTTAAATTAAAGTTGTGATGTCATTAGTTTATAAAACATAAAATATATATACAATCTTGCGGCTTCAGAAGAATTTTTCTGGTCGCTCCAAAAATTAGGAGCATATCAATTTATTCATTTCTAGTAAAACTAACCACTTTACCTGATTTACAATGTAAGTTTAATAAACGAATTTACATGACAATTTGCATTTAAAACCGCCTTTATATTTCTTTAGAAAAGAGAGGGCGGCAATAATAATGCATAACGCTTTTAAATTTGAGATTGGGATTTAAGGAAAATTTTTCAGTGTCAATTTTGAACTAGCATAGGAGTGTATGGTATCAAATTGTTGGAAAAAAAATGGTCGTTTTAAATATCCTCGTGAACCACCATCGTTCCATTTGGAAAAATGGAGTAAACGTGAAGAAAACAAAATTTCATTTTTTAAACGCTTGTGACACTTAGAAAGTCAATTATTAAGACATACTTTTAATTTTCATAACTATAAATTAACAGATTTAATTAATTTGTAGCACTCTAGATTGAAAATAAAAAATAAACATAAAAATGTTATAACACGTCAAAAAATGACAAGTGAGGTGTCATTTCACTCATAATGTTATGCTGAACCCAAATAAGTAAAAATATACAAGATGTCCCATTTAAAATACCAAAGTCAAGATCACTTCCGGTCAAACCGGAAGTGCTAACAAATTGAAAATTATGCCAAAAAATGCAGACTCATCTCTTATGCATAATCTCAAAATTTCATTTTAATATCTATAGATAGAGAAAAGTTATAGGGGTGAACGTCTTTTGAGAAACACCCGGTATAGTCCTGTACTATAGTCCTGCATTGGGCTCGAACCGTCACTACTCACAGGTGTTGCCTGCTCGACGGGTGCATTCTTCTTTATTACTTTCGCTAAACAGTTAACGTTATTATAACATTATATACAAATATATATACATAGCATAATACTACATTTTAAGGAAAACATAGGCGACATTGCCATGTTTAAGGCAATATATTTGTTTGAACAACCTTTTTTAAATCATAGCGAGATTTAAGAAGAAATTATGTAATCTTTAAACTTTACTCTTGAAATATACTACAATGTTTTAGTAGATAAAATATAAATAAAAGTTTACTTATATATTTTGATTAGGTGTATTTAGTTACTCTAATATACCACATAACAAAAACAACCTTAATATTTAAAAGTTTTTATCAAGCATTAACAAAATCATCTTCTCTTGTCTCATTTTCCGATGTTATAAGATGAACAGTGGATGCAACTCTCCTGGGAAGGTTTAATTGAACTCCTTTATAAAATAAATATTGCAAATAGAATAGGATTCCTATCGAAGTAATAACCAACGCGAGCAAAATGAAAATGCAGATATCTGCTGAAGTAACTAATCTGTGCTCCTTCTCAATTCTAGCATCTCGCAAAGCTCTGAATGTCTTTTTGGTCAAAGGTTTATCCACACATTTTCGAGCTCCAACAATATTATCGTATAAAACATATTTAAAATTGTCTTCAGTAAAATCATATTCCATTTCCGCTTCCAAATCACATGATAATTCGTTATCCTCAATTCTTAAGTACGCTAACCCTGGCATTCTAGTTATTAGGGTGGTATAATCAAGATCGGTGATTTTATTATGAGATAAATCTAGAGTATGAAGATTCTGAAATGAGAATATTCCTGTTACCGAAACATCCGTGATTAGATTATGTGAAAAATTAAGTGTTCTTAGCTGGGGCAGCCCAGTAAACTTTACAGTGCTAACTTCTGTCAGTTTGTTGTAAGCTAGGTCCAAAGTGTGCAAACTATACATCGGTTCAAATCTAGCAGATTGTACAACACTGATATTATTATATTTCAGGTCCAATATTTCCAAAGAATTTAAGTGCATGGAGGCAAACCATAAACTGTTAATTTTATTCTGTGGCAGCAATAGTTCTCTTAACTGATTTCCAGGCGCCAAGTTAATTGAAAATCCATCCGCTAACAAGTTTTCAGAAAGACCCAGACTAGTAAGATTAGTCAAATTAGTAAATTCGTTTCCTGAAAGATATTTTATCATATTGTTATTTAAATTTAAATATTGCAGAGAAGTTACATTTGCCAGGGAAGTGTTTACTGCCTCAAGAAAGTTAAAACTCAAATCCAATTGGTATAAGTTTGCCAGTCCCCTAAATGCTTTGGGATCAATAACTTTAATTTGATTTTCTGCTAAATAGAGCTGTTGTAAGTTTACTAATTCTGCAAAACCATCTTCAGAAAGAATGGATATTTCATTTCTTGATAAACTTATTCTGGTAATCTTTTTGGCTCCATTAAAAGTACCTGAAAAATACAAAATATTAATGGAAATATCCTAGAAATTCCAAATATTTTATATTATAAATCGTCACTGGAGATTACCCCTTTTGCCCCCCTAGGTGCAGGGTTTTCATAAATACCTAAACGTGTTTATTTGTTCAAAGATAATTCGTCTAAATTTTTTTTACCTAAGTAGTATATCTTTTTCTCTAGCGGTTGCGTTAGAAACTTTCCCTCCATTTCTATCCTAGGGGCAAAATTTTCCAAAACATCAAAGTACGTACTTGCTTATTGTAACAGAGTAAACAATAGTACCAATTTTCAGCAGTATGGCTTAAAATTATAGACTGTTATATGTACCACCTCAAAATAGGCTACACCCATTTTTCCAATCGCTAAGAGAATTTTGAAAAAATGACGATGCACGTATATAATTACTTTGTTAAAGGAACTTATTTAAGAAGTTTTAGACCTTCACCCTCCACCAGTATTATTTTCTGATACAAAAACTCCTATAAAAATTTCAACCCCTTAAGGGTTGATTTTCGAAAAATTAGTATAAGTATGACATTTGACAGCTTTTCAGAGAACTTATTTCGGGTATCATCATGCCACATAAGAGCAATAAACTATTGGATTCTGTTGGAGTAATCACATGCAGGCTCTTATGTTTAGTACATTAATAGTTGTATGTTTCCTAAAATTTGTATTCACGATTACAGGTTGATCAATTTAATTTTGAAGGAAAAATATCTTTAAAGCTCTTTCATCGGCATTGAATCCTATTTTGCATGTACCATTTTGCTACGCGCATGTTCAAAATGGGGTATCTTCGTCACTCGTCTGACACGTCCGTCGATGTCGGTCGAAATACTAGAAATTGTTTAATTCCGCGAGCAAATAATATTTAGTTCTCGACCTGTCTCTGCCGCGATTGTTAAGCTCTGCTGAGGTGATATTTTTGCTCTTTGTTCTATGTTGTAAAATACCTGGATATAATACCGCTTTTGTTTTATCAAAACAAACCGGAGAATATGGGTTAAGTTTATTTTATTTTCCAAAGGGCTATTTCTGGGCTGAAACATAACTGAACAGTTCAGGCACATTTTTTTTTTCAAAGAATATTATAGACGTTGCATAATTAACTTTAGTATTTATTAGTATCCGACCGAAACAAGATTTTCAGTTTTGGCCAAAACCGAAACCGAATCTTTGGCCTTAACCGAAACCGAAACCTAAACCGAACCCCAAACTTATTTGTACGGTCTCTAGTATTTATACTATATTATAATATAATTAAATATGTTTCACCAACATGTAATATTTTATTTATTTATTTATTACAATACATGGAACCAATTATTAGGTAGCAGACTTTTTTTTAACGTACTATGTGGGCAACATTTTTTTTCCCTGCAAGCCGTACGGTAAACGGTTTCGAAGATAGAGGCGGCGTCCCTTTTTTAGTTGTAAACCCGGTAATCAATAAAGTGCATTATTCTTAGTAGTTTCCCATGAATTATATCACCGTCTAGCCTTAGATTCTGCATGCAAGCATGCCTTGCGATCACTGGAGCACCACACCAACGGCATCAATGGAGGTCCTGTTAGGATTTATACCACTTCACATACATCTGGAGGAGGATAAATGGGCAACCTATAGACTATATCAAGCAGCAAATAATAGGCCGCAGTCATGTATCATGGAGGACACCAACATGTTGGGGGACATGCTGGCCTGCGGCATGTTGAATATGCCCTCAGACATAATGACAAGGAAATCCAACAACAAACCGCCTTATAAAATCATCCACCCAAGAAGGGATGAATGGGTCAATAACAGCGCTGACCTACTAAAGGCGGAATTTGGAATATTTACAGACGGCTCCAAAACTAATGAAGGTATTGGAGCAGGAATATATTGCAAAAACCCAAAAATAGAACTAACTTACAGTCTGGGAACTATGGCAACCATATTTTAAGCAGAGGTTTATGCAATTAAAATGTGTGCAAGACTGCTGATCGATCGACGGTACGCACATAAATCAATCAAGATATTCTCCGACAGTCAAGCTGCATTAAAAGCTCTTGAATGGAGATGGTGTACCTCAAAAACGGCGTGTAGCTGTCACGAAACACTATCCGAACTAAGTCTGAACAACAAAATAACCTTAATATGGATACCGGGACACATGGGTCTGGAGGGTAATGAGGCTGCCGACAAGCCCGCTAAGAAAGTTGCATCATTAAAATTCACAGGACCCGAGCCGGTAATAAATATATCACATGCTACGGCCAAGAAAACACTACTAGCTGAAGCAAAAAGCAAATGGGAAAGACACTGGTTAAATTTTTCAGGTCTAACACACTCAAAAGCATTTATAAACAGCATAAACCAACAGCTAACTGACAAACTTCTAGTGCTCAACGGGTCATGCCTTAAAACACTAGTGGAATTTTACACCGGCCACTGCAGGCTGCAACACCATATGTATAAAATTGGAATTGCCCCAACTGATGAATGCCGGCTTTGCATGGAAGATGCAGAAACAGCAGAACACGTAATGTGCGCTTGCCCAGCAGCAGGAAGAATCAGATTCGCCCTATTTGGCGAGGTGACTCTGCTGCCGGATGACATAAAAAATGTCTCTCCCAATACCATCATTAACTTTATCAAAAAGTTAGACCTATTGGGAGAAATATAAATAAGGTGTGAGCCACAATAGACCGCATGGTCGCAGTGGAGGGTTAGCTGCAACCCACTCACTTTTAACCTATAACCTATATATATATATATATAGATTCTGCTGACTATACATCTCCGCTAATATTATAAAGTGAAGCCAAGGAAGAAGACACCAGTCAAATAGAAGCCCGTATTAAGTTAACATTTGTAAAATTTCAATCGACTATTATTTGTATTTTCAGGAGTCAATACGTACCGAACGTATCGATTTTTTCGTATCATCGAATTGACCGAAAAGAACCTTTTTTGTGCTGTGAAGTTGGTGAAGGTGTTGAAGCAAAGTGGATTTTTCCGGACATCGAAAAATTCCCATTCTATCGCAGAACTGTGGATTACCATCGCCAATCGATCATCGAAAGATAGGACCAGAATCGCCTATCTTTGCAAAGACCAAGGATTTGGAGAGGACTTCAATCGCCAAACCAGAGCTTGACCTTATAGAAGGACCAGCGTAGGACCGTTCCTGCTAGTTTTGTAAGTGTCATTGATAATATTTATGTCGATGCGCATGAAACCGAAGCTTCGGCAAAATAGTTAAAAAGAAAACTGTATAACGATCTTGCCCTAAAAATTTTTTATCCTCATTAAAGGAACCGCTAGGAACCACAATTCGGAGCATGCGTCCTGACAGTTTAATGAAAGCGCTTCAATTTATTAGCGAGGAAGGTAATGTAAATTATTTTGAACATCAAATAAAGCCTAGTACTGGCAGTAGTGCTATTGTTAAAAATAATAATAATTTTGGGCCCACATAAATAAATTTTAATATTCATGCAAATGCTGTTCAACCAAATCTTATGGCACGACCGAACTATTCGTTTAGTTTTTGGCAGACCGGGCAATAGAAGTTTTAATAATGTTTTTAGACCAAATAATAGCAATTACCAGCAAAAACAATTAATGCCATCACCAACACCTATGTCGGGCGTGGAAACCTCTAAATTTAAACCTTTCGCGGGTACATCGCAATATAACCCACCAAAATTAGTTTTTGAGGAAGGTTATAATGCCGAAATGCAATGAGTAAATAAACACGAAGAAATCGCGTATGACGAGAACCAATACTATGAGTATGACCCATATTACCATGACCAACCCTACTCAAACGATTATTGATGAACCTAACGCACAACCTAATACTTCACAATGTAACGACGACCTAAGACTTTTTATTCCTGCGGATAATTCGAGTAATAACAATTAAAATTTTTAACGAACTACTTAAGACAACCAACTAACTTAGAACCTCAAGTAATATCCCTAAACATGTCCGATCACAGTAAACTATCATACATTGTATTTCCTGAAACCAATTTTAAAATATTGATGGATTCGGGTTCTACTAGATCATTTATTGATCCAAATATTGCAAAAAATTTATGTCCAAACGAAATATTGAATGATCCTTGTATAGTTTTGATTATCTGTTAGAAGTTAGCCCACCAGTATAGTGCTCTAATACCATCCAAAATATTTAATTTAAAAAAAATAAAAATTTAAAATTTTATTTCTTTAAATTTCATAGCGTATTTGATGGTTCACTCGGACTTGGCAATCTTAAAATCTTGCAAGCTAATCTGGACTTTAATAAAGGATTTTTTAGTAACTCTGCATACATGTATAAACTAAAGTTAGACTTTCATAAACTAACACAAACTAATCTCAACTGTATAACAATTATTGCCCCGCGTGTTGAATAAGTTGTGAAATTTAAAACGTCGATAAAAAATGGTGAGTGATGTAATTATGCCGCATCAAAAAATATATTATAACTGTGAGATACCGGAATGCTTATCAGTTGCTAGAAATGGATATGCTTTGACGACTATACCAAATAATTCTTGCGATTCTGTAACAATAGATTTTTACAACCCATTGCCGTAGAGAGGTTTATTAACAAGAAAATACAAGAAATAAACTTAAATAATTTTGACCCCAAAGGGACAAAATTAAATTTTTCCAAATTTTGGACTGACCATCCTAACTGTTAAGTATAGGTGTTATTGAACCAACCTTTCAGGTAGAACTGTCTTTATTCAGATCAACATTAAGAACCTAGTACCTATAAAGTAATACGCATACGTACATACGTATGTCGTTGATATAGAACATCTCCCTTTATCAATTCAATAAAATAATAGACCACATAATACATCATTACCTACCTATTATTTCATTCGAATTTTTTTTTTTTTTTTTTTTAATTTTTATTTTTACCCCAACGATAACCCTTCACCAAATTACCTATACCTATACTTAAAATTAATTCGTAGCTAATTATATTGTAATCGCACTGGTTTTTTAATAACTCTACCTTTGCTCGACATACCAGGAACATTTGATAAATTTTGATCCGTGGTACCATTAAAATTAGCATTAGTACTTTCATTATTGTCACTAAAATAATCCTCCGAGTCACTATCACTGGAGATGGAAACAATATCTGGATCAACCTTATTTTCTGAAGAATTATTATTTGAATGTAAAATTGCATTATTATTTAAATTTTCCGGAATAGGTTCAATGTATTTACGGTTTCTAGTAAGTATATCACCATTTCTTGTTTCCACTCTATATGTTCTGGGTCTTATCTTATCAACAATTTTGCCAAATGACCAGGTTGAATTTTTTTCTTTTTGATACCTAACTTGCTGCTCGTTTTCTATAGAACTTAATGATTTTTTACCGCTATCGAAATACTGTTTTTGCTGATTTTGTTTAAATTTTACATTTTTAAAATATTTATTGTGATCAACAAAATGAGGCTTAAGTTTTTCGTTTGTAATAGGTAACAAATCACGTAATTTTCGAGACATAAGTAATTCTGACGGAGACAACCCGATGTGGTCTACAGGTGTGTTGCGATAATTAAGTAAAAGTAAATTAATATCTGTTTTGTCAAGAAAAGCTTTGTTCAATAATTTTTTTATTGTTTGTTTTGTACGTTCAACTTGACCATTTGATTGTGGATTACGAGGACTAGTAATAATATGTTTAAAATCCCACTCAGTCGAAAATTTTTTAAAACACATAGAACTAAATTGAGGACCTCCGTCACTTACTATTACCTTAGGTATACCCAACTTCGCAAAAATCTCCTTAAGGCTACAAATAACAGTTTGTGAGTGAGCATTAATTTCTAATGTTATCAGTTCTATCCATTTTGAATAATAATCAATCACCAATAAAAACATTTTTCTACCCATATATAATATATCGCAGCCAATCTTGGACCAAGGCTTGTCAGGAATTTCATGATTAAGTAAAGGTTCTCTGCGATTATTATTTTGAAAAGTTAGGCAAACCTTGCAATTGGATACGACATCCTCTACATGAGTAGACATACCAGGCCAATAAAAAGATTCCGCAGCTCTATTTTTACATTTAACTATGCCTAAATGGGAATAATGAATTTTGTTAATTATTTCACGCCTTTTGTCCAGAGGCACTATAAGTTTATCACCTTTATATAACAAACCATTAAATTGCACAATTTCGTGTCGAAATGTAAAGTAATGTCGTAATTCACTAGGCACTTTTTTTACACTTTTAGGCCAACCTTTTTTAACGAAATCTAATAGTCGCTGTAGTGTTGCGTCACTTAAAGTAGCCGCTTGATATTCTTTTAACTTTGCGTCCGTAAAACCAATAGACAAATCAATCACACATATTTGTGACTCCATATCAAAATTAAAGTCGTTATTAACAGAGCTTTCGTCTGCTGCGCGCGACAAAGTGTCAGCAATAAATAAATCTTTACCCGGTTTATAGATCAAATTAAAATTAAATTTTTGGAGTGCTAATAACATTTTCTGTAATCTAGGTGGACAAGATGCTAAAGGTTTTTTTAAAATAAATATCAATGGTTTATGATCAGTTTCAACAGTAAATCTTGATCCATAAACATACTGCGAAAACTTCTCACAACCAAACAAGACAGCTGCCAATTCTTTTTCAATCTGAGCCCAATTCACTTGACTGGTAGAAAGAGCTCTTGACGCGTATGCACACGGTAAACTGTTTTGCAACAAAACAGCACCTAGACCGTCTTTGGACGAATCCACAGATATCACAGTAGGTTTTTTTACATCAAAATATTGCAAAATGGGTTCTGATGTAAGCATTTCTTTTAATTCGTTAAAAGAATGTGTATGATTTTCATCCCAAATAAATGGTACATCTTTCTTTAATAAGTTTCTTATAGGTGAATTTAAATTTGCGAGATTTGGAATAAAACGGCCAATATAGTTCACCATACCTAAAAATCTTTGAACATCCGATTTATCTTTTGGAATTGACATATTTTTTATAGCGCTAATTTTTTTTTCATCCGGCAACATCCCCTTTTCTGTTATTTTATGACCCATAAAATTTATTTCAGTTAAACCAAACTTACATTTATTTTTATTAAAACTTATATTATTATCGCATGCGATCTTTAGAACTTTTAAAAGTCTGTTATCGTGTTCCTCTTTAGTTTTACCATAAATTATTATGTCATCTATATAGAGTTCTACCCCTTCTAAATCGAATATTTTTTTAAAACGTTTATGGAAAACTTCTGGAGCCGAACATAACCCGTATGGAAGTCTAAGGAAACAATATCTACCAAAAGGAGATGAAAACGTACACAATTTGGAACTCTCGTCATCTAAAGCAATCTGCCAAAAACCACTATTGGCATCTAAACTACTAAAATATTTTGCGCCACCCAATTTTGCAGTAATTTCCTCCAAAGTAGGTAAAACAAAATGCTCCCTTCTAACAGCCAAATTAAGATGGGTGGGATCTAAACACAAACGTAAACTATTATCTGGTTTCTTGACAATAACCAGTGAATTAACCCAATTCGTAGGCTCATCTACTTTTTTTATTATTTTACTTTTTTCTAACTCTCGCAGAGTATGTTTTAATTTAGAAAGTAATGGAAAAGGTACTTTTCTAGGTGGGTTTATAACAGGTTTATAATTATCTATTAATTCAATGTGATACTTTTGTGATAAACATCCTAGTCCATTAAAAATACTTTTATATGGTTCCAAAAAAACATTATAACTGCCAAAATCCAAATTGTCTGTTGCTTTGTCTATTGTTTCTATTTTTCTTATTAAATTTAATTTTTTACATGCATGAAGTCCAAGTAGAGATTTGGAATTAGAATTTATAACAAAAAAATCAAGCAACGAGTTCCTGTCTTTATAAGCGCAATTTAAATATATTTTTCCGATCACTGGTAGTTCATTTTTTGTATAGGAAGTTAATTTCACATCTGTTTTAATCAAATGTCTCGAACTAATCTTAAGTTTTTTCAAATCATTAACTGATAGACAGTTAGCCATAGCTCCTGTATCAAGCTTAAAGTTTATTTTATAGCAAAAATTTATAGTTAAATCTACATTCCAATAAGAAATGTCATTGTTATTATTACTTATTTCATCAACCACTAAATAATTTGAGTCATTTTCACCAAAAGATTCCTCTGAACTGGAATAATTCACCTCATGAATTTTATTGTTTCTACACATTTTTGCAAAATGATTTGTAATTCCACACTGGGAACACGTTTTTCCAAAAGCTGGACAGTTGTTTTTTTGGTGGTAACGCCCACAACGAGTACATGGAATATTCTTACCCCTGTGCTGCTCTATATTTTCTTGTGGCCTGGATTTATTAGAGTATGATGGATTTTTGGAAAATTTTTCCTGTCCATAACTTCTGGCTGCCCTATAGCTCGTCCCGGGAACATCCTCACTACATTTTTGGGGCATATTTTTAAATCCTTTATGAACCCAATCCACCGGCACTGAGTTTTCTTGGAATATGCGATTTATTTGCAGCGATTGCACTCGTGAGTTTTCCACGGTCACGCACAACTTTACGGCGTTATCCAACGACATGCTGTCATCAGCTTGCAAGAGTTTTTCACGCAAGGATAGATCTAAAAGGCCGCACGTAAGTAAATTCTTAATTAAGTCGTCCTTTAAGGTACCGAAGTCACAGCTTAAGGCTTTGTTTTTTAAATCAGTTACGAACTGCTCAATAGTTTCACCCGTTAACTGTTTACGTGTAAAAAACTTAAAACGTTCGTATGCCAAGTTCTTCTTTGGCAAAAAATGCTCCTCAAACTTTTTTAACACATTCTTTAATTTGTTATCTTCGTCTTGTTCAAACGAAAAAGTGTTGTAAATAAGAAACCCTTCATCACCGATGTAATGCAGCAGTTGTGCTATTTGTACCGTTTCGTCCTTTTTCTTTAATTCAGAAGCGACTAAATAATTCTCAAAACGTTTCCGCCAGACCTTCCAATTTTCCGCCAAATTCCCAGTCATAATCATAGGACTAATACCCCTATAATCTCCCATTTTATTTTTATTTGACCGCAAACCACAATAATTTTACCACGCACTTAAATTATTGTATTAAATTCGGAATTCGGTTCGATTTTTTATCTGCGACGTTTTTTTCCGTACTGCGCCATGTTAAGTATAGGTGTTATTGAAACAACCTTTCAGGTAGAACTGTCTTTATTCAGATCAACATTAAGAACCTAGTACCTATAAAGTAATACGCATACGTACATACGTATGTCGTTGATATAGAACAGAAAGAAAAATACAAAATTTTAAGTTTAATTAAAGAATATTCAGACATTCTTTTATAATGAACACGAACCCTTGACATTTACTAGCAAAATTAAGTACAGAATAAAAACCACCGACGAAATACCAGTTTATTCAAAATCTTATAGTTGCCCTTATGGGCATAAACAAAAAGTAGATAAACAAATAAACAAAATGCTAGACCAAAAAATTAACCAACCAAGTAGCTTACCGTAGAGCTCTCCAATTTGAGTGGTTCCGAAGAAAGCCGACGATTTAGACGTAAATAAATGGAAGGTTGTAATCGATTTTAGGGGTTTAACTTCTAAAAACCTACATGACCGGTATCCCCTTCCAAATATAACAGACCTGTTAGATAAATTGGGAAAGTGTTAGTACTTTACAACACTAGACCTGGCAAGTGAGTTAGTTCCATCAGATCCAAATGCACGAGGCTAATATTGAGAAAACCCCATTTGGCACTGAAAATGGCCATTTTCAATTCCTGAGAATGCCTTTCGGTTTGAAGAGGGCTCCAGTTTCTTTCCAGAGAACTATGGATAATATTATGTATATTCAACATCATTACAAGAACACTTTATAAGACTAACGTCTACGCGAGTCCAACTTTAAAATCCAGCTGCATAAGTCGGAATTCTTAAGGAAGTCGCATACTTAGGCTATGTAGTGACGGCCGACAGGGCGAAGCCAAATCCCGACAAAATTAAAGCAATTAAAGATTTTCCAATTCCGAAAACAACAAAACAAATTAAATAGTTTTTAGGATTATAAGGATACCTACTACATGCGATTTATCAAGGACTTTGCAAAACTGGCTAACCCCTTACAAAATGTCTAAAAAAGGGTGCAACTATAGAACACAACCAAGAATTCGTGTCAAGTTTTGAAACCTGCAAAAATGTACTAATAAATGAGCCAATACTCTAGTATCCTGCATTTTTCAAACCATTTAACTTAACATCGGATGCAAGCAATGTAATTTTGGGAGCAGTGCTTTTACAGGGACTAATTGGCCAAGATCTGCCAGTGGCGTACGCCTCCAGAACGCTAATCGACTCTGAAATAAATTATTCGACCATAGGACGAGAGCTCTTGGCAATAGTCTGGGCTACTAAGTACTTCCGCCCATATATATACGGAAAAAAAATAAACCTTGTTACCGACGATAAACCACTACAATGGTTATTTCACTAAAGGACCCTAGCTCAAAATTATTAAGATGGCGTATCAAACTTGACGAATATGATTATACTAAAATATATAAAAAAGGGAAGCTTAACACGCAGATGCTTTATCTTGTATTGAATTACATACGAAAGACACAGAAGACAATTTTAGTTTTAAAACTTATAAGTATAGAAAATGTTAATAGGGAAATACAAGGAGAAACCTCTACAGATAACGACAGCATTTGCCAAAAAAGTAAGTACGAACTCCACCCTATAAATTAAGATGCAGATGAATATAACACAAACTGCCTCCTATACTTACCCTTTAAAATCTTACATATTGATACTTATACACTCGAATATACAAAACTTTTAAAAATTATCGACAGCGTTTCGAAATACGCACAAATTTACGCACTCAATCTCTTGCTGCAACAGAAATTGTTGACAAACTACTATTGTACTTTTCTCACCATAAAAACAAATTATTTTAGACAACGGGACAATTCAAAAATATTGTTGTAACAGAACTTAAATTTGCATAAAATTAAACTGCATTTTTGTTCGCCAAATTATACCCAGTCTAATGGAGTAGTTGAACGACTACATTTCACCCTAGCTGAACATATACGTCTCTTAAATAGCCAACACTATACGAAAATAACGATTACCCAAAAAATTATTTATGTGATCCTAGCATATAACCATTCCATTCATTCAGCAACTAGTTTAAAACCGATTGATGTCATAAACGGTCATATTTCTGCTAATGATTCGTTTGATATAAAATTGGACCAAATGGTTTTAAATAACTATGTTAACGCACATAAAGAAAAATCTAAATTATTGTATTCAAATATTAACCAAAATAAACAAAAAATGATTTCTAAAATTAACGAAAATCGTGACAAACCGGAAATATTGCAACCTAACCAAAAAGTATACGTAAAAAAGCATATTAGGACAAAAATCTTCTGACAAATTTACAAAGCTGATGGACATCGAAAGCGTAAATAAAACTCGAAAAACCCAATCTCATGCTAAAATCCACATGGACAACTTAAAACACTCACTAAGAAACACATACAGCTCCGACTAGAATAAAATTTTTATTTCGGGCTGTTTGCATTTAAAAACATATGATATTTTGGCGGCTTTGTACTACGCCGCGAACGTAAATTATAAAAAGGAAACGCAGCTTTGCGCTGGCGCACCGATTGTCGCTTGATTAGCTCATAGCTACAATTTTGTCGGCGAATCTCTTGTATATTCTCAGGGTCATTCGTAGCATTTTTCATTTGTTTAGTGCGTATTAAATTTAATTCCATGTTTTAGCAATAAATAACGCCATAATTTTTAAATTATCGCACGTTGAGTTCGAAAACTTCCTATCGGTTTTATTATGCCGCATTTTAGTTTTGCTGAGCAGTTTAATTTTTAATAATGAAATTATAAGGTAGTAATCCGTGAACTTTTATTGTAAAATTCCCAACATATGAAACTTGGATAGTTCCTTCCAGATTTAGTAACTTTAACTGATCCTCTGAGGCAACTAATAAAAAAAAAGAATTAAAAGGAAATAAAAACACAAAGTCTTTCACCACAAAATGTAATAGAATAAAATTCTTAGTTCAAAGGTCTCTACATGTTTCGAACGTAGAAACGTTCACCCTCAGGAGACAGACATTCTACGTTCGAAACATGGAGAGACCCTTGAACTAAGACTTTTATTCTATTAAATTTTGTGGAGGAAGACTTTGTGTTTTTCTTTCCTTTTAACCCATATAAACCTACCGTCCTTATAAAAGGACGGAGAAAACATAGTCGTCTCAGCTAAGTATCTAACATAAAATCAAGATTGCGCCACCGAGATTCGACGTTTGTTAATATTAACTACCTGTCAGTGCACTGCTTTGCACGCCATTACGGTTTTAGGTGTTTTATTTTAGGTGATATTATTTCTGTGTTTTACATCCCTTTGCAATGAATAATTTGAGGTAAGTTTTTTGTTAAAAAATAATTTATTTAACAACTTTTTACAAAAATTTTTGTTTACCTATAATCTTTAAATGTATCCAGTAAACATTAACTGAGATTACTTTGTATAGTTTGGTTAAACTATGAGAAAATGTCACTGTGTCCTTTTAAAAGGACGGTAGGGGTATATACTACTATTTGCTAATTATATTTTTTTTCTTGTTTAGATATTGGAAAAGACCGCTGACGCTATGTGAATTACTAGAATAAATAGAAAATGATGATACCGTTGATGTTCCAGAACAAATAGCGATATTTCCGCCGGAAAATGCAAATAATAGCAGTGGTGACACGGATGAAGATTCCAGGGATGAAGTTTTGGTGGATATGAATAATCTGCCTGGATCCCAACTAATAGCGGAAGTATTTGCTCAAGGACCACTGGAACAAACCTTAGAAGATAATTGGGACATTGATGACGAGAAACCACTTTCTACATTTGTCGAGCGAAGGCCGAAACTTATAAAATTGTTTGATTACAAACAAGAAGATCTAGAAAATCCAGACTTTTCTATATGGCAGCCTGTAACGTCAGTTTCAAATAAAATTTCTCCAGTTACTGCGTTTCAACTATTTTTTTACAAAGAGGTTATCAATCTTATATTGAACTTCACGAATATTTATACTCATCAGAAAAATCGTCTTGGAGATATTACCGAGGATGAGTTGCTTTGTTTTATAGGGATATTGCTTGTGAGCGGTTATTCGACGCTGCCTCGAATACATATTATGCATTGTCAAAATATGGAAGATACAAATAATACACTCATATGCAAGGCAATCTCCCGTGGCAGATTTCAATTTATTATGACAAACATACATGCTGTGACAATACATAGCTTGATCAGTTAGATTCAATTCAAAAATAAGACCCCCCAGCAAACATGCCATGCAGGCAAAACGCTTTTAAAGCATTGGCATTGCCCTCCTTGTTCATTGGCACAGTATTGGCAGCCATTACCGCAAATGTATCTTTTTGACCCGCTGGCCGTCAGTAGGCCGCCAGGCACTTTGCCTTGCTGGGCAAATCAAGGCAAATTATTATTTAGCCTTTACATGTTAAATGATAAAAATAAAGCACCAGCGTTTCTGTACATAATATGTATTCAAAAATATTTACATATGCAATACCTGTTAAATTACATCTTTTATGTGTAGGTAAAATAGTGATATTCAATGTATAAAGGAATAAAATGGCGGCTTATAATTTCTTCCCGATCAATTTATTACCAAGGCAAAGTCGTGTCCAATTAACTTGGTCATAACCCTCCTAGTTGTGTCTGTGGAGTCTTCGCCCCCCTGAAGTTTCAGATCATTTATCTGAAAAAAAATCATAGAATTATTATTTTAAGCTTCACGGCCATACAATTTTTTTGTGGATTTACTGGTAGTTTTAAACATGTTTGGTGTATTATTATAAAGGTACCTATATCATATTATAACTGTTTCCAATAAGTATAAAAAAATACTTACTTTGGCGATTTATTATTCCACTCTTACGTATCCGTCATTCTTCTGCAGAAAAAAAGGCAGTAAACAACTAAAGCACAAAACGGGCTGAATCCCCCGTCGAGATATGGCGTCTGCGTTTTAACATGGTTTTAACCATAGGAAAGCTTCAACTGCCTGGTTGGTAAAAGACTTTATGATAATATTAATATTGTATCTGGTTTAAATTCAAAGTTCGCTTTTTATTTATTGTATAGGTATACTTAGGTTGCAGGAAATCGGAGAGAAAAACTTATAATAATACCTATAATGATTAGAAAATTTACCGTGAAATCGGTCGAAACTGAAAACAAGAATACTACAAACAAACTAAAGATATTTCTAACCCCATTCCCATAATCCCGCTTCGCGACCAATCATCTACCAATGCAGATTAACGTGAGACCAATGATATCATTATGTCACACAGTTAAAGCGCGGGATTTATAAATTAAGAAAAAGATCAACATTTTTAGGCCATATTTAGGCTAACAAAATGCATTTAATCATTCTTTGACGCGTTATCGGAAGTGGACATTTACTGGTTGCCTGCTATTAGAAATTCATAGGCGGAAATGCACAATATAAATACATTTAAGACGTTAGAAATAATTTATCATTTAATTTTTAATCGTAGAATAGTTAAACGCATTCACACATGCATTATCAAAGAAAATGTAATGGGACATTACCGGGCTGCCTGATGTTAAATAATATTGGCATTTCTGTAAAAAAAATGTAATTTAAATTCATTGGCAAGTTAAAAAAGTTAGGATTACCTTTTTTGGAATGATGGACCAATGCATATTTTTTATTGAGGAATTATGCATGTTTGCCATTGTTGCAAATTTAAGAATAATGTATTGGCAACATTTTGCCATCATGAAGCCAGCATTGCCAATACCAAATCTTTACCTTGCCTAATAACACTGTTTGCTGGGCCCTATTTAATATTTTGAACCGTAATTTTTTTGAGCATGCACCACCAGAAGAGAATCACATCATTGATGAGTCTATGATTCCCTATTATGGGCATTATTTTTCAATAAAAAATGTATCGGACTATCGCTTGTTTTTTTTTTAGAATTTTTAGAAAGAAGTTTAAAATAGTAGTATATAATCCTACCGTCCTTTTAAAAGGACGGTATATTTGACCCAATTGGAATGCTTCAAGATTTTTTAAAATATTTTTTCCATCTTTAAAACGGTTCATTTAAATAAATTTAAAAAAAAAATAGTTTTAGGGTTATATGGGTTAATACTTTCAACTCCACTTTAGGTATGGACTATTTCTTCAAATAAAAAAAAAAGAAATTTTAATAGACACGAATTCACCAAGAACATGGTGACAAGCTGAAAGAATCGCTAGCGATCTACATTTTCGCACTTTGACCCACACACCCAAACTCGTATTGTGGCTAATGCCAGTCCACTAACACTAGGAGCTGTGTTAATGCAATTTGACAATACAGAACTTCCTCAAGTAATATCCTTTGCAAGCAAAAATCCTTCAACCGAGCCTTCAGGAGTAGTACGTTGACACAGTGGACTTCTTATAGAATGGACTAAGCCATTCATTCATGAATATAGTATTTGTAGAATTATACCGTTGATCTTTTGACTGCAATAAACCCTCATTATCCCTTTGACCATAAATAATGAAATCCCAAATTTTAAAACCTTTTCGAGCAGAGCCGGACCAGGTATAAATTCAATTTATACCTATGCCTGATTCATATATAAATACAAACTGATTTCTAATAATTTTAGTCTTTAGTGGTTTTCCGGCGAGTAATTTTTAGTTAGGCTTATTAGTAGTAGAATGTGGCGTCCTTGGAATTGTGCTGATAGGGGGCATCTTCAAGTGTAATTTTTACCGATACACAACTTTTTGAAGATTGGTTTAAACATAAACTCCTTAAAAATATAAGTACCTGAAAATAGCGTCATTGTAATAAACAATGCTAGTTATCATAGTCGTCAAGCAAAAATCATTCCCAATTCTAATAATACAAAAGCAGAAATTCAAAATTTTATGATTGAAAATTATTTATATTTTGAAGAAACTTACAAAAAACGAGAACTGCTAGAAGTATTAAAAGCTTTTAAAATAAATAAGGAATACGAGTGTGACAAACTTGCAGCAGGAAATGGACATACAGTGTTGCGTCTTCCCCCATACTATTGTATATTCTATCCTATTGAGCTAATATGGCACCAATTAAAATCCAATATTAGGAGAAATAATATTTCTCCTACATTAAATGCATCTGTAGTAGAATTAATTAAAAACGAAGTAAGAAAAATTTCAGCAGATAGCTGGAAAAACTGTGTACAGCATGTACTTAAGGTGGAAAATTCTTACAATTGTACGATTTACGATTACAAATGTGCAACCCTTAATTATAAGTTTAGGCTTAGATGTGATAGTGATACAAAGTTAAATTTTAAATAAATTATTAATAGTTTTTAGAATTTAAATAATTTTTATTGTACTTAATATCCTAATTTAGGATAATTCCTACTAGTTATCCTTTTAAATTATATTATTTTCAATTATCATTAATTGTTATCATTATTTTACATTTATTATAGGTACCTACCTAAAACCAAAAATACCTATATATTTATTTTAAATTATAAAAATAAATCATGTGGTGTAGGTACATTTTCAAGCCGATCCTCAACGGTATAATTCTGCAAATACTATACCCTTTTTGTTTGCATCAAACATTCGTACGTGTGAAACAAAGACAAAAGGAGAGAGCGCGTTAAATTTCCTACTTTGTGCGGAATTGTAATTGCTTAAGGATTCGGAGCGATTACTCAACACCAGCGGCGTAGGGTGAATAAGACATAATAGAAAAAGTTTTCATTAAAGTATTAATACATTTTTACTTAAGTAAAGATTAAAAGAAGCTTTTAAAAAAGCCTAGACTTGGAATGTGTTATTATTAATGAATGAAATTAATGAAATTTTAAGCGAGAGACGATAATAAATATTTTGTTTTTATATTTAACCATGTATAACCACGTAGAGAATATTTTTGTACATATTCTGGTAATGCAGTAACTGATCAAATTACTTTAAATTGTTGAAAAAGAAATATTGTGTCATATTACACTTTTATTATGCTATTTTACACTTGAATGTTTTAAATTCCATAGAAAACGAGTGATATACCTGCTTTTAGGTTTAAGTTCCAGATTTGCTAGAAAGGTATTTTTATTGGTAGTTATCAGTTCCATTAGCAGCACAGTCTTGTTGAATAATGAACTACTTTTAATACAGCAATTTTGTTAAGAAATAAATTGTATCTTCTCGATGCGACGCATTTTGTTACCAGTAAAGTGATTTCTCTACAATTAAGAAAGCAAAACACCATCCTCAAAAACGAATTGTATCCGTTAGAACCTATAATCCACAAGACGTTGGTGGGAGTTTGTAGCGATCGGCAATCGCCGCGCACCGTAGTATTAGTTTTTAACGTATTTGTTGCGCAGATCACATCGTTGTTCGGAGTCTTTTAGCTGTCCTCTCTGAATTTGAATTTTATTGATGATACCAATACCTGTTTCAATTAATTTATTTTTACTTTGTATTCTTATTTTGCACAACCCATCATTAGTATTGGACTTTATAATCTAAGGACAAATTTTACCATCTCAATAAACTCTGTTGCTTAATAGATAATCATGCAATGTTAAACGACAAGAACAATATCACACTAGAAGCTATTTACATTTTTGAGCACCACGGTACTGAGTATTAGTGGTAAGTATATGCTTTTTTAACCATAGCAAGCAAATATTAATATAATTAATGTCAAGTTCATTACAACTGCCAGTCGGAACTAATACAGTACCTTTAACCAGATTACACCCCCAATAGAACTTGATAATTACTGTGAGTATTCAGAGCAATAATGGGTATAAAAACCATTCTATGGTAGTAAGAACTCCAGTTCTCTATTGGCTAAACTACCGTGATATTATCACTACAGAACGGTCTAGCAATTTTTGTTGTCTTACAGTGGAAAAGTGCGTTGCTGTCACATAATATATTATTGAACAGTTGTATGTGAATTCTTTTAAGGAATAGAAGGTTTTCTTTTTATCAGTTCAGGTCATTAAAAAAAAATAAAAACTAACCCAAAACATTGAATATCAAACTATAAGAAGGCCATATAAGCAGATTTCCTAAATCTTCTTCGTTAAATTCATGGATGGCACAATGAGTTCACCAACAATAAAGCGTGTTGATGCAGCCACTAACGACAAGCCTTTTCACTGCTAAATTAAAACATTGTTACCGCCTGTCTGTTTGAGTTGCTGCATGATCGGTCAAAATATAACTAAACTGAAAAACTGCCGTTCTTTTTATATTCCACATTGGCCATTTTGTTTGCCGAAACATTTTCATCATGCCACGTAAACCAATGACTCATATACTTCTTTATCCCATTTCATATGTTTATTTATATTTTATCTGGGTTTCCAATGTTAAATATAAGTAAAATATTAGTCCCTAACTTAAGAGTACTAAGAGTAAGAATCTTAAAACTACCAATGTAAACAAACCCAATATAACACGTTATAAGTAAATATAGTGTTTGACGCATTTTTAAATTTCGTTATTTCCCGTTCTATTATTATAACTACATTAAACGTATCGCCGCTAATTGATTTATCTTAATCTTACATAAAAATTCGGTGAAAATAAAGGCTGTATTACATTATAGCGCATCGGCTTAACAATAACCCACTCCACAAACTTTCACTCGTATCCTCAATATCCCAAAAACCGCTGATAAATTGGTTTCAAATATAAACATATTAACAAAAATAATCACATCAGGTGTAACTTGAAACTTATATGGGGTTGAAGGCGCCAAACCTTACTTAACAATAATATCTTAGAAAACAATAAAAACAAAGTGTATTTTACTTAATACTTTCCCATTTACTATATTTTTAACGTTAAATATTATATTACCTATCTGTCCTTAATTATTTCTTATTATCTAAACTAACCCAGAAACGATTTTTGACGAAAAAATCTTGCTGTTGCTTGTTATCTACTTTTATTTGTTTAACATTTAACACCTAATGCAACGGTAAAATCATTATGAAAATAGGTCCAATTTCCCCGGAGTAATCAGCGTACATATTATTATCAAAAACATACATTCGGCTGGAATTGGGAACCTCCTATTTTATTGTCTATTAAAAATGCTTAAATCCCTAAAAATTCCAATAAAATACGATATGCGGCAACAGCACGACAACACATCAGTGAATTGGGACATCTGTTACCGAGGCGCTGCATTTATAACTATAGATTTACGATCAACTCCACAATGGCGGCCAAACCATCTCCAATACAGTTTAACACAGGGTTGTCAAGATTTCTCGAAGATCCGCTATTCTTATAGTTTTTGATATTCAATGCCCAAAATAATAATGATTTAAGAAAAAATTCATAATTATTTTAGGGCAAACGTCATTTCTGACATAAAAATTTAAATATGACAAAAACGCTTAGGTTTAGAACATAATATCTACCTAAAATATTCTGTAGATTTAAAAAATGTATTAATATATGGGTGTAAGTACCATTTAAAATATGCAAGTTAACACCTATTTCCGGTATAATCGAAAATGCCACTATACAGGGTGTCCCAGATAAGAATGCATTACTGAATTACATATTTTTTATTTTTAAAAAATGCATGATAATATTCAAACACAACGTACCATTTAAATTCGGCATCATATGGGTGGCTATGAAATTGATTGACGACATTGACGTTCGCAATTGTTTAAATAGTTTCTTTAGATCTGTCACTTAGTTACAGAGAGTTTTAAACTTGGTAATAATTATTGTTTTAAAAAAAAATAACTCCAGAAATGTTAAATAACGTTATGGAAGAAATTGTTTACCGGTGTTATTTATGTTTGGAAAATGAGGGTGGAATTTTTGAAAATAAAAAATAATTTATTATAAAAATAATTGTATTTAATAATTAAAATTAATTATTACTTCTTGCATTTTTCAGATAAGTTTTATTAGCTATTATGTTTTGTTATAAGTTTATTCTAAAAAAATGTTTTAAAATCCAACTAGTGTTTAAATACAACAATAAAAACAAAAATATTTTCGATAATGTGCCTATTTTCATTGATGATGTGTTTTTCTATATCGAAACGTCTAATAAATAATAAGTGTGATTCACCGTTAGATTTAGAATAAAACGTAGAATTTATTAAGCATAAAATAAAATTTTCCTACTATATAAAATAACAAAGTTGATGATGGTTGTGACTAAACGAAACGTCCGATCAAAAATGTAATTAAACCTTCTTGTAGGGGAGAAAAAGTGGCAATCAGAATGTCAAATTTATTTTGACATGTCTCCTCAAATAAAATCATAAATCAATTAAAACGAAATCGCGAAAATTCGGTTTTATCCAAATATCTTCGGAAGCATTCGGAATTTTTTTAATTTAAAAACATGACGTTACAGGATTCAGTAATGCGCAACATTTCTTTAATTTAACCATCTCTGTATCTCCTATGGTTTACGAGATCCCTGTAGAGTGCATTCTTATCTGGGACACCCTGTATTAAAAGATTTTAGCCGGGTTGCTTCCATCAACATTAGCTTAATGTCAAATTTTCAGAATTTTCCTATCTATAGTTTTCCATTTATTGATCGAAGCGGTTTCCGGCGGAAAACCCTGTATCGAGCTCGCAGCTGACAGCACCGATTGTCAGTTTTTTTTTGAAAAGTGCTAAAACTCCAAATGACGCAATTTCTCCTGAAGGAATTTTCAATATATTAAAAGACATTCCTTGTGATATTGAATATTTCAACAACGCAACCTCTGTATTTTATTTTAAAATCCTTAGTTGGTTGGGTATATTAAATTAAATCGTGTGAGTTTAATTTACTACTTGGAATAAATTCAGTAAATCCAGTACCGTTTTTTTTTGGAAAAATGCTTGAGCACGAGTAGCGATGGGCGGATCGGATCTGAGCCGGATCGGTGAGTCGGATCGGTGAGTCGGATCTTAAGAAAGATTCATACTGATCCGACTCTCAAAATAAAATAGACGGATCACGGATCTGACGGATCTATTTGATTTGATTGTCGACCGCTAGGTTCACGTTCGGCGTAGGGATAGAATTCACTGCTACGGCACCACGAGCTGCGATGGAGAGTGGCTCGTGGCTCTCGGATCCGTTAAAAGATTTTTTAAAGTCGTTTCAATGCCTGACATGCGGGTCGCAGCGTTGGAAAAGAAAACGAAGCGTGGCGATTTATTACTGTTGTGTTTATTGTATTGTGGGTTGCGTCACTTATTTCTTGATGATTTCATAGAGTCTGGAATATAAGTTTTTTCTATGAAACCACCATATTAAAGAATCTTCGTATCTTTTAATAAGCGGTTCATTTAAATGTTTGTCCATTTCTGTGATCACTGGGGGGTTCTTATTTTTTGAATATTGTTAAATGGCGCTACCGCGTAAGATCGTTTAAAATAATGATCAATGACACGGATCGTGACTCAGAATAACCGAGCCGAGAACCGATAAGATTTTCTTTTTGGGACAAGACCCGGGATCCGGCTCATTGAGTCGGATCTTTGTGCTGATTCGGATTTGGTGACCCGAATCCCAAAATAGATCCATCTTGCCCACCACTAAGCACGAGTATTAACATTTTAAGTTGTGGTAAATTAGAGTTAGGACGATATCGACAATTTTTTTAAATAGCAACCCTAGACCCTAGTTCTTTATGGACTATTTTTAAAGTTATTGTTATTAAGTTATTTATACAGGGTGTCCGCTAATTAATGGTACATAGAAAAACCACAGACTCCCTACGTAAAAATATTAGGATTTAATCTTACTTACCTATATCTGAAAGTTGATATTAACTGAGATACAGGGTGTTAAAGTTAAAACTTCATTTTTGTTTTACTCTGATAACTTTGAGAAAAACCAACATTTTTTCACAAAACTTTGCAGTTGGGTTTTTTTTCGGATGAGAAATTGATTTTTTTTGTGAAATTTTAATGTGCAAAGTAGAGGGCGCTGTCTGCGGTTTTTTCGCATATTTATTAGGTCATAACTTTTTTCTGCATCGGTGTATTTAAGTTTTTAATAAAAATAATAATTTTTCGATATTTATTACATAAAAAAGATATACTAAGTTTAGGTCGCCCAGAGTTGCCGTTTCGGAGATATTTGCATTTAAATTATTCAGTGCACCCTGCCCAATTATTATAATTATTTGCAAACATTTTTTTTTTCAAAGTAAGCTATGAGAAAACAAATGACATTATGCAGTTGCTATGAAACCTAAATGTTGTTATTTGTTTGTTGATTATTGTAAGATAGCTTGGTCAGAAAATGTTTAATTTTTGAGTTTTATATCGTTTATTAAGTTAAGTAACAATGCCGAGACACAATTTGTTTTCAAACGCAGAAATGCGGGATATGTTGTATGTATACGCGCAGGAAAATTTTAATGGACGAGGACCTCAGAGACGTTATTCGGAACTCTATCCAAATCGAAGGCAACCTGATTTTAAGATCTTTAAAAATATTTACAACCGATTAGGAGAAACAGGTACCTTTCATCCTAAACGGGATTCAGGGCGCCCGAAGACTTTAACTCCGGAACAAGAAGAAGAAATTCTGGTCCGCGTAGCCGAAAATTCCGAAATAAGCACAAGACACGTTGCTACGGCAACTGGAGTAGGCAAGTCATCTGTTCGCAAACTTTTTTACGAAGAGGATCTTTATCCGTATCACTTTACTCCTGTGCAAAATTTATTAGAAGGAGATTTTGCAACCAGGCTAGAATTTGCCCGTTTCTGTCGTGCCGAAATAAATGCCGGCCCAATGTTTTTAAATAAAATACTATTTACTGATGAGGCAACGTTTACAAGTAGAGGCATCTTTAATTTTAGGAACAAACATGCATGGGAATTAGAAAATCCACATCTTTTTTATGTAATAAATATCGAAAAATTATTATTTTCATTAAAAACTTAAATACACCGAGGCAGAAAAAAGTTATGACCTAATAAATATGCGAAAAAACCGCCCTCTACTTTGCACATTAAAATTTTACAAAAAAATCAATTTCTCATCTTAAAAAAAACCCAACTGCAAAATTTTGTGAAAAAATGTTGGTTTTTCTCAAAGTTATCAGAGAAAAACAAAAATGAAGTTTTAACTTTAACACCGATCTCAGTTAATATAAACTTTCAGATATAGGTAAGGACGATTAAATCCTAATATTTTTACGTAGGGAGTCTGTGGTTTTTCTATGTACCATTAATTAGCGGACACCCTGTATAAGTACTAAATTTAAAAAAAATTAATTTAATTGAAAAATAAAAAAAACCTTCTAGGTAGAGTGTGACCAGTAAAGTCCGCATCATATGGGATTTTTTTTTTATTAATAGCTTTATTCGAAATTTGACTTTGGTATCAAGTTCTGCTTCGATCAAGATGAAAATTAAGCAAAAAAATAGTAGTTACGCGATTCGCATTATCTGTTAAATTTTTATTTTTTCCAAATTATAATTCAAAAGTTTGGTTATTTCTGAAAATATCGAAAAAAGTTATTAGAAAAGTTTTTCTAAATGCAGTTTCTAGCCCACATGCAAAATTTCGGCTGCATAAGATAATTTTGATTTTTTACCCATATTTTGTAAATTGCACCACTTTTGGAAAATAAGAATCGACGCAACCTACATAAAACTTCTTAGTTTTGACAATGTTTTATTTCAGATAAATTTTTTTTAAAGTTTGCGTTTTTCTACAAAATCTAAATTGGGCTATTAAAATTTGGTCGCATGTGATGCAAAGTTTATTTGTTTTTGACCCTGTATAAGGTAACTTTATAAAATAGGTATTTTTAAAAACCTAGTTTGTGTCTGAAAGTAATACACCTTAATATTACGACAAAAAAATAACACAGTGTCATCAGTAAAGTGTTCATTAAGTGGAAAATAAGTTTTAGTTTAACTTAATGTAAAGTATCTATTTTCAACGATTTAATTTAAAACCCCTTTATTAAAATTTGTTAATAAGCTATGTCATAAAAAAGTAAAAATAGTCTTTTATTATTTAAGTGCAGTTTCCAAAAAAATAAATTACAATGATGCACCAAAAACACGTTTACGACAAAATTTGGTTAAAAAATCAAATTTATCTTATGCAGCTGAAATTCTGCATGTGGACTAGAAACTGCATTTAAAAAATCGTTTTCTAATAACTTTTTTCGATATTTTCAGCAACAACCCCACTTTTGAATAATTTTTTGGAAAAAATTAAAATTTGACAGATAATGCGTATCACGTGATTACTATTTTTTTGCTCAATTTTCATCTCGATCGAAGCAGAACTTGATGCCTAAGTCAAATTTCGAATTAAGCTATTAATAAAAAAAAATTCCATATGATGCGGACTTTACTGGTCACACTGTATATTCATCTTTAATACTTTTTCGTCAATAAATGTTAAAAATGTTGTCCATTCACTATTTGCCAATATCCTAAACGCAAGTAAAACTCGTTGTGTACATTTCTAATTTTATTACTTCGAGAGAAATTAACCTACACTCATGTCTTAATCTTATTCGTGCCTTCAGTTCCTTGACATTTGCCGGTTTCGTCTTAAAAACTTTGCTTTTTAAGTACCACAATAAAGAATTGTCCAAAGTTCTGAAGACCTGGGTGATCATTCAAAGGATCTTGCAAAATAGGGAGGCGCACCAACAATACCTGCCAAAACATTAACTTTTTCTGAACGTTAAGTGTGGCCTTCCCTCATCCAGTGTGGATTCTCGTCTACCTAATAAGGACAATTTTGTCACTATACGTTACCATTTAACATATTCGTTTTATCAGAAAAAAGAATGTATTTTGTGTTTAGTTTACATCATCTCTCTAGTAGATCTATCCTTAGCTGACAGAAGTGAAGTCTCCTATTAGGATCATCTTCTGTCAATTCTTGAAGGATTGTTATTTTGCAAGAATGACATTTTTGCGCATGGAGAATTTCTTTTACTAAAGATTGGCTTATCTGGTGTTCTCTAGTTAGCTGCCTAGTGGAGATAATAGGGGTTTGTTGAACAGTTATTTGTACATTAAATTTGACCTCTTCATTGAGCGCACATGCCGATTTTCTCGAAACTGTTTTTCAATCTTGCTTTCAGTACCTTGGGTTATGAGAGGTATATTTCTCTCTGCATAAATGAATAACTTTAGTTTGTGTTCTTGTCATATCTCAGTATCCAATCATCATTGAAATTTCAATCTTGTGTTTTTCAGTCAAGTAAGGCATTACGTTGAGTAGAATCAAAGTCTCCGCGTTTAAGACGTGTCTCGTACTAGTGTTTAAATAGAATATAATATCATGACTTATTTTTATTAAGAAACTAGCTATACCCAGCGCGCGTTGTTACGCTTCTTACTAAAATAAATTTGAAGGAATGACATTACACAAATATCCGACATCCCGGCATCCCAGCATCCGTTGAGCCACTTTTTTTTATGCCGAAACCTTCCTCGGCCTGCACACAACAACTCACCAAATCCCGGCATCCCGGCATGCGTTGCGCCACTTTTTTTATGCTATAATTTTCCTCGGCCTGCACACAACAACTCACCAAATTTTCATCGTAATCAGATAAATGGTATAGGAACGCATACCGGACATACAGACAGACAATCATTTATTTTTATATACTATATTTTTATATAGATGTAAAAAGGTGATGCTTTAAACTGACCCAAAAAAGGTAAACAAACGACCAATACTACCTTGTTTAATTTTTCTTTGATATCCTATAAATGACAAGGAATACAAATTTAAAATTTAGTACCTACTTAAATAGCTTCCTTAATATACACTTTTGAAATAGTTAATAAAAACTACGGTTGTCGTTTAAAAAAAATATCGATATAGTCATAATATCGCCAATTTGGGAAACACTATATCAATATTTTTTTTTATAAGAAAGACTACAACTTAAATGTTACTACCCATGCGCAAGCATTTTTCCAAATGCAAAAATATACTGGATTTACTGAATTTATTCCAAGTTACAAACTCAGCTGCGTCTATAGCAATCTATATAGACAGTCAAGCAGCCATAAAGGCAATTTGCTCCAGCAGCACTAAGTCAAAATTAGTAAGGCGCTGTCGCAACAATCTCTGCACACTTGGTGCTCAACATCGAATCACCCTGTGTTGGGTTCCTGGACACAACAAAATACATGGCAACGAGACTGTTGATGCGCTCGCCAGGGAGGGCGCAAGCATGTCTGCCGAACTAGCAGAGAATACTGTGGCTAGACCACTGGGATCAGTCAAAGAGGATATAGGTCGGATAGCTAAACAACTTGCACAAAGCAGATGGACAGTGATGGCAACTTGTAGCATCTCCAGGCAATTGTGGCCTCTACTTGATGAAAGGAAAACCGCAGTGCTATTACAACAAAGTCGGAAGGACCTAAGAAACATCACTGCCGTAGTCACCGGACATTGCCTGTTCGGTAGACACGCTGAACGTATGCCAATACCAACTAACGACTTCTGTAGAAGTTGCAGATTAAGAAGAGGAGGAAAGTATTCAGCATTTCTTGTGTGAATGCCCCGGCCTCGCTAAGAGAAGGTTGAATGCCCTGGGCGAACCATTCTTTAATGATCTGGAGGAAGTGAACAGCCTGCAACTGGGTCGACTCACGAAGTTCATTAACAGCAGTGGCTGGTTTGAATGAGCTGTCAAGATTATTCTACGATCTACGTCACGTCGCGTTAACCATCAGGAAGATGATGCGTATAGGTTCCGGGGAACACGTGTTGTACCACAACGGTCCTACAGGACTACGCGTGACTGTTTGGTCAATGCCAGAGGTCTGCCACTCTAACCTAACCTAGCCTAAGTTACAAACTCAAACTGATGTATGCATTTTAGTACCTAGTTGTTTCATTTTGTCGCAATAAGACCTTAAAAATAACAAACAAATAAAATAATGTATATCCTACCTGGAAAAATAGATCTAATTTTGTTATTAGCTAGATTTAAATCATCCAAGAAAATTAATCCCATGAAAGCTTTCGGTTTAAGAGTCTCGATTTGAGAGTCCTGCAAATCCAAACTTTTGATTTGATTTCCCGATAAATCAAAGGTGTTTGATTCAATGGTAGATAGAGTACAGTTGATACAGCGTAACAATTCATCCAAATGATCAAATTTATATAAAGTACTTTTAAAAAAGGTGGGAGTTGCATTGACACATGTCGCAGTTAAAGAGCCTCTTTCTCCATAAGAACATTTCATTAAATCATACGATGTAACTCTTTCATAATCGCAATGGACAATTGAGGTAAATAAGAGTGCTGAAAATGCTTCAAAGACCTAAAACAAATATATAAACAATAATTGTAGAATATTTACCTAATCTGTAGGTTTACATAACTTACCGCCTTTTGTAACGCCTAGCCTTAGTTTGAGTCTTAGGGAACCGTATTAAACTTTTTTTTCACAATATCACAATTAATATGATGACGAAGATTTAATATTTTTTTATTTAAAGTTAAATGTTGAAATAACATTGTTAATCCTTTTTAATTTCAGGTTATTTTCTTTATAAAAAAAATTGTATTTTTTGATGTGACCTTTTTGAATGTCTGAACATTTTCCTGACATCAAGCGCATTGCTGCCGATTCCTACAAATTTGCATTGTTTTGTCAGTTATTTCATTTAAAACGATTTTGCTATAAAATTGTGTTTGTCCTTTATAGGACTAAAATATATTATTTTATAAGTCAAAATATACTAAATGTTATACCTACCATTACTAATACCTAATGATCAAAAATTTATTATTTTTGGTCTAGTCACATGGTGTCTTTTATCCTAAATACAAAGCCTAATTTTAATGAGAAAGCTTATTATACTAAAAGAAATAATTGACAAGATATTGCGAAGAAACGGCACCAATGGTCTTAACCAAATACTATATTATATTTAGTTTTGTACAAATTAGTACAAGTTTGTACAAGCCTGTACAAATTTGTACGCACTAGTTTATACGCAGTTTATACAGATTTGTACAAACATGTATTAACTTGTACAAACTAGTGCAAACCTGTACAACTTCATACTGTATATATAAGACTTGTACAAAAGCTAACCGAGCCACTTTGATTGGGAGCAAATTATCATCGATATCATTAATTCTTGTCACAGTCAAAGATGCCTGATTAGTTAATTATTGACCAAAACGTTTGTGTACAAACTTGTACAATTTTGTAATAATTTGTACACAATTGTACAAATGTGTACAACAACCTTGTGTTAAATTGTACAACCTTGTACAAACTTATACTTAGACTTGTACAAAACCGAACCACTATGATTGTGAGTAAATTATGTTGATCAATATCATTACTATCATAGCCAAAGTAGCCGGATTATTTAATTATTGTTAAAAACTTTGTGCAATCCAACATAAGTGTGGCAATTCAGCCCTGGGGAAAGGGGCGGCTGTCAATGCACTTTGTGATAAGTACTATTAATTGTTTATAAAAATTTAGTATCTGATAATAAAAAAAAAAGTTTACCAATTAGTCGTTTCACAACCTAATATCCGCACTATAGATAGACCATTAAAGAAAAATACTTGATAAGTAAAGTTTCACAGTATTATCTTACTTATATTATTGAATTATATATTTTATTATTATTGGTCGTTACTTGGTGGAAATCCATAATAATATTGTTTTATTACTGTAAGTAAACACTTTTTACTTAAATTCCACTTTTTACTGACAATAATGTACATTTAATTTTAAAGATACTCTACACTGTGGGCCAAATTTATTTGGAACCCAATTTCACTCTGAATAACTTTTCCTATATATGTCGGATTTTGGTGGTATTTTGTGTAAATATTAAAGGGGCATTTCCCCAATTGTAGAACAAATATCCTATTACTATGTACAGGGGGAGCCAAGTAAGAAGAAATATTTTTAATCATTGCCATTAGGGCTGTTGCAAAATTAAATGGTTTACTCTAAAACTACAAAAATTATTTGAAATTATTAAGAGACTATCGGAAAAGAGGCTCTGAAAAATTATTTCTAGAAACTTTAGTTTTTTTATTAAAAACGTATTTTTTTTCGAAACTTTATTAAATAATATGACCATACAGCTTTATTAAATATCAAGTTAACAGAGCAAAAATACGTAAATAATTGGATGTCGAGTTACCTATGAAACAAAAGAAAAACTGCCCTTGACAACAGTATGTAAATATTAGTAACTTGGCAGTGTATTAAATTTATTTCAAAATGGTGTACTCGTATTTGTCATTTGAAGATGAAATCTTAATTTCATCTCTAAGAGTCAAAGGTTATGGTGCAAAAAGATTATTAAAAGTTATCCAGAGCGTACCTAATTGGAAATTAAGTACCGTTAGTTATTTTCTACGGCATTTACTCTAGACCAATGGTTCATTCCAAATTAAGCCTGTCAGAGGAAGAAAGAAAACTGGTAGAAGTATCGAAAACGTTGAAAGAGTTAGGACAATTCTTAATGCTGTCGAACCCGGTAATACGATAAGTTCAAGAAAAATAACAAAAACGACTACTATTAGAAGATCATCGGTAAGAAGAATTATTAAAAATTATTTGAAGTTTCGACCCTTTAAAAAAATATACTGTCACAAATTTTCAAATGATGTTAAGAATAAAAGAGTAGAAAGATGTCAAGCATTGTTAAGAAGATTTAGACGACGCAATGATATTGAAAGAATTTGGTTCTCAGATAAAAAAGTTTTTTCTTTGCGCCAACCAAAAAATTCTCAGAACAACTTGGTATATTCTAATGTACAAAGAAAATCGGAGATGCCACTGGAACATCTTCTGGTTCCCAGAGATCATTTTTCTAAGTCAGTTATGGTTTCTTTGGCTGTATCGATGCTAGGAAAAACTAAAATTTATTTTATTGGCTCTGGAGTAAAAAATAATTCCGAAGTTTATCAACGGGACATTTTAGACGGTATGCTTCGAGAAATAGAAATAGTTAGCGACAACTACACATTCCAGCAAGATGGCGCACCAAGCCATACGTCAAGACGTACTGTAAGATACCCGCAGGAAAATTGTCCTGATTTTATTGAACCAAACATGTGGCCTCCAAATAGCCCGGAGTTAAACCCCGTCGACTATAACATTTGGGAGACATTAGAGGGAAAAGTTTATGAAAATACTCGGATTAATACGATTGATCAGCTTAAAGAGAGGATAGTCTACTGTTGGCAACAATATAATCAAGAAATTATTAATAACTCAATTGGACAATGGCGCCGAAGACTTCAAGCTGTTGTAGATAATCAAGGTGGTCATATTCACAATAATTTCTTGTAAAATTATTGAACAATATTTTTTTTATTACATTTTTGCTCTGTTAACTTGATATTTAATAAAGCTGTATGGTAATATTATTTAATAAAGTTTAAAAAAAAATACGTTTTTAATACAAAACCTAAAGTTTCTAGAACAATTTTTTCAGAGCCTCTTTTCCGATAGTCTCTTAATAATTTCTGTAGTTTTAGAGTAAACCATTTAATTTTGCAACAGCCCTAAAGGCAATGATTACAAATATTTCTTGTTACTTGGCTCCCCCTGTACATAGTGATTGGATATTTGTTCTACAATTGGGGAAAGGCCCCTTTAATATTTACACAAAATACCACCAAAATCCGACAAATATAGCAAAAGTTATTCAGAGTGAAATTGGGTTCCAAATAAATTTGGCCACAGTTATATATGTATAGATGCCTGTATAATAACAAAAGAAATTTTATTCTAAAGGGTGGTATAAACGATGGGTTTTCCTAATATTTTGTATAATTTATTCTAGGCTGACAAACAATTTAGTCCTAAGAACAGATCAAAAGTTTTGGGTTTTCCAATCTTAATCTTATTTACATTTATTTACATGTTTGTAAATAAAATCAAGATAGGAAAACCCCCAAACATTTTATCTGTTCTTAGGACTAAATTGTTTGTCAACCTAGAATAAATTATACAAAATATTAAGAAAACCCATCGTTTATACCACCCTTTACAATAAAATTTCTTTTGTTATTATACAGGCATCTATATTCAGTGCGTTTTTCTTAACGCGGGCCATAGGGATTTACATCGTAAATCTTTAAGTCTATGTTAGGCACATTTCTATTGAGAACTACGAGTTGAAATTTTACACAAATATTTCTTGTGGTCTCATATTGAATTTGGGACCATGTTTGTATTACTTTACTAACGCAAAATATTGAAAAATACCATTTTAAGTTATAATATCACGCTGTTTTGCCCAGCCCTGTATATTAAGTTTACCCAGGTATATTTGACATAAACTGGTATGTGACATTTTTATAATATTTGGCAAGTTGTACCGAAATTATACAATGTTGATGATTATTTAGTTTGTATTAAATATGTTTTATTTTAAGTGGTTTAAAATGTATTAATTTTCTTAATAATTCTAAAGCAGAACTTTTATTTCAATAAAGTTTAATAATTTAAACTAATTTCATGAAAGTCAGGAAAATACCTGACAGCCGTGTCAATATTTTTCTTTATCTAAGGTAGTTAATTACATAAATTACAAGGGGGTAAAAAAGATTATTTTAAAAAAATAAAAAGAGCTTTTTTGGGTATCTCTTGGAGATTTTTTGCACAGATTGTATGTAAACTTCTTCCTCCCATCTCATATTTTATCTATTCTCAAGTTTTAATATTATTTGTTTAATATAAATGTGCCTAACATAGGCTTAAAGATTTACCATGTAAATCCCTATGGCCCGCGTTAAAAAAAAACGCAGTGTACATACATAAAAAGTATCTTTAAAATTAAATATACATTACCTGACGAAGCTGCAGTGCAGTGAAACATGTGGTATTGTCAATAAAAAGTGAAATTTAAGTAAAAAGTGTTTTACTTACAGTAATAAAACAATATGAATTATATATATTTTTAGTTATTCAGACTAAGTAGTGATAACATACTAAATCCAAATAATATTATAACTAAGAGAACAACTTTTTTGTTCAAAATTTAATTTTTGCATCTATAAATAAGTTTCTAAACGGGTTGGTTTTTGGTTTGGATACTCGGAAAAAATTCAATAAAATTTTTCTATTCGTCGCGTGGTTCAACTAATTACTTTGTCCGTCATCTTCTCTTTAACGTATAACGCACAAGAGTAAAAAAAAATTTACAGTAATAGTCTTTCATTACATCATGTAAAATAAAAATGTAAGAAGTAAACTACCTACCACCCAAAGACAAAATTCGATTTATTATTTATTTTTAAGAGTAGATACTGGCTGCATTATTTCGCAGTTCTTACCATTCGTTAATTCGAAACCTCCCCTCAATTACTACTACTACTACTACTACTACTACCACCATTCGTTAAAAACAGTAAGAGAAACAGAAAGTTCAATGATTTTAAAAAGATTGGACCTTGACAACTCTAAAAATGCTGGTAAGTAAATGAAAAGAAAAAAAATGTTTTCTCTTTAACTAACTAATTGGCGTTTCGGCATAGCAGTAATGCAAGCAATTGAAATTAACCTGGCTTACCTAATTAAATGGAGTTTTTTGTATAGCTATTTAACTAAATGGCTATAACGAATAAATTTAATAGTTTCTTAAAAACTTTACTTTTCTATAAGTCTTTCAATCATCACTCAAACTAAGGTTCTTTTTACAAGCGTAAAACAAAAGACGATAAATATTAAATGTTATTGTCGAAAGTTGTCTAACTTCTATTTACACTTTTAATATTTAAATAATTATAGCAGAAAATATTGGATTCAACAAAAGCATAAATATACAGGGTCCTGCACCTCACCTCCCGTCTTTAATAGCTCACTTAATAATTAAGTTAGGATTTTGATATTTTGCAGACCTTACCTGTATCTTGGGGCGCATTTCAGGAAAAATTTTTTTTTTCATACAGGGTGTTCCAAAAAAGTGTGACGTCATAAGGATGTATTTTTTAGATTACATGCCATATATTTTCTTACTTATTTGGGTGCCTCCTATAGTTACCTATACCTACATACCCCTAAAATTTTATTGAAATCGATTCAGTATTATAGGCGAAAAAATATAAAAACTGAAAAATATTAGTTTTGCACCACTGGTTTTAAAAATTAATAAAAAATAAAAGTAATGCCTTGTTAATAAAATTTTACAAAGGCACTTATTAAATTAAGTCTAACAGTGTCGTTAACTAAGTTTAATTATTACAAGATATACAGGGTGTCCAAAGTTTAGTGTCAAACTTCGCAAACTTTAAAGCAATTTATTTTTCTTATTTCAAATAGGAACCCCTATATATTTTAATGTCATTCGATGCAGAATTAAAAATCAAACATTTGTTTTAATTACAACCCTACCGCAATTTCTAACGCATCATGACTTATTTGCAGAAAACTCATTTTATCAACTATCCCAACAGTTATTATTATGAATAAATATCGAAGGTGGCTTTGAAAAATAATTTATTGGTATTAAAGTTTATTAAAGTGACAAGAGACCATTTTGACTTTAGCAATCTAAAAGTTTTAAATATTGTTAAATTGTTAGTAGGTAATTATTTAAGCTGTTATAAGTACTTTATAGTGTTTTTTGTGATGGACTACAACCAAGAAGAGCTCGTAGATATGATTTTTCTATTAGGAGCACGCGAAAATAACTCTTCTTTGGCAAGCCGAGTTTACGCACAGCGTTATCCGGAATCACAACATCCAGACAAAAGGAGCCTGCAAATCATATTAGAGAGGTTTGTACAAACGGAAATGTAAACAAAATATTTTATAATTGATATAATTTTTATTATTTTCGATGTAGAATTGGCACTCCTTTTACCCCCAAAACCAGTGAAAAATAAACCGGTCCGAACTGAAGAAAATCAATTGACTGTGGTAGAAAATGTCATAGAAAATCCTTCAGTTAGCCAACAAGCAATCGCTGATCCCGTAGATGTAAGCGAAAGAACAGTTCAACGAATTTTAAAGGATAACCATCTCCACGATTATCATTTCCAGTTAATAATTATTACTAACAATTTAACAATATTTGAAACTTTTAGATTACTAAAGTCAAAATGGTCTCTTGTCACTTTAATAAACTTTAATACCAATAAAATTGTTTTTCAAAGCCACCTTCGATATTTATTCATAATAATGGACTGTTGGAATAGTTGATAACATGAGTTTTGTGCAAATAAGTTTTGATGCGTTAGAAATTGCGATAGGGTTGTAATTAAAACAAATGTTTGATTTTTAATTCTGCATCGAATGACATTAAAATACACAGGGGTTCCTATTTGAAATAAGAAAAATAAATTGCTCTAAAGTTTGCAAAGTTTGACACTAAACTTTGGACACCCTGTATAATTCGTAATAATCAAACTTGGTTAACGAGACTGTTAGACTTTATTTAATAAGTACCTTTGTATAATTTTATTAACGAGGCATTACTTTTATTTTTTATTAATAATTTTTAAAACCAGTGGTGCAAAACTAATATTTTTCAAACAAAAAGAATGTTTTATTTGCTCATATTTTTCAGTTTTTATTTTTTTTCGCCTATAATACTGAATCGATTTCAATAAAATTTTAGGGGTATGTAGGTAACTATAGGAGGCATCCAAATAAGTAAGAAAATATATGGCATGTAATCTAAAAAAATACATCCTTATGACGTCACACTTTTTTGGAACACCCTGTATGAAAAAAAATAGTTTCCTATAATGCGCCCCAAGATATAGGTAAGGTCTGCAAAATATCAAAATCCTAACTTAATTACTAAGTGAGCTATAGAAGACGGAATGTGAGGTGCAGGACCCTGTATATTATAGGCCTGCCCCTAGTTTAATAAAATTGTCTAAAATCAAAATTAATACAAGTAGATTTGTGGGTAGGGTTTTTTTATTATTAAACATTGAAACTTAATTATTTTTAAAGTGTGAGTTTGTAACTTGGAACTAATTTAGTTAATCCAGTACCTATAGTTTTTTTTTTTGAAAAATGCTTGGACACTGGTATTTACATTTTAAAATGTGGTTTCTTGTATACAAAAAAAGTTGATACAATGTGTGCCAAATTAGAGATATGATGATATCGATAATTTTTTTTTAAATAGCAAGACTAGTTTTTTTGACTATGTTTAAAGTAATTATTAACGTACCAAATTTAAAATTTTTATTCTAGTATAATGGAGTTGTAGTTATTTTGCTTATTAAGTTTTTACCTGAAGACGGCTGAAGTTATTTTCCAGTTGAAACGTTGTGATTAATAACAAATAAAGACAATGCAAATGCAAAACTATTCTACAGGGTGAGTTTTTTTGAGTGTTACAAGGTGATACTTAGAAAACGGTTTAAAATATTTTCTTGAGGGAATAGGGAGATGGGGGACATATTTATACATATTTTTTACAACTACCCCATTTTGAGGGGTGGGGGGTAACTTTGGAATCTTAAATCAGATAATATACTTTTTTTAAGTAAATACGAATCTACGTAAAAAACTACGTACCTACCTACGTATACAAGAAATGTTTTGATTTGCTCCCCTGGTTACGAAATTATTATTATTAAAATATTTTTTTTTTATTGATACCCTATTTCGCTTATTTAAAGTACGCCTCAGCGTGTTTAAATCCCACTTTCAAAAACGCGCGGGTTTTAAAGTTACCATGGCAACATCAACAACCCGTGAAACGTGAAGTCTAAATATGTAAACTTTTTAATTATTGATTTGACAGAATTACCTTTTAACGTCAAATAAAATATTTTTTTTAAGCAATACACAACCAATGTCAACGGTGACAACAATGAATCTTATGTGACAGATTGGAAGTTATTTTTTGTTCTCCTCATTTTCATGACAACGACAGGTATATCACATCACAAATTCGACCATTTCACTTACTTACTAAATTATTATTTCCATTTTTTGTAATATAAATACCAATAAGTGTACCAATAAAAAAAAATAATGTAAAGTATTCGTGGATAACTTGTCTTTAAAACACTTGCTCTATTTCAAGCACTCCGGCTGCGCCGTCGTGCTTGCAAAATCGCGCGTGTTTTAAAGACCTTAATATCCACTTATACTTTAATATACTATACCACTTATACCAACTTATTTATTAAATTTTATAAAAAAAAATTAATACCAATTAATTAAGTTCATTTATTTTAAAATTATTACTCGGTTTTATGGCAATGTGTAATGTGTTGTTTTAACCAAAGTTAGTTGAGATTTTTTACGTTTATTTCTTAGTTTGGTTAATTAAACACAGAAGCGAATTTTAGTGTGCAAGTTGAAATGTTGTTAATTTTGGGGGAGTGCAGAAAAAACCCCAACAAGCTGCATTAGTGTGGGCGAAAAGGTTTCTTAATAATCTGAAATCTCACATGGAATTTATAAGGTTGGAAACCAGCAGCCTGAAGACGAAACCACGAGTTGGAAAGCGAACTAAAACGAATGAAAATAGGGCAGTTGGTGTTTTGGGAATTATAGCTATTGACCTGCATGTAGGTTCCAAGCAATTTGCTAAAGATGGTGAAATAAGTCAGAAATTAGTTATGACCATATCACGTTACACTCCACCAAGAGCTATATGGGCTTCTTTCTTTCGCAATCGAGTTATATTTACAAGATAAATACAAGAAAATAACAGGTTCATCAAGAATGTTTTTTCTTTTTTGTTGTTTGTTCTTTTAAAGGTAAATAGACACAATATGCACTAACAATACTGGATGAGAACTATTGGCCCGCATTTCTTCGAAGGCCACCTAAATGGAGAAATGTAGGTACCCTATACATATTTTTTAAAAAACCAATTACCCCAAACCCGCGTTTTTTCTGTATGTAGCCTTTTGCATCTTTATCAAACATATTTGGTTTCCAACAATTTTTCGTTGTGACTAATTTGTTAAAAAGTCAGATTACTTTTTTTAACTGTACTTGAAAATATCGAGTTTCATTTCAAAATATTTGTAGCCAATTTATTTTGGTTATTTTGCAATTCAGCGATAAGTTTTTCATATCGTTCTCCGTCAGAGGCGTCTCAGTTACCTGATACGGCTTTAAATATGGAACCTAATGCGTTCATTAAACCTAGTTTAATTCGATCTGATCTGAGTGTGAAATTATTTCTTTTATTTTTGTTGGATTAATTTTAATATTTTTAGGTAATTTGAAGAGTCAAATTTATATTCCGGATGATTACTGATCATTCTTGATATATTTTTAGATTCAATATGTAATTTATTGATTTCAATAATTATTGGGTTATTATCATAACGAATAAGTGTATAAGTGGTCGACGTTGTGGTCTAGTGGTTAGCGCAGCAGCCTTACAGATCGTAGGCCCGAGTTCCATTCCCGGTGCCGGCAACGTCGATGTTAAATTTGGAATTTGGTTTAAGAGGTGGCGCCGTCTTTCGGAAGAGACGTTAAACTGTGGGCCCCGTGTCATGGATGTTGGCACGTTAAAGAACCCTACCCTCGACAAAGAGGGATTCGGCAAAATTACCAGATAGTGTGTGACAAATTCCCTGGCGTCGGTGATTGGCCTCGTTGCGGAAAAAGGCCGACGTAAAATAAATAAATAAAAAAAAAAAAGTGTATAAGTGTATTCTTGTACTTTCGTTGTTCCTAACTTAAAAGGGATTATACCAGGGTTATCTCTTATTTTGCTTATCGTAATTCTTTCTTTATATCCGAATGTAAGTGGAAAAAGTCTGAAAAGAGAGATAAGGTTTTAGTTAATGAAACTATATCGTCTCCTAAGTGGGCGTAGATTAACTTTTGCTTTAGAATCGGTATTTGCAATTTTACGTTTGCTATTAATAGAAACTAATTTAGTTGGTTTTTCGAATTTAGCGGCGTTTTTCTGTTGAATATGCTTTTTAATATAAACATTTTGATTAGGGCTGAATATTTCAGGAGATTGACGATTTTTGGTAATTTTTCCGATAATTTTTTCATTATTCGATATTAATTTCTCCTTCATTTTGGAATATAGTATTTTGGTTTTTTTTTCTGTATGATCACTTATAAGTACAGTGTCACCAGTAAAGTCCGCATCATAATATGGGATTTTTTTATTAATAGCTTTATTCAAAATTTGACTTTGGCATCAAGTTCTGCTTCGATCGAGATGAAAATTAAGCAAAAAAACAGTAGTCACGTGATTCACATTATCTGTCAAATTTTAATTTTTTCCAAAAAATAATTCAAAAGTGTGGTAATTTCTGAAAATATCGAAAAACGTTATTAGAAAAAGTTTTTTTAAATGCAGTTTCTAGCCCACATGCAAAATTTCAGCTGCATGAGGTAAGACTCAACGCAACCTACATAAAACTTCTTAGTTTTGACAATGCTTTATTTCAGATAGGTACATTTTCTTTTTTTTGTGTTTTTCTACAAAATCAAAATTGGGCTATTATAATTTGGTCGCATGTGATGCAAAGTTTATTTGTTTTTGACCCTGTTTAAGGTAACTTCATAAAATAAGTTTTTTTGTAAACGTAGTTTGTGTCTGAAAGTGAAAAATAAAAAATAAAGTAAAGGGGTTCACAAATTCTGCATTTAGTTTCCTTTTCTACACTCTGGACATAAAGATTACCAGATATGATATTCAGATGCTCTGACGTCATGTGGCGATTAAAGTTTATACTCGTAACCATGGAAATCCAATGAAAATGCCCTATGAATGTTTCTATGGTTACTTACTCACCCTGTGACCTCACAGTCTTTAAAGATTATATTTTGTTAATTGTTGTATCATGCTCTATACTTATGTTGATAAGTAAACATTGCTTTCGCAGAATGTAAGTATTTAGTCTGATAATGGATGTTACTAATCCCGAAACTTGTTGAGATATTTATTTGTGCCAAAATAAAAAATAAATTTTTAAAAATTATAAATTATAAAAATAACTATCGATGACACAAAAAGGTAGGATTTTGATTAACAATTAAACAGGTTTCCCATCCGACCATAAAATAATGTTTTTTAAAATTACTTTTAAAAGCCGAATAGTTTTTGTTGCGGACAACGCAATTTTTCTTTAGCAATTTTAGTTTTATTAAAATATATTTCTGTAATAGTTCCGTTAACTTTAAAACACCCTGTAAAACAAAATTTCTAAATTAAAACATAACGTGGTGCAGTTAGCCCAACTTTCTAAGAACCACATGTTGATACTTTCGACTTGAACCTCGACTTTCTTCCCAGCGGGGGTGATTCGGGGACAAATTGAGTCCCAAAAAAAGGGACAATTCAGCATGTGGGAAACTGTACTGACAGTGTACGACGATACTATATCGTTGCCACGAAACCCACCAGTGATACAAGTTTAGGCTCACCTGCTCACCTTTGTTGAGCAATTCAAAGGCGTTCCAGTCAGCTTACTTTGGACAGCACTGACAGCAGCCGCAAGTATCTGCACCTTTACTGAGCGTTTGCCGATGAATGCTTATTTTACATTTATTGCACTGACCGGATGCATCGGCCAAATTCAATGTTCTAGCTACCGTGCGAGCAAAAATTATTTGCATCAAAGAGGGCCTTGCATCTAAGGACGTACAATGCTTAGCCGTAGAGCTTAATACCTGTTGGGTGTCAATAACTACCTGAATTAACAATCAATCAGTTATTCCGTCATGTTTGACAGTTGTTACAAGTAATTTGTTGCATCGCTAATTTTTCCAATTTCTTGAACAATTCGCACAATGGGCTTTACGGAACAGCACAGAACATTCAGGGTTGAAGCGTATTTTCGAAACGGGGTTAGAGTAAATGGTAAGTGGCAATACAATCCGGGTTTGTGCATGGACGATTTTCACGAACATTTTCCTAACGTTGATTTTATTGTTGGGGATTTTTATCATTGCCTGAAAAGAACCGTGGCTGTGTTTGGGGAAATAGGTTCTATACAACACAAAAAAGAAGCAGGAAGACCATCTGTAAGAACAGAAGAACTTGTTGCAAACGTTCGTGAAATAATGCCAAATACGCCAACAAATTGTATAAGACGCCTGTCCCAAGAAGTAGGAAGATCTTATAGAACTTGCAGGACTATTCTTAAGAAGCAGCTAAATTTATTTCCTTATAAAGTGCAAGTACTCCAAGAAATACAAGCCGCAGATTTTAAAAGACGCAGGAATTACTCTCAATGGTTTAACCAAAATTTATTGGAAAGAAATGATTTATGAGACCTGATATTTTTTTCGGATGCAGCCTGGTTCCCCCTCTCCGGTTATGTAAATTCTCAGAATACACACATGTGGAGTGGTGAAAATCCCCATTTTTTTGTAGAGTCCACATTGCACCCTCAAAAAACTGGTGTCTGGTTAGCTGTTTCCCGAAGAAGAATTGTTGGTCCTATTTTTTCTATGGCACAGATACAGCACAGCGGTATAGAGACAATATTTTGAATCCATTTCTAGAGCAATTATTTGACGACGAACTACGTTTGGATATTTTCAACAGGACGGTGCAACCGCCCATACAGCCGCCGAAACTATTAACTACCTACGCAATTTTTTCGACGACAGATTGATCAGTTTTCGATCAGACATTGAATTCCCACCTAGATCACCTTTTTTAACGGTTATGGATTACTTCGTTTTTCCTCATTTAAAGAACACTATTTTTAAAACACCAGTTGCAAATTTAGAACAATTACAAGAAAGGATTATCCAAGAATGTGGTAACATTTCTCCAGAGATGCTGGTCAACACTTTCGAAAATATGAAGAGACGTGTGAATTTATGCTTGGAGCATGGCGGTGGCCAATTTCAGCAATTAATGTAATTATTTTTCTTTTTCTTTCTGTATATTCTTACTTTGTTAATTTTCTAAACAACAAAAATAATTTTGTATTTGCCTACTTATTTTATTACTCATTAGTTTGGCATATCTATCATGTCATAATATGAATTTGACAAAATTTTAACCTAGATTTGGTTAGAATATACCATCCCCATATCATTGTGATCCAAGCCCTACGTTTTTTAATCCAAGCCCTCTTTGATGCAATTAATTTTTGCTCGCACGGTACAAACTTGTTTCAGTAGCCACATAACGAAATAATTATTTCGTACAATCAGGGGAAAGAAGGGGTACAAACTTTATAGTGATACATACGGGATACGGGGAACCACATTCTAATCTATAATTTTTCTACAATTCATATTTGTCATATTATGTTTAATTAATTATAATATAATCTTGTTGATGATAATTATTTGTAATAGTAAGAGCGAATGAGTGAGTGTTCAGTTTACATTTAGTTTTAAGTTTTAAAGCCTTTATCTTGATTCGATAAGTTTTTGTATATACTTATATATATATTTTATTTTACACCTTTTTAAATAGATATTATTATAGTTATATAGTTGTATTTATTCTTTGCAAGGGTCTAGTTAGCGTCCTAGATAATACATTTCACATAACCTTCTATATTTTAATAGGTAGTTAGGAGCATTCTGCTTCTTAACCGGAATACTCACTCCTGGTTTTTCTGTACGGACGAATTATATTATGTTGCAATGTTAATTTCCGGCAATTTCTCTTGGTCAATTTTGTGAGAAAATTTTTTATTTTAAAACTTTGTGACAACCGGTTCCTAAGATATGGCCGGCGTCCATTCTTATTGGGCCATCCGGTACGTGTCAAAACTTTTTTCTTTTTGAATATAAAAAAAAAATTCTGATAATAAAAGACTTAGTGGTAACTTGTTCCGACACTTGTGTCATTTTAAACCTACAACTGTTAGTTAATTTAGGAAGGTTCTAAATTTAGATCACTTTTCTTAATCACAAAGATATTATAGATAACTAGTCGCTTCAGCGATTGACGGTGGGTAAATTTTAAATTAAAAGAAATATAATCAAAATATTGAATTTTTGCCCAATTATCCAGTTAAGTATATCATAAACTTGTCAATGTGTATTAAAAAAGAACAATAATAAAAATAAGGACTTCGCTCCCCCCGCCCCCAAACCCTGGCTACGCCACTGATTTTACTGATTACAGAATAGTAGATTCTGTAACGAGGTTGGAATGAAAATTCGATCCGAGTGGAAGATTCCGAACGCGAGCGTAGCGAGCGTGAGGAACCACGAGTATCGAATTTTCATTCTAACCGAGTAGCAGACTATATTTTCTCCACGACCATCCAGTTCCATATCTGATTCATCCGATTTTTCACTCATTTCTTGACTTGCACTAAAATTTGTCTGAAAATAATTATTACAACGCGGCCATTTTTATCTGACACTGACAGTTTCGAAATTCATGGCAACCTATGTCGTTTATATCAATTACAGAATAGTCATTCCGTATCTTGTTATGGAATGAAAATACACGCAAAACGCATAAGAAGCAAGTGTTTCAGAATAAATATTCCAACTCATTCAGTAATGGTCGTGGAGAAAACATCTTTTATATTTCAGATCACAAAAAACTATTAATCGTAAGATTGTAAGAGCCTATAATATTTGAGAATCCCATATTTTTACAGCTAAATTTTCATTTTTGTGTATTTATAAAATTTAAAAAAAATTTATTACCCAATAGAAATAGGAAATAAGATTTTCCTGAATTTATTGTATTTTCTGCTTTTATTAATCTATAAATTAAATCTTAACGTGCATTTAATGTATTGTAGGTTTATTATTAACATTCTGATTGTGTAAATTAATTATCATTATAGATAAAGATTGTTTGTCAGAGGTCAATTCTTATTCACTGTCGCTGTAAGTCTGTAACTGGTACTGAGCTTCCTATCGCACATTTACGTAGGTACCTAGTTTGAAAATAAGCGGTGTTTATTTTCTTTAAAACAAAAAACATATTTTTAATATTCAGAAGCGAAGTTATCGGTTTGTTGGATGTGAATATTATCACTTGGTTTAATTGACAATTTTTATTAACAACGGTTATAAGGCATAAAAAGTAATTTAATTCGGAGGGCTACAAAAATAAATTAAAATTAATTGCATACCTACTGTAATAAATTTAGGTGTCAATAATAAGCTGGTTGAACGAGGTTGAACGGATTGAACTTTTCTTATTTACAGATTCTGACTTTCATATCATCTGAACTTTTTTTATTTAAGGTTTTTTTTTGCATATTTTATATGCAGCGTCGGAAAACGGTATCAGTTGCTCCGTGGTAGTAGCTGAGAACTCTAGCTAGGACGAAAGTTGGTTCCTATCTCCCTGCCGGCAAATTGGTTCGAGCCCGGTGGATTTTAGTGGTATGTCTTGACGTGAGTCCAACTTTGAGCAAAAATTAGGGAAGATTGAAAAATGTGTCATCCTCCAAATGTACCCCATTCACGCCGGTAACCAGGCCGGATGAACTCGGATATCTTGTGGGGTGCGGAGGAAGGAACACACTCCCCAATCGGTAGGTCATAGAAAGCGCGAAACCAAGGGTTAATAGCCCTTGGAGGGTGCTTCTAATGACTGAGGATCGTGGGTCGGAACCCACGTTAAACCGTAGGTTCCCTCAGGAATGGCCTTGGCAGCGAACGAAGAGGAAAAAATCCGAAAACAACAACAAGGAGCGTTGGAAACCAATCCAACTTTTTTTTAAATAAAAGCACTTTTATCGTATAATAGCTCGCGAAAAAGAGCATAAAAATTGGAGTAAACCAATAATTTATTTTTGCATTTTTGTTACCAGATTAGCGAGAAAAACTTAAGAGATGAGATTTTTTATTCTTAACATTATTAGGTTATTGAATATGTCTTCGAGTAAGGAACAATTACATTTTTTTATCGTTGGACATATAAAAATGATAAAATCATAAAGTTCTGATAAATACAGGGGTGTGTTTTTGAGATTCGACAAAAAATGGCCCTTGTTTAGCCCATCGTTCTTCAATATGTTTAAAACAGTTTTTTTTCCTTTTTAGTATTAAAAATAATTGAAAAACAAAGCTAAAAATTTACGAAAAATCCATTTTTTTAAATTTTCAGTAATTTGTCCATAACTTTTTTCTGCGGCATCCTAGGTATATACACCGTGTAACAAAAGTATGGAACGTTTTAAATATCTTTAATACCGTTCGTCCGACTTAGCTAAAATTCGGTATCGGTATATAAGAGCAAGAGGTTATTGCGGAGCTGCTAGTGACATTGGCGATGTTGCCAAATTTACAGTTTTTTAGCAATCTATATTATTTTTTTTTCTTAAATGGGACACCCTATATATTATTCAAAAATTCAAAAAAATGATTTCGCAACAAATTCTAAACAACTTTCATATAAGTTTGTTGCGGAATCATTTTGTTAAATAATATATAGGGTGTTGTATTTAAAGAAAAAAAATTATATAAATTGCTAAAAAACTGCAAATTTGGCAACATTGCAAATGTCACTAGCAGCTCCGTAATAACCTCTTATATATACCGATACCCAATTTTAGCTAAGTCGGACAAACGGTATTAAAGATATTTAAGGCGTTCCAGACTTTTGTTACACGGTGTATAAGGGTTTAGAAAAAAAAGATCTTGAAAATTAAAAGCTCCTTTTTTTCTTTCTCCGTATGATCAATGCTGATCGAGATATCGCCATTCAAAGTTGACCATTTTTTAACATTTTTCATTTGATCATTTTCTTTGGGGACCAACTTAGACATAAAATTTATGTGACAAATCCAAAAAATTTAGAGGAACTTATTAAACGGAGAAAGTAGGTATATAAAAAAAATATTCAAGAATTGAAATTTTTTAACAGGAACTTTAAAAGTAAATGGGTTATATTCCATTTAATGCCCTTTTACACAAGCTATCACAATATATAAATTTGCACTTCAAAACATAAACTTGGGTAAAATTCACTGAAATGGTCACCTGTACCTACTTACTATTTAAAAACGTCCGTAGGTATGTGGCAAGTTTGGAAAAAGACGCTTTTCTGAATTTATTCGTATAAACAGGGCTGGCAAGAGGGGGGGGGGGCTGGGAGGACAAATTTCCCGGGCCCACGTATCTTTTAAGGGCCCGTGCTCGGGCTGCGCAGTTAAAAAAATATGATAAATTATTAAAAAAAATATAAAATCTCTGTTGGCAAAAAATTACTTTGTACACATTACAGTGGTATGTAAATTGCTAGGAGAGTTGGCGAATAATTAATGTTCTAAGTATCAAATATCTATACATTTTGTCCTCGCCCGTCCGGCCCCATATTTGTATTAACATCGATTTTATTATTCGAAGAAATTATAACACTTTCATCTTTTTTGGAGAACCTACCCGAAAATTTTGTACATTTTAGAATTGACCAACAATGGGTTTCTTATTTAAAATTTATATTTTTGTTATTATTTTGGGGTAGTAAAGACTTATTTTAATAAAAGTGAACAGTTTTAATGCCAAAACGACTATGAATGTGGAATATTTGAGAAACAATTTTAGCTCATTAAGTATTGAGCAAAAAATTGAAATTAAAATTGAGGGAAGACCTAAACTCGAAATTAACCTGACACAGAGCAAGGTCTCACCCTATAGAGACCTTGGACACAGACCACAAAGTGTAAATCTAGGGACTTTATTGTTATTGATAAGTTTGCTGCAAATAAAAACAGAAGAATGAACTTTACTTTTAAACAATGTATGTATGTACTAATGAAAAATAAATCGGTCTTTTTTATTTTTTTATCTTATTTAATTTTCAATAAAATAAGTAGGTAATCATAAATTTTTAAACTATTTATTAAAAATTATTGACCAAATTTGGGCGTGGCCTTAAAAATTTTTCTAGTGCATCCCCGAGTTAATAAGTCGCAAGCCGCCACTTGCTAGGACCCTACCTCTCACTTTTTAATATTTTAAATCTGGCAGCCCTAGGTGTGGGCCCGGGATGCCGCACAGCCCCCCGGGCCTGACTTGGCTTTCGACGACCCTGGGTATAAATAACCTAAAAGGCCTACTTTTTCTGTTAGGCTGAAAGTTTTTCGTTATAGCTCCCTCTACCAATATTATTTTTCGCATTTTTTTCCTTTTCGCCCGCTACGGTTTGTCGTGGGCTCCGAACCACGATCCACAGTCATTAGAAACACCCCCCTCCAAGGGGTATCAACCCTTGATATCGCGCTTTCTATGACCTACCGATTGGGGAGTGTGTTCCTTTCCTCTTACCCCACGGGATATCCGAACTCATTCGGCCTGGTTACCGGCGTGAATTGGGTGGGTTTGGGGGATAATAAATTTTTCACTCTTGCCTAATTTTTGCTCGACGCTGTATGCACAATTTTATTATTATTTAGATATTTTTTTTTATTGTGGAGAGGATGCAAACCAATATCATTCAATTTTGAGTCAAAATTTAATCGCTTTTTCGTGACTAAACTACTAATATTTTAGGTTGAGGACCACATTTCTAGAATGGATCAAATAATAAGCAATTCAGCATAAACTTATTTAATTATTATAACATACTAATTTTTTTTATTTATACAGTGTGTCCACGGATAGAGTTTGGAAGAGTAAAAACTTTTTATTAGTAGGTACAAAAAAAAAGTATTTTTTTATAAAAACGCCTGCTTGTGCTGAAACTACAATTTCGAATATCAGATTTGCGATTACTATAGAGGGTTCGTCAATAATATTTTTAGTTTTTTGGATTTTTCTTTTTCAATTCCTTGATTTATTGAGAATTTTGCTAGTGTTGAAACAATTTCAACTATTAGAATTGCGATTACTATACCGGGTGACAACAAATGTTGTTACCCCCCCCCCCCCCCCCTATTTTTTCCGTAGTTTTATTAATACAAATTTTAAAATTTCAAGAGTTTTTAAGTGCATATTTTGTTACTTTTTAGTGAAATCGTACTTTCAAAATCACTTCCGGTTTGACCGGAACTGGTATCAATTTTTTTATTTTAAATAAAAACCTATAATTATTATTGGATATTTGAATTCTACGGCCAATTTTCTTTAAAATGACGTATCACACATTATCATTTGTTTTTAAAATGGCTTCCAGGCTAACTTTTCAAGGAAATCCTTAGATGGCCATGGATTCGCTAATACAACATGATTCTTTGAGAGTGGGCCATGGAAGTTTTAAAGTGGTCTATTTTAACCTGTTTCATGTTGAACAATTACATTCTTTGCGAAAGATGCTTCTGTCAAAAATATAAAATATATATAGATATGTCATATTTTTGAAATATGACCTATCTCGATTATTTTTCCATTTTGGCCGCTCCTTTAATTATAATACCATATTTATGATACATTTTCAAAAAGGTAATTTAATAAGCTATTTTTTGGCCCTAAAAAGGCCTTGTTGCCATTTCAAAATATTGAGTAATTCTTCCTCATTGTTTAAAAAAATATGACATATTTAAAATATTTTTGACAAAAGCATATTTCGCAAAGAATGTAATTGTTCAACATAAAACGGGTTAAAATAGACCACTTTAAAACTTCCATGGCCCACTCTCAAAGAATCATGTTGTATTAGCGAATCCATGGCCATCTAAGGATTTCCGTGAAAAGTTAGCCTGGAAGCCATTTTAAAAACAAATGATAATGTGTGATACGTCATTTTCAAGGAAATTGGCCCTAGAATTCAAATACCAAATAAAAATATTAGGTTTCCATTTAAAATAAAAGAGTTGATACCAGTTCCGGTCAAACCGGAAGTGATTTTGAAAGTACGATTTCACTAAAAAGTAACAAAATATACATTTAGAATCTCCTGAAATTTTAAAATTTGTATTAATAAAACTACGGAAAAAATAGGGGTGGTAACGACATTCGTTGTCACCCGGTATAGGGTTCACCAGAAACAACATTTTTAGTTTTTTGGATCTTTTTTTTTAATTCCTTGATTTATCAAACGAATTTAGCTAGTGTTGAAACTACAATTTTAATTATTAGATTTGCGATAACTATACATGGTTCGTCAGAAAGAACAGTTTTTGTTTTTTGGATTTTTTTTCAATTCCATTCAATTTCTATTGATGATTGGCTAAATCATCACATTAGTAATCCAAATCAGTTGACACGTAGGAGTCCCGTCTGAAGCCACGTGCATATAAAACCAATTTCAATAATAACTCAGATTTCTTGAAAGAAATAATAAGAGTAGTTATTGCAAATATCCCAATACAGCACGTTAGTACCTGTTATCGGGAATTCAGATGTCAAGTTAAACTATGCGCTAACTCGGTGGTACCACGTTTAAACGAAAGTTTTATAATTTATGATTGAATTAATTGAAGAAATATGACATGTAATAATAAAAATACCTCAAAAATAGGCAAATAAAAAAAGGTTTTCTTACAACAAAATCGTTACTCGGCCAGATATAAAATCATATTCGAAGTAAGAAAGCCACAATAGTTGTTTGTTTTTACCTAAATTTATTTTAAACAAAATCCAGAAAACTAAAAGTGTTTTTTTTTTAGAAGTCAATAAGTTAAATATTCCGGAGAAAATCATTTAGTCATTAATAATGTTGTAGATGAACCGCCGCCCATATTATTATTCGGGTGAAAAAAAAACGGTTATCATTCGGTTTTCAAAATCACTTGAATTCTCGGTAGTCGGTTATTCCCATCACTATTCAAAATATAAGAAAATATATTGTTTTAAAACTGCACATTTTGGGAGTTCCCTAAAAAAATTGTTTTTTCATTTCTCCATGTTATACAGTGTCCGCAAGAAAGTTCGCATCAAATGAGATTTTTTTTTATTATTAGGTATAGGTAAAAATTGAAAAACCAGTTAGTTTTTGCTTACCTTAATACCAAAAATGATGTATACTGAAGCAGCTGCACGACTTGCGTTACCTGTCAAATTTGACATTTTTAATAAAATAGGTTCAAAAATGCCATTATTTATCAAAATATCGAAAAACTTTATTCTAGAAAGTTGTTTATTTAGGCATTTTTAGCTTCTGTACGAAATTTTGACGGTCTAATACAATTTTAATTTTTTGCCAGATTCTTGAAAATTTTGATCAACCCTCGTAGATTTACTTTTATACATCGATGTAAAACCATTTGTCTTTACTTCATTTGTAATCTTAATGCAATTTTGTGTAAAATTTTTGTTTCTAATTATTAATTTTGCTTCAAAAACTGAAATTGTTATTGATCAGTATGTAATGTTTGATGCAAAGTTTACCTAATTACATCGGTTTTGCCAAAACCGACGTTTCTTATTTTTCTTAAGTTAGTAAACAGATGTACAAAAAGAAAATATTAGGAAGCTTTCGTTGAAATTTTACTTAATTAATATTAAATTAATATTAATATTTTTGTTGAATAATATGTTTCGAGCGATTAATATTTATTATTTTTGATCCAATATTAATTAAGTAAAATTTCAACGAAAGCTTCCTAATATTTTCCCTTTGTACATCTGTTAACTAACTTAAGAAAAATGAGAAACGTCGGTTTTGGCAAAACTGATGTCATTAGATAAACTTTGCATCAAACATTACATACTGATCATTAACAATTTCAGTTTTTGAAGCAAAACAAATAATTGGAAACAAAAATTTTACACAAAATTGCATTAAGATTACAAATGAAGTAAAGGCAAATGGTTTTACATCGATGTATAAAAGTTAATCTACGAGGGTTGATCAAAATTTTCAAGAATCTGGCAAAAAATTAAAATTGTATTAGACCGTCAAAATTTCGTACAGAAGCTAAAAATGCCTAAATAAACAACTTTCTAGAATAAAGTTTTTCGATATTTTGATAAATAATGGCATTTTTGAACCTATTTTATTAAAAATGTCAAATTTGACAGGTAACGCAAGTCGTGCAGCTGCTTCTGAGTACGTCATTTTTGGTTTTTAGCTAAGCAAAAACTAACTGCTTTTTCAATTTTTACCTATACCTAATAATAATAAAAAATCCCATTTGATGCGGACTTTCTTGCGGACACTGTATAATAGATAGTAGTTTTCTGAAATAAGATGCAAAAAGAAGGCTTACGTAATATTTTATTAAGCAACAAAATAGCTTTATTTACTATGAAGTGAATAGTCAAGTTTACAATGGGAACTTCGATTGATTTTAGTTGTCAATTTATTCTTTAACAAACAGTTTAATATCCAAAATTTGAATTTTTCAAAAATTTTTGATCCTATTGCCGGGATGAGGCATAGTAGTATGCCAGAAACGGAAAATAAAGTTTGAATATAGAATGTAATGCATTATTGTATTGATACTCTTAAGCGACATGCAGAGTGTTCCAAATTCGAGGAAAAAAATTGGCAAATATATTGACAATATTAAATTAATTATTTAGTTGTTTGTCTTATATCAGCTTGGCTCGGATTTGCCAATAGTAAATAATATTATACATATTTTTCCCAAAATAATATTGTGCAGACTCCCCACGAAAATTTAATTTTTGAAGATTACCCGCAAACAATGTTAAGGAGACATACAGACAAACGAATTACAAGTGGCCATTTAAAAAAACATTTTTAAAATACAGTTTTAGTCAGATGTACCTACTTAATTTTTTCTCCAATCAAAAATCGGATTCTTAAAATTAAGGTTTTGGAAGAAGGAATGATGGTTTGTAAAAACTATTTATTAATAGTAGGTACCGGATGAGTCAACGATTGCGCGGAGTAATTTTAGGCCTTGAAGATAAGATTTGTCGATATGAGCTTTTGTAATAAGGTATGGTTGGATATCTGGCACATTTTAAAAATATTTTGAATTATACAGTATACATACAGTGTCACCAGTAAAGTCCGCATCATATGGGATTTTTCTTTATTAATAGCTTTATTCGAAATCTGACTTTGGCATCAGGTTCTGCTTTGATGGAGATGAAAATTAAGCAAAAAAATAGTAGTCACGTGATTCGCATTATCTGTCAAATTTTAATTTTTTCCAAAAAATAATTCAAAAGTGGGGTTATTTCTGAAAATATCGAAAAAAAGTTATTAGAAAAAGTTTTTTTAAATGCAGTTTCTAGCCCACATGCAAAATTTCAGCTGCATAAGATAATTTTGATTTTTTACACATATTTTGTAAATTGCACCACTTTTGCAAAATAAGACTCAACGCAACCTACATAAAACTTCTTAGTTTTGACAATGCTTTATTTCAGATACATTTTTTTTAAAGTAGCGCCATATTAAATGTGTGTTTTTCTACAAAATCAAAATTGGGCTATTAAAACTTGGTCGCATGTGATGCAAAGTTTATTTGTTTTTGACCCTGTATAAGGTAACTTCATAAAATAAGTATTTTTAAAAACGTAGTTTGTGTCTGAAAGTAATACACCCTAATATAAGATAAAAAAGAACACAGTGTCTTCAGTAAAGTGTTTTTAAAGTGGAAAATAAATTTTAGTTTAACTTAACGTAAAGTTTATCTATTTTCAACGATTTAATTTAAAACCCCTTTACTTTATTTTTTATTTTTTTACTTTCAGACACAAACTACGTTTTAAAAAATATTTAATTTATGAAGTTACCTTATACAGGGTCAAAAACAAATAAACTTTGCATCACATGCGACCAAATTTTAATAGCCCAATTTTGATTTTGTAGAAAAACACACATTTAATATGGCGCTACTTTAAAGAAAATGTATCTGAAATAAAGCATTGTCAAAACTAAGAAGTTTTATGTAGATTGCATTGAGTCTTATTTCGCAAAAGTGGTGCAATTTACAAAATATAGGTAAAAAATCAAAATTATCTTATGCAGCTGAAATTTTGCATGTGGGCTAGAAACTGCATTTAAAAAAACTTTTTCTAATAACTTTTTTTGATATTTTCAGAAATAACCCCACTTTTGAATTATTTTTTGGAAAAAATTTAAATTTGACAGATAATGCGAATCACGTGACTACTATTTTTTTGCTTAATTTTCATCTCGATCGAAGCAGAACCTGATGTCAAAGTCAAATTTTAAATAAAGTTATTAATAAAAAAAAATCCCATATGATGCGGACTTTACTGGTGACACTGTATATAGGGTGCGTCCAAAAAGTATGGTGCTTCAAAAGTACATTTTTTAAAATGGTACACCCTATATTTGAATAAATTTACTAATTCCACGTGTTATATCATACATTTATTAATGGTCTATTTTATACAAAAAAGTTATAGTTTTAGTTAGAAAATTTTGCATTTGCAAGCATCTTGTCAATGTTGTGAAAATGCTACTTAAATTTTGACACTACATAATTTTTATACTTACTAAATTAAGTCAAAAATACATATTCACTATGAAATATTTGTCGTCTTATTTACAGGGTGTTTACTTTTTAGGACCAAAGTCAGAAAACTTCTAATTGAAAAATATCACTTTTATTAAATGGAACACCCTATATATTTTTCTGTCATCTTATAGCTCGTCATAAACTATTCAACTTTCGTAAAGAACGTCCCATCCCTATCTCTAATAGTTTTTGAAATATTTTGATATTTCGAGATTTAATCTCCTCGTTATAGCATTTTTTGTCAATGAATCACGCCTGTTAAATGAAACATTTTCATTATATTTTGAAAACTTCGTGGACTGGGTGTTCGCCGCTTGGGATATTTCATCCTGTAGGTATAGTTGCTCAGCAAAAAGACACTTTTTATCCGCCTCGCCCAAAACATAAATCACATCATTTTTTGAAAAATTAATTTTGGGTAGGTATAGTGTTTCTTAGGTCAATTTAATGACATTAATCTGTGGGAATTTCCTAACCATATGCGTTCCACACAAATAATTAATATGCGTATACACACTTATAAGTTTGTTTTACATTAAGTGTTTGTACATACTACACTTTATAAACCCACTGTATATATAATAATATTATATTAAAATAATAAATATAAGGTAACTCAAAAATTCTATATACAAAACTAAAATTAAAAAAATAAACCTGACACGGCACGACACTGCTCAGAAAATGCTTTAATTTTTTTACGAGAACTTAATTCTCGTCAACCAGACTCAAGTTCATCAAGGCATAACCACGTATATTTTATCTCCGTCTCTTCCACCCCATCGGCGGTCACTGGCCTATCTTTGTCTGGCAGAATCGATTGTTAGACGGGCCGGGTACCGGTTCAGCTTATATCCTGGCGCTTCCAACCGCAACAAATTACATGCTGTGGCCAATTCTTCAAAATTTTCGGATTTGTAAGCACAATGTAAGTATATACGAGAAACAAGGGTTTGTTAATTAGTTGTTTTTAAACACTGAAAACACTTTTTGTCTTGATTTCAGTTATATTGTTTCTTAAGGACTAAAGAATGTATTATTATAACAATGAATGGTTTGTTATTTTTTTCTGTCACACTCAAAACTCCTCGGTTTAAAGTATATTTGCAAATTAGCTTTCAAAGAAAGTTACTGACTAACAATTGAATACTGATATAATAAATGAAATATCTTTAATAAAAAAACTTAAAGAATTGAAGAAGAAAGATCTGACAACCCTGGTTGTGCGGTCGGTCTCTTTGAGACTGTTTACCGCCGTATGGAATGATTGGAATGTCCTCAAACTGAGATTGGATAAATAATACTTAATAAGTAACTTATAAAATGACTAGACAATAAACTTTGCAGTGGAAAGGCATGATTTTTTCATTGATCTGATTCTTAATGTGTCATCCACTGCCATTATTTTCATTTATTTCCCATGGCTATTGTGATCCATTGACAAAAAATGCTATAACGAGGACATTAAATCTCGAAATATCAAAATATTTCGAAAACTATTAGAGATAGGGATAGGACGTTCTTTACGAAAGTTGAAGAGTTTATGACTATAAGTTAACAGAAAAAAATATATATATAGGGTGTTCCATTTAATAAAAGTGATATTTTTCAATTAGAAATTTTCTGATTTTGGTCCTAAAAAGTAAACACCCTGTAAATGAGATGTCAAATATTTCATAGTGAATATGTATTTTTGACTTTATTTAGTAAGTATAAAAATTATGAATCGCTTTGTGTCAAAATTTAAGTAGCATTTTCATAACAACGGGATGCTTGCAAATGCAACATTTTCATTATATAAGTCGAATTATCTTAAAAACTATAACTTTTTCGTACATTAAACCATTAATAAAAATGTATGAAATAACACGTAGAATTAATAAATGTATTCAAATAAATTGTGTCCCATTTAAAAAATTTAACTTTATGACACCCTACTTTTTGGACGCACCCTGTATAATTTAAAATATTTTTTAAATGTACCAGAAATCCATACCTTATTACAAAAGCTCATTATCGACAAATCTTATCTTCAAGGCATAAATTTACTCCGCGCAATCGTTGACTCACCCGGTACAATAGTCATCTAAAATGACAACAATTTTCATAATTTTTCTATAGTTTATGTTATAAATCTTAGACTTTTTAAAATTGCAAAAAAAAATTTACATATTGAAACCTACAGCCTAGTTAAGTATGCGAAAATGGTTCCTAAACTGTCTTTTTTTTAACTTCTATTATTATCTTCCGAAAAAGTTGACAGGTTGCAGAACGCGTCCGTCGTCACATCAATGCAATGTCTTAAAAATTTACAAAAATAAAGTCTCCGTTATGTTTCCGATAAAAATAGCAAATGAACTCGCAGCTAACATTTAATGTCTGAATATTGAAATAATAAGGAATAAAAAACGTTTATAAAATAATATTAATACAGCAAGTAAAAGTTATACTGTGATTTTTTGTTTTCCATTATTTTTTAATGAAAAGGATGTTTAGGGGGATCTCGGGCCCCCCTCGCTTGACTGATCCTTTTATTTATCTGTTAATTATTACCTTATATTAAGTATAAATATATTTTTTTTAAACTCACCAAATATTTAGCCATAATCAACGTTTAAAACTAACTTTACTGCAATTAATATTAGGTATAAATTATATTATTTATAAATAAAAATTAGGCTTATAACCGACTAGAAGCAATGTTATGACATTACTGATTTCAGATATTCCATCAACGATGTTAAGCGAGTTGTTTATCACATTTTACTAATTAAGTTAATAAGATATATTAAACATATCTATAATTTTATCAAAAATGTCTGTATGCTTTACAGCAAAGACTAAATAATATATTTTCAAAAAGTTATTGTTATCATCACAGAAGACTTTCTGTGTGTTTATAGGTTTAGATCGCTATTTGACTATACTCGACCTGCATAAAAATACTAAAATATCCCAAAGACTTGTCGAGCGGTCCGTCGAACGTGAAACTGCAGTTTTGTTCACCAGTTCAATAAAAAACTACGTAATTATGAAGACAATATACCGGGTGTTTCTCAAAAGACGTTCACCCCTATAACTTTTCTGTATTTATAGATATTAAAATGAAATTTTGAGGTTATGCATAAGAGACGAGTCTGCATTTATTGACATAGTTTTCAATTGCTTAGCAGTTCCGGTTTGACCGGAAGTGACCTTGACTTTGGTATTTTAAATGGGATATCTTGTAAATTTTTACTTATTGGGATTCAGCATAACATTCTGAGTAAAATGACACCTCACTTGTCATTTTTTGACGTGTTATAACATTTTTATGTTTATTTTTATTTTCAATCTAGAGTGCTACAAATTAATTAAATATGTTAATTTATAGTCAAGTAGTATATTTATTAAAATTAAAATTATGTCATAATAATTGAGATTCTAAGTTTCACAAGCGTTTAAAAAATGAAATTTTGTTTTCTTGACGTTTACTCCATTTTTCCAAATGGAACGATAGTGGTTCTAGCATATTTAAAACGAGCATTTTTTTTTTCAACAATTTGATACCATACAGTCCTATGCTATTTTAAAATCGACACCGAAAAATTTGCCTTAAATCCCAATTGCAAATTTAAAAGCGTTATGTATTATTGCTTTTCTAAAGAAATATAAAGGCGGCTTTGAAAAACAATGGAATGGTTTTAAAAACCAATATGGTTTTTAATTAAAATTGTAATGTCATTCGTTTATTAAACTTAAATCAGATAAAATGGTTAGTTTTACTATAGAAATAAACAAATTGATATGATCCTAATTTTTGGAGTGACCAGAAATTTTTTTTTCTGAAGCCGCAAGATTGTACGTATTGTATGATTTATAAACGAATGACATTACAACTTTAAATTGAAGTCATATTGCTTTTCAAAACCAATCCATTGTTTCTCAAAGCCGCCTTTATATTTCTTTACAAAAGAGAAGGCGGGAATAATGCATACGCTTTTAAATTTGCGATTGGGATTTAGGTAAGGCAAATTTTTTAGTGTCAATTTTAAAATAGCATAGTGATATTATATACATATAGTGATATTATATAGCATATAGTATTAAATTGTTGAAAAAAAATGCTCGTTTTAAATATGCTAGTGAACCACCATCGTTCCATTTGAAAAAATGGAGTAAACGTCAAGAAAACAAAATTTCATCTTTTAAACGCTTGTGAAACTTAGAAAGTCAATTATTATTACATAATTTTAATTTTCATATACTTACTTGACTATGAATTAACAGATTTAATTAATTTGTATCACTCTAGATTGAAAATAAAAATAAACTTAAAAATGTTATAACACGTCAAAAAATGACAAGTGAGGTGTCATTTTACTCAGAATGTTATGCTGAATCACAATATTAAAAATATACAAGATTTCCCGTTTAAAATATCAAAGCCAAGGTCACTTCCGGTCAAACCGGAAGTGCTAACAAATTGAAAATTATGCCAATAAATGCAGACTCATCTCTTATGCATAATCTCAAAATTTCATTTTAATAAATTAATTGATTCAGCCGATACTAGGTGGAAATCCATAATTATAGTATTATGGGATACAGTAAAACAAAGTTGAACTTGTAAATTTCCACTATATTAATCAGAAAATGATATGTTTCGCTAACACTGTAGCTTCGTCAGATGACAATGATGTAATAAAGGTGAAAATAAAAATTGGGTGCAATAAAATTAAACTATTTAAGATGTAAATAAAACAGTGGAAGGGTTACAATTGCGGGAAAATCCAACAGAGGGTTTAAAAATTAAATTAAATTAGGTAAAATCTTAAGTATATGGTCAACAGAATAAATTTAGCAAAGGTGAATTCTTTAAATCTAATTGATCATTAAGTAACAGGTTCGTATTTTTAAGTTTATTTATTTCCATAGATTCTAACAAATTCAGTTTTAAGCCTTTGTTTTCTGTATGTAAGATTTTAAAGGAAGGATCGAAATTATGTTGATAGTCAAGTAAATGGTTAGCATAGTTTGAGTCTGTTTTATTTTTTAGAAATTGTCCTAAAACATACATTGGCCAAACGGGTAGACAGTTTGACAAAAGAATACAGGAACATTATAACAGTTTTCTAAAAAATAAAACAGACTCAAACTATGCTAACCATTTACTTGATTATCCACATAATAAAAATATTACATTTGTAAATATTGTGTAGTATAGGCACCCATGCTTTAGAAAGAAATCTCAATTCCGTCATCTTTACACAAGTTACACCGTTAATTATCCTTTATTTAATTTTAGCTACTGTAACTCTTCAAAAATGTTTAAATAAAGGACGAATAATTTTCTTTTTCAGGGATAAAATGGCAGTTAACGGCAAGAGAGAAGCGGCTGTGAGACAGCAGCACATCAAGGGTGCGCGCAGTAGAGGGGCTGTTATAATTAGCGCCAGATTAAAGTAATGCCTAGGGACGCATTAAACGATTTAGCTCTGTTAATTAAAAGTGTAGTGTGGAGTGGGGCAGTTAGATAAATGGCCGCTGGGGGCGAGCACTTTTTCTCTCCAACTCGAAACGGCGAAATTCTCTCTGCTTTTCACTTTTGCTCTTAATTGGATTTGATAGCGATCGAGAAAATAATGAAAACTAGGCATAGTTTTCTTAATTAGTAAAGAAACTTGCTGAAAATATTGTAATTACCTACCTATTGTTCCTTATACAATTTTTTATATTATTTTATTATTCTATTCGTTGATTATAATATATTATATACCTAAACACACAGTGTGTCCTGTGTGTCCACGGATAGAGTTTGGAAGAGGAAAAACTTTTTTATTTGTAGATGTAGAAGATAATGTAATTCTTTATTAAAACGTCTGCTTGTGCTGAAACTACAATTTCTAACACATTTGATTACTATACAGGGTTCGTCAGAACAATATTTTCAGTTTTTTGTATTTTGTTTAAAATAAATTTACGTAAAAACAAAAAAAACTATTAATTGTTGCTTTCTTACTTCGAATATGATTTTATATCTGGCAAAGTAACGATTTTGGTGTAAGAAACCCATTTTTTATTGCCTACTTTTGAGGTATTTTTATTATTACATGTCATATTTTTTTAATTTATTCAACAGTTCCTAACTTGCTGTAGATATTGGGATATTTGCAATAACTACTCTTATTTTTTCTTTCAAGAGATCTAAGTTATTATTGAAATTGGTTTTATAATGTAGCTTCAGATATCCCCAGAAATGAAAGTCGATAACTGTGAGATCGGAACTCCTTCGTGCCAACTGATTTGGACCATAGGTACCTTCCAATCCATTTATAATAAACAAAAACTGTTGTTTCTGACGAACCTTGTATAGTAATCGCAAATCTAATACTTAGTTAAAATTGTAGTTTCAACACTAGCAAAATTTATTTAATACCTAAATCAAAAAATTGAAAAAAAAAAGATTTAGAAAACTAAAAATGTTGTTTGTGACGAACCTTGTGTAGTAATATCGCAAATCTAATAGTTGAAATTGTAGTTTCAACACTAGCAAAATTTATTTAATAAATCAAAAAATTGAAAAAAAAAGATTTAGAAAACTAAAAATATTGTTTGTGACGAACCCTGCGTTGTAATCGCAAATCTGATATTCGAAATTGTAGTTTCAGCAGAAGCAGACGTATTTATAAAGAATAACTTTTTCTTCTATACGTAGGTACTAATAAAAAAGGTTTTCCTCTTGCAAACTCTATCCGTGGACACACTGTATAATAATAACGATATTTAGGTATACAAATGTGCAAGGGCGGAGGGTAATAGAGTAAGTACGTTTTATAAATAATTAAAAGTATATAAATACCTACACTCCAACAGTCTGGAAAAATTTAATCTTTTCCATTTTCAGTAAAAAAAATTGAGTTTCTACTATTTTTAGTGCTTGATAGTATGAGGTATTTATACAGTATGAGTTTGTCAATTGAAATAAATTCAGTATACCCAGTAGCTTTTTTGGGAAAAATGCGCGTGCTTAACATTTTAAGTTGTGGTATTTTTTTTTATAATATAAAAGTATGGATACCGTGTATCCCAAATTAGAGATATGACGATACCGACTGATTTTTTAAAAGGGAACCCCAGGTTTTTTATTGGCTATTTTTAAAGTTATAGTATATTAAGTTATCCATAAGTACCAAATTTTAAGTTTTTATTTCTTGTCATTTATAGGATATTAAACAAAACTTAATTTTATTCGCTTTAAATTTTTTTAAAAACATTCAGTAAAGAAGGTACAGTTACAGTATTCTTCGTTTGTTTACATTTTTGTGACAATTTAAGCAACATTATTTTTACATTTCTTGATAAAATAATGACATATTATTATTATCGTATTTAACATTAGTACGCGACACATCTTAAACGCTGAGACTTTTCAACGTGCCTTTTACTTAACTGAAAAACACTAGATTGAAATTTTAATGATGATTGAATACGAATATAGGACTAGAAGGCAAAATGAAGTTACTTATTATTCAGAGAGAAATATCCCGATTTACCCTTCATATCCCAAGGTAAGCAAGATTGAAAAACAGTTTCGAGAAAATAGGCATGTTAGAGAGGCAGATATCCATCGACAGAGAGTGCGCTCAATGAAGAGGTCAAATTTACTATTAGCTGTTTAAGGAAACTCTAATATCCCCACCAGGCAGCTTGCTAGAGAACACGAAATAAAACAATCTTCAGTAGAAAAAGTTCTCCATGCGCAAAAATTTCATACTAACAAAATAACAATCCTCCAAGAATTGACAAAAGATAATCCTGATAGGAGACTTCACTTCTGCGAGCTAATAATGGATCTACTAATGAGGAAGAGACAGTGTTGCCAGGTCCAAAATTTTTTTTTCCCTAGATAATTTCTTAAAAATTCCCCAGATTCCCCAGATTTTCCCTAGATCTATTAATTTAAAGAAAAAAGTAGTGATGGGAAAAATCGGGTTATTTTAATAATCGACTTCCGAGTATTCGAGTAAAAAATTCGGCAAAGCCGGGGTTTTTTTTTTATTCACTTCAATATTTTTTACGCTTCTAAAAAAAAAAAGTCGCCAGTTCCGTAAAGCAACTAGTTTGTGTAGCCGCAATGAGTGATTGGTCATTTATGAATGCCATGCGGCTTGTTGTTTATATCTTTAGAGTAAGGTTTCTAGTAAATTCGACCTGCCTAAGATTCTGAGTTGCTAGTAGTAAATCGGACTTAGAAAAGATAGCGTTTTTGCCATGGGTCAATCGATTAATAATAATTTTTTAAGTAATTACTTAATATATTTTTTACAAATATCACATATCACAAAATCAAAAAAGAATAAAAATTCCCTAAATTATAGAAAATTTCCCTTTTTCCCTACTGATTGCAGATTTTCCCCAGATTTAGGGAAATTTCCCCAGCAATGGCAACAGTGGGAAGAGAATCCACACTGGATGAGGGAGAGCCCCACTAAACGCCAAGAAAAGTCAATGTTTTGGCAGGTATTGTTGGGGATTGAGTTATAGGACCAATTTTTTTTTAAGGAAACCTTATTGGGGCAATATACAGTGTGACCAGTAAAGTCCACATCATATGGGATTTTTTTTTATTAATAACTTTATTCCAAATTTGACGTTGGCATGAAGTTCTGCTTCGATCGAGATGAAAATTTAGCAAAAAAATAGTAGTCACGTAATTCGCATCATGTGTCAAATTCTAATATTTTCCAAAAAATAATTCAAAGTAGGGTTATTTCTGAAAGTATCGAAAAAAGTTATTAGAAAAAGTTTTTTAAATGCAGTTTCTAGCCCACATGCAAAATTTTAGCTGCATAAGATAATTTTGATTTTTACTCACCACTAAAATTTATTTTCCACTTAATGAACAATAATTTACTGATGACACTGTCCTTTTTTGCCTTAATATTAAGGTATATTATTTTCAGACAGAAACTATGTTTTCAAAAATACTTATTTTATGAAGTTACCTTCTACAGGATCAAAAACAAATAAACTTTGCGTCACTTGCGACCAAATTTTAATAGCCCAATTTTGATTTTGTAGAAAAACACACATTTAATATGACGTTACTTTAAAGAAAATGTATCTGAAATAAAGCATTGTCAAAACTAAGAAGTTTTATGTAGGTTGCGTTGAGTCTTATTTTGCAAAAGTGGTGCAATTTACAAAATATGGGTAAAAAACCAAAATTATCTTACAGTTAACATTTTGCATGTGGGCTAGAAAATGCATTTAAAATTTTTTTTCTAATAACTGTTTTCGATACTTTCAGAAATAACCCTACTTTTGAATTATTTTTTGGAAAAAATTAGAATTTGACAGACGATGCGAATCACGTGACTACCTACCTACTATTTTTTTGCTAAATTTTCATCTCGATCGAAGCAGAACTTGATGCCAACGTCAAATTTGGAATAAAGTTATTAATAAAAAAAAATCCCATATGATGCGGACTTTACTGGTCACACTGTATTTAGAATTCTTGGAAGAAGAATAAACTAGTTCCGAATTTGGCTATTCTGTTTTCTGATCCTGATGTCGAATTTAATGTCCCGAACAGAAACATCGAGTTTCAACAAGATGGTGCGTCTCCCCATTTTGTAAAACTTGTCGGTGAATATCTGGATGCAGTTTTTGTAGGCAGATCGATTGGTAGGAGACCCTTTAAATGGCCACCCAGGTCTTCATATCTTACTCGTTGGACTATTTTTTTATGGGGGTACTTAAAAAGCAAAGTGTTTAAGACGAAACCGGCAAATGTTGAGGAGTTGAAAACAGGAATAAGACATATAGGTGTAGCTAGGTTAATTTCTTCCAAAGTAATTAAAATGTTCAAACGAGTGTGGACAACATTTTGAGCATTTATTGACGAAAAAGTATTAAAGATAGCAGGTAGTTTATTTTTTAATAAAATTAATTTTTGTTTGTATAAAAACTTGAAATTTGGTAGGTACGGTAGGTATACTTAATATTATGCTAATATATGCACTTTAAAAATGTTCAATAAAAAACTAGGGTTGCCATTTAAAAAAATTATTGATATCAATCAATATTTGTCTCTTCTATGAAAAATTAAAGATTCTGTAAACATATTTTTCTAGCCATCTTTTGGGAAGGTTGCCCATATTGGACCAATTTCCAGATTTCTTACCATAGATCCTGATAATAACGCAAAGTCGATCTTGAAGCTATACCTTAGTATACTTTAGTATGTTGTTCAACTGCAGGATTTTTTGCGGAATTTTATTTCAAAGTATCTATATGATATACCAGGCTATAAAAAAAACCTCTGCAAGTGGTTCAATATAGGAAACCGGTTGCCTAAATTGCACCTGGGGTGCCAAAATTGGACCACATGATTTAAATCGGAAGCTTAGGTGTTAAATAAAAAAATAAAAAATAAAATTGTTGTCATAGGAAGTTTTATACTTATATTTCAAAAAAACATCAAATTTACAATCAAAATTTCGGTAGAAGACATCCTAATGCAAAAAAAAGTACCTATTAGTTTCCTATATTGGACCAGTGATAGTTTCATTTTTTAACTCAAAGGAAAAAAGATTTTAGCAATATTTAAATAGTATATTAGTTTATGACATTGACTTATTTAAAGAGAAAAATTATTGTTGCACAATTTGGAAAAATTGCCTAAATTGGACCGGTTCGATTTTGGAAATCACCCAGTGGTCCAATTTAAGCAACTACCACGTGTTGTGTAAATTACGTTTTGCTCTGTACACGCCAAGCACTAACGGCCAACTAGTTGAGTTTGTTGCCGATCAAAGGTTCTGGGTGGAAGTATGTTACAGTGTTGCCAGATGATATGGCACTTGTTTAGTTTCGGAGAAATGTACTGTGGTCCAATTTAGGTAGCGGTTCAATATAGGCAACCTTCCCCTATTAGTTTTTTTTTTATCTATGGGGTAAAATTAAATATTTTTGTTATTGTCGGAGACTTCTTACGTAGGTATCTTTCGAGTTGTAACTAAAGTAGACAGTAATAATATAATTGTATTTTTTTACGAATAATCTATTGGAGTATTGTATTTTTTAAGTAGGTATAGGTAAGACCGAACTAAGGAAACAATATTTGGCTTTATTTCAGTTTTTAATTTTCAAAATAGACTTAATTAATTATTGAGGGTAGAAATCAAAGTCCTGTCTTCAGTCTTAAAATAATACAGGGAGAATTTGTAACTTTAAGTTATTTATTTTATATACTTACTGGATTTACTGAATTTATTCAAATTTAAATAAATTCAGTAAATCCAGTAAGTATACAGGGTGTCTCACGGTCGATGGTACCTTAGACGTTTATGACGAACCAGTAAAGGAATCGTTCTGAAAATTTGGTCGCGTACATAAACGGACATGGTCTACCAACCTAAAATATTTTTAACAATACAGTGTTGCCGCTTCCACACAAAAATAATAGTAACTTTGATTTTTTAAATGCAACATCATATATTTTATTTTATTTTCGAAACCCCCATTACTTTCCTTACAATTTTTATTAACTCTACTCTATACTTATCTCTTACCGTTTCTAAGATATAAATTAATTTCCGTTTTTTTGTCCGAAAACGTCACTTTTAAAAATGCTGATAATTTTGAACTCTAAAACACTGAAATCCTGAAATTTGGTAAATAGATAACTAATACCATATGGCTCTTTGCCCTTGTCCCAAATCTTAGTTGCAATATACAGGATGGTTGAAAAATACACTTATTCCGGTAACTTGAAAAAGTGACCATAAGTCCTTTTTTTCAAATGTAACACCCTGACATTACGGATTTGAAAACCTGCTAAAATTACACCTAATTCTTGTATATCATACCTGTACTAATTTTCTATACAATTCAATTTTTATTCGGTTATTAGTAAGTTAGCCATGACAAAAACTGATGTTTACGTATGTTACTATGGTTATCGTTTTGACATTTCATTAAGTTTAGATACAAGATAGAAATACACTTTAAAGTCATGGAAGAAAACTATACAAATGCAGTTCTTATGAATTTATTTATTTTATTTGGACAATGTGTGCATTAACATGCAAAAAAACATTAAAACTAAATTTTTCTTGAAATCCATGCAGTCAACACCCGCATATTAAAGTGTTTGGATGTAAACGGCCAGCGTTTTGAACATCTGTTAAAATAGCATTTTATTAGTTATAATTTGAGTAGTCTTTTATTATTTGACTACCTAGTTAACATTTAATAAAATTGTCCTGGATCCTTATGAGTTTTCTAAGATTCATTAGCGGTAAATTAGAGTACATTTCGTTAAACTTTATACATGTCCTGGCGATAATTCACATTGTCCAAATAAAATAAATAAATTCATAAGAACTGCATTTGTATAGTTTTCTTTCATGACTTTAAAGTGTATTTCTATCTTGTATCTAAACTTAACGAAATCTCAAAACGATAACCATAGTAACACACGTAAACTCAGTTTTTGTCATGGCTAACTTACTAATAACCGAATAAAAATTGAATTGTATAGAAAATTTTACAAATTATGCTTAATACGTCAAAAAAAATGGTTAAACTAGTTAGTTAGGTATAGGTATGATGTATCATATACAAGAAATAAGTGAAATTTTAGCAGCTTTTCAAATCCGTAATAATATACAGGGTGTTACATTTGAAAAAAAGGACTTATGGTCACTTTTTCAAGTTACCAGAATAAGTGTATTTTTCAACTAGCCTGTATATTGCAACTAAGATTTGGGACAAAGGCAAAGAGCCCTATGGTATTAGTTAACTATTTACAAAATTTCAGGGTTTCAGTGTTTTAGAGTTCAAAATTATCAGCATTTTTAAAAGTGACGTTTTCGGACAAAAAAAACGGAAATTAATTTATATCTAAAGGCGGGTTTTCCTACACCTTCGCCGGTCGTCGACGACTGCGACCGAGTAGCCGCGACCGATTCGTCACGACATCTCCTATGCATTTTAAACCTGCCTGGTTTCCAACCCGCTACGCGGTCGCTACTACTAGCGAGCGGTCGCCATTCGTCCGGTCGTGGTAGCCGCTCATCTCCGAGGGGGGTGCTGCGACTAATTTCGTCAACGAAAGCGCATTGTTTTCCAGTTTCCTGTGGGTGTTATTGGATAGATAGTTATATTGATGCTGTAAAATTCGGAAAAACTTTTTGAATTTAGTTTCATTGTCTGTCAAGTGATTTCTTATTAAAATGGCCTGAAATCGTTCAGACCGTCTATTTTTAAACATACCTAATTCTTTGCTCCTATGTTTTTCAGATTCTAATGTTAAAAGAAGAAGCAGATTTTCCTCCTGCTCTTGATAACTTAACAGTAGTAGTAATGACTTTTTAGAAATATTCATATTTCTTCAGGCTAGAACAAACCCGAACACTTGAAAATGGCTGCGGTAGGAACACGGGTTGACGGAAAATGATCGCCGCTACTAAAAAGGCAGGATGTTTTACTTGCCGACACTGCGTCATGCGATAGCGACGAGCGATGAACTGTGGCGACGAGGATTGCGAGTTTGGTTCGGACCTTTTTTAGACTGAAGTGTCGCATGGTAAAACACACATTTTTCGCAAACTCGCCATTCCCGTCGCTACAGTTCATCGCACGTCGCTATCGCATGACGCAGTTAGGCAGGATGTTTTACTTGCCGACACTGCGTCATGCGATAGCGACGTGCGATGAACTGTGGCGACGAGGATTGCGAGTTTGGTTTGGACCTTTTTAAGACTGAAGTGTCGCATCGTAAAACACACATTTTTCGCAACCTCGCAATCCTCGTCGCTACAGTTCATCGCACGTCGCTATCGCATGACGCAGTGTCGGCAAGTAAAACATTCTACCTGTTCGGTCAAAGCTACTCAGTCGCAGTCGTCGACGACTGGCGAAGGTGTAGGAAACCCGCCTTTAGAAACGGTAAGAGATAAGTATAGAGTAGAGGTAATAAAAATTGTAAGGAAAGTAATGGGGGTTTCGAAAATAAAATGAAACATATGGTGTTGCATTTAAAAAATCGAAGTTACTATTATTTATGTGTGGAAGCGGCAACACTGTATTGTTAAAAATATTTTAGGTTGGTAGACCATGTCCGTTTATGTACGCGACCAAATTTTCAGAACGATTCCTTTACTGGTTCGTCAAAAACGTCTAAGGTACCATCGACCGTGAGACACCCTGTATAAAATTCCCACGAAAATAACAATACCAAAATGGATCTCAATTTGTTGTTTTAATTAAATGTGCACCACAAAGCTTACACTTCGCAAAAAATGTATAACTTTTTTTTCTTGTATAATAATTACAGAAATACTAAATTTTGCTTTTTATAAATAAATACTAAAAGAAATAAATGTTGTTTTCCTCTTTTTCTTTGGTTTTACAATGTTTTCATATACTTATTTTGGTAGGTAAAATACGGGTCTGTCAATATTTTATTTTATAAATAATAAAATGTACGCTATATCTCTACAAAATATTAGGACTCCCTTACAAAATTTAACAACTTGCGAAGTCGAAGGTAAAAGAACTTAGTCCGGTTCTGTTTCTGTATCCAACCTCTTAACGTAAAATATACCAGACTTCAACAGGGTGCTATTAATGACAGGTGATGCGGCGAGTTCTTACAATAATTTGACTTTAAATATATTTGCAATAGATACATATACAGTGACCGGCAGAAAGTACGCACCAAAGGGGATTTTTTTTTTATTTCAAAACTTACCATTTTTTTTTGTGGTGGAAAGGCTCCGCATACTCTTAAACAAAAAAGAACATAAACAAAACTAGTAAATATTGCGTCGTATACGAGGGAGAGGTGAAAACGTTAAATTCACTCAAGAATAAAGTGCTCGTATTATTCACCGTAGATATTTTTTTATTAGGAAATGTTGTTTGCACTTAAAAGTTATCCATAAATACCAAATTTCAGCTTAATAGCACAAAAAAATGTTTTTACTTTTTCAATGAAAACGAAAATTATAATATAAGGGTTTAAACTTTAATTCATGAACCAATGGATTTAGAGTTTGAAAAATTTGGAACGGCAAATATTGTTAAATGTATGAAGTAAACCCTCATTTATTTTACATAAAGTTATTTGGCTTATCCATAGAATAATGTACGGTGTGCACCAGAAAAATTAGATTATTTTTGACGTTATTGAATTTAACGTTCAGTTTTCGCACATTTAAACAAATTTAAGTAAGTTGTGTGTCCAATTGCTTACGAGCTGTTAAAAAACTGAATTTATAGTTTGCATAGCTCCTATCGTTATACGAGGGGGCGTAAAAAAAAAGTAAAAACATTTTTTTGAGCTATTAAAGCTGAAATTTGGTATTTAGGGATAACTTTTAAGTGCAAACAACATTTCCTAATAAAAATATATCTACGGTGAATAATACGAGCACTTTATTCTTGAGTGAATTTAACGTTTTCACCTCTCCCTCGTATACGACGCAATATTTACTAGTTTTGTTTATGTTCTTTTTTGTTTAAGAACATGCAGAACCTTTCAACCGCAAAAAAAAATTGGTAAGTTTTGAAATTTAAAAAAATCCCCTTTGGTGCCGTACTTTCTGCCGGTCACTGTATATACCACACGGTGGGATGGTTCTAAAAGCTATGGTCAATAATTTCAATGGTGTACAAGAGGTGTAATAGTAAGTTAACAAACTAGTGTATTAATAAGGGCGATTAATAATCGGGACAATTTTAACTTGTGAGTGCAGCGAGCACGTTAATTTGTTGAGATTATTAATCGCTATTTAATATTATTAATATACGCGTTAGTTACAATATTTTTCCGTCGATTGTCTTATTAATAGATTATACATTTTTTTTATTTAGAACCAAACTACATATTATAACAAATTTTTGAATTTCAAACTTATTGACATCGACAGAAACTATTGCAACGCCATTATGTACGCGGCAGTGCGTGCTTTGTAGTATGTTTGGTTGCCTAAAATCGTTTATTAATAAAAAAAAAATGCATTAATAGGGGCCATTAATGTATAATTTTTTATACATTAATTAAGGTTGTAAATACACGGTCGACGGAAATAGTATATTAAGTACCAAGGTGGAAAGTGTTTCATTATTGTCGAGAGATTAGATAGTTAAACTATATCTCGGAGACAGTAATGAAACTTTTCACCAAGGATTTTATACTATTTTTATTTACAACCACATCCTACATCCACTTCTTATAATTTTTAACTAAAAATTTTAAAAGAAAAATGTCATTTTGACGTAGTATTATAGAAAAAATATATTAAAAAAATTAAATAAATTTACAAGTAGGCATATTTTCAAATTAGGCGACGGTTGTCAAGGAAACGTTTGTTTGAAATTAAAACAATAAACGTCAGTTCAAGTATGATCTTTTGCGATCAATAGAATAGATACAATAAAATTTTAAAATTAATGGAAGAAAAATCAATGCATGCATGAGTGTACCCCGCCGGAAATAAGGGGAGCCGCTGAAGTGGCGGCACAGGGCTTGGTGCCTGAAAAAGTAAAATGTTCTAATGGCGTATTTTGGTGAGCAAAGCAAATAGAAGAAACCATCAACCTTGTGGGCAATCTATAGCATGTTAAAAACAATGCTACAAATTGAGGAAAAATCTGATATTTCGAAGCATGGGAAACTTGCCTATATCTGAAACGAAAAAATGTGGGTTATAGGCCCAAAAAATCTAACATATTTTCAAGGAAGAATATATAGAAGATTTTTTGAACAATGCTAAACTCTTGTCGATTAAGGTAATTAGTCACCTGCAGTAATTACAAAATAATCTTTGAAACTAACAAATATGTATCATTTAAAAGTACCTATACAGGGTGATTCAAAAGTACTTTGACAAACTTCGGGAGGTAATTGCCGGCAATATTGTAAGACGAAAAGTTCTTATAAACAATGGTCCTTGGAGACTTCGTTACGGAGATACAGGGTGTTGAAATGTTAAAAGGAATAGTAATAATTTTTAAATAACTCCTTAACGAGTTATTTTTTTTTTATGAAATTTAGTGAACTAAATAAGCATCTAAGGACACTTATTTTCAAAGTGCAACACGTTCGTAAATTTAACCAGTGGCGTCGGTACAAAATACTTCTATCATATTTTTTGTGAAAACTATGCTACGCCACTGACTTATTTTATTTTAACTTTCTTCTTATGAATCCCCTCTTTATTTACAACAAAAAAGATTACCTATGTTTTTTTGATACGAGGGACGGTTTAAGGGTAAATGATTATTTTATTTGACTATACACAAATATTAAAAAATGTGTTTTAAACTAATCAATCACTCAAATATTTATTAAAGTATTTTAACGAATACCTACATACATACTTACTAATAAACAAATATGTACATGCCTAAGGAAGGTATCTAAGGATGCCTATTTTCTAAGTATAACACGTTTTCAGTGGCATACATATTTATTTATTAGTATGTTATTTTTTAATATTTTGTATTTTGACAAGGCGGCTTTGGAAATGCATTTGTCGATAAATTAAAACATATTTGACAGTTAGTTACCATTGAGTTTTATTTCTTCAGTTTTTTTATTTTCAATGGTAACTAACTGTCAAATATGTTTTAATTTATCGACCAAAAATGCATTTCCAAAGCCGCCTTGTCAAAACACAAAATATTAAAAAATAACATACTAATAAATAAATATGTATTCCACTGAAAACGTGTTATACTTAGAAAATGGGCATCCTCAAGATACCTTCCTTAGGTATATACATATTTGTTTATTAGTAAGTATGTATGTAGGTATTCGTTAAAATACTTTAATAAATATTTGAGTGGTTGATCAGTTAAAACACATTTTTTAATATTTGTGTTTATTCAAATAAAATAATCGTTTACGCTTAAACCGTCCCTCGTATCAAAAAAACACACGTGATCTTTTTTGTTGTAAATAAAGGGGGGATTTATAAGAAAAAAGTTGAAATAAAATAAGTCAGTGGTGTAGCATAGTTTTCACAAAAAATATGATAGTAGTATTTTGTACCGACGCCACTGGTTAAATTTACGAACGTGTTGTACTTTAAAAATAAGTGTCCTTAGATGCTTATTTAATTCACAAAATTTCATAAAAAAAAAATAACTCGTTAAGGAGTTATTTAAAAATTATTACTATATTTCTTTTAACATTTCAACACCCTGTATCTCCGTAACGAAGTCGCCAAGGACCACTGTTTATAAGAACTTTTCATGTTAAAATATTACCAGCAATTACCTCCCGAAGTTTGTCAAAGTACTTTTGAATCACCCTGTATAATGGGTTTTTTCCTAAGATTTTTTTCTTATTTTTTAGGTAGTACCTACTAGTGATAGGCATTTCAGGAGCTTGCCGAAGGGACGAATTAGTAAAAATGGAAATGCCAGATATAACTATATTGGAAGAAAAAATTTCAGTTGAAATTCACGATTCAAAAACACACACGAGTAGAGCGTTTTTGATTACTGACCCAATTTGGGTGAAAATATATAGTTCGAGAATTCATAAATCTCCTAAAATAAATACAAATCAATAGGTTTTTGGTTCAGGTCAGAGGAGGAAAGGCAAGAAGTCAACCAATAGGTCACAATTCAATAGCCAGTTTTCCGAAAAAAATTGCCACTTTTTTGAAGTTACAAAACATTGAAGGCTTTACAGGTCACGCCTTTAGAAGAACTGCCGCCACCTTATTAGCCAACAGCGGTGCTGACATACTCCAATTAAAGAGGCTGGGAGGTTGGAAATCTGCTAGCACTGTGGCAGAAGATTATGTAGATTCTTCAATGGAGAACAAAACGAAAATCGCCACCATGCTATGCGCCCGTCCCATGTCTTCGGTTGCTTCTTCAAGTAGCTCACAGATCTCTGCAGCCATTGAGCAACAAATTACCTATCAACCAAAAATACCGCCATTAGGGAAGCAGGTGCTGGCTTAAAAATTTGTATAAAAGCCTACAATAAGTCTAATTTAACAATTAATTTCAATAAATAGTTCTCTGTGAGCCTTTATTCTTGTTATTGATGTTTCTTAAGTTTTTCATTAAATATGAAATTGACAAAATGTCTTTATTAAAAAAAAATCTACTTACGTTTAGTAATAGGGATAAAATTTTAGTTAAAATATCACATTTTAGTGGACTGAAAATGAGGGCGGGGAATCAGGGTGGGAAGTCAGGACGGGAAGTAGAGGTAGGTAATGTGACACTTCCCAACCTTCAATAAAGTCATTAATCTCAACATTACATGTATGGTTGTAAATAAAAATGTTTACACCTCTTGTACACCATTGAAAGCTTAATTACGGCTCAATCCCACTTAATATTTTCTCTATTGCTAACAACATCAGCATTGTACCATTTACTTTGTTTTCCTGATGATGAGTGTTATTTCTACACTCGATACATGTCGAATTTAATTATTATGAATTAATTTCAAGAAGTAGTCCATAGTACTTAAAGTGGAGTTGAAAATGTAGGAAAAAAAGAAAAAAGTAAAAGTCTTCCTCCACAAAATTTAATAGAAATAAATTCTTTAGGGGCCTCTACATGTTTCGAACGTAGAAACGTTCATCTTCAGGAGACAGAAAAAGAGAAAGTGGTGTAGAACCTTAATGGAGCTTGTATGGAATTGAAACTTGAAGTGTAAAAGAGACATAATATGAAGAAAATTGATGAAAATTAAATCATACTAAGTGTGTGAGAAGTCAGTAAAGGGGGTCTAAACTAACCAAATAAACTGGAGAAGAAAAACCTTTCTAAAAAGAAAGTGTCGAAGGTTATTTATAATTTTTTTAAAAACTTTTTATAAAACATCTTTAGGTGTATGTCAGTAAGACATTGTAAGGATAAAATGAGTCAAAATAATGAAGACATCACAATAGAATTGCGTTACAACAAAAGTGTTTTGTGGAGTACTGAGGGTTGTTGGAATGCATTTCTATTGTAATGTCTTCATTATTTTGACTAATTTTATCCTTACAATGTCCTATACTGACATACACCTTAAGATATTTTATAAAACGTTTTTAAATAAAATTTAAATACTCTTCGACACCATCTTTTTAGAAAGGTTTTTTCTTCTTCCCCAGTTTATTTGGTTAGTTTAGATCCCCTTTACTGACTTCTCATATACTCAGTATGGTTTAATTTTCATGAATTTCCTTCATATTATGTATCTTCTACACTTCAAGTTTCAATTCCATACAAGCTCCATTAAGGTTCTACACCACTTTCTCTTCTGCTAAAACCATCAGCACCAAATACATTTTCTGTCGCCTGATGATGAACGTTTCTACGTTCGAAACATGTAGAGACCCTTGAAAATGAAAAAAAAAATTATATTGTGCTGATGGTATTAGCAGAAGAGAAAATGGTATAAAACCTTAATGGAGCTTTTATGGCATTGAAAAATTGAAATTTAGAAGTGACGTATATAAAAAATTGAGGAGAGATAAAACATGCCGAGCATGTGAGAAAGTTGATAAATGAAGTATAAACAACCAAACTAAAAGAGGAAGAAAAAAGGCCTTCTAAAGAAAAGGGGTCAAAGATTTTTAAATCATTTATATTTTTTCTGTATTCTGAAGATGAACGTTTCGACGTTCGAAACATGTAGAGACCCCTAAAGAATTTATTTCTATTAAATTTTGTGGACGAAGACTTTTAGTTTTTTCTTTCTTTCCTTATTATGAATTATTCTAGGTTCGCCTAGCTATATTCTAATAAAAAATTGTGGAGAAAGACTTTGAGCTTTTCTTTTTTCTATATATTTAACTCCACTTTGAGTATGGACTACTTCTTCAAAATTAAAAATAAAGTAAGAACTTCATATAAAATTGTGACCTATGTCCACTTTCTGCGAAGCTACAGCCCTCTAAAGGGGGTACTCTGAAGATAGTTTTTTCTAAATATTTCCGAAACCTTTATAGATACAAATTTAAAATATAGAAATTTGACTACACTTTGTACGCTAAATAAAATAATTGTGATCTTAAAAATGTCCAAATTTAAGAAATGTGGCCAGAAATAGGGGATAGTGGGGTAAAAATAGACAACTTTTTTGTATGCTAACATTTATAGGTACAATCTTATGTCAAATTAGAAAAACCTCACATATTTTACGAAAACGCTAATATTGGTAAGACATGATTGGATGCGCCATTTTCTAGATAAATTAATTTAAAAATCATTTTGTATCCGAAAAATACGATAGCCTATACCCACGTAGTAACCGGTTATTTAAATTTTACTTAATAGCATTTTATTTACCGTTGAATCGTTTTTAGGTGTTAAAATTGTTCGTTTTATTGAATAAATGAACTTCATACATAATTATTGGTGTGTGTAAAGACAACTAGTTTTAATTAACATAACAAATTAAAAACTAAATAATTAATTTTAACAGTCATTAAATTATAAGGACTTCACAATGAAACGGTGAAATAAAATATGATGTCTGCTATGGTTAGGTTAGATTAGCAGACCTCTGGCATTGTCCAAACAGTCACACGTATAGTCCTATAAGGACCGTTGTTGTGTGTGTTCCTGATGTTAATAAACTTAGTGAGTCGACCCAGTTGCAGGCTGCTCCCTTCCTCCAGATCATTAATGAATGGTTCGCCAAGGGCATTGAACTTCTTCTCACGAGGCCGGGGCATTCACTCTTCATCTCTTCTGCAGAAGTCGTTAGCTGGTATTTGCATACGTTCGGCGTGTCTACCGAACAGACAATGTCCGGTGACTACGGCAGTGATATTTCTTAGGTCCTTCAGACTGTTCTGTAATAACGTTGCGGTTTTCCTGCCGTCAAGTAGGGGCCACAATTGCCTGGAGATGCCATAGGCTGTCAGCACTGTCCATCTGTTTTGCGCAAGTTGTTTAGCTATCCGATCTATCTCCTCTTTATCTGATCCCAGTGGTCTAGCCACAGTATATATTATCTGCTATAGTTCGACAGACATGCCTGCGCCCTCCCTGGCGAGCGCATCAGCAGTCTCGTTGCCATATATATTGCTGTGGCCAGGAACCCAACACAAGGTGATTCGATGCTGAGCACCAATTGTGCAGAGATTGTTGCGACAGCGCCTTACTAATTTTGATTTAGTAGGTATACTGCTGAAACAAATTGGCTTTATGTCTGCTTGATTGTCTATATAGATAGCTATAGACGCAGCTCTTCTCAGGCCAGGGTGATCCTGCAGAATATTGACTGCTTTGAAAAATGCTGTAGTCAGGGAGTCTACGACCTCTATATTAGCATGCTCCCGGAGAAGTAACCAGCTCCCACCCCAACATCCATTTTTGAACCGTCTGTAAAGATCGAGTGATCCGTCTCCATTGTTACTTGATTGCCTTCCCACTCTTCTCTACCCGAAATGAGCATAGAAAAGCCCCTTTCAAAGTCTGGCAGCGAAACAGTGTAATCGGTCGGCTCTCGCTAATTTTCGTCTGGATATATCCTTAGAGTATGCTGCTGTATCCGTAGATGGTAGGTACTGGTCCAGCATTTCGACTCTTTCAGTCGCAGAGTACTTTTTACAGCCACACTTTTTCCGTAAATATCAACGGGTAGCAGATGCAGCATCACTTCCAGTGCCGCCGTCGGTGCTGAGTGAATGGCACCGGTCACTCCTAATCAAGCTGCCCGTTGTACCTTCGTAAGTTTCTTCATTTATTTTGTATCGCTCTTTCCAAAGCAGTACACCAGACCAGGACCCATAGGTTAGTATAGGTCTTAGCATGGCTGTATAAATCCAGTGTACTATGTGGGGTTTCAATCCCCAATGATTTCTGCTATGAAATGTGTTCAATATACGCACCCCGTTCAGTTACACACTTTCTTAATTTAGAAAGACAAACTGTTTGAACTTTAAAAAGAATTATTTCTAATTTCAACATTCAACAAGTGAGTTGAATAAACGGGACTTTTCAGATAACCCCAAAGAAAAACATCTAAAGGATTTAGGTCTGGGGAGCGAGGTGGCCAAAAATGTGAACCACCCTGATCTATCCACTGATCGGGAAACCGATTATTTAAATAGTTTTAATAAATTAAAATGGTTTCCAATAATACCAATCCAGATATTTATCAAAAATTGATGTTGAATTGATATTACCATCCCTAGAGAAACCAAATTAATCACTAAAAGGACTCTGCTTACAAACGGATTATCTTCAAGTTCTTCTGCAAGAACCAATTAGCGTGTTCTGATCGGACAGGATAATCATCAGCTAACATAGCATGAACTTTTTAGAAATCGTAGTGTAGTAAAGTGGTATCGCCAATTTTTCAACACTATTTGTTGTGTTCTCTAATAAAAATCTAAAATATTTTCTATTAGGTAAAACTAATAACAAATAATAACGGGTTGGAGAACTATACGTTATTTACAATATACACTCGCTGGCACAAAATACCGCCACCCTGAAATTTTGGCCAAGTTTGATGTTTTATAACTTATTTATTTTTTATCCGATTTTCATGATTTTGTTATCAGTGTGTAGATCCATTTATTCTGTTTTTCTTTAATTATTTTATAAAGTACTGCATTGCAACCCGCTGGTATAAATACAAACCCGAACAACCCCGATATATTAGTACCCGGAATGCCACTTTCTGAAATTGCATCCGTGCGAAGCCGGGCGGTTCGCTAGTTATACATAAAAACCTTCCCCTTGAATCACTCTATCTATTAAAAAAAACCGCTTCAAAATCCGTTGCGTAGTTTTAAAGGTTTAAGCATATATAGCTGGTAGGGACGGACAGACAGCGACAGCGACTTTGTTTTATACTATGTTAAGATTATTTTTCGATTAGGCTATATTATACAGGAGGAAATGAAAATATTGTTTTTTGTCGTAATTTCAAAACACCCTGTAGGGAAATTGAGGTGGATAATTTTGTTTACATACTGTTTCTTGTAATCTTTGATGTATTCCAAACATTTCTTTTTTTGATTCATTCCATTATCTCATTTGTGCTGCAAGCTGCAAAATTTTAAATGAAACGCTGATTTGAAGCCTATTTTTATTAAGAAAAACAATTTAATAACGTGTATTTCCTCCTCGCGCAGAAATGACAGCTTGCAGTCTTCGTGGGTGGCATCGAATGAATTAGGTCTCTTATTCTTTCTTGAGGAATAGCTTGATATTCTTCAGTCAGCGAAAGTCGTAAGTTTTGCAAGGTTTGTGGTTGTACAGGAGGACGACGAACGGCTCTTTTAAGTTGATCCCAAAGATGTTCGATTGGGTTGAGATCCGGGCTACATGCAGGCCATTCCAATCTTGGAAGTCCAACTTCATCCAGATATTCGCTCACTACATGTGCAACGTGAGGTCTAGCATTATCATGCATTAATGTAAATTGGTTCCCAATAAAAGGAGCAAGTGAAACAACAACTTCTTGCAGGATTTCCTCAATGTAACGGTGGGCGGTTAGAGATCCATTTTCAACAAATACAAGATTGGTGCGTGCTTCGGTAGAAATACCCGCTCAAATCATGACTGAACCGCCATGATATGAGATTCGTTCTTATATAGTGCAGTCAGCATATCTTTTATTTCTACGTCTGTATACCCGCTTACGACCATCCGGCGACCTTAAACAAACACTGGATTCATCTGTGAATAGTACGTCAAATTTTAGATGCTTACACGTAAAAATAAATTGAAGGCCAACTCTTACAATTTCTTGAGCAAGAATTTGAATTTTAAAGCCCGGACCTGACTATGTTCCAATTTGTCAAATGATACTGTTGCAGTGCGCATGCCTAATCGTGTGTAGCTTTGTTTACATGCGCGAGGCTTTAAATTTGCCACTTTTGTGATTATTGTTTGCTTATCTAAAGGTAAATATCGATGTTTCGCTGTCGGTATTTTGGGAGATTTTTGGTTAGAACAGAACAGCAAACAAAATTTCAATATGTCTATATTACCCGGCTGGTCATCTAAATAACAAAACAATAAAATTATCTTAAATTATGTAAATAAATTAAAATCCTAGTATTAATTTAAGTCCAAGTAAAAGAGTGATTATCACCGGAGCATTTTAAATACTTACTTAATAATGTTGGAAAATACTACAAGATCAACTGAACAAAAAAGCTTTAAAATAATTACCTTAAACATTATGTAAATAAATTAAAACTTAAAAATTAAAATCTTAGCATTAATTGGGAATCAAGTCCAAGTAAAAGAGTGATTATCACCGGAGTATTTTAAACACTCAATGTTAGAAACTACTGCAGGATCAGCTGAACAAAAATGCTTTAAAATCCTTCCATTTAACCCGCATTCTGATAAATTTTCTTTGCTAAACACAGTGGTACCTTGACTCTCCAATTCTGATTTTCTTTGGCTTTTTCTTACAACCTTACTATATGCACGAGTACTTTCAATATCACTAAATGTCACAGTCATGCTATGATCCGGTGCATTAATATTAAATAAATTGTGCACACAACTTGGTAAGATTGGACCTGATAATTCCAAAGAATAAAAATTGGCCCCATCAGAGAATATCTTATTTTCCCGTACTTTTAAAGCGTTTAATGTAGCACCGTGAAAAGAAACAGGTGCAAGTAATGTTGGTGGTATTCCTGTCAGTGCTCCCGTCGCTGGTATTGCGCTTTTGCAATTAATTAAAAAGTTGAAAAATGAGTTAACTTCCACTCCCTCGATTAGGATAAGGCTTTGCTCACTGCTGTCTACTTCGCATTCAGTTTTGTGTTCTATCCGAGCCTAAAAAAATATAGCTATTAAAATTGTATCTGTAAACTGTAAAGGTTGAGACTAAATTAAAATATAAGCATTGGGCGATAAGCAATAAGCTACAGAAATAAGATTCGACACTGCACCAGTCCTGCATAGCTCCAGCTGGAGCCTCATTATCCCCAGACAGTATCATAGTCGAATCGTCTGCGTACTGGCAAAGCAAACCAATAACAAGGGATCAATCATGGGGCCGATACTTTTTGTAATTTATACAATCGATGTGAACGACTTTGTTAGTGGTTTCGATTTGTAGAGATATGTTGATGACAAGCAACTGCGCACCAGTTTTAGTAGAGCCAGAGTTGTTAAGGCAAAAGATAATCTCACACAGTGCTTGAAATCGATTTATGACTAGGTACTCTTAAAACAATGGTTTAAAGTTAAATTCTAAAAAATTCGCATAATTTATTTTGGACCTGATTGTCAATGGGCAGCTGAAAACATGAATGTGGTTATGGCTGATACGGTACTACCCGTTGTTCAGGAATATAAAAATGTAAGTGTTTTTTTTATATAGCAAGCTTCGGTTCAGAAGTCAGGTGGGTATAATTATTCAGAAATCGTATTTCTCTCTCAGAAACTTATATAAAAATAAGCACGTCTTAAGACCTCAATAAAATAAGGCACTGTGTGAAACTCCTGTTCTCTCTTACAAATCGTAGATTTTAGTATCTTACGTCAATAGCTTATACATACCTGTGTATAATTAATCTGTCTGATATCTTCTGCGTTAATGCCCATGGTTTTTAGCCATTCTTCGTCAGGCGTGTCTTCTTCATCATGTACATTTGAATCCTAAAATATCAAAAAAATAATAAGGTTAATGGTTCATGTAGTGCTATTCAGATTATGTCTGCGAATGTTGCTACTTAACAGGTTGAATGCCAACAGGAAATATGTATCCCTTAACCATAACCCAAATTGACATTAATATAATAATATATAACTAGCCTATATCTTTAAACGTTCATTATGACACTCAGTATCAATTTGATATCAATTTGACAGTTGTTTGACAGGTGTCAGTATACTGGACGCTGGGATATTTTTTAAACTTTTATTTCTCACACCACACCACAGTAAACTGGACACTTAATTATTAGATAGGAAAAGCAAATATGACCCATCAAAAATGTGAAGTAAACAAACAAGAAAACGCAGTGAACACAAAAGGGGTTATATATTAGTGAAGAAATTAACCATAACATTTTTCTAATAAAATAAAACCTAATTTTTTTTGGTGAAAATCCTTAAAACATGGATGAACGCAGAGCCCTGGTCTGCCAGGAAAAAGAGGACAAAAATACCTGGTTTTCTGCTCTTGCATTGTCTGCATCTTAGCATTGCACTCTTGTCCTTTGCGGTGGGTGGGTTCGGTGCTAAATAATGTATAGGGCCTGAAGAAAGATGAGACGGATCGGTCGGACCTGCACCATGTTTTCCAATAAGGGCCATAATAATCTGTTCTCTAAATTTTAAGAGACCGATATTTTGATCTTTTAATTTTCTGTATATGTAACACGAGTTCCAAATGCAAAGATCAATCAAATGAAAAAATATTTTCCTATACCAACGCAAAGTTGTTCTAGGGGTTGAGTAGTAGGCCAACATTTGGTCAGATCTGTCGATCCCAGACATGTTTTTATTATAGTCTTGCTCACATAAAGGTTTAATTTTCACTAATCCCCTCTTTGTTTGAACCCCCATCATTTCATGCCTGTGTTTTGTGCTAATCATCCTGACATTTCGTTTGCCTTTCCAATTCGTAACTAGTACCGAACCCTTTCTCTTCCAAATTACTTCGCCTTTTTTAATTTTTTTTATTTACCACTTCATTTGGATTTCCTTTCCTATTTTCACGTCTTTATTCTGATTAATTTAAAAAATTTGGCGCGAAATTATACATAGCCCACAGCCGAAATTACAATTCATTCCCAGATTTTTGCAACTCCCATTAAAACCACATTACAAATATGTCCAGTTAACTGGACGCGGGCTCTCAGTAGAAACCAGTATACTGGACGTTGACATTCAACCTGTTAAAAAAAAGGGTTTTTAATTTTTCGTAGGTATATGATTTCTGTTGTAATGCCTGCTTTATACCTCCCATTTAACATTTAATTTAATTTAAGATTTAAACTAAACTAAGAATTTAAAAGTTGAAAGTTAATTTTCTTATGCATACGTTTATAATACCTCTCATTTAAACTAATTTATCATTTAATTTAATTTAAGAGTTGGCCAACTTTCAACTTAAGGTAAAAGATCGTGCCAGATCGTGCTAAATCGCGTTAAGTCGTTCTCCACAACGTGGCCGTGATTGGCCAGGAAGATAAAAAGAATATTTTGATGGGTCCAATAACCTAACATTATTGTTTTCATTTTTATTTATTAAAAAATAAAGTGGTTTGTCTACATTTATTTTGACTGATCTAAATTATTGTGATTTGTAATGGAAAACGACGATTTGTTTTTACTACTTGCTTGTAATTGTTTGCACTTCATTTTATTTAATTTCGTGGCACGTTTTCGAGGTATAAATTAACAAAATTATGTCTTAGTTTAGTTCAAATGTTAAATTAAATCTTAAATTAAATTAAATCTTAAATGAGAGGTATAAAGCAAGCATTAGAGTATTGTCAATTTAAGTTTAACAAAACAAAACGAAGAATAATGGTCCGTTTTATGGGTATTTTAATTCTTAGCAAATTTGTTCAGTTTGCCTTTTCTTTGTATGATATGACGTGTTAGAACTAGACTTTATTAATAATGTATCTTTGTTATTTATCGATGGTATATTTGAACGCAAGAGGTTCGTGGCATAAATCGTTTTAATCAAGACAAAGCGAACATGCTAAAAATTTAACCTGTGGCGGCTCGTGACATCTTAGTAAAGTAGGGTCAAAAATTATTTACGGGGCAAAAAGGACGCGAAAATGTTTTTAAGTTAATTTCAGATATATCTGTTTTTAATAACTTTTTCATTTTGCTTAATTATTTCGTTGCGGTATGCAGAATTTAATTTAGTTTGAATGTTAACAGTACCAAGCATAGAGACAGTAAAGATGTTGTGTAAATGTACATTTGATTTTTTATGTATTCTCATTTTTTTCCAGATTGTCATCGGTTCCTTTTCGGGACCAAGTTTCCTCCCCTCCAAATACAACACATATAATAGTATATTAAATACATCACACCCCAACTATTTTTTATATAAAGATTTTTATTAAATTTCCGCACACACACCTCAGTTTTTCCATTTTTAAATCAGGTAACGGTCGACTGTTCTTAAATTCAAATTTTTGTTCCAAAAAAACAGATTGTCCCAGGGCCGTAGCCAGGGGATGGGCCAGGCAGGGCGCCGCCCTTCCTAGAGAAAAATTCGCCCTTCCCGGAAAAAAACAACAATTGTATGACAATAACCCTTTCTGGATATTTTAACTTTATACCTACGTTATAAAAAGTTTATTCAATACTTACTATTTATCCTATAGTGTTGAAATGTCTCTAATATTTTATCATACCGTTAATACAAACATCAGAGTATGGCTGACCTGATCTTTCTCGCCTTTCAAAGAAAACAGACCGAAAAATTAGATTTTGAACTCTTTTTAAAAAAATTTAATGAAAGGGGCAACAGAAAATTACAACTGTTTTAAGTGTTAAAACAGTTGTAATTATCTAAACGTGTTTTAGAATATTTTTTAATTTATTATGTTATTTTTTTTCTTCATTTTTATAAAAAATACTTACCTACCTATGTAGGTACTACCTACTAAAATAAAATAAAAAGTTTAATAAGTTCGCCCTTCCAGAAATGTTAACGGTCCTTCCTAAAATTCAGGCCTGGCTACGGCCCTGGATTGTCCATTAAAAACCTAATCGTATTCACAACTTTTAATTTAAATTATGAAAGGTTATTTATTTATTTATTTATTTATTTTACACCATTTCACAGTTACAATGAACCAATTAACAAATGGGTATATAGGCTATTTAAAATAAAATAGGTAATAATATAACAATAATTCAAAAATTTTGTTATAACAAGAAATTTAGACTTAAATTATTCTATTGATACGGAATAATTATGCCTAAAAAGACACTAACACGCTAATTTAGATTTATACTGGATAAACCACAGCTAAAAATGTCAAATCTATTTTGGTGCAGATTGTATGTGTTGCACAATCGATAAATAGGGGAGTATTTACAGATATTGGTACGCGCGGTTGGTACATAAAAAGTGTGGGAATGACGTGTTCTAGGGACGAGGAATTGTAGGTTTTTTAATATATCACTGCATTCAACTCTATTATGCAAGATGTTGTGAAGAAATTTAAGTTGGGAAACTGTACGTCGATCTTCTAAGGAGCAAAACGAGTGCCTTTGCAATAGAGCTTCTTCTAGAATACCGATTTCAGGATACTGACCATTAATTTTAAAACTTAGATATTTTAGAAAACGTCGTTGGACCCTTTCAATGCGATTAAGGTGCACTTGATAATATGGAGACCATACAACCGAAGCGTACTCTAATTTAGATCTTACAAATGCATAAAAAAGTATTTTTAGTGTATGACAATTTAAAAAATCACGAGAATGTCTTATTATAAATCCTAGGGATCTATGACAGGAGGCAACAAGGTAATTTATATGGGGAACAAAAGATAGTTTACTGTCAAATAATACACCCAAATCGCGAAAAGTTTCAGCTCTATCCACTGTAATATTATTAATTTTGTAATCATACACAATGGTATGTCGTTTTAATGAAAAGGTCATTATGTTACACTTACTGATATTTAACGGCAATTTATTTTGAACACACCATCTATATATCATGTCAATGGACAATTGAAGTTTTTCACAGTCTGCCAGGGTACGAATGCGAGCATAGATTTTCTTGTCATCGGCATAAAGAAGACCATCACTGTCAAGATTATTAACTATATCATTAATAAATATTATAAACATTAAAGGACCCAAAATGGACCCCTGTGGTACACCCGATGTAGCATCCAATGGAACAGACGATTGGCCACCGCACTCCACTATTTGTTGTCGTTCATTTAGATAAGAATGGAAAAACTTTATAAGATTATCTGAGATACCAAACGAGCTGAGTTTATTAAGTAAAATTCTATGGTCCAATCTATCAAATGCCTTAGAAAAATCTGTAAAAATAACATCAACCTGACAGTTCTGATCAAAGGCTTCAGCCACAAATTGTGTAAAACAAACTAAGTTGGATGTTGTAGATTTGCCCTTTACAAAACCGTGTTGTTTATCCGATAGCTTACTCTTAACTTGGAAGTACAAATTTTCATGAAGAAACGTTTCAAAACATTTGGAAAAATTATTGATTATACTTATTGGTCTGTAGTTCTCGATTTTGGTTTTATCACCTTTTTTATACACAGGAGTTATTTTGGATTTTTTCCAAGTATCAGGATAGCATGAGGTTTTTAGGGCCAAATTAAATATTTTACAAAGAGGTTTTGCAAAGACGTATGCACAATCACGTAAGAGGAAAGACGGTATTTTATCAGGACCCACAGTTGCTTTAGGCTTAATATTTTTCAAGCAACGCAGAACATCATCCTCAGTAGCACTGTTAATTGAGAGAGAATCAGTGGCATTAAAAGTTACCCCATCGGCGACCGGAGTTGGTAAAACATATGAATTCTGAAAGAATTCGGCGAAAGCATTTGCAATTTCACTATGATCTTTAAAATTATTATCACCCATTGTCATTACTTCTGGAAGTTGTTTATTATGTTTCTTATTGTTTATTAATTGCCAAAAGTTGGATGGGTCAGACGAGATACGATTTTCCATATTTTCGCAATATCGTTTATATGCATATCTTATATTATGTTTAATTTGTCGCCTTAGCTGCCTGAAATCTAACAAATCCATACGAGCCTTCGTTAGTTTATACCTTTTCCAAGCTTTGAACTTATTTTTAATTAATTTGATAATGGGAGAATTAAACCAAGGAGGATAATTTTTCCTACGTCTAACAGTTTTAGGTACAAAAATATCAAGGGTTTTATAGATTTCGGAGTACAATAAATTACAAGCTGAATTCACGTCGTCAACCTGGTCTAGGAAGTCCCAGTTAACATTACCAAACTGAATGTAGAGATCCACAAAATTCGCCCGCCTAAAGGTGTAGTAAATATTACTAATTTTCTGTTTATTACATTTTTTATCAAGTTCCAAATCGCAACACAAGATTAGGGAAGGATGATGACTATCCTCAGGAAGGAGAACATCCTCAGCCCTTTCAACCCTACATGGAAATAACGTTGGATCACACAATACCAGATCCAGCAAACGATTGTTATTATTGGTTACAGAGTTATATTGTGTAAGGTTAAAAAACTGCATAAAGTCAATAAAGCTTAGAGTTTTGTCAGTAACATAATCACCGGATATGGTATTAGAAAAATCAGGCAGATTAAAATCACCCAAAAATATTATTTTTGACTCGTATAGATATTCTAGAGTACTTACAATATCAAAAAATTGATTATAATCATCAATATTAGTGTTAGGCGGTATATACGTCAAAAGTAAATAAAAGGAGCAGAAATTAAGAGTTATTTTCACCCCAAGAAAATCAATACCGGCAGGAATATTATTAATTTTTAAAGTTGAGACAGTGTAATTGTTTTTTATTGCTAAAAGTACACCGCCCCCCCTGGTACAACCAAGTTGCCGATATCTTCTATCCGCGCGGTACACTGAATACCGGTGATCGCATAGTTCGGTGTTCAGAATGCCCGAGTCCAACCACGTTTCCGAAAAAGCAAGTAAGTATATCAAAATCTACAGCTGAAATGGAGTTAAAAAGATCGCTCGTTTTGCTTCTTAGACCTCGCACATTCTGATAATAAATTGATAATGTACATTTTTTTGGCCGATTAAAGTTCGCAGTAAATTCCACTGCATGCGCGGAGAATATAAGAATATAAGTTAAAATAACTTTAGTTTACGAGCGCGAACAAAGTAAAACACACAAATTCCCGACGGTCGAACAACTGAATCGCGCAACTGTATGGCCGACACGCCCACGGCTTGCCTATCTAACAGCAACTGACTGAAAGATTTCCATTGGTGCCGTGGTGCGAGCCTTGGGCGCCCTGGCACTTAAAATGTTAGGTATCTTCCGATAATTGGCAGTGATTTTCATTGTGAATTCTAGCTAAGCTCAAGAACTACGTTGCCGGATTACCGGTTTACGCATAATCGCTTTGATAAAGCGCGGCCGACTGCGTTCCAGTTTAATATATACTTTGATAATTGCTTTAAAAATAAGAATATCAATTGTGTCAACACTGAATTTAACAACCATGTACATAACATACCGCGCCGTCGAGCATGGAGAGGCAGTTCTGTCTTGGAAAGTGATCCAATGCGACTAAGGCGATATAAGTGAAGTAATAGTGCAATGTTTGAAATAATAGTGCTGTGAATTAGTAGGGAAGTGAGTAATGTTATGATTTTTGTAATTTAAATTAAAATTAAAAGATTTTGATGCCTAAGAGTAGACTACCTACTCGTATTAATCTTCTTTTAAATCGTATGGAAGTAATACTTGGCTGCTTTTTTTAAATTATTGTTACATATGTCGGTTTAACATTATTTGAAATGGCAAAAAGGACGCAAGAAAATACGTTATTAAAATATTTATTTAAAAAATGTAAACCTGTTAGTCCTGGTACTGGTAGTAAATATTGTACTGAAATTCAGTGTTCAAGTGATTTTGACAGAAATACTTCTACAAGTAGTTCTGGTAATTCTGGCGCCGTTCCTGGGACTGTGAATGATGTTTCTCAGCATATTTTAGATATGGGTTATTATACGGGATTAAACACCAAAATTGATGACGATTTGAAGTACAGATTGTTGAAATCTCCTTGGATGCCAGAAAAGACATTCAAGTTTCCAGTAAGCAGTAAGTGACGATAAAAGAAAGCTACAATTTCAAATGCAATGGTTTCAACGCTTCTCGTGGTTGGTTTACAATACTGTGTATTATTTCCCAGAGATTGCGCAGTTAAAATCCTTAGTTACTCAGCCGCTCACTAAATGGAAAGATGCTGTACATACAGGGTGTCCAGTTTTCGACACTTTTGACGGGTATCTCAGTTATTAGTACAGATAGAATGATGCGGTTTTCGCAAACCTGTGTTACTTTTTTGTGAAACAAACGATGCCCTTAATGGATTTATCATGGCCATCTTGGTTTTTGAGATACAGGGCGAAATTGAAAACGGTGCATTTTCAGACACCCCTTGTATTTTAGTTATCTTATACCTTATCGAAAATATAATAACGGGGTGTTATACAGTTTTTTACGTATAATCCAGTGGCGGGGTTAGTATTTTTCCAGGTGTCCCCATTTTTGAGAAATATACCAAAGTATTGTTTTTTTAAATGGAACGCCCTGTATATTTTTTCAAATTTACATTCTGCTTCCTGAGAGCTTTCCAAAAATATATAATAGTTGGCACTTTGTTTTAACAGGAAGGTTAAAATTCATATTTTTTAAATAACAAGCTTTAAGTTGACAGTAGGCCGTGTATTTTATTTTAATAAAAATAAATTGACGATACACTACACCATCAATATTTTATAGTTTAATTTCAAACTTTTAAGTTTTTTAATACTTACAATAGTAAAAAGTAATTTTCTCTTATTGTTACGTAGGTATATTTATTATCGGAATAAACAATAACATAGTATATGCCTTGACTTATCTAGGCTATAAAACAAAATTTTCATAATAGCGTTTAGCTCTTGTCAGAATTGTTTTTAGGTATTTAAGGTTGAAAAGTTACTCATAATTTATTTATGATATTGTTCAATTTCAACGATGGCCCAAAAGTATGAAAATTATGAAAAATACGATATGCTGGTATGCTTTATACAAAGCCATGAAAACTCCCATGAAGCTGCCGATTTATATTTCAATAGGTAGGCATATTATTATTTTTTACAACGGCCATTTTAAAGTTCTATACGGAGATACGGAGTGTTTGTTTAATAAGCGTCTTATATTATCTTCATTTTATAGATATCCTGAAAGAAGGCAGCCATTTATAGATAGATTTTCCCTACTAAAGAAAAATTTAATTGAACATGGAACTTTAACACAGCCTCGATCTAAAACATACAATAAGGAAAATAGAGTAAAAGATGGGGTAAATGTTTTGGCTTATGCAACCGTTACTCCTTCAACTTCATGCAGAAATATAGAAAAGGAAATTGGCATAAAGAAAAGTCGTTCACAACAAATTTTAAGAAAATATAAATACCATCCATACAAATTTAAAATTGTGCAAAATTGACATCCTGGAGATGCAGATCGGCGATTAATCTTCTGTCGTTGGTATACAGAACAAATCCGGGCAAATGCCAATTTTGGAAGATTAGTAATCTGGTCCGATGAGAGCCATATTTCTAGTACTGGAATTTTTAACCGGCATAAAACAAGGCATTGGTCTGAAAAAAATCAATATGTTATTTACGAAAGGGAGCAGCAAGGGCGCTTTGGATTTGGTGTTTCTTGCTTCATATTAGGTAATCAAATAACTTACCGTATTTATGAGGAAGGCTTTACGGCAAATAGATATCTGGAAATCTTGGAAGATGTTATACCCGAGTTATTAGAAATCGTTCCCCTTGCCCAGCTAAATGATATACATTTCCAGCAAGACGGTGCGCCGAGTCATAACTCTCACGTAGAAAGGCATTTTCTAGAAAATAATTTTCAACAAAAATGGATAGGCACAAATGGAGCTGTAAGATGGCCACCGCGATCGCCCGATCTATCGGTGTTGGACTTCTTTCTTTGGGGTTTTTTGCAGAGCAAGATATACAATACCAGGCACAGGAGGAACTTCGACAGGCTACCCATTTAGCATTTCAATTTCTACAAAACCACCCTATAATAATTTTAAACGACTTGAGACGAATTACCGAAATGTGTCAGCGTTGTATTAGGGAGAATGGCAACCATTTTCAACAATATTTATAAATAAAAAGTATGCATTTTAATCCACAATTTAATTGAATCGGTGAGTGGAAGAACAATACAAGTGCCAAATGGCGTTTTAACTTAGATAGCCAAATTGTGCTTAAAATCCAAAGGCCTATCATATATTGAAACAACAGTACATCAGCCATCCTCCGACCACAGCGGTAAACTATTAAATTTTCGGCTGAGTAAAAGAACAGTACAAGTGCGGCGCATTTCTGAAAAACTAACGATTTGCACTTATACTGTTCTTCCACTCACCGATTCAATTCTAGTGAAACAAAATCCAAGGCCTGCTCCCAATTTTTTAAAAAATATGAATTTTAACCTTTCTGTTAAAACAAAGTGACAACTATTATATATATTTGGAAAGCTCTCAGTAAGCAGAATGCAAATATGAAAAAATATACAGGGCGTTCCATTTAAAAAAACATAACTTTGTTATATTTCTCAAAAATGGGGACACCTGGAAAAATACTAACTCCGTCACTGGATTCTAGATTATTTTTAAAATATACTTCTGTACAATGCTCAGAGGGTGCAAAGCCGTCTCATACATACCCCCCCACACCACAATACCATATCTTAACAACGACTCCACCATGGTTCTATATATAGACACCAACAAGTCCCCGTTCAAGATATTTCTTAAGGTATAGAATCTATACAATAGCTTTCTAATTGTTGATGTTAACTTAAGAGCATGGTGATTCCATTTTAAATGCTTGTCTATGATTATTCCTAAATATTTAGTGTGTGGAACCTCCTTGATTATTGTATTTGAATTTTTTATTTGAATGGAATCAAAGGCTGGCCGATTTGCAAGGGTAATTGAAAAAGCAATATAAGTGGTTTTATTTAGGTTTAGTGTTAGTTTAAAATTATTTAACCAGCTTTGAATGACCTCCAGACCATTAATTACGTTTTGTTTTACTTCATCCCATGCTTTTGAAGAACATATTAGGGCAGTGTCATCCGCATAGGAAACGATCGTTGCATTCTCAAGTTTTAAATTAGTTAGCGAGTTTATATACACCAAAAACAGTACAGGACCCAACACTGTACCCTGCGGGACACCTATTTTAATATTAGATGGGTCACTCAAAACATTGGCAATCCTCACATGTTGTACTCTCCCATGCAGATAACTTTTAAAGACACCCAACACCGCACCCCTCACCCCATTATTTTCCAGAACTTCCAGGAGTAGGTGATGGGTACGGTGTCAAATGCTTTTGCCAGATCTAAGAAAACAGTTATGCATTTCTCGTTAATGTCAAGTTTGTCAGTTATTTCTTTTGTAAGGTGGTGGAGTGCATTTGAGGTACTTAAATTACTCAAAAAACCATACTGATTTGATGATAATAGCGAGTTTGATTGCAGAAAATGTAACAGCCTATCCTTTATGCATTTTTCCAGAATTTTGGCAAATTTATTTATTAAATTTATAGGTCGATAGTTAGTTACTTTTGTCTTGTCACCCGATTTATATATGGGTGTTATTACAGATATTTTAAATTGATCAGGAACAGTGCCATTCTTAAAAATTAAATTAATTATATGAACCAGGGGTCAAGCAGGTATAGGTGGTTATTTTTTATTAATTTTGTACTTATTTTATCAATACCAGGACTGCAGTTATTTTTTAAGCTATTAATTTTCTCAATTATTTCATTTGGTTTTACTGGTCTTAAATACATGGAGGTCAATTGATTGATAGAGGTTTGAATGTTATTTTTTGCCTTTGGAATTTTATTTAGCATCTGTACCCCTACATTTACAAAAAAGTCATTGCAAAAGTTTGTTAAGTCTTTCAAGCCTGCAAATGCACCTGAATCATTATTCAAAATAGGTGGAGGAGAATAATCTGGACAACTCTGAGCATTATTTGTGGCATCTGTTATTAAGTTATAAACTTTTTTAAGATCATTCCCGGCTTTACATACTTCATTTTTATAATAATCATATTTACATTTTACAATTATTTTTTTTAGATTATTTCTATAGGTTTTAAAAGTTTGGTTATCCTCCTCATTAAAGTTTGACAACAATTTCCTTTTCATTTCATCCCTTATTTTGATGCTACGTATTAAACCATTTGAGATCCATGGTTGGCGCTTCTTAAATTTGATGTGATTACTTTTTTTTATACAAGTAGCCTGTCGTTAATTTTTTTATAGAATTCATCTGTTGCTTTGTGTACATCAGTACAATTTAGCACTAGTTCCCAGTTTTCTTTCCTGATCAAAGAATTAAAAAGCTGTTCATTCAATGTTTCAAATGTTTTTTTTATTGGTGTGGGATTTTTATTTTTTTGGTTGTTTGAGACTTTATTTATAATTATCATAACGGGATCATGATCAGTGAGGTCTACCTTAACGATATATGGGTTGAATTTAATCTTATTTTTATTTATGTTAGTCCTTAAAAAAATATGGTCAAGACAGGAACTTTCCCTAGTTGGAGCATTTATGCATGATAGGAATCCAAAATAATTCAAGATAGCTAAGTATGAATTTACAATATGGTTAGTTTTATCTAGTATGTCAATATTAATGTCACCCAAAATTAAGTCAACATTTCCCCTTTTGTTATGCGCTAAATATACTTCAATCTCCTCTAAGAATGTTACTTTATTTGTATTTGGTGGCCTGTACAAACATATTACACTAAATGAAAGGTTTTCCCTCCTTAATAGAATATTACTTACGGTGACGTCACACCCTCTCAGCAATGTATGTTTTACTTCATAAATTAGAGTTGACTTAATAAAGATTATTGTACCATCATTTCTATTGTGCAGGGCGCCATTAAAGAACATGTTATATCCTTTTAAGTTGTATTGATTGTCATAGCTTTCAAAGGATTCACTGAAAACAATTATATCGCAATTTTGAAGATTATACGTTTCAAAAACTACTAGAAACTCATTAAAATTCCTGTGAATACTCCTAATGTTAAAGTGGATAACATTCAATAAATTGGAATTTGGATTTATTTTAGTCTGTAGATCACTTGCACGTATATTTTCATGCGCAATGTCCATCTCAAGTGACTCCAGGTTTTGAAGAATCCTCAGCTCCGGGACTTCATCTGCCATTTTCGAGACCATAATCTATCTTGGCTCTAAGGGTGCTTAGGATGTATTGGTAAGATGGACAGTTTAGGTCACTCGATTTGTGAAAAATATCGTTTTTTTGTTGATATTTATCATTCGCTATAAAGCAATTTTTGCATTTTTTGCCTTGCTTTGGGCATTCCTTCAGTGGATGTTCCTCAGAACAATATTCACACACTATTGTATTTGGACATGATTCCATTTTGTGGTAGAATTGTTGGCATTTAAAGCACCTTGGTGCACTTAGATCTTCAACCACACTGTATCTCTGCCAGTCAATGAATATTTTCTTTTCCCCCATTTACTTGTGGTAAACCGCAGGAGAACATTCGCCAAATACGGTATACACAGCAGACGGATTCTTTGGTCTACTTATATAGGTAATTTTTACATCATCCGAATCACTCATGAAATGATTCTGCTCTTTTATGGCTTGTGTTATGTCTTCCTCATTGGAGTCACCTTGAAAACCAATGATTTTAAATCGAGGCCTTCTCATTTTACTTATTTGCACATCATAGTTTTTCAATTTGCTTTCTGCTTCTTTCTTCAATGCTTGCATATCAGACTTATTATTGCATTTAATAATCATACCACCATCTTTTGTGTTCCTCGTACTCCTAATGGCTACTTTAAGCTCCGCAAGCTTTATGTTTTGCTTTACATCCAAATTAGTTTTGTCTGTATTGCGGTGTTGTCTAGGCTTTATTATGATATTTGGTATGTTATTTACGGGACCTCCAATAGGTTTAGGTACTTTGTTCTGCTGCAAGGATTGGCTATATAAACGAGGTGTTATGTTTAGAGCATTTTTTTCTTCCAAGTCTTTTAATTTCTGTCGTAACATTGCTATTATATCATCCTTGGCTGTAATAATGCTGACCTTGTCCTCAATAGTTTCTTTTAGAAGTGTATGTGTTTCAAAGTGTTCGCATTTCGAGCAGTGAAATTTCATTTTCCTCTCCCTCAGTTCCATCACCTTCACTTCCGAAGAAGTTAATTGGGAGCACTGTTTACAAATTCTGCGTCTACATACATCACAAGGGAAAACGGGATTTCTATTTCCCCCCGCCTCCCCGCAATCATCACACTCCATACTTGCACAAAGGTGAAATAGTGCTGGAGATAATTGTACTAAAAGCGGTACATTTTGGTTTTTGTTGTTGACCCTGTTTCTCCGCCGGCCCGGAGTATTTGTTCCTTATCTATGCTATTGGAATTTGTTGTCTTGTTTTTTGTTTGCTTTTTTATGACACTTTATTGATCAGAAGTCAAGTATTTTTCGCACTTTTCCGAGGGGTTTTCACTTTTGTCACTAATTCATTTCAACACTGACATAGAGAAAACTCTTACAAAACGAATGATATCAACATCTCATATTTTATCAGTCTTAAACACAAGAAAATCACCCAAAAATTCCGAGAGCCCGGTAAACGATGCGTACCCGACGATGATTCTCGTTTTTTTTTTTTAATTAAAACCCAAATTTTCAATTTTTTGCTAAGACCAGGTTTAATAAATACTTTACCTGTTAAATTTTTAGGTGTCTATCTCGACAGAAAGTTAACCTAACCTGGGAGGAGCATGCAACTCGACTAGCGAATAAATTAAGTAGAAATATTTAAATTGGTAACTTAAAACATATTGTCTCGGAAAGCGTCCTTATGACAGAGTACTATGTTTTGGTAAACTCCCATCTATCTTATGCTATCCCTTGCTGGGGACATTCCCCACATGCTGCTATAGCGTTTGTATACAGAGACACTGTGTAAGAGTGATTGCTGGCTTGAGGTATGTTGAGTGTTGTAGAAATACAATATTACAATTATGTCCCTTGGGGCATCCTTACTGTACCCTGCATCTATATGGCGACTTTCATACATATAATACCCGGAGAAGGGGTTGCATTACCATAGACTATAGTGGAGAGAAATTATACACAACAATGAGAGGGTTGAGAATCCTCAAGACATTTGTAACATTTTTAACGATACCTTTTTATCTTTTCAGTACCCAAAGCCTAATTTTGATAAGGTTATTTTGCGGCAAAATTAGTGATGTGAGAGGAGAATATTCTCGAGAGAATATTCTCGAGAACGGGAATATTCTCGAGAATATTCTCTGTAAGAATATTCTCTGTAAGAAAATTCTCCCGAGAATATTCTCTAGAGAAGATTTTCTACATAATTTACACCGCCTCGATTTACACTGAAAAATTTTGCAATGATTTTTAAAATTTTGAGTTTCTCTACCCTTTTCTATAACTCTGGCAACAGTGTTTTACGTCTGGCAACAGTGATTCAGGGAAATCCCCTAGAAGCTCGAACGTATACTCGTATACAGCTGTATGAATTGTAAATGGTGTGGTGGTGGTGAGACTTTTATTTCTTTACGTTTGGTTTGATTAACGCCGTTTGACATTTGCCGAAAATAAGCAGAATAGGTAATTTTTAATTTCTTTTTATTGCCATTTCTAGCGATTTTCTTGCCATTCTTAAAAAATTCTCTAACTTGAGAATATATAATATAAGATTATTACCGAGAATTTTACATCACTAGGCAAAATATAAATGATAGTATAGCTCTGTATCCGACGACACCTGAAGAGGTAAGGAATATCATAATGAAGACGACAAAAAAGCCTGCAGCAGGACTCGATGAAGTAAGCGGTCGGGTACTAAGGGCTGTTGCTGATGAGGTTGCTGTACCGCTTTCATATTTGATTAATGAGTCTTTTTCTGCTGGTTGCTATCCTAATGAACTAAAGGCCTCAAAATCAATTCCCATTTTAAAAAATAAGGGATCACCAGTTAATTTTCGTAACGTCTGTGTTCAGAATCAGATTGCTAAGATTTTTAAAAGTGCTTTCAGCTCTCGGTTAATGGAATTTCTTGAAAGGTTTAAACTGCTTGGATCCTGTCAGAATGGTTTTAGAAGGGGCAAGTCAACTATGACAGCAATTGGTGAACTTTGCGATTTTGTGTATGATTTCCTTAATAATAAGTCTTATCAATTGGCTCTGTTTTTCGATCTCAGTCGAGCGTTCGACACTGTCGATCATGGTCTTTTGCTGAGAAAGCTTTATGTGTTGGGTATCAGAGGTGTCGCTTACGATTGGATTTCGTCGTACTTAGCGGGCAGAGGACAGTTGTAGTGAACGCGTGTAAATCAGAGTCTAAAAGAGTGCCAACGGGTGTCCCACAAGGATCCAACCTCGGGCCAGTCCTGTTCATTGCATTTGTCTGTGATATGCCTCCTGCTTGTCCCTCTCCAGATGACGAAGTTATCTATGCTGACGATACAAATTTCTTGATTTCTGACGGTAAAATCATGACCGCTATTGAGAGAGCTAATCAGTCGTTGAATTTAGTGACTGGTGTACCAATGGTGGGTTGGTTTTAAACACTAGTAAAACCTTCTTTATGAGTTTTTTCCCAAAGAACGCCACGGTCAATCAAAGTTATTTAATTAGGGTGAATAATGTGTCCATTGCTCAGGCGGTGAACACGAAGTTCTTAGGTATTACCATAGAACAAAAAATGGCATGAGAATGTCATATTAACAATTTAACTTCTAAATTAAGTAAATATTGCTTTGTCATTAGGTACTTGAGGGCTTCGGTTTCAATGAATGTTCTAAAACTGACTTACTACTGTCTTGTCCAATCACATCTTTCATATGGGATAATATTTTGGGGAAGCTCGGCTTATCTTAGCAAAGCATTTGTTATGCAAAAAATAATTATAAAATGTATGTTAGGCCTTCCGTCGGGTGCTCATTGTCGAAGAGCTTTTGTTGATCTGGGTCTATTGACTCTTCCATCACTTTACATATACTCGACTATGCTATATGTTACAAGGAATGAAGGTGAGTTTCTTAAAAACTCAGACATACATAATTATAACACGAGAACTCCAAATCACTTACATTTTTCATATTCTCGCTTAAGTGTTGGTCAGAACTCCCCTTCTTTTAAGGGAATTATTTTGTATAATAAGTTCCTGCAAATATTTGGTAATCAAACTGTCAGTTTTAAAAGTACTTTGTATAATTTCTTAATAGGCCAGGCTTTTTATGATGTGGATGAATACTTGGCATTGTGAATTGATTGTCATATTTTATTTTATTTATTTTTTTTATTTATTTTTATTTATTTATTTATTTCAAACTGGTCTTACAAAAATTATAAAATATCTAGGTGTACAAATGAATGAATGAAAATATTGTAAGGTTTATAAGACACCTAAGTGTTAAATACACTTGTGTGTGTCATAACAAACACTTAAAAACTAAAAAATAAAGATAATTTACAGTTAGTACAATAATTTTACTGTAATCAATATGAATTGAACGAATTAAATACTAATCACAAAAACACCATAAAAGGTAAGGTGTTTGAAAAAACTAATTAAACACTATTCACAAAAAACACCATATAAGGTAAGGTGTTTGAATGGTACTCAAGTAATTGGATTACTTGTATTGTAATATAATCTTCAATATAATTTTATTATAGGTAAGTATATTAATTATTATTAAGTAATGGTTTTATTTTTATTTGTAGTTACACCTTGGTTACTGGCATTTTTTAAGGCTAAGAATGAGTAAGAAACAGTTAATTAAAAATGTTTTTAAAATATCTGAAATTTTTTGATATGTGATTTCTACATTCATTTTTAAATTTACACATGTTTTTAATATTCTTTATTATAGTAGGGATCATATTATACAACTTGGGTCCCAAGTAGGAAACACTTTTTAAGTTAATGTTATTGTAATTTAATGGAATAAGAACGTCATTACTCATTCTTGCACGAGTGTGGTAACTGTGGCTTACAGTATTCTTATAAGATTTGGTTTTGTGTACAAATGCTGTTACTGTTACCATATATAAAGTTCTTACATTGCAAATGTCACTTGAAAAAAGTAATTCTGTAGGATATAGTCTGTTTCTTTTGTACATAACCTTTATAATAAATTTTTGAGCAATGTTTAGTCTGTAGAGTGCACTGTTGTACAAACCACCCCATACCAAAATTCCATAGCGAATCAAAGACTCAACAAGGCTCCTATAAATTATAATTAGCAATTTTTTATTTAGAATTTCTCTGAGAGTATAGAATTTATAAATCAAGACACGAATTTTTTTAGTGAGGTATTCAATATGTGGAGACCATTTTAAGAATTTGTCCACTATTATTCCGAGATATTTTATCTGAGAAACTTCATTTACTTGTTGATCATTAACTTTGATATTCGTGAAATCAGGTCTGTTGGCACGTGTTAAGGAAAAAGCTATGTAATTTGTTTTAGCCAAATTAAGGGACAGTTTGAAACTCTCTAACCACAACTTGGCAATACCCAGCCCATTTATCATTTTGTGTTTTACCTCCATCCAGGTGCTACCATTGAAAACCAATACGGTATCATCCGCATAGGATATTATCGAACCATTTATGTCACATGAAAGTAATCCATTTATGTAAATTATAAATAATATAGGGCCCAGAACCGTGCCCTGGGGTACTCCAATCTTCACCTCCTGTTTATCACTTAAGATGTTATTGACTCTTACGATCTGAGATCTTCCAGCAAGATAGTTTTTTAACAGCTTCCACACTGTCCCCCTGACTCCATACTGCCATAAGACATCAAGAAGCCTATCATGGGGGACCGTGTCAAACGCTTTTGCCAAGTCTATGAAGATTGCAGCACATTTTTTTCCCGTATTCAAATTATTAGTGATTTCCGATGTTAATTTATACAATGCGTCCTCTGTACCACAACCCGGCAAGAAACCATATTGATTTTCGGATAAAATATTGTTATTTTTAAAAAATGTAAATAGTCTTTCCTTAACACATTTTTCAAATAGTTTTGCGAAATTACTTATCAGACTTATAGGTCGGTAGTTACAGATTAATGATTTAGGACCACTCTTATAAATGGGAGTGATTGTTGATATTTTAAAATGAGAAGGTACGGTTCCTGTTACAAAAGCTTTGTTAATTATATGTAGCAATGGTTTTATAATTTGGCTGTGTGTTTGTTTGATCAACTTAGATGAGATGCCGTCTAGGCCTGGAGAGGCTGTTGCCTTTAAAGTTGAAATGTGCTTGATCAATTCATTCTCCTCAACAGGAGATAAAAACATTGAATTTTGTAGTGAAAAATTAATATTTATTGGATTTTTAGGTATTGGAATTGATTCAGCCATTTTGGTTCCAATATTTGCAAAATAGTTATTACAGTGGTCAGCCATTTTCAAGTCATTCTCAAAGTCAACACCCTGGTCATTTTTTATGTTTAATGTAGTTGTTTTAGTTTTATTTTCGTAAGTAGCGTCTTTAATTATCTCATATATTTTTTTTATTTCACCCTTATTACTGTTTATTTGATTTTTATAGAATTCATGTTTTATTTTTTTGATTATTTTATTCAGGCTGTTTCGATATGTTTTATATGCAATTTCTAATTGTTCGCTATGATTTTGTAACAGTCTCCTTTTCATTTTATCTCTATGTTTAATAGACGTTATAATTCCATTTGTGATCCATTCCTTGATTTTTCCATGCTGTTTAAATTTAATCGTATATTCAGAGGTTGCTTTAATTTTTAATTCGTTATAAGTTGTAATAAAATTCAAAGTTGCTGATTCTGGATCTGGGTCACTCAATATGTGCGACCAGTCTTGTGCTTTTAAAGAGGCGATAAATTTTTCGACATTTAGTCGGTTTTTTTTAATTTCAGTTTGACATTTTTTATTTTGCTTTTTACTATTCGAGACTATATTGAGCATAACTGGTCCATGGTCTGTTATGTGAGTATCAAGGATAAATGATTCTAGGTCCAGGCAACTTGTTTTTAATCTTTGATTAACAAAAATGTGGTCAAGGCATGTATCACTGTCAAATCTTGTAATTGAATTTACATATGACCGGTAACCTAGCTGCGACATTGTTGCCAGGTAATTAGTAGTGTCATTATCTACATCCAAAATATTAATATTTATATCACCTATAAAAATTTCCACGTTATTATTATTAGTTTTCATAACATTGTCCAGATACGAGTGAATGTCATTAATAAACTCAGTTTTTGATATTGGAGGTGGTTTATATATTGCAGTAATTCCTATTTTAATATTATTCACGGTACAGACTAATCTACTCACAGTTGCCAATGAAGTTGGTAGCCGCATACTTGAGAATTCCACATTAAGATGTTTCTTTACTAAAAATATTAATCCATCATTCCTGTTGTAGTCAGCATGGTTATAAAATAACTGATAATTAGGAATATTACATTGATTAGTTGAGGAAACTTTAAATGTTTCACTTAAGACTATTATGTCATTAAAATGTAATCGGAAGTCTTCAATTAGTAATATTAAATTGTCAATATTCTTAACAATACTCCTAATATTTACGTGTAAAACGTTAAAGAGAATTTTCGAGTCTTTTATTTTGGTTTGCAGCAAATCACTATCCACCAACAATGTTTCTGAAGTATTATCGGTTTCTATAGTATGAAGTATATCATCCTGAAATAAATGTACCATTATGTTCCGTAATTAATTCGGCCTCTTAGAAGGTCTGTGTGATATTTGGTGGAGGGACAGGCATGATCTGATGCTGTATGGGTTGTGTTGTAATTTGTTTTATATTTGTCGTTTGCTGAAATACAGTTTTTACACTTTTTTATGTGTTTATTTGGGCATGCGTTTGATTCATGGTTTCCTGTACAGTATTCACATGATACCTCATTTTCACACACTTCGCTTTTATGATAATATTCTTGACATTTATAACACCTCTTAATGTTTAAGTTCTCATAGACACTATATCTTTCCCATCCAATGCATACCTTTTTTATGTTCATCATTTTCCAGTACAGTTCTGGGGAACATTCAAAAAATATGGTGGAGGTATCCTTGTTTTTAATTTTTTTAATATAAGTTATATTCATTTTATCTATGTCTTCTACCCAGGTATTTTGTTGTCTAATAACTTCCTCTAGTTCTTCTTCTTTTAGTATACCCGTGTAACCTACTATTTTCATCCTAGGAAGGTTTAACTTTACTGTTTCTATACTATAGTTTTCACTAAGGGAGTTTTCTGCAGCTTGTTTCAACTTTTCTATGTCATTTTTTGTACTACACTTAATGACAATAGATCCCTGCTTTGTTTCTCTTATATCTTTTATTTATGTTTAATATTATTTATTTTTGTGTTTTTATAAAATTTAGATATACTTAGTATTGATGTAAAGAATATTTGACTGTATACTTGCATAGTTTAATAGCTTAGTATTGTAGGCATATTGACAAGTCTAATAAGGTTAGCCTATATTGTAGATAATCTTGAATGACGAATAAAGATTACTTTACTTTACTTTACTTTACTTTTTTTAACTGGATGATATGTGAAATTACTTTGTATGTACATTCCTAAGGGGGCGCAGCACCACCTTGGGCATTCTGAACCTCGCCGCGCGTATCCAGGAAGCTTTTGAGTCTCGTGAGTACTTGGCCAGTGCTTTCTGTGACCTGAGCAAGGCCTTCGATTGCGTCTCCCATGAGTTACTTATCAAAAAATTAAAAAAATATGGCTTTAGTGCTGATAGCTCTTTAATGATATCTAGCTATCTTTCGAATAGAACACAGAAAGTAACAGTGGGGAGGGTAGAGTCTGTAGAGAGGAGTGGGACAGTGGGTGTACCACAGGGTTCCATTCTTGGACCCCTTCTGTTTATAATTTATATCAACGATTTGCCGAATGCGGACCTTGAAAGTATGTACACACTCTTTGCGGACGATACCACAATATCCTGCAATAGACTGGATCATGCTGGGGCTGTGGAGGCTTTGCGGGAGGCGCAGTCGAGGGCTGAGAGCTGGTTTACGGCGAATAGACTCTTCTTGAATGTGGATAAAACACAAAACATAGTTTTCTCAACAAGACAGCTTCCTGAGGGTGATGAGGTTGGGACTGTAAGGTTCCTGGGGGTGAATCTGGATCCCAGACTGCGCTGGAGTTCTCATACGGACTCCCTGATGGGCCGGCTGGCCTCAAGTGTATTTCTTTTGCGTAGACTCTCTGAATGTGTTTCCCAGTCCACTCTTACGCATGCCTATTTTGCAGTTTGCCAGACCCATATCAACTATGCAATCTTGGCCTGGGGACATAGTTCGGGTGCGAAGGATGTCTTTCGGATGCAGAGGAGGGCGGTAAGAATAGTTGCTGGGTTATCTTATCGAGAGGAGTGTCGTCCTGCTTTTAGGTCGCTTGACGTCTTAACGCTACCATCACTTTTTATCCTGGAGAGTCTTGTGTTTGTCAGAACCCATCTTAGTCAATATCAGACTCATGCTGACCTGCACTCGTATGGTACTCGTGGTAGAGATAATTTGGTGCCCTCCTACAGGCGACTCTTGAGGTCTCAGGACGGTCTGGGTAGTCTCGGCATTCGCTTTTTTAATAAACTGCCTATTGCTATTAGGAATTTAACAATAAAATCATTCAAAGGAAAGGTTAAAAATTTTCTCGTTAGTCGGGCATTTTTTGACGTGGCTGAATTCTTGAATTTTAATTGTGACATCACCCAGTTTTAAGTTATTAAATTTGTCATTAAATGTTTATATGCTCTTCTCTTTTTTTTAACAAGTGTATAGTTTCATGATTTTGATGTTTTGGTGATTGTACTTGTTTTACTTTGTTTAGCTTAGGTTTACTTTTATTATTTTAATTTGTATTGTTGTGTCCTTAATCTAAAGATTTACGAATATTACCACATTAAATTATAGATTTTATTATATTATGACGTGTGTAAGCACAGTTTGTGCGTTGACATAAATAAAGGAATTTGAATTTGAATTTGAATGTTTCTATTCGATCGATGAATTTTTAAGGGCAGACTTGAGCCGTTGTTAGTGTGTTGATGTGATGTGTACTGAGTATTGGTGTATAATGATTTTTTTTTTATTATATATTTTTTTAAATTATTTTTTTCCTATTTGTATTGACTTTTTATTGTTGTATGGGGCAGTTGATTTTATCATTTATCATTTTAATTACTGCCATTATTTCTTCTGTAAGTTTAGTTGACATGTGTAAAATTTGTATGAATTGATAGCACGAATAAATATCTATCTATTTATTGTAGATAATCTTGAATGACGAATAAAGATTACTTTACTTTACTTTACTTTACTTTACTTTACTTTACTTTTTTTAACTTGATGATATGTGAAATTACTTTGCATGTACATTCCTAAATAAATACCTATTGGGTTGATTGTTTGAAAAAAAAAATAACAAAATTAGTTTTCACACAACTATAACAACCACAAAATGGCAAATTTTCCTGTTATAAGAAACTTAATTGTTTATTTATTTATTTATTTATTTATTCATTTATTGCCATATAAATTTACAAAGTAAACAATGACATTGTCACAAGAAAAAAGAAGTTTTTAGGTTTTAAATTATAATGTCATAAAAATGACGAACATCATAAAAGTTATTTTCAAGAAGGTAGCACTTCACCTTGTTCTTGAATTTTTTTAGTTTAGAGATGCTTCTGATAGTCTCTGGAAGTGCATTATAGAGGGAGCTACAGAAGCAAAATGGACTCTTACGATATGATGATGTTTTGTAGCCGGATATATAAATTTTATTTGAATTTCTAGTGTCACGGTCGTGAATTACTGAGGTGCAAGGAAATTTTGAATTGTGTTTTTTTACAAACATGACTGCACTAAGAATTAAAATACTAGGTAGCGTAAGAATTTTATAGCGCCGAAAAATTTCTTTGCAAGATTCAAGTGGGCCTAACGAGTAAATTTTTCGAATTATCCTTTTCTGCAAAACAAATAATCTTTGTAGTTCTGTTGATTGAGCCCAGTAAATCACTAGATAGCTTGGATGACTGTAGGCTAAGGCATAGTAAATATTTAGTAACTGCTTGCAATCCATAATATTTTTTAAGTTTACTATTGCAAAGTATGCCGAGTTAAGTTTACTGGCAACAAAATCAACATGAGCTGTCCACTTTAATTGTGAGTCTACATAAAGGCCAAGAAATTTGCATTGCTCAACTCTCTGAATAGTATTGTCATTTAGTTTGAGATGTAGATCAGGAACCCAACGCTTTTTATAGAAAACCATATAGTGAGTTTTATTTATGTTGATTATTAGGCGATTTTTTTTGCACCATAAAGAAAATTCAAGTAAAATATGATTAGCTATTTTAGCTAGTATATCTATTGTGCAAGCAGATATAATCACAGTTGTATCATCCGCGTATAGAATTAGTTTTGCAGATAAACCTTTAGATATTAAAAAGATTTCAAGTTCATTTATAAAAAGTGCAAAAAGCAATGGAGACATTACACCTCCTTGGGGCACACCATAATTGACAGCAAATTGATCAGAAAACGAATTCTGAACCTTAATCCTAATATGGCGATTAGAAAGAAAAGATTGTAACCATCGAGCAATGTTGCCACGAATGCCTAAAGCATTTAGTTTTTTTAATAAAAAGATACCATCTACACAATCAAAAGCTCGAGTTAGATCTAAGAATAGGGCTAATGTGTAATGATTTGAATCTATACTTTTGTGCACGTATTCAAGCAAGTCAAATGCAGCTGTGCTTGTAGAGTAATTTTTTCGAAAACCATGCTGTGAAGTACTCATCAACTTCTCTCTAGTCAGGAAAGACTCAATACGTTGCGTAATGATTTTCTCAAAAAGTTTTGAAAAAGAAGTTAGGCCAGTTATAGCTCGATAGTTTTCAACAGACTCTGGATCACCCTTTTTGAGTAGTGGAATTGTTTCACCAAGTTTGAGAGCATCAGGAAAAATACCTGCAGTAATAGAAAGATTAAAAATATAAGAGAGGGGATATTTAAGGTAGTCCCAGATGGCAATTATTGCAAAAATAGGAATATCGTCTGTGCTACAACAGGCTTTTTTATTTTTAAAAGTGTGCAGTACTGAAAAAATCTCATCTGTATCAATTGCTTGCATGTACATTGAGTTTAAATGTACATCAGTAGTGGTGCAATCATCAGCTTTGTGTGGATCGGGATAAGTCTGATTAATTAGTTTTTCTAAACTGCACACAAAAAATGAGCCAAAGTGATTACTAATTTCTTTGGGATTAGTTATGTAGCTGTCATGGATATTTAAGTGTTTGACGTTATGTTTTTTTACGCGACCTAGATTATTATTTACGACTTGCCATATTGTTTTTGTATTAAAGGAAGAGTTTATTAATTTTTGTTTAAAGAAATTACTTTTTTCTAGCTTAATTTTTTCTGTAAATAATTTCTTAGCATGCTTGTATTGTTCCCGAGTCTCATTTGTTTTTAATGTTTTATGGAGCCAATGCAAATTTCTTAAGTTTTCACTTTCATTTAGTATGTCTGTTTTAACCCAATTCATATTTTTGGGATTAGTTTTGGTCTTAAATTGATTAATTGGACATGTAAGATCTAGACAGTATTTGAAATTTTGCCAGAAGTAGTTCCAGGCGTCATTTACATGCATCATTCTTGGTATAGAGATCACTTAGGTCCAAAACGGCAAGCTGTAAGTTAAGATTAAATAAATTGGTTGCTGAAAATAACCGTTTATAAATAAAAGAGTCTTTCATTTTGGTGGCAGTATTGACAGGAAAATAAGTGTACTCTATAATTTGCGCCTTGTGATCAGCAATATTCGCTTCGACATTCCTTGCCACAATATTTTTAGAATTGCAGATTACATAGTCAATTGCAGAAGGAGTCTGAAATTCAACTTCGCGAGTAGGTTCAAGTGGCAATATTGATGAGAGATTAAAACCATTAAAAAGATCACTGAGATTTTTTTTTTCCCTGGAATCAATTAGATAGTTTATATTAAGGTCACCACAGATAATTAATACCTCAAACTCTCTTGAGACCCTGCAAAGCATGGAATTTAAAGAATTTATAAACAAATTGAAAGAATTAGAAATATTGCTATTGCAAGAATGATAAATTGTAATAAGTGCTACTTTCTTGTTACATAAGGTAAAAGAAATTGAAAGAATTAGAAATATTGCTATTGCAAGAATGATAAATTGTAATAAGTGCTACTTTCTTGTTACATAAGGTAAAAGAAATGCCAACACATTCGCACACATATTCCAAAGTGAAATTCTCCAAGTTGATAACCTTCCAGGATTGTTTGTCATCGCAAAAAATAGCTGCCCCACCATGGATACTATCCTTTCTGCAATATATGGTTGCTTGGCTGTAATTATATATTGACACGTTCAATGACTGTTCTTGTGTCATCCAGTGTTCAGTAAGGCATAAACAGTTAGGCTTCTCCTTTTGGGTAAAAACCTCTAGTTGTGGAATTTTATTATTAAGACATTGTGTGTTAACGTGTATGGCTTTCCATGTTTGTACTTTAGCAGTATTATTAGCTCTACGAGAGATGGCATTGGCGCGTTTGATTTCATCTGTATTAATAATACGGTTTTTTCCGTTGGTTTTGGAAACCTCTTCTAGTGGATGAAGGTATTGATTGGCGAAAAAACTGAAACTTTTTAATAACAATGTTCTTAGGCCAGTTGGTAGGATTCAGTAAATCAGACTGAAGTTCAGGTCTAGCATCAACTCTAAAACTTTTATAGTCACCTGATTTCACAGGAAGTTCGGTAATCTTGAAATCTTCATCGCTTTCAAAAGTGTGTTTCAAATAGGCTAGCATATCTGACGTAGTAGCGACTGCAGAGACTCTACTTACAAAAACAGATGTTTTAGGAGCAACAATAGCGGCAACGATTTTTCCATTACCTTCAGGTTCCTTTTGGCCTAAAAGAGGTTGTCCTTTTTGTTGGTTTTGGTTCTGAGGTTGTTTTATTTTTCTTTGTGCCAAGTTTTGCTGATGAGCAGATTGCTCAGACCCTGAGCCTAGAACCCTTTGACCCTGGACAGTAGACGAAAATTGCTTATTGGTGACATTCAAGGCATCTAAACGTATTATTTGGTTTATATGTTGCTCAAGAGTTTCGAATCTCTTATTGAAATCAGCACACAATGATTGGTGGAGTGAACGATGAAGATCACTGTAAATGCTCTGAGGATCGGCTGCAACATTTTGTCCACGGGTTGGAGGCATATCCGGACTTGAAACCATTTTTACCAGTTCGGTGTTTGTTTCCTTAATAACGGTCGAAAAAGTTACTAAGTGGTCGCGCACATTCCCAGCAACCCGCTCAACCGCTGACTGAAATAAGTTGGTGGTTTCTTTGTGCAATGAATTGATTTGATCCTTTTGTTTTTGAAGGTCAGTATGTATTTCTCCCTTGAAAACATATAGCTGGCTCTGTATTTTTTTTACTGCTTCACCATCAGGATTAGAAGAGCTAGATGTTGTGTCCTTCAAATATTTAAGGAACAAAGGTTTGCAATTTATGCACAAGTATATGCTTTGCTGCTTCTGCTCCATTGTAAGTGATCTCATTTCTGTGGATGTAAGCGATGTACATTGCTGACATTGGGCCAGTCCACATCTATCACAAAGAGCCAGCTCCTTTTTCTCAAAGTCTTTGCTGCATGTCTTACATTTTTTCGCCATGATATGATTAAGTCCGGCACTGGCAAAATAAATACAACAAACTCAATATAAATAAAAATTAAAGATCACTAACTTTAACACAGGAAATGTACTATATAAAAATGATTGCAATTTTTTGTGGTCAATTGCTATATTTATAATTCACAGTTTTTTGTCGTCCGCGTTATTAACGATAAACCAAAACAAAGCCGTAAATAACTAGGTAAACAACTGAAGGACGGATTTGAGAATGTGGCCACGCGTTACTTAACGTAAGAACATGTGTTTAGTAAAATTTCGAGCATTTACGAAAACTTAGTTCAGCGAAAACAAAACAGAAAACCGATGGAACATCGAACGCGTGGTATCGAATGGAATTGGCTGAAGTTATTTTGCTAACTTCATATAGGTACATACTAGTACATACTTTTCAATACTTTGCGTCTTGCATAGAAAATAAAAGTTATTTTCAAATAGCTCTCTTGCTATTTTGTTATTAATACTAAACTAAGTATCTATACTTAAGTACCTACTACTCCTACTTACTTATATTTACTTTCAAATAAATCATCAACCTAAAATTGACAAGAATCTGAAAATAAAAACAGTACCTACCTACCAGTTCCAAAGTATAAGTAAATAAGTATTCATAATTTCAACAAAATGAATTTTTTGTGCATCACAAAAGCAGATCAGCATATGGCTCGAACTATTTTTTCACATAAGCTAAAACTTGATGCATCATTGCACTGAGCAAATTTTCACTTCGGAGTTGCATAACTCAAACTCAATTGGGTAGGTATACTCAAGGGTCTTGAGTATACCTAAGTACCTCACTTTATTGTGCAAAGAATAGTAGGTACCTACCTAAGTAAGTATTCTTGTTGACAAAGTCAAAAATAAATTATAGTGCTTGGCCCTAACTGATACTTACCTTATTTACCACTGCAAGAACTTGTTCGTCCGGTGTGTTTTGTCTTTCAAAATTTTCGACTTCCTCTACAACTTTAATATTTTTTAGGGGCATTGTAAATTCGACTTCTTCCTGTTTTAACATGTGACGAAATCCCCTTGTGGTTGGTGTTACAATCACATGAATATCTGTGTAACCCAAAATACCAGCAGATCGAAAAAGTACTGTAAAACTATCAGCACATACATAAAAATATGGACACTGTCGTGTTCTAATAAGTTGAAATAAAGATTTAAAACTATCGGTCCAAGCCTGGTAAAGACTATTTTTAACAACTGTACTGGCCCCTAAATTTAACCCACTTAAATTGTTTTTTGGAGAACGGCGTGGAAATAACTGAAGCCATGGAAGAGATGGCTGTTGCCAAAACAAACAGCATTGATGGAATTTAGCATTAGGAGATGCATTTAAGGTGGTTACACTATCATCTATATCTAGACAACGTGTAAAACTAGTTATTCCAGATGCTTCTTCACTGATTTTTAATTTTTGGTTCCATGGAAATGGTTTTAAAGAAATTAATCTCATCTTTCGTTTTAAGGTCCAATCTATAGGGCACCACGGCTGTCCTGTAGCTTTAACTGTTTTCACTATCTTTGTAGAATCTCCATTTATTTTTGTCAAAACATCAGTAAAAGAAGTTATAGATAAATTATTCCCAGTGGGAACTGTTGAGTTAAGTAATTTAAATAGGGTCTGATCCGTTGATTCATCTAAGAAAGTTTTGTTGCTTTTGGTTCTCTTTGGTTCATCAGATTCTTTTAAAAATGGACTTTTTCTTTTTTTACCATTAAAAATATTCTGAAATGCTGTTGTAACGGATATTTTAGATTCTTGGCCATTAGGCGACAAATTGCCATTTATTCGTTCTTGTAGAGCTTTCTTTTTAAGCCTTAATTTTTGAAACTTTAACACATTTTTGGGATGTTCCCACTTCGTATCTTTATTAGGACTGTCGGGCATTGTTCTCTAAGAAACCATAGATACAAATTCAAAGTTCTTAAAAATAAAACCAAAAAAAACAGCTAAACACTTTGAACAAATCAAGTTCAAAAATAGTTCGTTTTTAGGTTGGTTTCTAGGTTACCTTTTTTTAGGGTGAGTTCGGCTTGGTAGGACGGAGTTGAAGCAGAACCAGTGCAGTAGAGTGCACAGTGTAGTGTAGGTGAATGTCACATGACTACGACAAGCACAGAAAAATGGAGGGTTTAATGGAAACAACTTGGTAACATCCACGTCTTACCATAGCCGCATTCGATTGGGAAAGTGATTTGATCGAACTGAGCTTAAAACTTAGCTTAATCCAAGGTGAAACACGGTCTTTTATTTTATGTCAGTTGTTCGTTCGGGTTTCGATTTTAGCTGCTTTTTATTTGCATTCTCGATCAGTTCACTTGCTTCTGACCAGTTCACTTGTGATCGAAATTTGCGGGTGGTGCAGTTAGGGGCAAAGGGGGAAGTGACCGGGTCACTTACAAATCAGATCAGTTTGTAAATAAAACATCCTAATTGTCAAATTTTAGTGATCTGGGTCAAATTGACCTGATCCAAGATGCAAATAAAAAGCAGCTTTTTTATTAACCTCATAATGTTCAAAAATTAGTCAAGAATAGCGTAGTAACCCTATAAATTTTCTTTGAGCGTAGTAGTATTTCATACAGCGGGGGACTGAAGTAAAACAACTTATTTTATTTCCACTCTTCTTATTCATGTATAGGAAATATTATTTTACCTGCAAAACAAACAACTGATCTGATTTTGGTGATTCTGCAACTGCAATAATTTAATTTCCCAGATTCACTTGGGTTGGGATCACTTTCATCCTTTGATGGCAGTGGGGGAACAATAATCATTTATCATTTCCCAACACAGGTCAGGGTCAGTAAGATAGATCGGATCAGATCGATCTAAATCAGCGAATCCAACACGCCTCTTATTCGTTCACCATTTTACGTATTTCTTTTAAGCTGTTGCTGTTTCACCGCAAAGTTTAATATTTATCTTAAAAAACATATCACAAGAAGTCATACTTATTGGACGACCAATGACCATAATTATATTTTGTTTTGTTTGTGTACGTTCCGTAGTACCCCCATTAAGGCGTGTAGTACTCCTTGGGTTCCATTCTTCATTTGTGTCTAAATTCCTAGTGAGTATTTTTATTGATCCAGCTATTTAAAAGAAGCAAATGAAAATTACCTGCTGTTGGCGCTTCTCATAATTTCTTCGTTTTGAAAGGCTTCACAACGATACTTTTAACAACCAATATTCTTTCTATTTTGAAGTTCTATGCTGTTTTCTGCTACTTTCTTACTTTAGGGCAGTCTACTATCAGATAAATTCAGATCATCACCATGCTACGGTTATCCGTCGAAGGCTCCTGGAATCCCATAATTGTAGAAACGACTGCCGCTCCACGTAACCGATACCGAAATAATCATTACTTTTATGGAAAAGAAAAAAAAAACCAAAAGTCTTCCTCCACACAATTTAATAGAATAAAAATTTTCTAGGGGTCTCTACATGTTTCGAACGTAGAAACGTTCAGCATCATCAGGAGACAGAATTTTTTTTTAGTGCTGATGGTTTTAGCAGAAGAGAAAATGGTGTAGAACCGTAATGGACCTTATGGAATTAAAAAATTGATAAAGGTTAAACCATACATGAGTATGTCAAAAAGTATTTAAAGGGGTCTAAACCCACCAAATAAACAGGGGAAGAAGAAAAACCTTCCTAAATAGAGGGTGTCGAAGATTATTTAAAAATGTTTACAAAACTTTCCTAGTGTATTAAAAGGATAAAATATTGTCATAATTATAAAGATATTACAATAAAATTACAATGCAAAAAGTGTTTTGTGGGGTACTGAGGATTAAAGCTCAGTAACCCCGCATTCCCCGCAAGCGGTTAATTAATTTTATTGGTTTTAAATTACTAATACTAGCCATTTCTTGCGCCACCAGGGATTTTCCCATCAATTATTCTTCCAGCGTATCTGCTTTGATACACACTATTGTGTCATCAGCATAGATTGTCGACTAGATCATTTATATACACTATTGGCAAAAGCGAATCTGGGGTGCGAAATCTCTAATGCAACCAAGAGAGAAGGCCCATAATATAGGCATAGCCTTCAGTTAAAAAGAGATACCTAACCATTCCTACTGAAAAGGGGATATGTGTGTGATGTGGCCGAGCCCTTGTCCGTAAACGTAAACCAAACCGATTCAAATTTACATATTTAGTAACAAAGGCGCTTCGATGGAGCGAGTGTCTGATTTTTTTGTCGTGCGATATTTTTATATACGATGTTTTCATTTTTATATAATGTTTTTCGCTGTTGCATTTGACAATACAACAGCGGTATAAAAGTTAATGTTATTTATTAGCCTTAAACCTAAAAACAAAATAAAAACTGGTATTCTAAGAAAGTAATGATAATACCAAAAATTTAATACAATAAATAATACCTTGTTGACCCGGATATACAAAAGTAAATCGCCTAACAACTTCTTGGTAAGCTGTTAAATACCACTTGATGATATTAATTTTTTGTTCGCGTGAATACATTATTAATTTAAAATAACAGTTAATACTTCGCAGGAGCTTGCTTTATACAAAAATATTTATTCGACGTAACGACTGATCCCGTAGCTGCTTTGACCGCGTGTTTTAAAGAATGGAAGGTGGGTGGTAGGGGATAGCGTGTCCTCTGTTTAACGTGTTAAACGCTACTAATAATCTCCGTCTGATGCATTTATAGTGTCGCGTATAATAATAATAATAATAATAATAATAAACTTTATTTTTCATATTGTGTTAATACATCATAAAATATAACATAACCAACACAAAAGAAATGGCGTCAAAAAAGGAAACAAATACCACAAATCACAACAATTATCCTAGCCTATACCTGCTCAGTCTACCTTGGCCTAATTATTTAAAAAATCATCAATGGAATACGGTTCCAGTTCAATTAACAATTTCCTTACAGACTTTTTAAACATTTTCTGACATGTAATGATTTTTACATTGTTTGGTAATTTATTGAAAAATCTCAGGCACATGTAATAAGGACTCTTCTCAGTCAATGTTAAGCGGTGAATTGGGTAATCAACATTTTGTGTTCTTGTATAAAATAAATACGGCGCCTCCACCAAATTTCACGTACGTAGGGGTCGTAGCTAGGTTTAGCGAGAGATGAATAAGGTAGACAGGCTTTCTAAAAAACAACTATAATCTATTGTAGAAAACAAATCAATTATACATACATTATAATACCTATGATCCAGGGGCTGCTCTGCTGGCTACTGGCTAGGCGGGTGAGTGTCGTAACTGGCAGTCGAGACGTGTCTATATTTATATTATTATTATTATTGTATATGGTCGGCCACCCTCAGAGTGACACTTAAAAACTAGTCCGTAACGGGACTCTAGAACGAGAGTGCTGTGACTCAAGACAGAGAGTGTGTGTCGGAGTCTGACCCAAGAGTGGATGTCGTCCAAGCTTGTCGACTTGCTATTTATACTGATCGTCCTCTTGTTTAATTAGATCAGTATAAATAAAACAAACCGATGATTATGTGTAGTTATAGTCGATTCACTCAGTAAACCTGCAAGATGGCCGACATGTCATATGACAAAAGTCATATTCCAGCTAAATAAAATAAATTTTTGCATTTTCAATGACTTTTGTCATATGACATGTCGGCCATCTTGCAGGTTTACTCGCTGAATAGACTCTAGCAAAAATAAGCTTGGACCAGATTTAAATTAGAAGCAATAATAAATTTATGAAATAAATAATAAATTTGGAAAATGCCCTATTTTCATGACAATATCGGCACCCTAGATTCGAGTTTGACAATAGTCTATATTAAGAATGGGATCGGGCCCAGAATGGATCCTTGCGGTACCCCAATAGTAACCTCACCCTTGCCGATGTCACCCCGGAGTGACGTACGGTCTGGTATCTGTCTTTTAGGTATGAACGCTTTAACGTGTAATTTAAAAAAAATTAAAGAGAACGCTTTGTGAGCAACTTAATATGGCCGTATAAGGAATATACATAGAGGGGCATAGAGGAAAAAATCTTTGCGAGTAGTTAAATTTTTAAAAAAGAAAACTCTCACCAATAAATCATCATCAAAAAATTTTTCTGTGCTCTTACGTGTAGCCCAAGGCCTTCTGAGATTTAAGAAAAAGGGTGTGAAATGGAATAAGGTCTCTCTCCACTTCTTTAAAATTGAGAAGGCTATGCCGTAGCAGTTAGCTTTGCTATGCTATTTAAAAGTAACTAAAAAAACTCTGCTGAAAGGACTGTCGTGTTGCCAAAATAAAATATACGAGTGTAGCACATAGCACAAACCATTTCTGTGCCTTTTCTGTGCCTTATTATGATTCATTCATTAATTATGACATTGACATGACATTTCCCACCAACAGAAAACAGAAAACAAAACATTTCCCTTGATGCCATCGTTGAGTTAGGTTGGTGGTTGGTGACACTTCGTTTAAACGTAACAATTTTGATTTTGAAAGTGTTTTGTGTTTTTTTTTTAATCTTTTCTGATTTGGGTAATCGTTGTTTATATTTTGTTTTTAAAACACCATTTTTAAAAGTTATTTCTCAATCTACCTATTTTAAGCAATCTTTTTTAAACATGTCTGAAGCTAATGAATGTACAAAAGTTTTAACACCTGAAGAAATGCAACTTTTAGATCGTCAAAATTCCCGCATGGTAAGCGAACATAAATCTAAATTATTAGAAATACAAGCTGCAAAATATTGGGATTTGTTTTATAAAAGAAACGAAGCACGTTTTTTCAAAGATAGGCATTGGACCACACGAGAGTTTTCTGAATTGATTGGTGATTCTGATGTAAAGAAAGTTTTATTCGAAGTTGGTTGTGGAGTCGGAAACTTTATATACCCTTTAATTGAAGAAAATTCAAATTTTAAAATTTTTGCCTGCGATTTGTCACAAAGAGCCATTGAACTTGTAAAAAAGCACGTTTTGTATGACTCTTCTAAAATAACAGTGTTTCAAGCTGATATTACCTCTACTGAAACATTGAATAGTATTGAAGCTGGATCTGTGGATATTCTAACTTTGATATTTGTTCTTTCGGCTATTCATCCTGAAAAATTTGTTGTGACCCTAAAGAATATCGTCCAACTTTTAAAGCCAGGAGGACTTTTTTTGTTTCGTGATTATGGCTTATATGACATGGCACAATTAAGATTTAAACCTGGAAATAAAATATCAGAAAACTTTTATATGAGGCAGGATGGAACACGGAGTTATTATTTTTCAACTGATTTTGCTGCAGATATTTTCAGACAAGCTGGATTGGAAATTTTGAGTAATTGCTATATTCATCGGAGGACTGTAAATAAGAAAGAAAGTATTGATGTTCCTAGAATTTTTATTCAGATTAAAGCAAGGAGACCTGTTTAATTACTATAAGGTAACTTGATAAATATGCAGCATTCAATTTCCTGCCATTTTTTCAAACATTAGGATGTAAACTAGTAAAAATAGTGTATAATAATCAAGAATTCTGTGTAGAAAATACGGTTTGACACATTCCATTTTTTTTTTCTCGTATACATATATACAGAATAAGCTAGGAGGTTCTGAGTCAACTTCGCCTTTTGTAATTCATGTTTAGGTAATTTTGCAGTTTAGCTACTCATGAGATACGGTAATGGTAATGGTATATAGAGTTGGGCATGGTCAATTGACCATGACGTATTTGACCGGTCAAATTCGGTCAAAATATATCAATTTTATTTTATTTCTGCATTTGTGATCTGTCCAGATTACCTCCTACCACCCAGGATAATGTTTAGTGTATCGTTATAGCGCCGTTATTTAAGAAAACAATAACACCTGATTCTGGGAATCCCAATAGTCCACCTCGTTTATTAGTGGTTCCCGAAACGGATTCAATCACAATGAAGGAAAGGAATAGAGAAGTTATTGTTATTCTCTTTTTATACCATTTTCATAGACATTTCCTTCTGTCTTGTGTCTATTCGTTTTCATTTCGTATTTGCCAGAGTTAGGGTTTGCACTTGCATTGCATTTTTGTTAACTAACGACGCGACGTCGCATTTACGATGAGTTTGGGGAAGTCCAAAACCAAAATTTGGAATTGTTTTACCCAAATAAGAGAAGAAAACAAAGTAAAAGGGAAATGTATCTACTGTGGAGCAACTATTGAGATATACACTTATAGAATGTGTACCTGGATGGACCTAACTATATCATCCATTTGACCACCCTGTATAAAATTTAGGTATGGCAGTAGACTATTCAGAACAAGCAAAACTTGTTATAAAAAATTAATGTTTTCCAAAATACAAAATAAGAAATTTGGCAGAAATATTTTTCTTAATCAGCCGCACGAGTCCCACCGCCTGACGAGTCCTTGCTAAACAAATTCCGTCGAAAAGGTATATTGGCAACCGGTTTGTTCGTTGTTACCCACAGCATTTTTTTTCCACTAATATTATTTTATAAAAAAAAAATGCTCTGGGTAACAACGAACAAACCGGTTGCCAATATACCTTTTCGACGGAATTTGTAGCCTGACGAGTCCAGGCGGTGGGACTGGTGCGATGCAAGACCCTATTATGATATAGATGCATTTTTTTAGGAAAGTTTTAATTGTTGCCTCGGGGGAACATTTGCGCTACTTGTAATGTATAAAAACACATATAAAAACGCTAAATTCGTCTTGCTATTTAAAAAACGAAAAAAAATCATGAGTAGCTAAACTGCAAAATTACCCATGTTTACAATAAAGTATTTTTATTATTATTATTATACAGGGTGTTACAAATTCCACTCTCTTAAACATTAGGAAATAGAGGGCAGGTGAAATTGAGGCAAAGTTACTCAACTCACACAAATTTAGAAAATTTTTAGTAGTTAAGTTCATAGGTACTACCTACTTCCAAACATATTTGGAAAACACGGTCTCATTTTGGTTTTTATTTTCTCTTAGACTTATGTGTCTGTTTATTTACAGAGATGTCGAAACCCTAATTTTACTTGATGAATCACAAAAAGATCGCCTAATAATGTTGCCAGAATTATTTACCAAATTTATCGATCAATTTATAATTTTTTTTATATACAGGGTGTTTCAGAATAAGATGCTGATCCTTAACGGTGTGAATCCTTAGGTGATTTTAAGCAGAAAAGTTCAAATTAATATACAGTATGTCTCTGTAAGTTTGCATCATATGGAAAACTTTTTTATTATTCATTTTACGAAAAAAAGTTATTCCTCATAAAAAGCTCTGCATAGTCTAAAACCTAAATTGCAACCATCAAATATCGAAATTTTCCAGTCATATACGAGGTTTGTCAAAAAATGTGAATTTTTCCCAAGAATGTAAATTTTTCCCAAGAGTAAAGTACCTTTATTTTTGATATTATCAAAAATTGTTATTAAAAAAAGTTGATCAGAACTAAAAACCACGTCTAAATATGCAATAACACGCATTAAATTAATTAAATAATAAAAAAATTAAATAATTAATAATAAATTAATAAAATAATTTTTCAACATAAATGCGTATAATTGCATATTTAGACGTGGTTTTTAGTTCTGATCAACTTTTTTTAAGAACAATTTTTGATAATGTCAAAAATAAAGGTACTTTACTCTTGGGAAAAATTTACATTCTTGGGAAAAATTCACATTTTTTGACAAACCTCGTATATGACTGGAAAATTTCTATATTTGATGGTTGCATTTTAGGTTTTAGACTATGCAGAGCTTTTTATGAAGAATTACTTTTTTTCGTAAAATGAATAATAAAAAAGTTGTCCATATGATGCAAACTTACGGAGACATACTGTATATCCTTAACCTATCAACTGTCGAACTACAGGGCGTTAAAGTTTTAAGAAAAAAATCGTTTTTCTATTATAACTTTAAAAACTTTCTAGCTATTTTTATGAATTTTTCACACATGCCCTCTAAGCATCAATAGCCATTTTTTGGTGTAGAAAATTTTTAAAAATTTTTAACCAGTGGCGTCCTGAAAGGGTTTGGACTAGACATTTTGGAAAAATATTATGTACGCCACTGCTTTTTCTCAAGATAAAAATTATTTTTAAAATACTCATTCATTTTAGGCCAAATTTAATATCTTGCCTTTTTATCGTCCGACAAACAGTTTCCGACAAAAAAAATAAAAAGCATTAAATGCGCATTCGCTATGTGCCTATGGTTTATTTTTAACAATAAATTAAAACAACTAACATTAAATAACGTGTGAACAAAAACGAAAATAATTTGGATTAGCTGTTGCAAGTGGCCACCACATGCAATAATGCATGCTTCAAGCTCTTCTCCTCATTGAGTCTCGTACCCTTTGAAAAATTCCTGGAGTATTCCTGATAGTGTCAAAACAAACCATAGGCACATAGCGAATGCGCATTTAATGTTTTTATTTTTTTTGTCGGACGATAAAAAGGCAATATATTAAATTTGGCCTAAAATGAATGAGTATTTTAAAAATAATTTTTATCTTGAGAAAAAACAGTGGCGTACATAATATTTTTCCAAAATGTCTAGTCCAACCCCTTTCAGGACGCCACTGGTTAAAAATTTTTAAAAAATTTCTACACCAAAAAATGGCTATTGATGCTTAGAGGGCATGTGTGAAAAATTCATAAAAATAGCTCGAAGGTTTTTAAAGTTATGATAGAAAAACGATTTTTTTCTTAAAACTTTAACGCCCTGTAGTTCGATAGTTGATAGGTTAAGGATATATATTAATTTGAACTTTTCTTCTTAAAATCACCTAAGGATTCACACTGTTAAGGATCAGCATCTTATTCTGAAACACCCTGTATACTTAATATACAGTGTCTATTTAAGTTGGAACTATATGGAAAACTTTTTTATTATTGGTTTTATGGAAAAAAGTTATTCTTCATAAAAAGTTCTGCATGATCTAAAAGTCAAAATACAACCTTTGGATATAAAAATTTCCCAGTCATATACGAGGTATATCACAAACTACGAATTCTGCTCAAGATAGTCAAGAATAAAGTAACTTTATTTTTGACAATACAGAAGAATGTTATAAAGAAAAGTTATTTTGATTAAAAGTTATATTCAAATATGCAATTACAGTTATTTAGCATGAAAATTTAAGTTTTGTGATTATTTACTAATCGTTCCGTATTAAATATTCTGGCTTAATACAATTTAATGTAATCTAGGATGCACTGACATGAAATATTTGTCAGGGAATGTCATAGTGCGTTGGTATTTATAAAACACATTAGAAATGTCAGCTTTACTAAGGTTATTATTTTAGATAGAGAGACAAATACAAATAATTTATAATGTAAAACGTGAATAATCATAAAACTTAAATTTTTATGCTAAATAAATGTAATTGCATATTTTGAATATAACTTTTAATTCAAAATAACTTTTCCTCATAACATTCTTCTGTATTGTCAAAAATAAAGGTACTTTACTCTTGAGCAAAATTCGTAATTTCTGATATACCTTGTATATGACTGGGAAATTTTGATAACTGAAGGTTGCATTTTGAGTTTTAGACCATGCAGAACTTTTTATGAAGAATACTTTTTTTCCCTAAAACCAATATGTAATAAAAAAGTTTTCCATATGGTTCCAACTTAAGTAGACACACTGTATATGTTTTCAAATTATGCATTACGATGTAGGATAAAATGAAATGACGTCACAAAATGGAAGAGGTTTACTACCATTCCTTGTCTTACAAGTCCATTAATGAATAGGGTTCAGTGTCTACTAACACTTTTTAATGTTTTTTTTTCACTTGGACACACTAGTAATAGATTTTATGTTAAAGGGCAGTTTGTTATAAAGCTTGATACACATTACTTAAACAAATAAAAGAAAACAGTTGGCGTCTCGTTAAATTCAGAAAGTGACGTATGTTTCACCTTTATATGGGCATCATCAGACCTAAAATTAAACACAAAAATTAAAATAATGTGATGAGAGACTGACTTTTGTGTTTTTTTGATTTGTTTGATAGAAACTGATCTCTTTGAGAATTGACTAGTTCTTTGACTTTCATACACATGTAATATGGATTTTTTTACACTAAGAGTATTTGTTGTGTAATTAATTACTATCTACCTATCTTCACAGACAGTTTTTATTCTTGAAAAAAAAAAACATTAAATATTCAAAAATATAAAGCCCATACACTAAGTATGTTCATTTTTTTAAATATTTCTCTACAGGAATCTAGAAATTTCATTTTATTGATCCTTGTTATTCTTTTTTGTATTACAAAACCACTTTTTAGCTTAGAACTACTTCCCCATAATAGTAGGTATGCCATATCTCTCAGGACGGATTCAAAATTTGCGTGTTATAAAATTTTTAGGGTGTTAAAGTTCATATAATTAGTTACTACTTTTATTCCATAACCTATACTGCCCATTTTAAAACATAAACTATGAATATGATTGGCCCATGATAGAAATTCTTCTATAGTACTACCCAAAAATTTCCTATTATCAAAAAAAAAGTTGGAAGCAAACAAAAATGATGAATTATCTTAGGACACCTTATGAATATTAATGATATATTTATGATAGTGGGACTGATCAAATGTTTATTTAAAAAAAACTAACCACGCTTGTTTTTAAGCCTATTATGTAATATGTATTATTTTAATTATTTTAGATTACAGCCAAAAAAAAGATGTTTTGGCTGCCTATGATGCCAATTTTGTTGCTTCCGGAACTTTGAACCATTTTTTGTAAGTATTTATAAAATACATTTTCTCATAAAAATGAACAGATCCAGTCTTGTTATAGGAGATATTTGTTTATTCCTTTTAAATATGTAATTTAATATAAACCTTTAGAACGATTAAATCCAAGATCTAAGTTAACTTAAATTGGTTGTCTTAATAATTATTATTATGATGAATGTCATGCACCACTCCAATGTAATACTGAGGAGAAAGAAGACTCACTTTATCTGAAATTGTTCTTAAAGGAAATCCCTAAATCTAAAATCAACACCTCTGATTGATTTACAATTAAATATTTTCAGGTTCAATATTCAGAAATAATTTTTGAAGAGGATGTTTGTCAAAGCAGATGTCCCTAAACGAAGGTAAGGTTATATTTTCTACTTATGTAACAGTTTGGGGTAGTTTATAAACATTTCAAATCTTTGCTTGTCAAAATTGGACCTGGGGGTTTAAAATTGGTGGCTTTTTCATTTTTCCTAATTTTTTTAACAAACATGGTTTGACATGGTAAACATATTTTACAAAAATCGTTTACGACATAAATTAGCAACTATACAAATAACAAGACAAATAGTCCAAAGGCGCCAGATGCAGTTAGCCTGATTCAAAATAAGTATTTTAAATAAACTCACAAAAGTGTTAAAAAAAGTGACAATAGTTAAGTTGAATTTCCAAAAAAATGAAAAAGAAAAATTTAACATAATACATTTAAACTTTCGAACAAAAATTTGGCTAGACTCAAAATATGATGGGAAGCAATATTTTCTAACTTTTTTCATATCTCTAAAAAAAATTACAATTTTTGCTAAAAAAATGATTTTTGCCAGTTTAAAAGTTTTGTTTTGGGTCAAAAACCGATTTACAAAAAAAAACTCAAAATTTTTTTTCCGCGGACCCTAACATGGATTAGACAACATTTTATACCCTATAATTTTTGTCTAGGCTTTGTATGATGTAGGTACCCTTTTAAAATAAAAACCGAAAACCTTCATTTTCCAATTTTCCGGTCTTAAATCAATTTTAAATGTTATTATGTCCAACTTTCTCTTTCTTTTGTTGCAAAAAATGTAAAAATGCTCACAGAACCCTGTAATGAACTTTGCGTTTATAAACACGTTAGACAGTGTAGAATTGATTGAAATGTTCAAATATATAAAAAAAAGTCTGTTAGAAACTATTATTCCAATACCTATACACTTTTATAACCCCATTTCATCGCTTTAGGGGCCGACGTTTAAAAAAAACATAAGTGTTTCATTACCTGTGTAGATTATTATTTTTGATTAAATTTCAAAAAGCTGAAACAAATGGATTCTAATCGAAATGAATTACAATTTGCAAAACAGTAACATTTAAGCATAAAACAAAATATAAATGATGAAGTATCTTAGGACACCTATGAATATTAATGATATATTTATGATAGTGGGACTGATCAGCCAAATATTTTTAAACAAACACTAACAACTGTTGGTTTTGAGTTTTAATATTATTATGTTAAATATTTTAGAATACAACCAAACCACTAACCCTTGGTAGATATTTTGGCAGCATAGGATGCTAATTTTATAGCCTTCGGATCTCGACCATTTTTTTGGTAAGTAGGTTGTAAAATATTTTTTTTAAATAAACCAATACAGTCTTCTGGGAGAATTTTGCTTATTCATTTTCCTTTTAAACATTAATCTACATAATAGCTCCAGAATAACTTATTCCAATCTCTAGTTCATTTGAATTGGGTTCAGGGTTGGCAAATATGATATTTATATAAATATCCAATATATATCGATATATATCCAAATTTGGATATTTATTTATATTTTTTATTATTTTTAAATTATTTCATCTGTTTTGTGTAAAGATATATTTTAAAAATTTAAAATCACTTAATTTAATATAAACATGTTATAAACCTGTAAATTTATATTTCAATGATAGTTGCTATCGCAATAACAAGTTTTTTTAGTACTCCTATGTTAGGAATGTAAAATGTAGGTAAAAAATACAAGTTTATGAATATGAACACACATCATATATTTTTGCTTTTAACTATGGTTCAACTTAAAACCCAGAATTACTGGGCTTGTTAATTTAATCAAAATGAAGCCAAACTGAATTTTTTATTTTTGGCATTGTAAAATTTTTATTTCATAAAACAAACAGCAAAATATTTTGCTCCGTTCGATCAGAAATCGGAACTAAATAAAAATGCCACGCGGCAAAGAACAGGTGGTTAACGTCTCGGAATAATGGGGAATCACTGCATCGTAAGCAGCATAATACGCTGTCGCCGGCTCAGAATAGAATCATAGAAAAAAAAATATTGATATAATATATCAGGAGAAATATGATATATATCACGGATATATATCCTGCCAACCTTGATTGGGTTTATTAATTGTTATGATGAATGTCATGCACCACTCCAATGTAATACTGAGGAGAAAGAAGACTCACTTAATCTGAAATCATTGATTAGGGAAACCCCTATTTTTAAAATCAACACCTTTTATTAATTTGAAATTAAATATTTTTAGGTTCTCTTATAACAGAAGATACTTTTGAGGAGGATGTTTATCAAACAGGTAAACTTATATTTTCTACTTATCTTAAACAGTTTAAGGTCGTTTACAAATATTCGTTAAATTAATCTTCGACTTATTTGTAAGATTGAACAATTGTCCAAACTTTATTCAATTTGATTCCTGAAAAGCTGGAAGAAAACACTGAGGTTGTTCACCCAATATGATAAAAAATTTCTTAAGGGAAAGTTTCATGTAATAATATAAACTGATTTCTAACGTTTTCCATTTCATTATTCCCTAATTTATTAGCTTTGGTAAACTTACACAGGGTGTCCCACCGGGAACTGCTTCGATTTACGTATGGAAAACTACATATGAAATCTTGACAGTATGCTAATATTGAAGGGGGGCAACCCGGCTAAAATATTTTCAATATGATTGTAGTTCCGGTTATACCCGAAGTAGGTGTCAACTTGATTATTTTAAATGGAACACCCTATATATTATATTTTGGATTCTACGCAAGATTCTGGGCAGATTTCATCATGTTGGATACCTAAGTTTTAAGCGTTTTGACCTTAGTTTTTATGTTAAAAATTCAGGCCCTAAAATAGTTAATCAATTTTTCCTATAAGGAAGCCTTTATTATTTAATTTAGGTGGGATTCCTTGTTGAAAAGGACCTGCATTAACAGTTTTTTTTTTATAATATTTTGATAACTAATAATACAAGATTAAAATGAAATTGAGAACGGCAAAAAATCTACATTTTCTAAACCTTTAGTTTTTATAATTATTTCTTATTTAGCATTAAAAACAAGGGTACGTTTGTGTGAGGTTGTCTATTCCAAAAAATTTAGTTTTCGAAATATTGCCAATTTAATATTTTTATATGGCGATTTTGCTGGGTATTTTAAGTGTATCATGTATCACCAGATAACACAATAGCTGTGTCATCTGCATATGAAATAGTCAAACAATCTATATTTAGTTTCAGTAAAGGATTTATGTAAACAATTAACAGAAGTGGCCCGACCACTGCCCCTTATGGAACGCCAATCATAATTTTTTTTCGAATATAAATTTACCATTTGATATCTATCTGATAGGGTTCTATCAAGCAAACCACCAGCAACCCTCCTTATGCCAGAATTGCCGTGCACATTGATCAGTTTGTCATAGGGAACAGTATTGAACGCTTTTGCTAGGTCCAAAAATACAGCAAGACGCTTCCTTTTTCTGTTTAAGTTGTTAACAATCTCTGTAATCTTCCTGTGCATAGCGTCCTATCTGCTTAAACCCTCTATAAAACCAAACTGATTTGGTAATATTATTTTGATACAAAAACTTACCTACTTCTGGTATAACCGGAAGTGCCACCATATTGAAAATATTTTAGCCTGGTTGCCACCGTCAACATTAGCATACTGTCAAATTTTCAAAAAATGTCATGTTTTTATTTGTATGATGACTGCATAGTTCAGATGAATGTATATTTGATTACAAGCATCGTTTGTCTTTCGCTCCTATCTGATTTTGCGTTACATTTATATGCAAAGGTTTACTTTTAGTTCATGATTTAAAGCTATACTATTTTCAGGAAAATGCCAACAACTGAAGAATTCGTGGCCTTATGATGTCATAATGTAAGTAGTTGTTGAATTGTTTTCTGTCCATCCATTAAAGTAACTATAAAATTATTATTTGTCAATATTTACTTTGCGAAATAAAAATTTTAATTAGTAATAATTATAATAAACATCTATATTTCAAATTATGTCATACATTTCCTGTACACAGCACATAAAAGGAAACGGCGTCACAAAGAAAAAAATTATTTCTTATCTTAATAATACTAATATATATCTTTATTCTCAACCAACTTAAAAAGTTCATTACAGAGAATATAGCCCCAAATATACAATATATAAAATCATGTTTTGTAATTTTTTTAATGGCCGAATTGTAGTTAAATTAATTTTCCATAAATTATCTTAAATAATCCTGTATTGAGTAAGGGTCCAAGTTAATTTTTTACATTTTTAACTCTTAATAATATCCAATATTATATTATAATTAATTATTTGATTTTATTGCTAGAAGAGTTTTCGCAGTTACCCATGAGTGAAGTTTTTTTTTTAATATTACTTCCCTATATTTTGTATAATATGCTTGATCCAGAAAAATTACACAGAAAAGTTGTTGAAAACAAACTTATTTATAATATCACTGCACTCTGTCCTTTTGACTAGATTTAAATAATAGTGGGTCACAGTTGGAATCACCAGATTTAATCGAGTTGGTGCTGGTGGTGAACAAATTAATTTTTTTTTAAAGTGACTATTTTGTATATTTTTGAACATACTGTTACCCCAAACAACAATTCCGTACTTTATGATTGATTCAAAGTTTGCATAGTAAATTATTTTCAAGTTTTTTTCATTCATGTATCTTGCAACAACACTAATTCCATAGCAAACGGAGTTTAGCTTATTTATCAGCGAATTGATGTGATGTGACAAACTTAAAAATGCATCATCCAAGTGAACACTTAAGAACTTAGTTTGTTCTACGTCGGAATCGCACAAACAAGTATGTTTTGTTGTTTCACACCTTTTGATAGTTTCGTTCTGAAAATAACATTTTTTGTTTTATCCTTGCTCAAATTTAATTTATTTTCTAAAAACCAAGAGTTAGCTTTATCCTTAATTCAAAAATAGTTTCCCCACTAGCAATATAATTTGTATCATCAGCAAACCACGTTACTTTCTCCGTTTTGAGAAGATTATGGAATTCAGGTCGTTGAGGAATATTACAAATAAGATTCGGTCTTTTTTAATCTCTGTGGGTGGGTGTGGGGGCTGTTAGTTCTCTTTGGAGAAAAACTTTCAAATTCTCTAGAAAAATTATGGTAACGGGAAAAATGGAAAAAATACGAGTTGAAACAGATTATTTTAGTAATTTGTTAGACAATAAAATGGCCTTACAAAACGTTGATTTTGTAATTGTTTTGAAAATTCTGGGTAAAGAGCATTTTTATCACTAGATCAGTTACAATTCCTTTTTCAAAATCCGCCAAGTTGAGACCTATTTAATTCCCTAGTAGTTAATGCACTTGTAGTTTGACATCTGACGTTATCTAAATATCTTACGATTTCTAGGCATGCGCACTACGTTTTGGCACTTTACATGGTCAACACACTCATTTACTGCTATAAACAAATTAAAGCATACATGGCTTTCCTTTTTCCCTTAGATAATTTTACAGAGATTCTATTAGATCAGAACGCCTCCGGTAACTAAATGTTAATAAAACTGATTTTGGAAACCAACAAGGTCGTTCGAATCGATTAATCCGTTTTCGAAAGTATATTTTACGCAATAGAAAATAAAAAATATTTAGGAAAACATTTTCTTATACGAATACGCATGATGACCGCATAGTTCAGATGAATTTATATTTGATTACAAGTATCATTTGTCTTTCGCTCCTATCTGATTTTGTTACATTTATATTTACATATAAGTACATTTTCAGTTCTTATAATTTAGAGCTCTACTATTTTAGGAAAACGCCAGTGAAGAATCCGTGGCCTGGCCTTATTGTAAAATAATGTAAGTAGTTTAATTATTTTCTCTCTGTATATCTTAAATTTTATACACATGATGACTGCATAGTTCAGATGAATTTATATTTGATTACAAGCATCGTTTGTCTTTCGCTCCTATCTGATTTTGTTACATTTATATGAACATATAAGTACATTTTCGGTCCTTTTAATTTAGAGCTCTACTATTTTTAGGAAAACGCCAGTGAAGAATCCGTGGCCTGGCCTTATTGTAAAATAATGTAAGTAGTTTAATTATTTTCTCTCTGTATATCTTAAATTTTATACACATGATGACTGCATAGTTCAGATGAATGTATATTTGTTTACAAGCATCGTTTGTCTTTCGCTCCTATCTGATTTTGTGTTACATTTATATAATATACAGGGTACGCCAAACTCGATGGCCCCTTAGAAGTATCTAGACAATGAAACAAGTTAGGAATTTGAAATTTGGGATTTGTCCATAGGAGGTCATGATCTCCAATTTGAAAATAGTTTTAACATTGCGGCGTTGCCAGATCTACTCTTACTACATACCAACTTTGTTATTTCAAATGGAATGCCCTGTATATTTTCACATTTTTGGATACCGCTGGACATTCTAAAACTTTTCTGTATAACCGATAGTATACCTATCTAGAGCCGTTTGACAAATAAAAATTATTTATTAAGAAATTTAGCAACACGCATCCCTCAATAAAAAAATAAGATTTTTCGCAACGGACAAAGGCAACCGACTGAGATTTTGGCTGTTGTTCCTTAATATGTTGTTTTGTCATAATATGTCAGGCAAATTAAATTATCTCATACAGGGTGTCTACAACATCATATTCATTTCGTGCAACATAAAAATTGTAGTTATGCAGTAATTTTAAATGGAACACCCTATATTTTAGAGTGGTAACTAAAAGATCCATTAATTCTCTATCTAAAAGTATTATGTGATGTCATACCTAATTTTAGCCGTTTTGGACTTATAAGCAAAAAACCAAACTAATGTAATGAATGTAAATATAATTTCTTATTAGCAGAAGAAGTAGGCTATGACTTCAACCAAAAACGTTTGTCAAAATGTCACTGTCTATTTGGCAAGTAAACGCTGTACTTACGTTCGTAATCTATTATCTGAATATGGCGAATTCTTATACAAACGAGGAAATTTTAAAACTGTTCTACATTCATGGCGAGTGCAACAGAATTATTAATAGAACATGCAGAACATTTAACGAACACTATCCACACTTAGTCCCAATGAACAAAAAGAAATTCAATAGGATAGAAAATAACTTTAAGAACAATGGTCAAATAAAGCAGGAAAGAACCCAAATTAAACCTGTAACAGGTATGCATGAGGAAATGCAACAAAATGTGCAAGAACATTTATTTCATTGTCTTCGTTACCTGTTACAGGTTTAATTTGGGTTCTTTCCTGCTTTATTTGACCATTGTTCTTAAAGTTATTTTTTATCCTATTAAATTTCTTTTTGTTCATTGGGACTAAGTGCGGATAGTGTTCGTTAAATGTTCTGCATGTTCTATTAATAATTCTGTTGCACTCGCCATGAATGTAGAAAAGTTTTAAAATTTCCTCGTTTGTATAAGAATTCGCCATATTCAGATAATAGATTACGAACGTAAGTACAGCGTTTACTTGCCAAATAGGCAGTGACATTTTGACAAACGTTTTTGATTGAAGTCATAGCCTACTTCTTCTGCTAATAAGAAATTATATTTACATTAATTACATTATTTTGTTTTTTTGCTTATAAGTCCAAAACGGCTAAAATTAGGTATGACATCACATAATACTTTTAGATAGAGAATTAATGGATCTTTTAGTTACCACTCTAAAATATAGGGTGTTCCATTTAAAATTACTGCATAACTACAATTTTTATGTTGCACGAAATGAATATGATGTTGTAGACACCCTGTATGAGATAATTTAATTTGCCTGACATATTATGACAAAACAACCTATTAAGGAACAACAGCCAAAATCTCAGTCGGTTGTCTTTGTCCGTTGCGAAAAATCTTATTTTTTTATTGAGGGATGCGTGTTGTTAAATTTCTTAATAAATAATTTTTATTTGTCAAACGGCTCTAGATAGGTATACTATCGGTTATACAGAAAAGTTTTAAAATGTCCAGCGGTATCCAAAAATGTGAAAATATACAGGGCATTACATTTGAAATAACAAAGTTGGTATGTAGTAAGAGTAGATCTGGCAACGCCGCAATGTTAAAACTATTTTCAAATTGGAGATCATGACCTCCTATGGACAAATCCTAAATTTCAAATTCCTAACTTGTTTCATTATCTAGATACTTCTAAGGGGCCATCGAGTTTGGCGTACCCTGTATTGTCACGCGGTTCTCTTCGTGGGCCGGGACGTGAGGAGAGGAATGAAAGTCCGGAGATCTATAAAACGGCGTCTATTGGATTCTTCTTAATCTTTACCCTAGAAGGTGAACCAGCATGTCCTTTATGATTCCGCGTAGGTCGAGTAGTGTAATGGCAGGTGCGTCACTTGGCCTAAACCAAGGCTTGTCACCTATCGTTAATTAGATGAGCAGATGCGTCACTTGGCCAAGACCAAGGCTTGTCACCTGTTAGTAGATTGACCGGGCAATGAACACCGATGCTGCTGCTAAATCTGGCCCGGCTTGTATAGCCGAATTACTGCTGAGATTGCGTCGCACTTGACCCCGATCTGTGTACAGTGGTCGAGAATGGTCGAGAATCCAAAATATGCCGGGCTACTGTGTGATTTAGTTGACATGCCCCCCCTCTGATAAGCATTGGCCCCCAATGCCCAGACATGCTAGTTTCCCCTTTAACACTATAATCGTATATTAACAATAAGATTTATCTTAATTATTTTATGATAACGTTAGTTTATAATTCCCTCGTATATAAGCTGCTTGGATGTTCGTACTGATTGACTGGAGTCCGGACCTGTGGTTTGTTCATAACGTGGTTCCACCCTGGTGGTCTGCTGCTTCTTGGCCTAGTTAATTTCCGCTGTTGTCATGGTTTTCTGTTTTTCGTTAGTCAGCATTTTGGTTTTGTGTCAAAAAATGCGAAAAGAAAATTTTATGTGTAATATCCACGTGCTTGCTTGCTTGTTGAAGCAGTAGAAGAAGAAAAAAAATTTCGCTATGGGTTTGTCTAAGTCAGTGGTTCTCAACCTTTTTGTGGTGGCGGAACACTTTTCGTAGCAATAGGAAATTGGCGGAACACCACCTTTGTCAACATATTTGCGGTGAAGTAAATAAACCAGCAGCAAGACTCTGATAGATAGAATTTTTAATTTTGATTCGCTTGAAAGCGGTTCGAAAAAGTTCGTTAGAAATAGAATTTCGCTACTCCCATATTTCGATTCTAATAATATAATTAGAGGTCGGAAGTCCTCGGCTTTTTTCTGATAACACTAGGGATTTTTGATTTTTATTGGTGCCAATGTCAACTTTAATAGTTATTAACCTATAAATCGCAAAAATCTAGCGTCAACAAGTTTGAAACATTGTTTTCTTTTTTAAGTTTAAGGTACAATACTGTCAATCACACTGTCAATATTGTCAATACGCGACGGGGCGACTGACGGAGGGCATCTTTGTCTATAGTCGGTTGTCTTTTTTCTTTACATTATGCGGAATGTGATTCTGCTGCAATTTATTCTCGTTTCAATTCGATTCTATCGGGGCTAGAGGGGAAGGACGAAAACAATAGAAAAGAAAGAGAAAAAGCGATCGGAGTACCACATTTCTAAAATAACGTTACTTTGCGATTCGATAATGACTTTTCTGTTCATCAGAGTCCGTATGCAGGGCTGAAGCGTTTGAAAATGGTAAAAAGTGAAAAAAAAAATAATAGGATGAAACCCATTGGAAAAGGAAGAGAATATAACAAAAATGAAAGGAAAAATAATTTACAGGCGATCCGAGGTCGGGAAGTGGAAGGGGGTGAGTTTTTAAAGGTAGAAAACGATTTATCTCGATTTCCGGCAAAACTACAAGTCCTATGGAAAAACGTTAAATGGCAAAGTTGTAGGTAATAAAAAGATCTACAACTTTTGTAGTTACACTTTTTTCACATAACTTCAAAATTTATGTGAAAAATTCAAAAAACCAAGTTTTTCGTTTTTTATTTTTATCTTTTACAAAAAAAAATTTTTTTTCACGAAATTTGGTGAAAACTTACCTTTTTATGTCCCAAACACACTGTAATTTTTTTTGATTTAAAATATTTATTTTTTCACCTTATTTTGACTTAATATCGAAAAAGCACCCTAATTTTCAATCGAAAATTCTCACGTCAAAATATCTGCTCGAGATCTAAATCTTAAATGGATACCCCTAATTTATATAATTTTTTTGGATTCTGCATAAAATTCTGAACATTTTTTAATAAAAGCATTATTAGTCTATACTTAACAGTTTCCGAGATATTGACTCTGAAAAATTACATTTTTGAACTTTGACAGCGTCTAGCTTTCTAACTGTACGTCTTAGAGCAAAACGGCTTACATGTCCCTATCTTCGATTTTTATTATCTTTTCAATAGTGTCAACTTCCGGTCAAACCGGAAGTACTATATTTCTTACATCCGGTTTAACCGAAAGTTTACATTGGAAAGATAATAAAAATCGAAGATAGGGACATATAATCCGGAACTAGCGCCCTCTAGTGTGAAACTTAAAAATTTCTACAAATTCTTATTTCTTGCTCATTAAAACAATACTGCCAACTTTCAATTCGATTCATTAAACCGTTTTAAAATTATGGCTTATTTTTGAGAATAAACTTTTACTTTTACTACCTGTATCTCTAGAACGAGTAACAATCCGAAAAAACTTATATGACTTAATCGGCTTAGTTTGATGTCTAGTATCTCCAGTTACTCTACGGCCCATATAATAAGTTATGGGACACCCTGTATATAAAATAGGGGGATCCATTTAAGATTTAGGTCTTACACCCCCCCCCCCCCCCCCCCCTTCTCCCTCCTAGGGGCTTGAACTATGGCTTGCTATCCTCATTTGGCAACCCTGCTGATACGGCTACTATCTATCTATCTTCTGTCTCGTTTTCTTCTAATTTTCTTATCAGGCAGAATCGTGTATGTTCGAGTTGTGTAGCGTTTGCGGTATTTCTAAAATGTAACGTGTGTCTGTCATCTTTCTGGGGAAAGGCTTACTGCTGAGGTTACGTCGCACTTGACCCCGATCTGTGTATAGTGGGACGCGACCTCAACGTACAGTGGTCGAGAATCCAAAATATGCCGGGCTACTGTGTGATTTAGTTGACAATATATTTTTAGTTCTTATGATTTAAAGCTATTCTATTTTCAGAAAAATGCCCAACTGTCAAGAATCCGTGGCCTTATTGTAAAGCTAGGTAAGTCTGTAGTTAATTCATGATTTTCTGTATATACATTATTATTATCAGGAAGTTTTATACGCATGATAGTTCAGATAAATGTTTATTTTTTTTATTTAATTTTTAGCCCAAAAATGAAATGCATTGAAATTGATTTTCAAAATTTCAAAAAAAATCGTATTTATAGTTCTTGGTGTTTTTTCATTTCCAAATTTTAATTTTAAATGTGGCCGAGTGCCTTGAATTTTCTAAAAATTAATTTTTTTTGGGCTTACCTAGAATGCTTGGAAAAATACAAGCAATCTTTTGTAGGGTGGGAAAATGTTTTAACAGATTTTAAAACTAAAAACTTTTTTTGTAATTTAATGTTCTCAAATAAACAGTAGGTTGCTCATTATTTTCAAAATTAAATAGGAACTATTTGCCAATTTTGGCTTAACAAATCCAGGTTTTTTGAAGTTGGAATGATGACAGTAAACACCATATATGAGAATACATGATTATTGATTTAACATGCACTACCAGCTGAATAATAAATATTTATATTTTCTTTCTATTCTGATTTTGTACACACTTTAAGGCTAGTAATTTTTTTTTTTTTTAGAATTTCCACGAACATAGAATGTTTCGATGCCTGCAAACTTGGTAAGAAGAAGGTTAAAAGTAAAAGATTCACTGTTATCAAATAAATAGTCTGTCGCTCATTATTTAAAAAAAAACTCACAATTATTTTGATACCAACCTATCAATACACTAGGTGTAAACTTATATTGTAGCTTCAAGTACCAGTTTATATTTACCAGGTTTTCTTTAATTATACCTGAAATCCTTATGATGATAGTAAACACCATATATGAGAATAATGATTATTTTTCTAACATGCACTACCAACTGAATAACATAGAAATGTTTTGTTTTTATTCATATTTTGTTCACACTGTTAAGTTGTAAACCTTTTTTTTTAGAATTTTTACGAACTCGCAACAAATACATAGGATGTTTGGATGCTTGTAAACTTGGTAAGGATAAATTATAAAATTAGCTAGGTATATACTCTTAAGATTTTGCTTTAATTTAATAAATATAAAAAAAAATTAATTGATTCATCCGATACTAGGGGGGAATCCATAATTATATTATTATGGGATACAGTACAAGAAAGTTGAACTTGTAAATTTGCACTATATTAACAAGAAAATTACATGTTTCGCTAACACTGTAGCTTCGTCCGATGACAATGATTTAATAAAAGTTGAAAATAAAAATGGTGTAATAAAATTAAATTATTGAATATCTAAATAAAAGAGTGGAAGTGTTACAATAGCGGGAAATTCCAACAGAGGATTTAAATTAATAATTACATTAGGTACAGAGTCTTCCAACGAGGACTGAACGGGGGCTCATTTTTGAGCTTCCTTGTATTTAAAGAAAAATCCAAAATAGCCAATCGATGTAATTTTTCCTGCAGAATTCAAAAATGAAACCAAAAATGTATTTGAACCAGAAACAAAAGAGTTACGCTATGGATAAGGTGTTTTTTAAATGGAACATAGCTTTTTAGTATTAAAAATACTACTCTGTTCATATATAGGGGTCTGTTTCATGAAAAACAAACTACATGCAAGAGCGTAAGGCTAGATTCGACCTCGTCTGCGGTGTAGGTAGGTCAAGGTTGCATAGCCCAAAATTAAGGACATAACTAAACACAAGCGGCGTCGGCTTTTGAAAAAATTTGACAAATTTACTATAATATTGCCGAAATGACTGAAGGATTCAAAGGTGATTATACCTTTATTACCTAGTGTATGTTTCAAACAGGTTAAAGTTAAATTATACTGGATAAAACATTAAAATTTAATAAAAATAGCTGTCACAATATTAAATATTTTAATCAGAACGGACAAAAAAAAATCACTCGTTCCAAAAATCGTATAAAAAAAGCTATGTTCCATTTAAAAAACACCTTATCCATATCGTAACTCTTTTGCTTCTGGTTCAAATAAATTTTGGGTTTCATTTTTGAATTCTGCAGGAAAAAGAACATCGATTGGCTATTTTGGATTTTTCTTTAAATACAAGGAAGCTCAAAAATGAGCCCCTGTTCAGTCCTCGTTGAAAGACCCTGTACAATATCGATAATTTACAAAATCTTAAATATGTTGTCAACAGAATAAATTTAGCAAAGGTGAATTATTTAAATCTAATTGATTATTAAGTAACAGGTGCGTATTTTTAAGTTTATTTATTTCCATACAGTGTCTGTCACCATTAAAGTCCGCACCATATGGAACTTTTTTTTATTAATGAGGTTAGTTAAAATTAAATATCAGCAATCATTTTTGCTTTAAATTAGACTAAAAATTATATATTCAATTGTCACCATCTGTCATTCGGTATCTGTCAAAAATTACATTTTTGTCAAAAAATGCTGAAAATTGCATTGTTTTACCGAATTTCAAAAAATGTTATTAGAAAAGTTGTTTCTAGTACAATTTTTGGCCTAAATACAAAGTTTCAGATGTCTAGTGCAAAGTTGATTTTTTTGCCATTTTTTCAAAGTAACTTTTTTTATATAATGTAAATTGGCTTAATGGATTTTAAACTATTTGTTTATACCATACCTAATATTTTATTTAGTTTGTATGCTTATTTCTTCACTAGAATACCATTTTTTTTCGAAATATAAAATTAGAGGCAAAAAAAATTTACACGGGTGGTGCAAAGTTATAATGATTTAAAAATTTTAACAGATAGACGTCATTTGTTCCATTTTTTTGATAGTACATACACGTAAAAAGTTTAAGAAACTTATAATTAAATTCCCAGATACCAGATTAGTTCACAAATTTCAAATGACAAATTATATTATTTAATATTTCATAAAAATGTTATTTTATACTAAATATAATTTGTCATTTGAAATTTGTGAACTAATATCTGATATCTGGGAATTTAATTATAAGGTTTTTAAACTTTTTACGTGTATGTACTATAAAAAAATAGAACAATGACGTCTATCTGTTAAAATTTTTAAATTATGACAACTTTGCACCACCCGTGTAAATTTTTTTTGCCTCTAATTTTATATTTCGAAAAAAAATGGTATTCTAGTGAAAAAATAAGCATACAAACTAAATAAAATATTAAGTATGGTATAAACAAATAGCTTAAAATCCATTAAGCCAACTTACATTACATAAACAAAAAGTTACTTTGAAAAAATGGCAAAAATTCGTCTATCTGTTAAAATTTTTAAATTATGACAACTTTGCACCACCTGTGTAAATTTTTTTTGCCTCTAATTTTATATTTCGAAAAAAAATGGTATTCTAGTGAAAAAATAAGCATACAAACTAAATAAAATATTAAGTATGGTATAAACAAATAGCTTAAAATCCATTAAGCCAACTTACATTATATAAACAAAAAGTTACTTTGAAAAAATGGCAAAAATTCAACTTTGCACTAGACATCTGAAACGTTGTATTTAGGCCTAAAATTGTACTAGAAACAACTTTTTCTAATAACATTTTTTGAAATTCGGTAAAACAATGCCATTTTTCAGCATTTTTTAACAAAATGTCAATTTTGACAGATACCGAATGACAGATGGTAACAATTGAATATATAATTTTTAGTCTAATTTGAAGCAAAAACGATTGCTGATATTTAATTTTAACTAACCTTATTAAAAAAAAAAGTTCCATATGGTGCGGACTTTAATGGTAACACTGTATATTACATATTTAGTTTTAAGCCTTTGTTTTCTGTATGTAAGATTTTAAAGGAAGGATCGAAATTATGTTGATTATCAAGTAAATGGTTAGCATAGTTTAAGTCGGTTTTGTTTTTTAAACTGTTATAATGTATTCTGTATTCTTTTGTTAAAATTTCTAACCCTCCCCCCCCCCCCCCCCTTAAATTTCTCCAAAGGTGTGCAATATGTTTACAAAATTTGTGGTTCTTTGATAAGTGTTCCGAAAATTGTGTTTTTCCAAAATACATTACTCTCAAGATGCACAAAAAAAGCAGACCAGCAATACATGGATCTATAGCAGGACTAAAGAAATGGTTAAGTGAAAAAAGAAAATTCAATTTCGAAAAAGGTATTTTCAACATTTATTTAAAAGTAGTTCATACTGAATTATTGTAGATATAAATTAAATAATATATAATTTCTTGATTTGGATAATGATTCTAGAAAAAAAGTCAATTCTGTCATTTCTGTTATTCATAAAAAATATCCAACAACGTAAAAAAAACTCGATTCTCTTATTTCCAAAGCGCCTAATCCTCTAAGACAACCTAAACAAAATAATTTTTCTGAACATAAGTTTTTTGACAGATTTATTAACTTATCTACAGTAAGTTTTTCTGAAACCGAAACTAAATTAGTAGAAAAAGGTTATAATTATAACATCAAAGATAATATTTCTCTCAAAACTTTAAAAATATTAGGAGTCGAAACAGAAATTGCACTTAAAGACATCCCTTATAACAGTTCTCTTAAACATAAAGAGTAATCTATAATAAAAAATTAATTTTTGAAACAAACTATTCCAAAACAGGAAATTCAAATAGCCAACAATATTAAAAACAAATTTAATGTTTTAGTTTTCACTAAAGCGGACAAAGGTAATACCGTAGTAGCAACAAGCAAAACTGATTATATTAAAAAAACTATTGAACGAAAACGAGACCCTACTACCAACTTTCAGAAATCTATAAAAAGTATTATTCATAATAATTGTAAACGTATATTTTCTGACATAGATTCTTCAAAATTAAATCTTATGAATCCTCAATCTCCTAACTATATGCACAAATAAAGCCTCACAAAGAGGGATACCCTATTAGACTGGTAGTTTCTATCTTTTTTGCACCGTCATATTATAAACTTGCAAAAAAATTAATCGACATATTTAAAAGTAACACTATTTTCAGTCAAATTTGCAATAAAAAATTCTCTTAAGCTAGTAAATAAAATTAATAATATTAATTTACCTAACAATGCTAAGCTAATCTCTTTTGATGTTACTAATTTGTTTCCCAGCGTACCTATCGATGAAACTATTACTTTGTTTAATCAACTTATTACCTTAAAAAATGTACATTTGATCAAAAAACAATATATTATCAATTCTCTTACAACAAAATTGCTTTCGAGTTGAACGACAAAATGTACACTAGCAAAAATGGTTTTATGGTTTTTAAGTCCTTTAATGGCTGAAATATTTATGATTTTTTTTAGAAGATAAAATAAGCAATCATCCTCTTTTCAAACAGTTTCTTTATTGGCATAGTATGTTCATGACGTCTTAACATGTTTTCTCCCAATTGGACAGTTAAAAGTATCTTTAGAATATAGTAGTAAAGTACCCATTCACGTTCAGTCGGCCGGCCGTATTTTGCCGGAAAGATAATGGCCGGACGGCCGGTACTCACTACACACACGCAGTTAAATGAAGAGTCGCGTTCTGCCGGCGGCCTGTCGACTGTTAAAACTTAACGTGTGTAGTAGTTTACCGGCCGGCATTGGACTGCAGGCCTAATTTTACTTCAAACTAAAATTTGACAGAACTGTCAGCTCCAGTTCACATTTAAAACTTTTTAAACTTTAATTTCTAATTAAGTAATGTCGAGAGCCAAGATTTTAAACTATTATTACTTCTAATCTTAAACAAACATTTTTTATAACATCTACTGCTTTTCAAATTTTATATACAATTTTCTCTCCTCACACCGGTGCTATTTCACTATTATGTGATCTCACACAAAATTATTAGTTCCTTTAATTAGTCAATTAATCGACCCTTCATTTTACTCTATTTTTTCTGTTCCTCCTTCACAACAAACAGCTTGGTTTCAGCTTATACTTTACGAATAGTCTCTCGTTAGGTCTATCATTATGTTTGAAGTTTCTCCAAATACCTAACTCTACCTTTCCATCATCTTGTAGCTTCGTTTGGACTGTTCGCACCTATTGTATTTCTTATATTCCTTATTCTATTCTCCTGATGATGAATGTATATACATTCGAAACATGTAGAGAATTTACCATTCATTAAAACTTTATTTTAATATACCAGTAGAGGAAGACTTAAAGTGTCTTATTCCTCTCCTTTCTAAAATTTTATAGTTTTTATTCAGTAACGCCGAACCAAATGGCAAACCAACCTAACTTCATCAAGAATTTTATTGAGTTGCTTGGAAATGTTTGTGGAAAATAAAAGACACTTCATATGCTAATAGGGCTTTGCGAACTAAAGCATATGAAGAATTACTTTTACTATATAAAACAGTAGATGTGGAAGCTACTTTAGACTCGGTGAAACATTAAATAATATGAAAAGTGCGTTCAGAAAAGAACTGAAAAATGCATTACAGTGTCATTTCTTGTAATATACGGTTTTAATAAATAATCGAAACAATGATCATTCATCCTAATAAAGTTTTTTAAATCACTTGCACTCGATTGCCTCAGTTCTCGTACAACCTCCATGTGTGAGAAAGTGTGAGTCTTTTTAGCCAGTCTTTCATCCAAATTGTTTTTCTGTTGTTCAAGTTGTTTTTCCGGTCTACAACCGGTACTGCGCTTGTATAGTGAAATAACAAAAACTGAAGGCCGCTATCGAATCCGGCAGAAATGCACCGGCCGTAATCGGTAAATAAAACTGTAGGTGTAGTTTGACTTTCGATAACGGCCGGCCGGCCAGGACGGACTGACTGCCGACTGAACGTGAATAGGTACCTTAGCCTAAACAATAATATCAATTTTACAATAAAACACGAAAGTGACAACTCTATTAATTGTCTCGATTTAAATATTAAGAGAGCAAATAATAGACTCCGTTTTCCATAAACCCTCTCATACTGATACGGTCATACACAACTCTTCGTGCCACCCTATGCAACACAAATTAGCTTATTTTCTCAGTATGATCCATAGACAAGTAACTCCCACTAAATAAAATCAATTTTCAAAAGAACTAAACATAAAACAAATTGCAGTTAATAACTGATATAACTCAAATCTAATTCTCCAAATCCTAAAAAAAGAAAAACTTACAAAAATACTATTGACTTCGTTTTTCCTAGAAGCAAAAGTCTGAAAATTTTAAACTTGTCATTTTCTTTGGACAACGTATCAACGTAATTGGCCATTTTCTTATAAATGTGTCTTATAAAACTAATAACTCTTTAGGTAAATTTATCAAAAACAATAAAACCGAAAGCGATAAAAACAAAAAATCATGCGTCTATAAATTAAAATGCAAAGATTGTCCTAAAACATACATTGGCCAAACGGGTAGACATTTTAACAAAATAATACAGGAACCTTATACTAAATAACAAAACCAACTCAAACTATGCTAACCATTTACTTAATGATCAACATAATTTCGATACTTGCTTTAAAATCTTACATACAGTAAGCAAAGGCTTAAAACTAAATTTGTTACAATCTATGGAAATAAAAAAAACTTAAAAATACGGACCTTACGATCAATTAGATTTAAATAATTCACCTTTGTTAAATTTATTCTGTTGAACACATACTTAAGATTTTGTAAATTACCCATATTGTACCTAATTTAATTAGTTTAAACCCTGTGTTGGATTTTCCGATTATTGTAACCCTTCCACTTTATTTACATCTTCAATAATTTATTATATTGCACCCTTTTTATTTTCAACTTTTATTAGAACATTGTCATCTGACGAAGCTACAGTGTTAGCGAAACATGTCATTTTGTTTTTTACAAGTTCAACTTTGTTTATCCCATAATACTATAAATATTTTAAATATCGCCTATTATATTCCTAATTCTACATCAATGTCTTATTCGTGCTTTAAACTCAAACATTTTGCAAGGAATACAAATTTGGTAATTGGTATAAATTAATATGCACTTTAAAAATAGTCAATAAAAACTAGGGTTGCCATTTAAAACAATAATTATCGATATCCTCCCTATCTCTAATTTGGGACACACTATCAATATTTTTTTGTAAAAAAACACTGAATTTATCGGATTTACTGCCAAGTAACAAACTCACACTGTATAAATATTATAATGTATCTGGGATTTTTAATAGTGGCATGCCCTGATAATGTCGTTAGCTTTATGAAGGTTAATTGGTTGACAATAAACAATTTAGGCGTAGGGCAACATTCTATTTTCGACCATAACCGTGTCAACTTTTGACAAATCAAATATTTTTATTTTTTTTATGGTGGAATGCCTTGTTCTCTAGAATGTTAAATTTTTCGCTAGAATTCTTGAAAAATACAAAATAACTTTTATGGTCGAAGGGAAGGGACTTTTAGCAGGATTTAGCATGACACACTCGAATTAAATTATATACAAGTTTGTCACAACCTACAAGGGTCTTGCTCCTTCTTTAACCTATGATGACAGTAAACACCGTGTATGATAAAATATGATTATTTATTTAACATGCACTACCAACTGAATAATTAAGTTATATAGTTTCCGTTTATTTATAATTTGTATAAACTCCAAGACTGATAAAAGTTCTTTTTTTTCAGAATTTTTACGAATAGAACAGTTTTAAAATGTTTGGATGCCTGCAAATGTGGTAAGTTAGAATACATTATAATATTGATTTAGTTTAATAAGATCGTACATTCTGTCAGTAAATATGGCGCATATTTACAGAAATTACTTCAGAAAAAATTACAGTAAAAATTACTGTGAAGTAGAGCCCTGCACATATAGGGTGGAACGAAAAAAACTTTTACTCCAAGTTGTGTGACATAGTTGTTAAAATATGCGCATTAGTAAACAAAAAAAAGTGTCAAAAGTTGGCTGACAGATTTTAATATTCTGGGGTTCCTCAAAGCCCTTAAAATTTTTAATATTGTCATGTTTAAAAAAAACTAACTTCTTTAAAAATAGGAATGAGTGATGTTAATTTAAGAATTATTGGTTTCTTTTTATTATTCTGAACTTGAAGTTAATAAAAATGTAATTTAAAATAAAACCTGTATTTTTGTTCCAATTGGCTGCACTTGAATAGCCTCAAAATGTTAAAATTTCTCTTTAAAATTTAAAAAGTAGTTTCCTACAACCTTAATCAGCATACTAAAATGTATATGATAATTTATGTCACAAAAATCAAAAATTGGTTAAGAAACTGAAAGTTCTTATTTTATTAAATATGGCGTCCCTTTGAGGAACCTCAAGATACAAAGACACAAGTTTTATTTTTCGTATACTTGGTTTTAATAGTAAGAAGCATATTTTTTTAACTATGACGCAACGCTATTAAATTTTTTTTAATTTTCGGTCCACCCTACTGCACAATGTCTTATTCGTGCTTTAAACGGAAACATTTGGCAAGGAATACAAATTTGGTACTTAGTATAACTTAATATTCAATTTAAAAATAGTCAATAAAAACTAGGGTTGCCATTTAAAATAATTATCGATATCCTCCTATCTCTAATTTGGGACACTCAATTTTTTATAAAAAAAAAAAACACTGAATTTATCGAATTTACTTCCAAGTAAGAAACTCACACTGTATAAATATTATAATGTATCTGGGATTTTTAATAACGGCGTTAGCTTTACGAAGGTTAGTTGGTTGAAAATAAGCAATTTAGGCGTAGGGCATTGGATATCAAACTATATAAGAATGACGGATATCCGAGAAAAGTTGACAACCCAGTTTTAGACGTCTTGGAAGTGGTTTGGCCGCCATTGTGGAGTTGATCGTAACTCTAACCTTAAATCTGTCGTTATAATGCAGCGCTTCGGCAACAGATGTCTCAAATTCACTGATGTGATGTCGTGGTGTTGCCGCATATCGTATTTTATTGCAATTTTTAATGATATAAGCATTTTTTAAAAGACAATAAAATAGAAGGTTCTCCATTCCAGCCGAATGTATGTTTTTGATAATAATATGTACGCTGATTACTCCGGGGTAATTGGACCGGTTTTTACAATGATTTTACCGGGGCATTGATTGTTAAATGTTAAACAATAAAAAGAGACAGCAAGTATAACTAAAATAGGTTTTATTTCGTCGAAAAATAGCAAAACACGTAATACACTAATACAAACAAACTGGATGTTTCTTAAGTAAGAAAGTAAAACCTATTTATTTTAACCATTTTGAAAAGTAGTATCTAATAATTGCAAATTAAAACCAAGTTATACAACCAAACCGCACATCATTCATATTTTACCCAACATATACGTTGTAGCCTAGGTAGGTATTGAGTGAGAGTCGTTATTTAATTCTGTTAGAAATAGAATACATGGCGGTCAATATGTTTTCATGTAATTAACGTTGGGACGTCAAAAGGTTGAAAATATTATAAGCTACAAAGCAATTAAAAATAGGGACATTTTTAAGTCTAGACTATACTATAGGTAGGAAAATAAATGTAAGCTACTTAAATCTAGGATAGGTGTAGGTATTTATGTGAAATCAAGTTTTACGATAAGCTATAAAAAATAAATTTAAAAATCTCATGCAGCAAGTCAAACAGACAGGCGGCAACAATGTTTTAATTTAGCAGTGAAAAGGCTAGTCGCTTTCTTGTTGGTGAGCTCATTGTGCCATGTATGAATTTAACGTAGCAGATTTAGGAAATCAGCTCATATGGCCTTCTTATAGTTTGATATTCAATGTGTAGGGTAACATTCTATGTTCGACCATAACCATGTCATCTTTTGACAAATCAAAGATTTTTAATTTTTTTTACGGTTGAATGTTCTAGAATGTTTGAGAATAAAAATTTTTCGCTAGAATGTTTGAAAAATACAAAATACCTTTTTTATGACAGAAGGAAAGGGACTTTTAGCAGGATTTAGCATGGCACACTCAAATTAAATTAATCATTTATATGGTTTGTCACAACCTACAAGGGTCTTGCTCCTTGCTTTAATTAACCTATGATGACAGTAAACACCGTGTATGATAAAATATGATTATTTCTTTAACATGCACTACCAACTGAATAATTAAGTTATATAATTTCCGTTTATTTGTAATTTGTATAAACTTCAAGACTGATAAAGTTATTTTTTTTCAGAATTTTTATGAATAGAACATTCATAAAATGTTTGGATTCCTGCAAATGTGGTAAGAATACATTATAATATTTACTTAATTTAATAAGATCCTACATTTTGTCAGTAAATATGGCGCATATTTACAGAAATTACTTCAAAAAAAAAAAAAATACAGTAAAATCTACTGTGAAGTAGAGCCCTGCACGGGCCGGAATTTTACGGCTCGACCCGGCCCGGCAACCAAGACATTGACGATATACGAAAAATATTGCACAAAGCGCCCCACGCTTTTTTCACAATAATATTTTCTGCCTATACTAAGAATTTCAAGAATTATTGATTAATTTAAAGCGTGTTCTTTAGTTTTTTTAAACTATTTATTTTTTAGTTTGAGTTATTGTTAAGAAATTTTTTTTTGAGTAGAGATAGTCATAGAGAGGTCCGGAGTAGAGATGGAATACTGTCACTTTAACAATGACTTTTTGATTTAATTTTGCGGAAGTAGTCCATTATCTCAAAGTGGAGCTGTATAGATATAAGGAAATTAGCTTGTTGAGCTTGTTATTTGTTTACGATGTAGGGCAGAGGAAGAAAATTCATTCCTTTAGAATTTTATTTTACTTTAAACTTTTTAATCTGTTTTTGTCCAACAATCAAAATGTCCTCGTCTTATTCAAGTTTTTAGTTTTTATTTTTTAAATCTTTTACATTGCTTGTATTAGTGGCACTTGGGCCCTTCGGTGCTGATGATGGTACTCCCTAGTACCGAAACATGTACACCAAGTTAATCTAACTGTTTTAATATAAGTATTTGTGGAGACGACTGTGGGTTTAATTTCCTTATATTTTTGATTTAAGATTTAAAGCTGTGGATCCATTTTTTTTAAATGGCTAGATTCAAAGCATTGGATCCATTTTTTTCTACAATATAGACTTTATTGTCCTTCAACAGTTGCTCTATCATGATTTTTCCATGGTTGCTATCGTTAACTATATAATCTCCTAAGTCATTAATATTTACCGCTGTGTAAACAGTTTCGAACATCGATTTAGAAAACATTTAAAGACTTCTACAGTGTGTCCGAAATTCAAGTCTCTATATGGGTATCTCGCTTAATAGATGAGATAGAAAGTTGGTTAAATGGGGAATATTTTAGAGAATTTAATGCCGATCTCGAATCCTTTTTCAAAATAATCGAAAGTTTTGTAGTTTTTCACTTATTAAACAAAAACTAAAAATGGCGCATTTCGTTTTTTTTAAATAGGGGCTTAACGGTTAATTTGACATATCCCAAAGTGTTACATTCTTAAGACACTTTTTAGGGAAGAACATTTCTGTACAAAATGAAAATGCAGATTGTCTTTTGTTTGTGAGTTACCCACAGTAACTTTGTTATTTCTTATGGCGGCCATCTTGGATTTGTACATAAAATTATTTCTCTTTGAATTACCTTTTAAACGATGTGCCACATGCTACCAAAATTTTGGAGAAATACTCTTAAATTATTAAAAAAACCGTTTTATCGTTAACTTGGCAACAGCGCATGCATCTAGCATAGCAGATAGTAATTAAACCATTTAAAGCACCTCTTAAACCTTTATTTTTTAAGAATACAGTTTCATACAAATCCTTAAATTCTGAACCTGACCTAACCTAACCAAAACCAAGTAGGATAACTTAAAACAAAAAAAATATTTATCAATAGCCTGCAAGTCCTGCAACTTATTTAGTTATTTAAAAATGGCAAGATAAGACACATTCATAAACGTTCTAAGAATTTAAAAATGTATTTTTCGATTCCAAATATCTAGCAGAAGCTAGTTCAGCATTTCGGTGTGATTGCAAATAAATGGCAAATAAATAGGCACTTCATTTTTTCTAATATTGCCTACCATGTAAAAATATCATGGCCTTTTTACCGTGCAAAAATATCACGGCCTTCCATGTAACAATAATTCTTCCGTTATTATATGATTATACCAAATAATTTTAATGTAATAATACTAGGTTTGGCAAAATTAAAAAAGGTTTGCATTTTTTTGTTTGTAAAGTTTTTATTCTGATCTATTTTTTCTAATATTTTAAATGTATAATTGCAAACAAAAAAAGACGCGATTTTTAGTTGAAAGCCGTATTTTTTCTAATTGAATTCTTTTTCGTTTCATTCCGATTAAGATTTTTTTTATCGCGGCGTTGCCAAACCTATTTAAGACCGTAGACAAAAAATGCGTTAATTATTTTATTGGCTAGAAAACAATGATTATTTGGGGCAGAAAATCTTTTCGTTATTAAACTACTACCTTTGGATGTACCCACATGCTATGTTAGATCCATGCGCTGTTGCCAAGTTAACGATAAAACTGTTTTTTTAATAATTTAAGAGTATTTCTCCAAAATTTTGGTAGCATGTGGCACATCGTTTAAAAGGTAATTCAAAGAGAAATAATTTTATGTACAAATCCAAGATGGCCGCCATAAGAAATAACAAAGTTACTGTAGGTAACTCACAAACAAAATACAATCTGCATTTTCTTTTTGTACAGAAATCTTCTTCCCTAAAAGTGTCTTAAGAATGTAACACTTTGGGATATGTCAAATTAACCGTTAAGCCCCTATTTAAATAATACGAAATGCGCCATTTTTAGTTTTTGTTTAATAAGTGAAAAACTACAAAATTTTTAATAATTTTGAGAAGGGATTCGAGATCGGCATTAAATTCTCTAAAATATTCCCCATTTAACCAACTTTCTATCACATCTATTAAGCGAGATACCCATATAGAGACTTGAATTTCGGACACACTGTATATTGTCAGTATCAACAACAATTCTTAGTCTGATACCGAAAGAATGTATAAAACCCTATAAAATGTATACCAACACTATTAAGCCGAGTGCTCGAGCCGGAAAGTACCCATGCACATACGGTGAGCTCTATCTCTATCACTCTCATACAGAGGATCTGTAAGGAAATGATTTAATTCCTGCGATCCTGATCGGGATAATGACATAAACTTATCAAATTATTGTATTGTCAGCGGTTCTTGATAAGTCTACAAAATTTAAATTAAATCTGACCGTTTAAAGTGGATCAAAATCGGGTTCAAAGAAGTCGGTTACAAACAAACATACAGGTGAAGCTAATAAAAGCGTGTTAAAAAACGTGATATACCATTAACAAGACAAAGTTACTGGGAATATAAAATATCACTTTAAAGTCTTGGCGACTTAGTTATTTTACATAGTACCGGTCCCATTCCAGAAACTCAAAGGCTTCCTAGAAGTACCTACTGAAAGTTCCAAATTGTAGTAATAATAACTACAGAATTACCAAAAAAGTCTAAATAAAAGTAGGAAAAACTAGAAAGTCGTTTTTTAGCGATATTTACGTAACAACGACTTATCCGAAGTTCCGATCTCGGTTACCGCTACTTGGATGCTGCTTGGGAATGTTCTTTCGTTAATGCATTAATATGACAATAAAGATATTATTCAGTTAGCGCTAGCACCACGAACTTGTTTTTTTTTAATGATTATAAACATTAGAACTTACTTAAAATATCTACGTAATATTTAAATTTTTACCTTACCTAATAATTAATTATGATGATTTATTAAAATTGATCAAAAAGAGTACCATTCATTCAACTCTTTTTGGTATGAGAACAATCGAGGCATTTGTCTGATATTTTTTAATTTTAGTCCAGTAGTATCCTTACAATAAATTTGTAAATTACATTAAGATGTTTTTTTAGGTCATGGAAGATGGTAAGACTGTAAAAGGAGAAAGGCAACCTATATGCAACACTGGTTTTGATTTTTACCTGGATATGAACTTTAGAAGAGGTAAATTTTATTATTATGTGTGTATTACCTTGTATATTTTAAACAACCTAAAAATTTTTTACATCTATATTTTACAAAAATTATACAAGAATAAGATATAAGAAATACATAAAAACGATTACCAAGGACAAAAAAAATATTGCTTTATTGAAGGAAATAGAAGTTTGCTTGAACCATAAAGGAAATTTGAATTAATTAGGTATTTTAAATTAAATTTAAATATTTTTTGGCAGAAAAATGACAAGAAAATATAATAAAACAGGTACCAGTAAGAAAAACGAAGACCTATCTAACAGTCAAATTTTAACCCAAAATGACAGTGACAATGAATATTTACCTTTGAAATACCCCATTAGATCAAGTCAACAAAAATGCAAAGAAAAAATAAAAAAATTTGAAATTAACAATAAAGATAAAGAAGAAGCTGGAACGTCAAATTCTGTTTTATGTAAAGAATGCAATATAATAATTAAACAAAATCAAAGTGCAATACAATGCGATGAAAAAAAATGTATGAACTGGTATCATACAAAATGTATCAATATCGACAACAAAAAACTTAATTCTATATTAAAAGAACTAAAAAAAACAAATGAAACAAGATGGTTTTGCAAAAAGTGTACCCAAGAAAATGTTGAAAATATATCTTTCAATACTATTTTGGAACTTCAAAAATCATTGAATTTTTTATCGGAAAAATATGACACGATTGTTCTAGAAAATAAAAAATTATCATCATCTTTAAAAGAAGTAATAAAGAAGCAAGAAGAATTAAAAACAGAAAATAAATTATTAAAAAATGATGTGTCATATTTAAAAAAAGTATTTGAAACATCAGAACAAAAAAATGGTTTAGACTTACAAAATTTACTCAAAGAAAATATTGAAATTAAAGGTATCCCCAAAAATCCAGAATTTACAGATGAAGAAATAACAAAAAGAATTTTTAAAAAAATTGAAATAAAAATTAATAAAGAAGATATACTAAATATAAGCAGAACAACAGAAAAAAAAGAAAATATTATCAAAATTAAATTTAAAAATGAAGAAGTTAAAAAACTTGTCATGGAAAAATCTAAACACTATTATAAAAATAATGGGAAATTATGGACCAGTGATATTAAAATACCAACACCACAAAATATTATATATATTAATGAAGAATTAACACCAAAATTAAAATACTTATATGGAAAAACAAAAGAATTAAAGAAAAAAGGATTTAAATACATTTGGATAAAAAATGGAAAAATTTTTATTAGAAAAAACGATGAAGAAAATATTATAAATATTAATTCCGAAACGGAAATTCGCGAAATTATTAACTTAAATTTATTTTAAAATCTCATTTATTAATTTTTAGTTCTTTTATTAAAATACCTAATTAAGAAATTATTAATTTTTAGATATTTCAAAAACCGAAAAATAATGAACTCTTACTTAAAAAACAACGAAATAGATCAAATTCAGACACAGCTGGTAAGTAGTAAAAATGAATATGACAGTTTAAAATTTGATAATAGAACGTTTTCAATGTATCACAATAATATACGAAGTATAGCAAAGAATTTTGATGAAAGTAAATTATTTATTCACCATTTAAATGAAAATTTTGATATTATAATATTTACAGAAACCTGGAATGTTTTAAATACAAATTTATATTCTATTCCAAATTATAATTTAATATATAACAATGGTAATTTTAATCAAAATGATGGAATTATTATTTTTATAAAAAATAATCTTAGTTATGATTATGAAATAATATCTTTCAGTGAAATGAAAATAATATTTATTAATTTGTTCATTAATAAATATACAAAAATTAATATTATAACAATCTACAGACCTCCATCTACATGTCCAAAGAAATTTATTAACGATTTAAACCTATTTTTTATTGACTATAATAAAAAATTTAAAAATGATGATACAACAATTTTTATTGGTGATTTAAACATTAATATTCTTTCAGAATTAAATAACCAGTATACTAATGATTACTGTAATATTTTGAGTGAATATAATTTTAAATCTTATATTAACAATTTTACGAGAGAAGTTAATGATCAAAAAACGTGCATTGATCATATTTTCATTAAAACCAAACAAAATGTTAATAATTTTAAATCATTTATATTTCAATATCAGATTACAGACTACTATCCAATCATTTTACAAAATCTTTCAAACACAAACACGAAAGATGAACCTAGATTACCACATTATAAAACATATATTGATTATAATAAATTAAAACAAATTTTTAGTAAAATCAATTGGAATCAATATTTTTTAATAAAATCTCCGGAAGAATTAACAAATCTTTTAATTAACGAAATAAAAATAAATGTTGAAAGATGCAAATATCAAAAAAAAATAAAACACATGCCGAGAAAAGAATGGATTACAAATAGTTTACTCATATCAATAAAAAAAAAACATCAACTTTACAAAAATCTTCAAAATCAAAATAGCATACATCAACAAAACGAATACAAAATTTATAAAAATAAATTAAATGAAATAATTAGAAAAGCTAAAATAAATTACTATAAATCTCAAATAAAAAATAAATGCCAATCATCTAAACAATTATGGCAATGTGTTAAAAAACTATGCCAAGAAAATAATAATAAAAATAATTTTATTGATCTAATGAAACTACCAAATGGAGAAACAACAACTGATAAAAATTTCATATCAAATTACTTTATTGAATATTATTCAAAAGTTGGTGAATCACTAGCAAATAATATAACAAGTAAAAATAATAATCACGTGCTGGATGAAACTGTTCAGAATAATTTAAACTCTTGTTATCTAAACGAAACTAATTATCATGAAGTTAAAAAATTTATTAATAGCTTAAAACCTAAAAAATCTCCTGGAATTGATGGTATCACATCTGAGATTTTAATATCAATAAATTCATACATTTGTAAACCATTAACTCATTTAATTAACACCATCTTTAATACAGGAATATATCCATCTGCTTTTAAAATAGGTATAATAAAACCAATTTATAAAAGCGGAAATAAAGTTGAATTTCAAAATTACAGACCTGTAACATTAATTTCATCATTAGCAAAAGTTTTCGAAAAAGTTTTAAAAGAAAGATTAGAAAATTTCTTAAACAAAAATAAAATCCTATCAGATAAACAATTTGGATTTCAAAAAAATAAATCTACACAAGATGCAATTTGTCACCTAACAAATCAAATATATAATTCAATTGATAATAAAATGAACAGTATATGCATATTTTTGGATTTAGCTAAAGCCTTCGATACTGTCAGTCATAAAATTCTTATTAACAAATTAGAAAAACTTGGATTTCGTGGTCAAATATTAACTTTATTTAAAAACTATTTATATAACAGAGTACATTATGTTAAAATTGGTGAAAATATTAGTTCACCAAAAATATTTAATTATGGAGTACAGGTACAGTCCTAGGACCAATACTTTTTAATATTTATCTAAATGATATTTTTAATTTAAATTGTCAAGGAAAACTACATAGTTTTGCTGATGACACCGTAATTTTTTATGAAGGTATAAATTGGAATATTTAAAAAAATACTATTGAAAAAGATTTTATAAAAATAAGCAGCTGGTTTAATAAAAACTTATTAACTATAAATTATAACAAAACAACATACATTCCATTTACTTCATACAAAAATAAACTTCCAAATATTGGTCCAATAATATGCAATAATAATATTAACATAAAAGAAGGTGAAAATATTAAATATCTAGGAATAATTTTTGATAAGCATTTAAAATGGGATTTACATAGTGACTACATTATAAAAAAACTAAGAATTCTTATACCAAAATTTAAACATCTTAAACAATTTTTAAATATAAAAGAATTAGAACTACTTTATTATTCTTTAGTACAAACACATTTAAATTATGGAATACTAGGATGGGGAGGCATAAATAAGAATTATCTTAATAATATTGAAACTATTCAAAAATACATTTTAAAAATTATTTACGAAAAAGACCACCAATATTCTTCAGATTTACTATTTAAAAATAGCAAAAAAAATGGATATTAAACAAATATTTTCTTATAACATGTTAATATATATTTTTAAACATAAAAATAAAATAAATTATATTAATCACACACATGAAACTCGTCATAAAAATACTATTACATATAAAAATAGAGTAAACAAAACAATAGCACACAAACATTTTTTGAACATCAATCCATATATTTTTGATATGCTACCACAGTCAATTAAAATAATTAAATCGTTAAATAATTATAAAAATAAAATTAAAAATTGGATATTATCTAATCCAAGAGATATATTCAAGAACGTCATTAATAAATAATGAATAAACTAAAGAATATATATTTGTATTTCCCTAGTTTCTTTCAAATATATTTATATATATATTATATACATAACGTATTGTATCTTCGTATATTGTAGTGATATAAAATACAAATAAAATATTGTCATGTTTGTTTTATATTATAACATAGTTGTGTCTGAATTATGAAATATATTCATTACAATAAATATTATATTATTATTTAACTTTCAATTTATATTTAACTTATTATTATATTTAACTCAATACAAGTACAGTAGAACTCCAATTATCCGAATTAATGGGGACCGGGACCCATTCGGATAATCAAATATTCGGATAATCGGATTTTTTTTAAAAAAATTGCCATTGGAGAGAATAAAAGCTACGTTTTGATATTGCACTATTTTTTTATTGAATTATGTACTAAATGAAATTTTCACATGTTTTAAATAGTATAAATAAAATGTACTTATGTACAAGTTTAGAAATAAAAATCATTGTTTTTTAAACATCTCCGTCAATGTAAGCTGTTTTGCGGTCTTCAACCGTTTTCGGGCAGCCAGGTCACGCATTCGCTTGACGGTGAGCAGTTGTTTGTGATTCGGATAATCGGCGATTCGGATAGCCGGAGTTCGGATAATTGGAGTTCTACTGTATTTACTTCTGAGTTTCGGAATTAAGTTTATTCAAAAAATTTATATTAACATTAAATGTAACCAAAAAATGTTGAATAAACTTTTTATTATTATTATTATTATTAGTATAGGACCTTTAAAAATTTACAATACAGAGTGTTATGCAAATAACTTCATCGTCAAAATTACTTCCAAATACTAATAATCAGAAAAATAGGGCATCCTCCACAGCAAGAACATAAATAACGGCTCTACCATAGACATTTACCTTTAGATCCGTGCAACTTATCTTGTGCGCAAATGAAAGTTAAGTTTTATGAGTGAAAAAGTACGTTTGTACGCACCGCTCGCCGGTCACATCCCTTGGCGCCCAACAGGGATAGGCATGCGCACAACCCTCTTGTTATTAGGGTTTCCTTCTTTATTGACATCATATAAATATACTCCAGAACCGGATTTTTGCTTACATTTTCTCTTTGGATTTCTTGTATTCTTTGCTATTAGGCACTTAAAAATCTTTGCTTAGCTAAGTTATTAAAGGAGCGCTTCGCGAACAAATCCTATGAGAAATATAGATGGGTCTACTTAACCGCGGTAAGGGAGGAGGAACAAAAACTTTGCCGAGTTAAATTTTTAAAAGGGACGTTCAACTTAGCCGCTGGCTTTGCTATTTAAAGGAACTAGGTGATTGTAGATTGTGGATATTTAATATTTCTAATTTTTGTATATTGTGTAGTTTAGTGCTATAAACAAGGACCGGGACCGAAAACTTCAAATTCTTTAAGTAGGTCCTTAACAGCTGACGACTTTAATGCATTTTTTGCTGGCATAGCTGAAAAAACCCTATCAGAGATATCTGCTACGGGACGACAGCCAATGGCATACTTAAATGGAAGCAAAAATAACAATCTTAATTTTAAATTTAGGGAAATATCTTTTGTTCAGTGCCGGGATGCAATAAATGCACTAAAGCCAAAATCGAGCAGGGATATATATGACCTGAGTGTTCCCTTAGTACAGTCTCTCATCCCACTAACAAAATTGATAAACTCGAGCATCCGGGAGGGCATCTTTCCAGACTGTCTAAAGTAATTCCGGTTCACAAGAAGGGTGCGAAAGACGATATTAATAATTACCGCCCTATTTCATTAATCCCCGTATTTGCAAAAATCTTGGAGTATGTTCTGAAAAAGCAACTTTGTGATTACTTTGAGGCAAATCATCTATTCTCCAAAAGCCAGTTCGGTTTTAGGTCTGGACACTCTACCACGGATGCTGTACTGGAGCTCGTGGAGTACATAGTTGACGCCTTTGAGGAGGGGAGACATGTCGGTGCCACCTTCTGTGACCTGTCAAAGGCGTTTGACTGTGTATCCCGTGATATCCTGCTGGCCAAACTTAAATTCTATGGCCTGGACCGGGGGAGTGTGGGTCTATTGGGCACCTACTTAAAGAACAGAAAACAGAAGGCTTTTTATAATGGCAGCTCTTCAAATGCTTGGGAGGAGGTTAAGCATGGTGTGCCGCAGGGATCAGTCCTTGGGCCACTGCTCTTTCTTATCTACATCAACGATATAAATAAAGCTTGCACAAACTCAAAAATTTTACTTTTCGCTGATGATACTTCACTACTTGAGACAGATGAAGATGCTGATGTGCTGAGTGAAAGGGTGTCGTCTAGTGTGGGAGACTTTACTGAATGGTTTAAAAGTAATAAACTAACCCTGAATGTTAATAAGACCGAGAGTGTGAGTTTACGTGGGATGGAGCGGGGGTCCGAGGGGGTGAGGTTCCTTGGGGTGTATATGGATCCAACACTGACTTTCGAGGCTCATGTAGACCACCTGGCGCAACGCCTGCTAAAGAGCATTTTTTTTGTTAAAGAGCCTGGCGCGAATACTCCCGAGGACCTCGCTGCTGAGTACTTTCCACGCGATATTCCAGTCGGTGAGTGTGTATGCTGTTCTGACATGGGGTCATTCTAGCCAGGCAAAGCGTATATTTGCACTTCAGAGGAGAGCGGTGTGTATTGTGGTGGGACTTGGATACAGGGATGATGTCCGACAGACATGTAGCGATTTGGGTATATTGACCATGCCATGTAGATATATTTATGAGTGCCTCCTATATTGTTACAAAAATCAACAACGATATACACCAAATAATTTCTTTCATAGCAATCCAACGAGACAGGGTGACGACATCAGGCTCGTGTATCTACGTCTGCAGAGGACAAGGTTCTCTTTAAATTACTATGCACCTATTCGGTTTAATAGACTGCCAATACGGTATAGAGATATGCCCGAACAGGGGTTTGAACTGCAATCAAAAATTTTTTACTTGAGAGTGCCTTCTATAGCATCGACGAATTTCTGCAATGGAATTTCATTGGGGTCTAGGTCCTGGATTGGGAGAAATTAAATTTGATTGATTATTTTAATGTGTATCTTAAAGTGAGATTTATGTCTTGTCTGTTTGGTACGTGAGTGATATGTAAAGGTTTGTCATTTAGTTAGAATATAAAAATTTTAATCTGTTTAGTCTTAGTTAGAGATTAGCTTTAACTTATATATGACTGTAAGACGTGAGTAAAAATTTTGTAATTTAATGGCTCGAAATATATTTGATTTCTTGATAAAAAAAATTGTGCTTTAAAAATGTTGTTTTACAAGTAGGGGAGAGTGGGGCAAAGTGAAATAGCGGGGCAAAAAGTGAAATATGTAAATTGTGAACGCACCCCTTTCGACAAACGGGCGCCAACATGTTGAAATGCAGAGTGGGGGAGTTATTATAATGCCAGTATAGTTTGGGTTTGCTACCGAGACGCACGTGGTCCTACAAGTGATTTTAAGATTTTCGCGCTTTTTAAGTGTAAACTATTAAGGTGATGTATAAGGAAGTTTTATTTATATAGTTTAATGTTATCTTGTTAATTTTTTTGTGTTAAAACATAACGGATATTGGTTATCTTTTCCGAAATATTAAAAATTGAATAGGTTGAATTTTAAAAGTTTTATTTGAAAATAAAGAAATTCGTGTCTGATGGGGCAAAGTGGAATTTTGCTTATGGGGCAATTTGAAATACTATTCCACTTTGCCCTATTATATCTTGGCTCACAAACAAAAACAACAAAAAGTCGGTAATTTTGTGCTAGTTGGGTTAAAAGAGGAAAAAATAAAGTCTGGTAAAGAATATATAGCCCAAGTCACTGAAATTTACCCCGAAAACCAAAAATACTCTTATAGTGCCAAATTTATGCGAAGCAATAGAGTTTCCAGAAATTGAAGATAGAAGCAGGATTTTTAAATCGGAGATCAGGGGCCTTTTAAATAAATTTACATTTCCTTGTCATGGAAAAATTCAATTTATTTAGATTTAATAATTTGTTTTTTACAAAATATTTCACCAATTGTTGAGTTTCATGTTTATTAATAAACCCTAAATACAATTTTTAATTTTATTTTACTTTGCCCCATGCACTGGGGCAAAGTGGAATTTTGTCAACGGAGATATTTTTTTCTATTTTTTTTTCCTTAAAAGATAAATTCGAGCAAATGCGAAAAAAACGAGATATACATACATACACATATAATGTAACAATCGCATTCGCCAGAGTTTACTATAATCTGTGTTAATGCCATTTTAGTATTAGGTATTTCACTATGCCCCACTCTCCCCTACCTACCCATGTTTTTGTCACATTGGTAAGTTTTACTAACTAAAATCTTTAACAAGTTCCAGTTTCTTGACTAAATATAGTTGGCAAGAACTTGTACGTGGGAATAAATTGAAGATCAACTTTTACAATGTCTTTACCAAGAACTTGGCCCGTGGAATAATACCGGCTTAAAACCTGTGCCCTTCAACATTAAGCTTTTAGTAAGACATTTTAAAACATTTTAAAGCCCGCACCTATATCTTCGTCCATTCGTTAAATGAGAATTTTGCAATGCGCATGTCCATGTATGTTATTTTCGTGATTATTGTTTTCTGATTTACAGGTATATGTCTGTGGGTTCTACTCATGGCCTTGCGCATGTAAATAAAGCCCAGTATATAATAATAATAATAATAATAATTAATAATAATAATAATAATAATTGTTTTTATTGTGGAAAATAGTAAAATACATTAAATCATGAGAATCAGAGATGTATAAAAAAGAGTTATACAATTTTCCCACAAGGGCAGAGTTCGCACTCATCTGTCTGAACAGTGAGCAGCGCACTGCAAAATTATTATTTAACAAGTGAGAAGGCCCGTTCTTTAAACTTACAATGTAATATTATGTTACATTATAATTTTAATGCCAAAAACCTGCAGACTAATCATTTCAAATAAAAATAAAAAGTACTATCTTTTAAAATTTTTGAAGTATTATACCTACTTTAAGAAAAATTGGCGTATCTAATTAGAATCATTGCAGTGCCGCAAATAAAATTTACCAAAACATGCATCGGAATAATTTGCCTTTATATTTCTCTTTATTATTACATCTTGTTTGTGTGGCCTTTTAGATATTAGATAGATGTGTTTAAAAATGGTCATAATAAAATAAAATTACATATCAAGAACTAGCACTACTCCATGCTTACCAAAAATACGAAATACCCGGTATTTTACGCCTATTTGGGCAACATAAAATACAACTTTCGGTACCATAGTGGTCAGTGGCGCACACAAGGGGGGGGGCACTGGGGCACGTGCCCCCCCCCCCCCAAGTAGCTCAAAACCGGAGTACTCGATTGTTGAAATATGTAACCGACATCACTCGGTCTAGCACTGAGCGCAAGTTCTACTATTTGCTTACTAATAAAGTAGCGACTTCTCGATCGATTATCAAAATCATCAGTTTTTCCCAGAAAATTTTCATAACTTGGTGTCCTTTTATCGCCAAGATATGAGTTAAGTAAGAATGTCTTAGAAGCAGAGCTACGTCTATGGTACCAAAAATTTATTAAATCCAGTGAGGCATCAATTGACCGGATTGACATCCTTCTATTCCAAAGAGCGCACTTGATGGCATAAATATGATGAATGTGGATGCGTATCCAAATATTTTTATACTACTTACTTAAGATATTTTCAACATTACCGGTGTCGACAGCTACAGCAGAACGAACATTTTCAACTTTGAGAAGGCTTAGATCTTATTTAAGAAAATATACAATGGGAGAAAATCGGCTAAATAGACTTGCAAATTTAAATATTCATAGGGAGGTACATATTGATACCAATGAAGTCTTAAGTATTTTAAAAGAAAGAGGATGCAGGAGGTTGGATTTGTTTTCTAAATGTGTATTTTGCTTGCATTGTTTAGATATTTAAAAAAAAATTGCAGCAGTTTAATTATCCCCCCCACACCCCTCCTTTATTAACGTAAAACTATTAGTATTTTATATAAATTTTATATTGTTCCCATAGGCGGTTCTTGGGGGGGGGGGGGCTAAGCCCCCCCCAAATCTCGGATTAGCCCCCCAAATTTAAATGTGGCAATCCAAAAAATTCTATATATCTACATAATTCCAGTAATTTTACTAATTTATTAATTAATTAACTTTTTCATAAAAAGCTTTCTTTTCTTCGCTACCAGACTGCTACTAACACAACTAATAATGGTTTTTATTTAGCACCCAATAACTCAATGTGATTTAGGATGAAAAAAAGCCCTTCACGTAAAGTTGGACGATGCTGTTAACGTTTTTTCCAAAAAAGTGGGTAGAAAAATAGCTTTATAAAAATTTATTTGTGCAAAGATTTTTTCATAAATTTAGGATAAAATCCCACTGGTGTCAAAGATTTTTAACTTTTAAATTATAAAAATATTGCCTGTATTTTTATATATATCTACTACCCAGCAAACACAAGAGGGCGCTGAGGGCGTAATTTTTTCAACGATTTTAACGACTTTTGGATAAAAATTGGGCGTGGCACCCCCAAAATTTTTAACCTTCGGCGATTAGCCTCCGGCGGCACCTGCGGTGAGCTTCCTTTTCCTACGGCTTCAGCCCCCCTAACTAAAAGGTCTAGAACCGTCTATGATTGTGCCCCTCCCATGATTGAATCCTGAGTGCGCCACTGATAGTGGTTGTTTATATTTATATTCCAAACCCGAGTCGATAAGTAGCCAATTGAAAGAAGCACAAACACAATTCATTAACTACAAAAAAAGCTGGAAATCCGTAAATATTAAATACACGCCATCCATAATAATAAAGAAACCGCAATCGTAATAACACAAATGGCTACCAGCCCGTTCTGGAGTGTATTTAGATAATGTCACCATGGAAGGACGATAACGAAAGCGTTGTGCGCATGCCATACGTTACAGGACGTCGAGAGATATGACCGGTGAGCTGTGCGTACAAACGTATATTTTTTCACCCATAAAACGTAACTTGTTTGCGCACGAAATAGCTGTACGCGGGTTTAAAGGTCCATCTCTATGGTTCTACTTCATGGTCGTTCTGATAAAATATACTTTGGAGCATTGTATTGCCCTGCGTGCGTACATCACGATTTTAGAGTACTTTTTTTGTGGCCAAAAATATTGATAGTAGAAATTATTAAAACTTTCTAAGTAATATTTTTTAAACCTTTATTGATATTTAATTATGATGATTTTCTAAAATTGATAAAAGAGTCATCCATTCGACTCTTTTTCGATATGACAACAATCGAGGCATTTGTCTGATATATTTTAATTTAAATCCGGTTGTATTATTGTCACAATGACTTTATAAATTACATAAATCTTCTTTTTAGCTTCATGGAAGACAGTAAGAATTTATAAAAAGAAGTATCCTGTATCCAATACTGGTATTTACCTGTGGTTGAACTTCAGAGGATGTACATTTTATTATAAAAAAAGTTTATGACTTAGGAAAGATATAGTCCATAATTATTTTTTTTATTTTATAACCAATGGCACAGAACATAATTATATTGTTAACATTTATAACAAACAATATTTAAGTTAAAATTTGAGTCTTACATTATAATAGTACACATTAATTTAAGAATTGTATTAGAGCTGTTAATAATAAAGAAAAACCTGATTTAAGATTTCTTTTTTCCTAAACACTCGTGCACATATACGTACATACACACCCATATCTATTTATAGTAGCAGGAAGATTCAGATATTTAAATATACAATCGCCATTACAATACGTTGTATACAATGTAAAAAAGTGCAAAAGAATAGATAACAATATGCAGGGATATCCACTAGGAGTGTTCGTAAGTTCCTAATTGTACCTCTACGTGGCATAGTCACTGCTATTTTACTAATTATATATAACTAGCGTGTATCCGGCATGCGTTGCAACCCGCTGGTATAAATACAAACCCGATATATTAGTACCCGGCATGCCACTTTCTGAAATTGCACCCGTGCGAAGCCGGGGCGGGTCGCTAATTATACATAAAAACCTTCCTCTTGAATCACTTTATCTATTAAAAAAAAACCGCTTCAAAATCCGTTGCGTAGTTTCAAAGATTTAAGCATATATAGGTAGGGACGGACAGACAGCGACTTTGTTTTATACTATGTTAAGATTAAGATAATATACTATAAATACAATGTTGGTGTCAGAAATTTAAGTTTTTATGATTTCGGCAATAACAATTTTTTCGTAGTTACCATGGTAACGGCGTGGAGAAGGATAACAATATTAAATATACTTCAGAGGCTGTAACTTCGGTCTGCGTTAACTGAATTTAACCGCGTGTCTTTATTTTGTTGTGGCACCTCTATTATTTTTTTTTATATTAAAAATTGTAGCTGAATGAATTGCTAATCCTCAAGTACTAAATTCTGTATTTTAACTATTTTGGAAAAAAAAGGAGGAATAAATATTGTTTTACAGAACAATATCACAATTCGGTATTAAATACACAATATGGGCACCTACCGTGGTTTTAAATTTCTTAAATTATGTACCCGAAATTTAGCTAAAAGTTCTAGAACATATTTTCGATGCACGTTACTGTTCTCATGTCGCTCATTAAATATTTGGGCTGTTCTATTAGCGCACTGATTATTTCCGAAAAATATTTCGATAATTTCTGCCGTGGAATATACCATGGTTAATTTATGTATAAAGCGTTAAAAGGCATTTTAACAACAAAGTTTGGTCGAATCAATCGCAATGTACTAAATTCCTATTTAAAATAAGAACGAGACATTCCCTTCTTATATCTTCAAGAAACAACTTTTTTGCCACAAAAAACGCTCCAATCGCTATTTTCAACACCAAAATGATAAACAAACCATGGGCGTAGTGAAGAAAAGCATTTACTTATTAAGTAAATAATTTTACTCCTGAAAGTAGTACAAACTAATGTTATGTACCTATTAAAGTCTACTTTAAGCTTTACTTTAAATCAATAAAACTCCAAAACTTATGAACTGAAGTACCTACATGAATTTTGCATCATTTTATAAAGGGAATTGAAAGACCTTTAAAATAAGGTATCACTCGACCCCCCTTTCTATTTAAGATTTTAGGGGTGGTGCCACCCCAGCCCAGGGGGCTGCACGTGTTAACGTGATTTTTTGCCAATTTTGTGTCCCCCTCGAAAACAAAATCGACTGGTCTGAGCGTTTTTCCAATAAAGAACAGCTGCCAGTAAATGCCCCTGTTTCCTTTTCGATGCGCCACCTTGTAGGTGGTTACATTATCAAACTGAATACCTTAAAACTACGGCGTATAGTATTTGCAGAATTATACCGTTGACTCTTACTGCCAAAAACTGTATCACTATAACTATCTTCATCTAAGTCTAAACTTATAATTATTAAGGGTTGAACATTTGTAATCATACAATTGTAAGAATTTTCCACCTTAAGTACATGCTGTACACAGTTTTTCCAGCTGTCTGCAGAAATTTTTCTTACTTCGTTTTTAATTAATTCTACTACCTACAGATGCATTTAATGTAGGAGAAATATTATTTGTCCTAATATTGGATTTTAATAATTGGTGCCATATTAGCTCAATGGGATTGAATATACAATAGTATGGAGGAAGACGCAACACTGTATGTCCATTTTCTGCTGCAAGTTTGTCACACTCGTATTCCTTATTTATTTTAAAAGCTTTTAATACTTCTAGCAGTTCTCGTTTTTTGTAAGTTTCTTCAAAATATTTTACATTTTCAATCAAAAAATTTTGAATTTATGCTTTTGTATATTAGAATTGGGAATGATTTTTGCTTGCCGACTATTTTCAGGTATATTTTTAAGGAGTTTATGTTTAAACCAATCTTCAAAAAGTTGTGCGTCGGTATCTTGATGGTAATCTAAAGAAGAATCTGCTATGTTTTTAGCTGAAAGCAACAGACAATTTGGAACAAACCCGTTCTCTGAACCAGCATGTAATATTGTGATTCTTTTGCCTTTATTTGATGTTGCCTTATACCTACCCTTATAAATAAATGTGACAAAGGATGTTTATAGCAATAATATAATACAGATAATTGTTCTTTAATTTAGTTAAGTATTGTGAATAGCGGGGAATTCCGCAGGTCTCTGATCATTTAGTAGGTTTGTAGGGTTTTTATTATGTTTGTAAATTTTAATTGATTCTAAGAAATTAAGTTTCTTACTTTTTGGAACATTATACAAATCTTTTAAATAATATATATATATATCATATTGTTTTTGTTAATAAGTACCTACTTATAATACGCTAATAGGTACGTATTGAGGTTTAAACAGTCGTAACTCGATCGACCCTTGACCGTTTTTTTCACAATTTCACCACCAGGGCTACCAACTGCACGAGATCACATTGCCATACACTTTCAAGGGCGAATTCATAATCAACTATAGAAAACAAATGTTTTTTATGATACTATTTTATAAATTTAAAGCTGCCAAGTGTAGCGGGCATAAGGGTCAATATTTTTAAAACCTTTGATTTTCGTTTCCTGGCAGCGGAATATCGCATCTCAGGGAAACAGTCGGAATAAGATTTAGGCTAGAGCTAAAAAATCTAAAGATATGATAATAACTTTTATCATACACTTAAATGGGCGAAAGCCATGCTCCAGGCCACGATGTAAATATGCCAAGAAGCGAAGTGACTAGAAGGATATTCGATAAGCAAAACGTCCGGCCGTAACTCGTTACAGATTTAGTCGTCTAGAATTATATGGTTTTTCTTGGTTTTGTTCATAGACATTTACCTTTAGATATACGTAGTACGTACAGCTTATCTCGTGCGCAAACAAAAGTTAAGTTTTATGGGTGAAAAAATAGGTCCGAGCGCACGGCTCACCGGTCAGATGCCTTCTCTCCCAGCATGATTGGGATTGGGCATGCCCACAAATCTCTTGTTATTGGCCTGTCCTTTAGCGACATGCTCAAAATAATATACTCCAGAACCGGCTCGGCGCCATTTTTGTTGTAGTGTTTTCAGTTTTCTCTGTGGATTCCCTGCTGTTTATTGTGGGTGTTTAATATTTACGGATTTCTAGTTTTTGTGTAGTTAGTGAATTGTGTTTGTGCTTTTAGTGACTCTGATACTCTGATTGAAATATAAACAATGACTCCGGGTCCTGCATGCACCTCACCTCCCGTCTTCTATAGCTCACTTAGTAATTAAGTTTGAATTTTCATATTTTGCAGACCTTACCTGTATCTTGGGGCGCATTTCAGGAAAATATTTTTTTTCATACAGGGTGTTCCAAAAAAGTGTGACGTCATAAGGGTGTATTTTTTTAAATTACATCCCAGTCCGCAGAAGCACGTCAAGATGACGTCAATATCTGGTGACTACTAGTCAATAGACGTCAGTCGACCAAAAATCGACGACATTTTGACGTTAGTTAATTGTCGAATTTCTGACGTCATTTAATTCACGTCATATTGTCGACTTTACTTGGTGATATCTGGTATAATATATTTTTCATTATTTCTACCCAAAAAACTATAATAACTTACATGACAAACCCGAACAAACCTTTTTTTTGTGGGTGCCGCAAAAAATAGAATAATCGCCTCATAATCGTGCATTGGCAGCGCGCGCAGTCCCTCCTGCCATATGCAACGAGAGTGAACAGGGTTGCCAGTTTATTAGGAACTCCCTAAACGCCTATCCACGCCATGACGTCATGTTTAATAGTTTTACTTTTATTGATAAATATTCAGTCGGTGGGTAAAACACTGTGCTGACTATATTATTAATGTATATAGTGAAAACTGAAAATGCCATTTTATGTTTGCCAGAAATACAGAAAAGTTTTGCCAATTATTTTGTATTAACCTGTTGGCAACCTTGCAGACGAACGTCGGCTCCCTGCTCGAGCACGGGCGGTTAGCTTCCGCCATTTTTTCACTGTGTCATTTCAAGTAGGTATTTATTATTTAATAGTGTTGTGTTTGTACGTTTATTAGTGTTGGTGTTTGTTGTTTACATACTTCAACCAACGAAACCAAAGCAAAGGTAAGTACTGTTGTTGGTGTTCGTTGTTAAATAGCAAGGTCTCTATAAATAGTACCTACTATTTGCAGGTTATTGCTGCTACATGACAGGATTTATTGATTTCTAGGATTATTTTACTTAGGTTAGCGAAGTTTTAAAGACGAAATCTCTAATTTTTAGTCTATTTTGTGCCTAACTTTCTAGTAAAATGTATCTTTTGTCCTATCGCCATGCTGGATTTAATTTTATATTCATTTTATTTGCCAATACAAGGGTAACGCACTTATTTAGGACAATTTTATGCCGGGTTTATGCAAAAATTCCTTGACTTTAACTTTAGAAATAACAACATATTTTGCCGTAAAAAGTGTTTGAATTAAGTTATTTCATATAAGAGAACATGCAAAAAACCTTTCCATAACTATAATTTTATATAAATAAATAAAGATATATACTTTTTTAACTTTTGTGAAATTTATTGTTAATTTTTGTTACAGGTGCGGTACAGATTAAACCCCTGCTGCTACTCAAAGTGATATTGAACATGGAATAAAAATTTGGCAAAAATACGCGAAGCAGCGAATGCAGAAGACGCCTGTTGCTCCTGTCGAAAGTGATAATTATTATACAGTGTTGGTGGTGACATGGTTTAGTAGTATGTACCTACTTACCCATAATAAATGCTTACACAATGTATTAAGTAGTTTTAGTTTAAATTGAACTACTGGTGAATACAAAATATTTTAAGACGTGAATTTCACGTCATAAAATGACGCGAAAGTCACGTCAAGAAATGGCGCGAAAGTCACGTCATTTCAAGACGTAAAAATGACGTCAGATATTGACGTCATCGGTCTGTGACATTAGGAGGTCATTTTCACGTCATATTGTCGTCATATAGTCACGTCATATATGGTCATAAGTCACCAGAATATGACGTCATTTTGACGTGCTTCTGCGGACTGGGATGCCATATATTTTTTTCGTTTTTTGGGTGTATCCTATATTTACCTACATACCCCTAAAATTTTATTAAAATCGATTCAGTATATATTATAGACGGAAAAAAATAAAAACTAAAAAATATCAGTTTTGCACCACTGGTATTAAAAATAAATAAAAAATAAAAATAATGCCTCGTTAATAAAATTATACAAAGGTACTTATTAAATAAGTTATAACAGCTTCGTTAACCAAGTTTGATGCAGAATTAAAAATCAAACATTTTTCCTAATTGCAACCCTATCGCAATTTTTAACGAATCCAGACTTATTTGCAGCAAACTAATTTTATCAACTATTCCAACAGTCATTAATTATGAATAAATATCGAAGGTGGCTTTGAAAAACAATTTATTGGTATTAAAGTTTATTAAAGTGACCAGAGACAATTTTGATTTTATTAATCTAAAAGTTTCAAATATTGTTAAATTGTTAGTAATTATTTCAGCTGTTATAATTACTTTATATTGTTTTTGTGATGGACTACATGACTACAACCAAGAAGAGCTCGTAGATATGATTTTTATATTAGGAGCATGCGAAAAGAACTCTTTTTTGGCAAGCCGAGTTTACGCACAGCGTTATCCGGAACGACGACATCCAGACAAAAGGAGCCTGCAAAACATATTAGAGAGGTTTGTACAAACGGGAAATGTAAACTACCCAAAACCAGTGAGATTTAAACCGACCCCAACTGAACAAAATCAATTGGCTATGCTATTATCTGTTATAGAAAATTCTTCAGTTGTACTCAACAAGCAGTCGCCGATGCCGTAGATGTAATTGAAAGAACAGTTCAACAAATTTTCAAGGATAACCATCTCCACGATTACCATTTCCAGTTAATAATTACTAACAATTTAAAAATATTTGAAACTTTCAGATTACTAAAGTCAAAATAATGGTCTCTTGTCACTCTAATAAATTTTAATACCAATAAATTGTTTTTTAAAGCCAACTTCGATATTTATTCATAATGATGACTGTTGGAATAGTTGATAAAATTAGTTTTCTGCAAGTAAGCCTTAATGCGTTAGAAATTGCGATAGGGTTGCAATTAGGAAAAATGTTTGATTTTTAATTCTGCATCGAATGACATAAAAAGATACAGGGGTTTGTATTTGAAATAAGAAAAATAAATTGCTTTAAAGTTTGGCACTAAACTTTGGACACCCTGTACAATTCGTAATAATCAAACTTGGTTGACGAGACTGTTATACCTTGTTTAATAAGTACCTTTGTATAATTTTATTAACGAGGCATTATTTATTTTCAGTGGTGCAAAACTGATATTTTTTGGTTTCTATTTTTTTTCGTCTATAATACCGAATTGATTTCAATAAAATTTTAGGGGTATGTAGGTAACTATAGGAGGCACCCTAAAAAGTAAAAAAATATATGGCATGTAATTTAAAAAAAATACACCCTTATGACGTCACACTTTTTTGGAACACCCTGTATGAAAAACAATATTTTCTTGAAATGCGCCCCAATATACAGATAAGGTCTGCAAAATATGAAAATTCTAACTTAATTACTAAGTGAGCTATAGAAGACGGGAGCAGGACCCTGTATACAGGGTGTTTCTAAATATGATGTAAATACGAAAAGGGGTAATTCTTTGGCTTATTTAATGACTAAAAATTCATATAAACATAGGTCCTCAAACGCTTCGTTGCCGATCTACAGGGTGTTGAAATTTAAAGATTTTTTTAGTTTTTTCTTTATAGCTCTTGTAGTTTTTGAGATATTTAGGTCTAATTTGGAATATAGATTACGCTGTAGGACTTACATCATTGGGCATACCAAATGGTTTTAAGAATTTACAGGGAGATATTTTTTCAGGGGTCATGCCCCTTTTCTCCCCATGAACTTTTTTTTGGTGCGCCGCTGGTGGATTCTAAAATACAAAATGAATTTTTTGTTTTTTTCTAAAGCATTTTAATCTCTTGTAGTTTTTTCGTATTTACCGCCGTTATCGAGAAAAAAATTAAAAGGTTTTCTATGTTTCCCTAGATGAAATTAAAATTTTTTAAATAGCCTAATAAGCTCTGGCTTGATTTAGATAACCTTTTGTTTGTATTTATTTGGACATTTTATAATAACAATAATAAGGAAACTACGTTATAAAAATTGTTGAAAGTGACCTCCGTCTACTCTTATGCATGCTCCCACTGTTCTTCTCATTGATGCCCGTACTTCTTCAAATACCCCCGGAGTATTTCTTATGGTTTCAAATCCATCTAATATTCGATTGCGTAAGTCATCAACGGTATTCACTGGTGTTGTATACACTATAGTTTTGAGGTGCCCCCATAGAAAAAAATCTAGACTATTTAAGTCAGGGGACCTAGGGGGCCATGCCTGAGGCCCACCCCGACCTATCCACTTGTTCTCATACACTTCATTTAAATACTCCCGAGCCAAAATTGAAAAATGTGCTGGTGCGCCATCGTGCATATACCACATTTCATTTCTCAGCAAAAGAGGTAAGTATTCCAGTAGTATAGGCAATTCTTGTTGCAAAAAATGCCTGTATAAGTGACCATTAAGTCGACCAGGCAAAAAGAAAGGACCCATCAAATGGTCCCCAATTATACCACCCCATACATTTAACGAGAACTACTCTTGGAAATGTGTTTCTACGATTCCATGTGGATTTTCTTCAGCCCATAGGTGGTTGTTGTGAAAATTTAAAATTGAATTCCTTGAAAAATTGGCTTCGTCGGTAAACAGTATTTTACAATCGAAATTTGGGTTAACTGCTAGCATATTAAGGTACCACTGGCAGAAATTAATCCTTAAAGGAAAATCTCGAGGAAGGAGCGCCTGCACCCTTAGAATGTGATATGGGTATAGCAGAGAATCACGCAGGACACGCCCAACATCTTGATGACTAATATTTTAGTGTTCACTGATTTTCCTGGTATCCTGGTGCTAGTACCTGCATTTTCTTCTATTTCATTTAGAATAGATTCTTCGATCTGTGGTGTTCTGACAGTACGTGGTCTACCTGCATCATTGGTATTTTTATTAAAATTTCCAGTTTCCACAAGACGCCTGTGAATATTTGAGAATATTCGATGATCAGGTATCATCCTATCGGGATAGCGTTCCATATACAGACGTCTGGCTTCTGTTGCATTTCCATTCGCAAGGCCATAGATGAAATGCATCTCAGCCATTTCAGAATTGGTATAATTTGGCATTCTTAAGTGAATATATAAACAAACACTTTTACACCCTACAGTTTAAAATTTAAACCTTTAATTTACAAACACTTGTGGACAAAAATTAATATTTCAAATGCGAACTATCAAAATTTATAAAAATAAGAGATTACCCAAATAAAGCCAAGGCATTAGACCAATTTATTTAAAAAATTTTAATTTTATCTAGCGAAACACAAAAAAACTTTTATTTTTTTTTCTCGATAACGGTGGTAAATACAAAAAAACTACAAGAGATTAAAATGCTTTAGAACAAAACACAAAATGCATTTTGTATTTTAGAATCCACCAGCGGCGCACCGAAAAAAAGTTCATGGGGAGAAAACAAAGGGCGCATGACCCCTGAAAAAATATCTCCCTGTAGATTCTTGAAACCATTTGGTATGCCCAATGATGTAAGTCCTACAGCGTAACCTATATTCCAAATTAGAGCTAAATATCTCAAAAACTACAAGAGCTATAAAGAAAAAACTAAAAAAATCTTGAAATTTCAACACCCTGTAGATTGGCAACGAAGCGTTTGCGGACCTATGTTTATATGAATGTCATTAAATAAGCCAAAGAATTACCCCCTTTCGTATTTACATCATATTTAGGAACACTATAGTGAAAACCGTTCTATGATTTTATTATGCCCAAATAGAGGTGAAATATACCGGGTATTTCGTATTTTCAGTAAGTATATGGAGTAGTGTGATATCTTGATATATATATATATATATATAGAGGAACTTTATTTTATTATGATCAATTTAAATCCATCTAACTCTAACTGTAATTGTAAGTTATGTCTTACAGGGGATTCCCTCTCAACATTCTACTTATACCTACTTATATAAGTTTGAGTGCGGGTATGCTTTAGAAGTGTCCAACTTTGACACTAGATATGAGGCTTAGCGCTTTATCTTTTCTACGGTCCTCGCCGTAAATTGTTCGTAGTTTGAACTTTGTGTTGTTTTTCCTTCGTCAGATCCTATAGCCATCACCGATGAGCCATGATATGGCGAAACGCGTCTGGGGATGGGATCTCAAGAAATGAAATAGAGGTGGGAAGTTCGAATCTTTTTGGTGAATCAATTCTTTTGATTCATTCAGTTAAAAAGATTCGTTTATAGTAAGACTCGTTCTCAAATAATTCTTTTCCGTTGAACATAAATCGAAAAAAGCTGAATCTCGATCTCACCCTTATTTTGTTTTCCTTCAACGGTACTCCGTCGACCTTTGTTTTTTTGATATTTCGGTATAGTAGGTTAGGTACAGGTGGGAAGAAGTAAGTTTAGTTCAGTGTAAATACCTATGTACCCAAGGGTGAAAATATTCCACGGGTCAAGTTCTCGGACAAAAACTTCTTCAACAAATTCTTAAACAAGAAATTGTACTTGAAAATATTTCACACCTACCCAAAGTTTTTGTTAAATTGTAAAAATCGATGCAAGTTACAGATATGTATACAGTGACCGGCAGAAAGTGCGCAGCATATGGGAAAGTTTTTTATCTTCAAATTTAGAAAATTAATTTTACTTTAGATAGGTTCTGCACGTTCTCAAACCAATATAACGCCCATTAAATTCGGTAAAAGTCTTATGGTATACGAGGTAGGATCAAAAATTTGTAATTCCGCTAAGAGTAAAGTACCTCCATCTTTAATTTTAGAATATTTTTTTCTAAGAAGTATTGTTTTTATTTCAAAGTTATACCCAAATGTCGCTTATTTTGGACAAAAAAATGGATTTATTAATGTTTTCTGAAAAACCCTGTATAAAAAATAAATATCAACCGAACAGTACGAAAATAAGATTTTCTGCAGACTTTTTGTTAGAGATAACCGTCGATCATAAGTCCGATTAGTTTGTTTTCATAATATTATGGCTTTTTAAAATAAAAACATAAAAATATTAAATATTTTTGCTGCACACCGTATTTTATTTTCTTAGGGAACAAGTTAATTTCATCTAACTGATATTTTTTGTTTTACATTGACTTAAAGCATCTTCTAAATAGGTTTTTATACATTGAAGTATGCATAGAAAATTTCCTTTAGATTTATAATGAAAAAAATTTAAATTAAAAATATAGGGTAGACTGGGGCAAGTGTAAAATCGGGGTAAGTGTAAAATAGGACCTCCCATCAGACAATAGTGAGAGTTTTCTTGTCTGTGGACTCCTAGCCAACTAATTATGCGTAGCCGCTGTTACATTATCCACTCCCGACGTAAAATCACGTGTTTTCTTCTTTCTGAGCGGTCATTTGTACCATAACCTCCAAATCGGTCTGGTGAATAGTGTGTGATATCTCCGTAGAAAATTGTGCAAATATAAGAATTTAAAGTATATTTTTAGTTTTATTGGATTTTCTTATGTTCAGTTAATTTTAGCAGCTCTAAAATCCTATATAATAATAATAATAAATGTCTTTATTTCTGACTTCCACAGTACATATTATATGTATACATATTTGTTAAGACTAAAATAATGGTCCTCAGAAAAAGGCGAAGTTCAGATGAGCAGGTATCCCAGGATACCTACCCTAGGATGAATGATCAAATCTAAAACCTGTTTTTACTTATACGCACTTTTACACTTTCCCCATAAAAACATCATGTGGGGGCAAGTGCAAAAATTATAATGGGGCAAATGTAAAAACAACTTTGCACTTGCCCCGTTTTCCGAGTGTGCCAAACGTTGTCACCGGTACTTTTCTCTCTCTAATGTAAAATTACTAACAGCCCCTTCATCAGTATCTAATGACACCAATTCCAAAATAATTATCAGCTCTGGCCAAAATAAAGAAAATATACTAAATAATCATCAGGATATGTCCTAACGAAACATTTTATTGGTCAAGTAAAAATTGTCAAAAAAGTATTTTTTTAAGTACTTTCGTTATTGGGAAGGTTCTAAAGTGTTATTTAAAATGACGTATTTTTCACAGATATTTTTTAATTTTATGTTTACGATTTGTTGGCTAACTGTTCCAAAAATAAAAAAGTTCATAACTTCCCATCAGCAGATTTTTAATTTTTTTTAATTGTGCAAAAAGAAAAGTTGACATGGGAAATATAAACTTTATTTACACTTTCCCTTTGCCGTTTTTTCGAGCGTTATTTTAAGTTGTATTCCAATTTTGCACTTTCCCTTTTTGGGGTAAGTGTAAAATTTCGGTAGACTAAAAATAGAAAATTTATAATCTCTAACTCTGGAAAATTATTGATAAATGCCCTATGCGTTATGAAAACTAAACATGTTAAACCATCACTTTCTTTTAAAAACACTTTTATAAATATCGCACTTTCAGAGTAGGAGTAAAATAAACCTAAACTATTAAAAAAGGCTTGGCACTTGCCCCAGTCTACCCTATTATTCATCCTTATTTTGAGTGACGAATAAAATCCCTTCAAAATATATTTTTAATTTAAATTTTTTCTTTATAAATCTAAAGGAAACTTTCTATGCATACTTCAATGTATAAAAATCTATGTAGGAGATGCTTTAAGTCAATGTAAATCAAAAAATATCAGTTAGATGAAATTAACTTGTTCCCTAAGAAAATAAAATACGGTGTGCAGCAAAAATATTTAATATTTTTATGATTTTATTTTAAAAAGCCATAATATTATGAAAACAAACTAATCGGACTTATGATCGACGGTTATCTCTAACAAAGTCTGCAGAAAATCTTATTTTCGTACTGTTCGGTTGCCATTTATTTTTTATACAGGGTTATTCAGAAAACATTATTAAATCCATTTTTTTGTCCAAAATAAGCGAAATTTGGAATTTGGCTATAACTTTGAAATTAAAACAATACTTCTTAGAAAAAAAATATTCTAAAATGAAAGATGGAGGTACTTTACTCTTAGCGGAATGTCAAATTTTTGATCCTACCTGGTATACCGTAAGACTTTTACCGAATTTAATAGGTGTTATTTTGGTTTGAGAACATGCAGAGCGCGCCTTTCTAAAGTAAAATTCATTTTCTAAACTTGAAGATAAAAAACTTTCCCGTATGCTGCGCACTTTCTGCCGGTCACTGTATATACCAAATACTATTTGACTTGAGGTAAGGTACGCGATAACATCGAAAATTGGTTATTTTGCTGGTTTTGTTTATTTTTATATTCGATTTTATAAGACTGCTCGCTTAATCGACTTGTCTCTTCCTTCTCGAACTAAAAACACCATGACGAATCATTTTTAAACAAATTTTAGAAACAAAACCTTTTTAAACCCTCAAAATCTGATAGGTTTGCAAAACTACTAAAAATGCCAGAAATCAGAAATCACTACCTTTTTTCCCAACTTAATCAAAAATTTAGAAGTTCAAATTTTTTGGCAAGAATTTGGGGCAAATTTTAGCTGTTTACACGTGAAAATAAATTAAAATGTCAACTTTTACAATTTCTTGAGCAAGAACTTAAATTTTAAAGTCCGGACCTGGCCATTTTCCCATTTGTCAAATGATAATGTTGCAGTGCGCATGCCTAATCCGGTGTACTGTTTACGCTTTGTTTACATGCGCGAGGCTATAAATTTGCCACTTTCGGGGCACTTTTGTTTGCATGCTTATCTAAAGGTAAATGTCTATGGTTTCGTTTCTCTTAGCTATCTTTGTATTAATATTTATTTATGGCTCTAGGGGGGGGGGATATGCCCCTTTGACCCCCCCCCCTATCTACGCCGCTGCTTATAGATAACGGTTATTCTGTATGTATGGTAGCTACTTTTGTGGATACAAAATACAACTTCCGGTGTGATAGCATCAATTATGCTTGAATTAACTTTGTTATGCTTGTATGCTGTTAACTAGAAATAAAAAAACTAAAATTGTCGTGAATTTAGCTATGTTAATTGGTGGCGCCTTGAATGGTTTATAGCCGCCTAATATGGAAGACCGAACATCTGTCATAGTTAATTGCCCGTACACCCTTAAAATCTGACACATATTAAGATATTTAACACTTTATTTAATTGGTCTAAAGTTAAATGAGAGGAAAAGTTTTATGTGAAAGCTGAGATTAAATAAATTATTTTATAATAAAAAAGGAAACAAGGTAAGAACAGAGTACCTAGGTATATTATGACAAATAGTTAAAATTTCTCCAACTGTGAAAAATTAATTTTATAGGACTGTAAATTTTTGAAAAAGCCAAGCCAGGGGGTACAACATTCCACTTTGCAACTTGTGCTTATTAGTTTAAATTTCAATATCATATTAATTATAACATAGTTTATTCACATTTATTTATCTCACTCACCCTGTTTTGTTACGTATAAAATAATAACCAAAAATCGTTTAAAATAAATTCATGAAGCAATAAAACTATAATAGTATATATACCTACTTAATATATTATTACATACCAAAAACACAAGTAGATAAACCAAAGTTAATCCACAGTATTCAACAAGAGAATTGGAATGATATACCCATATAAAGAAGAGGACATAAATAAAGGGTGTAAAAATTTTGTTAATAAAATCCAGTCCCTTATCCTTAAATGTTGTACACATACAAACACAATTAGAACTATATAAACTCACTAAAATTGAAAAAAAAAACGCAGTGGTTTTCACACTGTCTAATTAAATCCATATACATATATCCATACCAAAAATAAATTGCATAGAGTAATGAAATATAATCCCACACTAGAAAACATAAATAAATATACAAACACCACAGAAATTTGTTGAACTTGTTGATCAAAAAAAACAAAAGCAAGCTAATTATTATCAAAATAAAATAAAAAATGCCAACGGTGACTCAAAAAAATTATGGGATTCGGTAAACGATATTAGCTCAACTAATAAAAAACAACAAATTAAAGAAATTAACAACATCCATAGCGAATTAGTTACGGAAGAAAAAAACATTGCTAACTTATTTGTGGATTTTTTTACTAACATTGGTGAAAATCTAACTACCATGCGAGCAAAAATTATTTGCATCAAAGAGGGCCTTGCATCTAAGGACGTAATGCTTAGCTGTAGAGCTTAATACCTGTTGGGTGTCAGTTGAATTAACAACCAATCAGTTATTCCGTCATCTTTGACAGTCGTTAAAAGTCATTTGATTCATCGCTAATTTTTTCAATTTCTTGAAAATTCACACAATGGGCTTTACGGAGCAGCACAAAACATTCATGGTTGAAGCGTTTATACAACACAAAAAGGAGCAGGAAGACCATCTGTAAGAACAGAAGAACTTGTTGCAAAACGTTCGTGAAATAATGCAAAATACGCCAACAAATTGTATAAGAGGCCTGTCCCAAGAAGTGCGAAGATCTTATGGAACATGCAGGACTATTCTTAAGAAGCAGCTAAATTTATTTCCTTATAAAGTGCAAGTATTACAAGAAATAAAAGCCGCAGATTTTGAAAGACTCAGGAATTATTCTCAATGGTTTACCCAAAATTTATTGGAAATAAATGATTTATTAGACCTGACATTTTTTTCGGATGAAGCCTGGTTCCACCTCTCCGGTTATGTGAATTCTCAGGAGTAGTGAAAATCCCCATTTTTTTGTAGAGTTCACATTGCACCCTCAAATAATTGGTGTCTGGTTAGCTGTTTCCCGAAGAAGAATTGTTGGTCATATTTTTTTCCATGGCACAGTTACAGCACAGCGGTATAATAGAGACAATATTTTGAATCCATTTGTGGCGCAATTACTTGACGACGAACTTTTGGATATTTTCAATAGGACGGTGCAACCGCCCATACAGCCGCCGAAACTATTTACTTACGTAATTTTTTCGACGACAGATTTATCAGTTTTCGAGCAGACATTGAACGGTTATGGATTACTTCGTTTTTCCTCATTTAAAGAACACTATTTTTAAAACACCAGTTGCAAATTTAGAACAATTACAAGAAAGGATTATCCAAGAATGTGGTAACATTTCTCCAGAGATGCTGGTCAACACTTTCGAAAATATGAAGAGACGTGTGAATTTATGCTTGGAGCATGGCAGTGGCCATCAGGCCAATTTCAGCAATTTATGTAATTACTTTTCTTTTTCTTTCTGTATAATTCATACTTTGTTAATTTTGTACACAACAAAAATAAATTTGTATTTGTCTACTTTATTTTATTACTCATTAGTTTGGCATATCAATCATGTCATAATATGAAGTTGACAAAATTTCAACCTAGATTTGGTTAGATATATCGTCCCCATATCATTTTGTGATCTAAACCAAGCCCTCTTTGATGCAAATAATTTTTGCTCGCACGGTATAAGGACATCAAGATGTGCGATAACGTGCCTTATGTAAATAGTGATGGGCAGGTAGGTCAAACTATATTTCTTAACCCCACCAATGGAAATGAAGTTAGTAAACTTATCTTAGAACTAAAAAACAAAAAGTCTCCAGGCTACGATGGAGTATCTACTGAACTGCTAAAAAGCAGCGGCGCACCCAGGATTTCACGTTAGGGGGGGCCCGGGAAGCAGTGCCGGAAGCAAATTTTTTAACGAACTTTTAAGTTTGAACTGGTGACTTTTTTTTTTTTTTTTTTTGAAGTCATGAATTAAAATTTGTCATCAGTAATGTAATACTGCTGTAAAATGTGGGGGATAATCACTGTGCCATTGAACTGGTGTGTCCTTTTTTTTTTTTTTTTTTTTTTTTTTTAGAAGGTTGGGACAGCTTTGCAAATATTTTATAATCCTGAAGAAAAATAATAAAAATTATATCGTTCTTTGTATCGCGCCTGGAAATTTACGTTTTTTTTTAGTAGTGGGTTAGTGGGTATAGTAAGTTGAAGTTAATTTTATCGGGGGTTTTGGGGGGGGCCAAGGCCCCCGTTTTTTTTAGTGGCTTAGTGGGTATAGTAAGTTAAAATCAATTTCATCGGAGGTTTTGGGGGGGGGCCAAGGCCCCCTTGGCCCCCCCCCTGGGTGCGCCACTGCTAAAAAGTGTTACACATTGTATAGCACCTCCGCTAGAATATATATATTATCAACAGGTCATTGCAGGTTGGTTTATTTCCCAGAATTTTTAAAACAACAATTATATCGCCTATTCACAAAAGCGATAAACATGAACTGACGATCTATCGACCAATCTCTATTATTACGAATTTTGCTAAATATATATACAGGGTCCTGAATGATCTGCTAGCTACAGATCATTGGGTCCTGCACCTCACCTCCCGTATTCTATAGCTTACTTAGTAATTAAGTTATGATTTTGATATGTTGCAGACCTTACCTGTATCTTGGGGCGCATTTCAGGAAAATATTTTTTTTCATACAGGGTATTCTAAAAAAGTGTGACATCATAAGGATGTTTTTTTTAGATTACACGCCATATATTTTCTTACTTATTTGGGTGCCTCCTATAATTACCTACATACCCCTAAAATTTTATTAAAATCGATTCAGTATTAAGTATATTCGAAAAAAAATAAAAACTAAAAAATATCATGAGTAATAGATGTGTTTTGGACTTCCATTGTCATTTAGTTTTTCATATCACAACGTTTTAACTGGTAAGTATCTCCCGTCGTCTTCAGGTGAATCAGTTTTGCACCATTGGTTTTAAAAATTAAAAAAAAATTAAAATAATGCCTCGTTAATAAAATCATACAAAGACACTTATTAAATAAAGTCTAACAGTTTCGTTAACCAAGTTAATAATTAATACGAATTGTGCAGGGTGTCCAAACTTTAGTGTCAAAGTTTGCAAAATTTAAAGCAATTTGTTTTTCTTATTTCAAATAGGAACCCCTGTATCTTTTTATGTCATTCGATGCAGAATTAAAAATCAAACATTTGTCCTCATTACAACCCTATAGCAATTTCTAACGCATCAAGACTTATTTGCAGAAACCTCATTTCATCAACACGCTCACACATCAACAGTCATTATTATGAATAAATATCGAAGGTGGCTTTGAAAAACAATTTATTATTGGCATTAAAGTTTATTAAAGTAACAAGAGACCATTTTCACTTTAGCAACCTAAAAGTTTCGAGTATTGTTAAATTATAAGTAATTATTTAAGCTGTTATAAGTAAGTTATAGTTTTTGGTGATGGGCTAAAACCAAGAAGAGCTCGTAGATATGATTTTTTTATTAGGAGCATGCGAAAAGAACTCTTTTTTGGCAAGCCGAGTTTACGCACAGCGTTATCCGGAACAACGACATCCAGACAAAAGGAGCCTGCAAAACATAGAGAGGTTTGTACAAACGGGAAATGTAAACTAAAACTACCCAAAACCAGTGAGTAATAAACCGGTCCGAACTAAAGAAAATCAGTGAGCTGTGCTATTATCTGTTATAGGAAATCCTTCACTTAGTCTGAGTTAGTCAACCAGCAGTCGCTGATGCCGTAGATGTAAACGAAAGAGAAGTTTAACGAATTTTAAAGGATAAAACCATATATCCACGATTATCATTTCTAGTTAATAATTACTAACAATTTAAAAATATTTGAAACTTTTAGATTACTAAAGTCAAAATAGTCTCTTATCACTTTAATAAACTTTAATACCAATAAATTGTTTTTCAAAGCCACCTTCAATATTTATTCAGAATAATGACTATGTGATGAATGAATGGTTGATAAAATGAGTTTTCTGCAAAAATAGTCTTGATGCGTTAGAAATTGCGATAGGGTTGTAATTAGGACAAATGTTTGATTTTAATTCTGCATCGAATGACATAAAAAGATACAGGGGTTTGGAGGAGGAGCGTGCAGGGCACGCAGGCGTAAGATTTTAGGGGCGCAAAATCGACGGTCATTCAGTATTCTTTATTACAAATTTTTAAAAAAATCATATATTTTATCATTTTAATATGTCTAAAAATTTTATTAAACGTTTGCCTTTTAAATTTGTTTGTTCGATTTTAATCTGGCATAATATTTAAGAAAAAATTAATATAGTAAGTAAAATACTACAAGATCCGAATAGAAACTTAAATGACTGCCATAAAGAAATTGAAAATCTTAATCTTTATTTTAACGAAAAACGGTTAGACAAAAGTTTTGATTTGCTCATCAATAAAGCTAAAGAAGAAGCAGCCAAAAACGATGTAGAGCAGGTATTACCAATAGTACGGCAACGAAAATGTAAGCAACAATTTTCATATGAAAGTAAGGATGAATCTGTAGCAGATCCAAAAGCAAAAATTTTAAATCGATTTTTATTTTCTAATTTTAGATACAACCATTCAGTCTTTATAAAGGCGGTTTGAGGGTATAAACAAATTTCAAAATTTATTTGGGTTCTTATTTAATTTTGAAAATTTAGAATCTGACTTAATTAAAGAATCATGTGTAAATTTAGATACCGTATTGCAAGTTGAGATTGATAGAGTAATATCTAAAGACATTGACAGCTTAGATTTACATAATGAAATTTTAACATAAAATTCTAAATCCTAAAAATACTCTTTCCCATAGACATTTTAAATTATATAACTAAAAAAAATTTACAGTCTCTTTTTCCAAATTTATTTATAGTCTTACGGATATACCTTACATTACCCATTTCAGTAGCTTCAGGTGAAAGAAGTTTTTCTAAGTTAAAACTAATAAAGCATTATTTAAGGACATCTATGAGTCAAGAACGCCTATCAGATTTGGCCATTATTTCGATCGAAAAATGATATTTCTGAGGCTCTTATTGATCATAATCAGATGATCAACGAACTTGCACCCGTGAAAGCCAGACGTTTATTATTTTAGGTATATCGTTCCTTCATTGTTTTGTTTTAGGTATATCGTTCCTTTTTTGTTTTGTTTATTACAAAAATAGTATTTTTTCATTTTTGAAGCGTTTATTTTTTATCATTAAAATAATGCTGTTAGGTACCTACCATATAAGTACTAGGTATAATATTGTTTTATGTTTTTGTTGTTTATTTTGTTTACGTTAATTTTATTCTCCTTTAATTTTCTTGTGAATATACTTACCAAATATTTTTTGTGATTTTGTTTGTTTTGGTAATTTAATAAATATTTTTCTAATTATTTTTTATCAGTTTTCTTACATTTCAAAACATTACCAGTTTTCCCCGAAATATATTTTAAAAAATAGGACCATTTTTTTTAACTAGGGTGTACCAAAGAAACCTGCACGTAGGCGCCAAACACCCCAGGAACGGGCCTGGGGGTTCCCATTTAAAATAAGAAAAATAAATAGTTTTAAAGTTTGTAAAGTTTGACACTCAACTTTGGACACCCTGTACAGTTCGTATTACTCAACGAGACTGTTAGACTTTATTTAATAAGTATCTTTGTATAAATTTATTAACGAGGCATTACTTTTATTTTTTATTAATTTTTAAAACCAGTGGTGCAAAACTGATATTTTTTAGTTTTTATTTTTTTTTTGCCTATAATACTCAATCGATTTAAATAAAACTTTAGGGGTATGTAGGTAATTATAGGAGGCACCCAAATAAGTAAGAAAATACAATGGCTTGTAATCTAAAAAAATACATCCTTATGACGTCACACTTTTTTGGAACACCCTGTATGAAAAAAAATATTTTCCTGAAATGCGCACCAAGATACAGGTAAGGTCTGCAAAATATTAAAATCCTAACTTAATAAATAAGTGAGGTATAGAAGACGGGAGGTGAGGTGCGCAGGACCCTGTATAATAAAAGACGTTAAATGATCGCAAACCCTCAATGGCTATCTTTGTTGATTTAAAAAAGGTTTTTGATACGGTTAGTCCTACTCAACTTCTTACTACACTAGAGGAAATTGGTTTCAAGGGAATTCCTCATCAACTTATCGGTGATTATCTTACAGGTAGAAGCCAAAGAGTTAAAATTGGTTGCACTTTTAGTGATCCAAAAATTGTAAAATATGGGGTAGGTACCACAAGAAATTGTGTTGGGTCCACTGTTGTTTTTATTATATTTAAATGACTTGTTTGAGTTACAGATTAATGGAGACATTATTAGCTTTGCCGATGACACGGTTTTATTTTTTCAAGCTAACAATTATTGGAATGAACTTAAAAACAAAGGAGAAACTGAAATGTCTAAAATTATTCACTATTTTAAAAGCAAACTTCTAACGATAAATAGCACAAAAACGAATTATGTCCCTATTACTTCATTAGAGTCCAATTTGCCTACTTTTACCAAGTTAAATATCAGCAACCCCTGCAACTGTGCGGGTGTGAAGATTGTCGGCCGTAAAGGTGCAGATAGACTGGCAAGTTACTTGCAACAATTATCACGCGAGCGACTTCCGTATGAGTTTACACTGCATGCAATAATTGTCGCAATTAGCTGTCAAGCAAGTTCAGCGAGATTATTTTTCGCGAGTTCTCGCAAACCTTTTTACACTCTCAGCAAATTCGGCTCGCGCTTCCGATCTTTTTAGTAGCTCAGGTCTCAGGGATCATGGCTCCAGTAAGACGTATTCGTTGTGCGGCAGCAATATGGGTTTTGTGTGACAATTTCAATAAGAAAAAAAAAAGAGGAACCGAACGTGTTGGGTAAGAAAATGGATATTAAGGAGAGAGAATTATGGGGCCTACAATAACTTATTGAAATAGCTTAAAATTGAAGATGCGTGTGTCTTGTTTTAGTATTGAAAATACTACTGGGTGCGTATATACGGGTATATTTCATAAAAAAATGAACGCGACTTGCGACATGCACATAAATAACACGGCGGTAAGGTCTAAACAAACATCCGAGCAGCACAGGATCGATGACATCATCTGCTGAGTATTAATATTGTTTTGTTTTGGGTTTCGGCATTTATTATTATATTTGTTGATATTAAGATAATATGGCCGGGAGAGAGAACAGTAGAAGTCTGAGAACAGTTAGTAGATAGTTATTAATGATACTAGTTCGATGAACACTATAACGTATGCAACGTTAAACCACGAAGCGTCAGCCGAGTGGTTTAATTGCACAAGTTTCATTAACAAAGTTCATATCGAACGTGTATCATTCAAAATTTAATCTACGACAGTGCAAGTAGATTTTATTCGTCTAAATTTCATTGATATCAGATAACGTTTTCGTAATTTTTAAAATTTTCAGGTGTCCATATTAGTCGATATCATGGTAACCGCATTTTTGATTGTTTCAACTTCGATAAAATTGGAAAAAAATAAACAGTGAATGTCGCTGAAACAAAGCGAAATAGCGCGGCGGTCTTGGCGTATTACACAGAAAGTCGGGGGAGAATGGATATACCAATCCAAAACATTTCATAGCCGACTTAATATTTAAACATTTCATGAACAAGGACCAGCAGTTAAATGGCTGTGTATAGCTAAAGAAATAATTTTGTCGCTATTTTTGAAAAGGTGGTTTTGAGCTCTCTTCAATATGTACTAATATACAGATTATCCTATATTTTTTATTTTAACAAAACAGTCAAATTTACACATTTCTAAGTATAATTTACACATTTCTAAGTATAATAATTTAATTATTATTTCAAACTAAATCGGAGCATCCATGCCGTCATAATAACGCGTGATAGCGGCACGTTACATACTCACAGATAGGAGTAATCTGTGCTGTGACATAATGGTTTCCTTCTCGCCACTGTATGTGGTACCTAGGTATTTTCAATACGCCTATGATACTTGAGTAAGATGCAAGATCTGTGAATTTTTTTGATTCCGATTTCTATAACTTGGGGACCGCACGTTCCATAGCACAGGGTATTATTCATAGATGGAAATTAAAATTTGGATTTCGTCGTTTGTCCACACTTTCTTCACTTCCGACATATTAACTCGCACTGTGGCACTCGCGAAATATCGAATCAAACTGGAAGTGTTGACAGAACTTGCGAAACTAACTTTTTCATGTTTACACAGGCAAGCGAGAATGTCGCGCGAGAAGTTCCGCGTCGCTCAGCAAGTCCATTGGCGATTCTATTTAGACTAGTGACACCAGTGTCTGACAATAACTTCCGCGAGTTTTCTTGCTAGTCTATCTGCACCTTAGAGCATGAAGTATTTTGGGATCTTTCTTGACTTCCATCTGAGATGGGATATTCATATAAATTACGTTACAAAGAAGGTAAGGTCCTTTCTTGGCAGGTTTAAAAAATTTAAACAGGTTTATAAGGAGAGGGAGATACGAACAAGTTTAAATTGTGGCAAAGATGCACAATTTGGTGTTTAATCAAATGGTTTTTAAAATGCAGGAAATACCCAATCCTCGAGAAAAAATTTAAATATTTTTTTTCCTGACTTTATTTAAAGAAGAATTTTGAAATGAATTCAACTTTCTCATTGCCATTTTATTTTTTACAAAATGCATGGCATTCTCAGATTTTAAATCCGACGTTTCGATGTTTTGGGTTCAAATGAATTCAACTTTCTCATTGTCATTTTATTTTTTACAAAATGGCATTCTCAGATTTTAAATCCGACGTTTCGATGTTTTGGGCCCAAATGAATTCAACTTTATATTTTCCTTCGAAATTCGAAAAAGATTAGCCATCATTCTAAAAACAGATATGTATCACGCTTGTTGGGTTATTGAACGTTTCGATAAAAAAATTACATCATCAAACAAATCTATATTATCTGCCTTCATATTTGATAAGGAAAAATCAGACAAAATGTAAATTATAAATTAAAGGTAGCTATGAAACAAAACATTAGACGCTAAACCATTATGGCAGATTTGTGTTGACATGTTTGTTAGTTATTGAAGTATATTTTTTGCTTTATGTTTTATAATATAAATATGTTTCAAATACGGAAAAGCGTGAATTGTTACGCATTTATTACAGTTCAAATAGAAACTCTAGAATTTCTTGTGAACGACATATAATTCAATATTCCGAACAAGTGCAACCGCATGAAAATATTTTTACTAAATTGGATAAAAACTAGGTGGAATTCGGAAGCATTAGCAAGCCTCCTATATAGAGATTAATACGGTCGTCGAATTGATGCAGAGAGAAAACTATTTACTTTAAAGTTTAAAAAATGTGAAATGAATAAAACCATTATCTTAAAATATCATAACTTAATAAGAGTTTGGTAGTTTCCAAAGTTCAAAAAAACTAATCGACTAATGCAGCTAATTAAGATACAAAAAAATAAAACACAACTTCAGAGCTAGGAGTCAAATGATATTGGTAGATGTCCTATTGGGTTCCTTATAAATACACAAAATGATATAAACTAAAGTCTATAGGGATTAGATACTTCTAAAACATCATGTCAATAACGACTCGTTAGTAACGAGATTAATGACATCAATAAATAAAATAATATATGTAGTAGTAGTAGTAGTAAAAAGATTTATTTAGCACGTGGCTACATGATACATTTTAACAATTTTATACCCTTTTTTTATTTATTTTTTGAATTAAATGACCTTTTGAAACTTTATTTGTCCTGTTGAGTTAATAAGAAAGATTTTAAACTTTTTTTAAAAGATTTTAAACTTTTTTGATTTTTAATTGACTTGTTTAATTTATTAAATTCAATAAGACCCTTATGAAAAACTGATTTATATGCAATATTTTTTGAAAAATTATTAAGAAAAAAATTATTGGTATTTCGTGTTAAATAATTATGTTGATCACTATTTAGAACAGTCAATTGCTTTAAATGGGGCGGTAACAAATCATTTTGAATTTTAAAAATAAATATTAGAACCAAAAATAATACTAAATTTTTTACATTTAACCATTCTAATTTTTTTAACATCACATTAATTTTTGTATATCTATCCATATTAAGTAAAATTCGCATTGCTTTATTTTGTAAAATTTGTAATCTATTTATAACACCTTCATCCACCATAAACAAAATTGTAGAACAATAAAGAAAATGTGGTAAAATTAAAGTATTGTATACAATTTTTTTTGAATAAAATTTTAAATTTGAACCTATTCTTTTAAAATAACTAATTTTTCCCCCAATTTTGGAAATTAAATTTTCGAATTGGTTATTAAATTTTAATTTTGAATCAATCAATATACCTAAATATTTAAAAGAATTGACTATTTCTAGTTTATCAGCATCAATTAAAATATTTATATTTGTATAATTATTTAAATTTACACCCATAACCATACATTTTGTTTTAGAAACCTTTAATTTTAATTTGTTAACTTTTAACCAGTTTGACAATAGAATCAGTTCTGAATTTAAAATTTCCAAAATTTCCAAAAGATTTTTACCGCTTATATAGATAAGAGTATCATCAGCAAACATTTGTATTTTAAGAAATTTTAGGACTAATGGCATGTCATTAATATATAAAATAAAAAGTAAAGGCCCCAAAATACTTCCTTGAGGTACTCCTATGTTATTAAATTTCTTTGTTGAAAAAAAATTACCAAATTTAGTTTTCTGTGATCTGTTATTTAAATAATTTTGAAACCATTGATAAACTTTACCCCTTATACCATATTCAAATAATTTTTCTAATAATATATCTCTATTAATCGTTTCAAAAGCTCGCTTAAAATCAAGAAATACTGCTATTACATATTCTTCTCTTTCCAAGGCTCTTTTCCAATTTTCTACTACATATTGTATGGCTGTTTCACTAGAATATCCTTTTCGAAACCCAGCTTGAGAATAAATAAAAATTTTGTTTTTATTCAAAAAATCCATAACTTGTTCATAAACTACTTCTTCTATTAATTTTTCTATATCCCATAATACATTTATTGGTCTCATTTCATTCCATTGTTTTGAATTTTTAATCTTTGGAACCGGAGTAATATATGAACATTTAAGTTCTAATGGAATTTCTCCTTTGTTTAAACAAACTTCAATAAAGTAAAGAAGATAATATCCAATAACTGTAAATGTTTCTTTCATCAATTTCTTAGTTAAAACCTCGTTGTAATTTTCATTTGAATTTAAATCATTTATAATTTTTCTTAAATGATTAAGAGATACTTTAGAAAAATTTTCCATAATGTTTTTATTTCTAGAAATTTTAGGACATATAGAATGGTTTCCAACATTTATTGAGGCAATAATATCTTCAACGCTCTGAACATAATATGAGTTTAATTTTTCAGCAATGATATTCTTGTTTGATATTTTACCTTCTTCAAATATTATTTCTTTAATATCTATTTTTGTAGTTGGTTTAACTAAATTCCTTAAGGTTTTCCACATTTTCTTACTGTTTTTTTTATTATTATCTATTTGTTTTTCATAATAATTTGTTTTTTCTTCTCTTAATACTGAAACACAAATGTTGCGATTTTTCTTATAAACATTCCAATCCTCTTCACTTTTTGAAATTGAAAATTTCTTGTATGCATTATCTCTTTTTTTTCTAATGTCCATAATCTTTTTATTAAACCAAGGTGTTGGATGTCTTCTTAGAAATATAGTTTTTTCTTCTTTTACTTTATTAATTGCAATCTGTACATTGGTTATCAGGTTTTCAAATATAATAGTGACATCTGTAATAGTATAGTTCCAATTGTACAAAATAAGTTCCTTTGATAATTTTTCATAGTCAATAAATGTCATTTTTGTTACTTGTTTTTCATTTCCAGTAATATTTTCAATTTGAACAAACGTCCAGTCATGATCGCTTAGTTTCGGAACATTCATTATGCCAGAATTTAGAGAATGTTCATTGGTGATAATAAGGTCTATAATTGTTTTACTTCTGTTTGTAGTCCTTGTAAAATCTGTTATTAATTGTTTCATTCCAGTTATATTAATAATTTGTTTAAATTTCTTAACGTAGTTATCATCATTTAAAAAATTTATATTAAAATCTCCAATGTGTATTTTAATACTATTAACATCCCACACACTTTCACATTTCTCTTCAAAAAAGTCTAAAAAAGTTTTGACACTTCCATTTGGTGATCTATAATATGCAAATAAATTATACGTTTTCCAAATTTTAAATTTAATGTGTATACACCAAAAGTGGTAGTCAACAGAGAATTTTTCAAAATAATTTATTGAAATTTTTGAATGTAGGTAAATTAAAACTCCACCTGTATGTTTTGAATTGGATTTGCAAATATATAGGTTATAATTTTCCATTTGTAATTCTGATTCATCAGTTTTTTCGGTAATATGGGTTTCTGAGAGACATAATGCAACAGGTTTTTCTTTAAATAAAAACATTTTAATTTCATCTTTTGAACTAAAATATCCTTGAATATTTATATGAAATATTTTATTAAATTCATCATTCGGTTTTAGTATTTCCTGCTTTTTTAATGGCTATATTTCTTGATCATATTGTGTTTTAGATTGAACAATTTTGACATGTCTTTGAAAAATTTCACAATTTCTATCAAATGGGCTATGGTTGATAAAATAACCAGCATCAAATTTTGAATTTGCCTCAGAACAATTTGGACATTTTAAATGAGCCTGATCTGTAATACACGACATAGCGTTATGGTCCGGGTTTCCACATTTCATGCAAATTTGAGATTTAGTACAATTTTGGGCAGAGTGATAATACCCTGTACATTTATAACATCTCAAAATATCTAGATGTTCAAACACAGTACATACAGAGAAATCTACAAAAATAATTCCCTTATCTATTGCCTTTTTAAAGCTAATATTATCAATTTCCAATATCGCCATAAACTTTGTTTTCATTTTTTTTATTTTTATAACTTTTATTTTTGCATCTTTTAAAAATTAATTTTTTTCTAGTATAGCATTAATTAATTCTGCTTCATTTATTTCATCCTCTATTCCAATAATTTTAATTTGGGGTATTCTATTTTCCTTTGGAGTTACTGCATAATTATTTCTTAATTTTTTATTTACCTCATTTTCAATTTTTTCCAGTTCCTCCTTATTCTTACATTGAATTTTTACTGTTCCACCTCTTAGATCTTCAATTTTTGTAATATTTACGTTTAATTTTGCAGGATTTATAAACTTTCCCAAATCTTTTCTTGTTAGTTTATTTTCTTGAATAGAATTTGGCTTAATTATTATAAAATTATTATTAGCAATTACTTCTGATTTCTTCTTAATGCTATTTGTTTTTTCAGTTTTTTTTAGACAATCACTGTAAGATTAATTATTTATAATTTTGCTACCACTTGTACTATTTTCGGAAATTGTTCTTGGAATTTTGGTAATATAATTTATTTTTTCCTTCAGTAATAAAATTTTTTCTTGAAGTTCATTTATTATAACATCCTTAGCTTTTATTAGTTCATCTTTTCCATCAATAATTTTTAAAAACAAATCACATTTTGATAGATTTTCTTCCGATTTGACAAATGTGTCAATATTGACAATTTCCACTTCATTATTTTGAATTTTTAATACATCATTTTCTAAAATATCCTCATTAGTACTATTTTTTGCATCTTTTCGTTTCTTCTTTGGCTGACTCATATCATACTCCTTTTAATTAAATTGACTTCTTAAAGGTCGCTTTTTTTATTTTTAAGTTGACGGATTTTAAGACGTCTTGTCAAAATTCAATTAACCCAACTATGTAGGTACCTAAATGTTTTGAGCAAAAAATATAAAGGTAAAGGAACAGTTTTCGTAGCCCAATGCCCAAAAACTTTTATTTAAGGTAATTTTAAAAATATGGATATATTTTTAAGAGTATTAAGATGGTACTAGAAATATTTTTTTCGACATTTTTGACTCGAGAAATTTTCAATAATGTCGTCGAAGGAAGTTGATTTCACGAGATCTGATAACTAAATAAGTAGTCTTAATACTTTAATTTTGAATATTTTTGTTTAGATGTGTGAATGTGATGATGTAGAAATGCTGAATGTTCTTTATACTTTATAGTTATGATAATTAGCAAATATGTCATAGTTTAAATAGTGATTTTAATGTATAAAATAATAATTATTATAGGTACACTGAACTTCGTTAATGCGGCGCCTATTTCGTTCGTGGCGCCTTAGTCTATATGGCCTATTTGGTCTAGTGGTTAATCCAGTCCTGCCTATATCGATATACCTATATGCGCTCCGGCAAAATGTAAATCAGGCTTATATTATTTAACTCTACTTTTAAAAAGGATTACCTAACATTCCATTTAATTTCAATTATAATCAAGAATTTAGCTTGCTGGGTCACTCTGCTTGTGCTACATTTTTTTCGAATGAGGCGCTTTCATTATACTTTATCGCCTAGGTATATACCAGTGTCACCAGTAAAGTCCGCATCATATGGGATTTGTTTTTTATTAATATCTTTATTCGACATTTAACTTTGGCATCAATCGAGATGAAAATAAGCAAAAAAATAGTAGTCACGTGATTCGCATTATCTGTCAAATTTTAATTTTTTCCAAAAAATAATTCAAAAGTGGGGTTATTTCTGAAAATATCGAAAAACGTTATTAGAAAAAGTTTTATTAAATGTAGTTTCTAGCCCACATGCAAAATGTCAGCTACATAGGATAATTTTGATTTTTACCTATATTTTGTAAATTGCACCACTGTTGCAAAATAAGACTCAACGCAAGCTACATAAAACTTCTTAGTTTTGACAATGCTTTATTTCAGATACATTTTCTTTAAATTAGCGTCATATTAAATGTGTGTTTTTCTACAAAATCAAAATTGGGCTATTAAAATTCGGTCGCATGTGATGCAAAATTCATTTGTTTTTGACTCTGTATAAGATAACTTCATAAAATAAGTATTTTTGAAAATGTAGTTTGTATCTGAAAGTAATACCTTAACCTTAATATTAAGACAAAAAAGAACACATCAGTAACATCAGTAAAGTGTTTATTAACTGGAAAATAAATTTTAGCTTAACTTAACGTAAAGTTTATCTATTTTCAACGATTTAATTTAAAACCCCTTTATTTATTTTTTATTTTTTTACTTTCAGACACAATCTACATTTTCAAAAATACGTATTTTATGAAGTTACCTTATACAGGGTCAAAAACAAATGAACTTTGCATCACATGCGACCAAATTTTAATAGCCCAATTTTGATTTTGTAGAAAATCACACATTTAATATGGCGCTACTTCAAAGAAAATTTATCTGAAATAAAGCCTTGTCAAAACTGAGAAGTTTTTATGTAGGTTGCGTTGAGTCTTATTTTGCAAAAGTGGTGCAATTTACAAAATATAGGTAAAAAAATCAAAATGATCTTATCCAGCTTAAATTTTGCATGTGGGCTAGAAACTGCATTTAAAAAAACTTTTTCTAATTACTTTTTTCGATATTTTCAGAAATAACCCCACATCTCAATTATTTTTTGGAAAAAATTAAAATTTGACAGATAATGCGGATCACGTGATTTTTTTGCTTAATCTTCATCTCGATCGAAGCAGAACTAGATGCCAAAGTCAAATTTCGAATAAGGCTAGATATTAATAAAAAAAAATTCCATATAGGTATGATGCGGATTTTACTGGGACACTGTATTATATGCCTATAGGTACCATGGGATGATAACGTTATTACCCGCCCTGGGTATCACCCAGCCACCTTAGTTATGCCACTGGCCACTGCACAAAGCACACTTTTTTTTTATTAGATATTTAGTTCTCAAAAAATTTTAAGTAAACAAAAATTAAAGAAATGATCACGACGAAAAAAGAGCCCCTTTACAATTTCAATTAAAAATTATTTAAACGAGCAAAATTTAAATTTCCCACAAAGAATCCAAAGCTCGACTCTGATTCTGTAACTTGTCGTTACTAATTAGCCTTTAAAACAAATAACTAGCCCACGCAGCTATTAATCTTAATTATCTCTCTCATCCTAACTTATTATTGAAGCCACGCCCTCACACTCTTATTGGCCTGAATTTAAAATCTTTGTAATCTGACTTAAGCTGCTTTCAGTTGTTTATGTAAACACGTCTTTAGCTTTACTGAAAATAATTCAGCTGTTACCAAATAGGCGGATCTATATAATACATACTTTTATGTGATTGTACAAGTTTATGTTGTACAATTATTTTTAAAATGCCGAATGAAAACTTAAGTGAAAGTGATTCAGCAACCATGGAAGTTTGCGACGCAGTTAAAAAATGCTGCCAAAACTCAAAAAAATTTCTTATAGAATCTCTTCTTTCGCCAGAAACTGTGAATTCAACAATAAAACAGGGCGCTGCGGAAAATACATGTTTTAGTATTCAAGAGCGTTCATTAGAAAATGTTAGTTGGAATTCTTGTGAAAACTGTGATGTTAGTGACAAAAGTTTTGGTGAATATTCGAATTTACTTAACGTATCAAATGATGCAACTAAAAATGAACATAATGAAGTTGTGTCAAGCACGGAGGGTTATAACCAAAGAAATTATTTGGAAGGTAAGTGAAAAAGTGTACAAAAGACTAAATTCAAGTGTCTAAGCAAATAATATATTTATATTTTTATATACAGTGTGTGTTTGAAATCCAGTATAGTTTTTTTTTTTTGGAAAAATCCTTGGAATGAATACGGGTATTATCATATTGTTTTAAGTTGTGCATGGTCTTTTTTATAAAATAGTAATTTACGTTACAAGTCCGGAAAATACTGTTTTTTTGGACGAGTCGACAAAATTCTAGGACTACTTACAGAATATTTTTTCGAAAAAGTGGTTTGGGTTTTTCGAAAAAATATTCTGTAAGTTAGGTACATTTAAAAAAATCTCATATTTCAATCTTCTTTTTATTTTTACAGATTTTAATACATGATGCCTACAATACCAATACCTAATTTTTATACATGAAATAATTTTACTTTGTCTTCAAGACATGTTTTTATTAAGAAAACCTTTTTGACATCTTCTTTTTAGAAGTGTTTTTCTACCTCCACGTCCCCGTTTTTTGGTTGTTATAGACCCTTCCAACTGACGTTTCCACATACTACGTATGTTTTAACTATCTTCATTTCTAATGTCGTCACACAATGTAATTTTAATAATCCAATTTTGATGCTATAAAAGCTCCATTAAGGTTTTATGCCTACCACTTATCATTTTCTCTTTTGCTAAAAACATCAGCAATATATGACACCTTTAACCAATAATTTTTGTATTTTATTAAATTTTGTGGAGGATGACTTCTTGTTTTTCCTTCTATTCCTATTCATTTCTAATTTACTTCAGGGGGAAATTAACCTTTGTCTTATTCGTGCTTTCAATTCCTCAGCATTTGCCGGTTTCGTCTTAAAAACTTTACCTTTAAAGTAGGTACCCCAATAAAACAAAGTAGTGAGGTCTGGAAACCTGGGTGACCTTTCGGTCCATCTGCCTTGAATTACTGCATTCCGATATTCACGGATAGGTCTTGCAAAATAGGGATCTTGTTGAAATCAGATATGTTTCTCTTCGGGACATCAAATTCGATCGACAGGATCAGAAAACAGGATAGCCAAATTTGGAACTAGTTCTTCTTCCAAGAAGTTCAAATATCTCGCCCCTCCAGTAAGATTTTCTTCATAGAAAATTGGTCCTATATCGATCACCTGCCCAAACATTGATGACTTTTTCTTAGCGTTGAGTTTAGCCTTCCTTCATCCAGTATGGATTCTAGTCTGTCCAATAACGACAATTATGTCGGTTATAACGTTACCATTTAACATAAATGTTGATTCATCAGAAAAAGTAATGTTTCTTCCTGTGTTTACATCATCTCTTTAGTAGATCCATCGTTAGCTTGCAGAAGTGAAGTCTCCAAACAGGATTATGTTCTGTCAATTCCTGAAGGATAGTTATTTTGTAGGGATGAAATTTTTGCGTATGGAAAATTTTTTCTACAGAAGATTGGTTTATTTCGTGTACTCTAGATAGCTGCCTGATGGGGATAATACGATATTAGGGTTTTCTTGAACAACTAATAGTAAATTTGACCTTTGCGCACTCTGTCGATGAATATCTGTTCTAACATGCCCATTTTCTCAAAACTGTCTTTTAATCTTGCTTACACTACCTTGGGATATGAGAGGACCTCAGTATCCAATCATGATTAAAATTTCAATCTTGTGTTTTCCAGTTTTAAATAATACATTACGTTTGTCAAAATACAAGTCTCCGCGTTCAAGATATCGTCGTTAATTTCACAAACTGACGTATCTCAGAAAATCGCTATTTTGAGATACGATCAAAAACGTTTACCTTATATAAACCTTTTTCATCTCACAAAGTGTCGTAACTTTACCTGCTATACTTTTCTCGTAATTAACATTTGGTCGGTGACGAATCTCATAATAGTAAACTTTATAAATCTCACAAACCGACCTAACTCGAGTTAGGTCGGTTTGTGAGATTTACTTTTTAAATAGATTTGTGCAGGTCGCCGACGTATCTCAATTTGACGAGTTAGAACTCGTATTATACTTGAACGGGTCTTTTATTTTACGGCAATTATTATGCATTTAGTCTAGTTTTAAACGTAGCCGGGTGCAATAACGCAATATTTGTACGGTGAGATTAATACATTTTTACGATGGATGCACTTGTACTATGGGAGGATGGCACAAAAAATGTTGTGTTATCAAGTAAACTTATGTTTCGTGGTGCATTGAAAAAAGGAACTAAAGTAAAAATGTTTTACGAAAAAAAGTGGCATAATGGCAAAGTGATCTTAACGGAGTGCGACATTAATATTTTCGATGAACATAATTCAGATTATGTACCTGTACCTACGCAGGAAGTGAACAAGCTAGATGTAAAGTCTGTGAGTGAGTTTAGAAACCACGTGGACATTTCAGATGTCGATTCCTTGTCGGATTCTTCGGACAATGTACCTCTAGCCCAAATCAGGGCTTTGATTTTGAGTGAATCTTTAAGTAATCAGAAACCGGCAATTTCTGACAATAAGAGTGAAATAAGTGAAGAGCCTGTTTACGATTCCGATGCCGATCCTCCGTATACAGCCACCTGTAAATATTACCGATGTAAGGGAGAAGTATGGAGTTCCTGTCATCGTTGTTGGATTCTTTTGTGCTACGATCACTTCATGGATAACCCACATTGTGACTACCATACAACACGTATACTAAAAAAAAAAACTACAAGAATAACCAATGTTAATAGGGACTTACAGCCTGAACAGCATCAAGTGGAAGGAAGTAAAAAGGAAGGCGAACCGAGTCAAAGAAAGAAGGGAATAGTTAACAAACAAAAACTTACTACCACATTAAAAAAATTAAATGTTCACGATTTTTTTTACCCATTTTTACGTGTTCATATTTCTTTTTGTATTTTTGCTAATTAATGTAGCCTTAATATTTGCATAAAAATGCCTGCAAAGTTTCATTTACCTGTTTTACATACTACGTCAAGATAGTTTTGTATATTTATATTCTAGTTTAGGTATTTAAAATAAAATTTGTTCATTTCGAAGGGTTTGCCTTATTTTTCTATTATAAAATAATATATTTTATCATAAATAACAAAGACATATCTCAACATACAGGTAAAATTTTATTCTCACAAATGGTCGTATCTATTTTTTTTTCTTCTTAACTCAGGGTAAAAAAATCATATCATATGTTTTATCATGAAACTACAAAAAAAACTCCTAACACTATAACACAAGACCGAATAAATATTATAAAACAAATGCTTTTTTACTTTTATCGAAAGCCAAAACTTACGAAAATCTTTAAACCTCTGTCCTGAAAAATTACAATAAATGAGATACGACACTTTGTGAAATTAACGACGATATGTGACACGTAGGTACTATAGTATTTAAAGACGATAATATGTCATATTATTATGTCATATTACTTATTTTGTCAAGAAATGTAAAAAGGTGTTGCTTTAAATTGACAGAAAAATTGTAAACAAACGACGAATACTTTGCTTTACTGAATGTTTTTTTATAGTAAGTAAGATTTTATTACGTAACAATGTTTTTCTGTAAAATAAAATGCCAAATTCTTTTTTGTATCCACAAATTCTAAATTATATTATTTCGTTGTTTATTTATAATAAAACGGTAGTTATTTTGTTTTTAAAAAGGAACTTTTTTATTTTACTATTGGCAAAGTTTTAGTCAATTAAAGTAGGATCCCCGAAACTACCTAAAAGTCTCAGTTACAAATCTCAGTTGTGACGATATTATTATTTAACAATAATATTTCTAGTTGCTAAAAATTAAGACCAGAAATTCCTTACCATAGGAAAAATGGTAACCAGCATAACATGAATACACCCATGATGATTCTCAAAGTTCGGGCAGCTTGGTGCTCAGCTCTCCAACTTTTTGACTGTTGTCTTATTGTTGTGCCTGGACCCCTATTCTCCAACTTAAGAGAAGTGAATGCTCTCTCGAGAGAAGGGACAATTCACATCATATGCTCACATCGTATGGAAATGAATAGCCATTTTAAGTTACAAGAATACAGTTTAAACATTTTCAAGAGAAAAAGTAATCACTTCTCTTGAAATGATCATTCACCTAGTTTGAGAATAGACGTCCTGGAACAAAAATAATCATAATAAAAAAATTTCCTTTATCATAAACTTTTATTTTAGATTCAATTTATCTACGTTAATTATTAAATTTTTATAAATGATTTGCAATTATACATGCTGAAATCATCGGAGCTTAGAAACAAAAGAGGAAAACGAACTTATACTTATAACTACTTATCTCAATCTATAATTATACAGGCTGTCCGATAAGTATATGGCATACCTTCTCTCAGAAGCGTATAGGGGAGGTCAAAATAACTCTTTTTTGTCATATAAAAAAAAACCTAAAGTGCCCCTTAACGGAGGTATAGGGCCCCAAGGAGGTATGGTTATATTTAAAGCGATTAAAATCAATTTTTATTTTAATATCCTATAATTTGGTACCTACTTCTGTATAACTATATAGGTATGCCTGTAAAGTGCATATTAAGCTACGCATAAGTCCCAAATTAATAAAAAATACCACAACTTAAAATGTTAATACCCGTTTCCAAGCATTTTTCCAAAAAAAAAACTGTACTGGGTTATTACTGAACATGTTAAATATTTTACCACTATAAGTAGCACTAAATAAACAAAAATTTAAATGGGTTGGTTAGTTGGTACGGCGGGTCACTTCTCGACACCAAATTTGTCTTGTACCTAACTCTGTAGAAAGGGCCCTTTAAGCCGATAGGCTTTCTCGACACCATGAATATTAAAATCGATATTCTAATAAACAAAAGTAATTAGGTAGGTAACAATAAAATAAAGGTAAACTTTTGGCTTAGGTACCTGTCCCTATTCATTAATGATAATTTTTGCTTATTTAACAGTTAGTATTAGTTTATTAGTTAGTAGGTATAATAGTAATTGCTATTTTTGGTCAGTCCTTCTTGTGCTGTTAAGAAAGAAAGTAAATTATATAATATGAAACCTTATCTTACTGAAAGTATTCGTGGCGGAGAAGTTCTTGTTTTAGAAAACTTTACGTTTTCTAAACAAAAAATATTAAAAAGTGGTGAAACATTTTGGAGATGTTGTAAGCGGAATTCGAAGTGCAGTGCCAAACTATTCACTGTAGGTGAAGAGTTGACAGTTTCTCGGAGCGAACTCAATCATAATCATGATTCAGACGAAAACAAAGTCATCCGAAAAAATATCTCAAATTCATGCAAAAGGAAAGCACAAGAAGATTTGTCAGAGCAACCATCCAAAATTATCCGGAAAGTGTTGAGTGTTGATCTACCCAAGAATATTTCCTCAGACGACGTGGGCCTCATTCGAAAAAGTATGTATCATGCCAGAAGAAAAAGTTTTCCAAGTGTCCTTCCAAAAAACATCGATGAAGTACATAATGTGATAAAGCTTTATGCTCCAACAACCAGCAGGCAAGAAAACTTCATTTTTATAAACGATCCAGATAGTCACATAATTGTTTTTACTTGTAAAACAAACATTGATTTAATGTTAACTATGGATACATTTTATATGGATGGTACATTTTCGTTTTGTACCAAGTTTTTTTTGCAACTGTTCACAATTCACGGCCAAAAGAACGAACATTACGTACCTTTAATATTTTGCTTGTTGCCAGATAAAAACAAAATCACGTACAGTAAATTGTTTCTTGGACTAATAAATCAGATTACTACTAATTTTGGGTTGAATTGGAATCCCAAAGAAGTGTATGCTGATTTTGAAATAGGGATTCATTTGGCTTTGAAAAATGTTTGGCCAGATGTGAAAATTAGTGGCTGCCGTTTTCATCTTCATCAAGCATGGTACCGGAAAGTACAATCTTTAGGATTAGTTGCTGAATATAAAAATCAGTCAGAAATTGGCAAATGGATCAAAGACACTCTTGGACTGACTTATCTTAAACCAGAGGATGTCGAAGAGTGTTTTGTTTTCGATATAATGTCCTATAAACCATTAGACTCTAAATTAGACATGTACGCAGATTATCTTCTGGATAATTATATCGGTGAAACTGCAAGTTTTAGGCCTCATATTTGGGCAGATCAAACACCGTCAATATCAAGAACGACTAATTGTTGCGAATCATTCCATTCAAAATTCAATTCTTCTTTTTATAACACTCATCCTTCTATTTATATTTTTATCGAAAAACTCAAAGAAATTCAAATTGACTCATACATTAAATTGCAAACTTTACAAAAGCCAGCAAAAATCAAAGATCGATCTGTTAAGTCAAAACTCACAGCGCTAGAAAATCTAGTAGGGAAATTTGAAGCTTTGCAAATTAGTAGACTAGAATACGTTAAAGCAGTCTCTTATTACTCTAAATTAGGTTAGTTTTAGTTTAAATTGAATGAAATTTTTGTTTGAAAATATTTTAGTATGTAAGAACATAAACTTGATTAAATATTCAATCATGTTTGAAAATATTTGTACTATGTAAGAATATATGCACAATATGCACATACACCTGAATAAATATTCATTCTGGAACTCTGATTTTCATTGATCTAAAAATATATCCATCCAAGATAATTACATATTTATAGGTTAAGTACCTGGCTGTTAGTGTCGAGAAAGGCTATTAGTTTACCTAAAACCTTAACGTTTGGTGTCGAGATCGGCTATAGGATTAAAAATAGCAGGTATTTGGTGTCGAGATTGGCTACGCCCAGTTGGTATTGCCTTTATTTACAACAAAGATAATATAGGATGGTTGCATTAATGGATCAAATTGCAGTCCAATTTTAAGTCGGCTGTGAAACAACAAAAACAAAAGCCAAACAGGCTTTGATTTAAAACATGAAATAGTATCTACAGACTGTCCGCGGATAGGGTTTACATTACAATAGCACAAATGGATGAAAAAGTTCATTTTTCGGGAAAAAGTCATTCTTGAAAAAAAGTTCCCGGGTGAAGAAAGATTATTTTCTTTATGCGTGCGTTAAGGTGCTCAAGGTATGTGCTATTTGAGAACTGCCATTACTTTTATTGAAAACCACGTATACATAAGAGATTTGCACTGAGCGAAATATCGAGTTGAGATAACTCAAATATGAATTATCCTAGCTCGACGCGTGTTGCCAATAGGGGACAGCCCAGACCTCTGAATTACAGCAACTAAATCAAACAAATTGCATTAAATCACTGTTCATAAGTTGTAATAGCTCAGAAAATGTGTTATTTTATGCACTGGGATAGCTCACCCAACCGACTTAAATCATTGGTAAGCTAAGGCTACCGTAGCTGCGACTTGGGCTGCAAGCAATTCATTGTTAAAGCTACCAGAGACCAATAGGTGAATTATGATTCGTTTACTACTCGGGCTAGATTAATTCATGAGTCGAGCTATGAAAACTTGATTATTGAGTTGTCCTAGCTTACGATGATGGCTAGAATAACTCACTCGTTTGGCTGTCAGAAATACTGTACTTTTTTTTTTGAAAATATTAAATGATGTGTTTTAGGAGTGTATTTCGAAACTTAATTCAAACCCAGTTATTAGCTAAAGTACGTTTATTAGTGAAATAAAAAAACATTTTTACATTTAACCAACGAATTTAAAGAATTACTTCACCAACAATAATGATAAAAGTTGAACAGTAAAAAAATGTTTTATACAAAAGAAATATATAATATTTAATATAAATATAAATAAAAAATATCACTAAATAGCTTTAAATGTAGTTACTTCAATGTGGAACACATCTACAAATCTTGATAGAATACATATCTTAAGCAACAAAAAATAAGCGAAGAAAAGCGAAAATTTTTTGTAGTCTTTCAGGTAGGTTGCTAATATCCTAGAACAAAAATATCAATAAAAACACAATAAATTTGTTTAGCCTGTTTGTCAGTTTTGTCTTCCTGTGTCTGAATGACTAGTATTTTAAGCCAATTGACTTTTTCGGTATTTCAAAAATAAAATTACATATTTTTTTAACATGGAATTTTTAAATTAATACAATGTCAACTGTCATTAGCATAAAATGTGAAATCTTTTGTGCATCCTCAAGTATTAAGTTTACACACACGAGTACTTAATGCGTGTTAACTAAATATGAAATTTAGTATCCTTCTCGAAGGATTTTCCGAAACCCACGCTTATAGTTTTTCTTGAATATTAACAGATGGATAGAAAAATCGACAATTATTATTTCAAAAATCTTAAATAGTTTATCAGTCTCAGAGCGTGTTGCAGTAAAGTTATATTATTCTTAGAAAACATATTTTACACTTAATTTCAAATAGGTCAACAAAACTTAAAAGGTCCCATTCCATTAACACTTACTTTACTTTTTCGTGTCCGGAATGAGTTTCTCGGCCCAGTAATGGGCCACGTCTAATGCTTCGGGTTTGCCCAGCCACAGGTCGTCGAGGGAACACCGTGCGGGGCAGTTCGGGAATATCAGGAGATGTTTCATGGTTTGAACTGCGCCACAGTCACACTTGTCATTTGGTTGAGATAGGCCCCATTTGATCAGATTGGTTTTAACAGGTGCAACCCCTGTTCGGATGCGGTTCAGCATTCTCCATGTTTTAAAGTCGCTCGAAACGCCGCTGGACGCAACGTGCATTAAGTTACTTCTGCGCCTACGCGTGATCGAATGTATACTAAAACTAAAACAGTAGAAAAAACCGCACCCAACCGGCGCGAGCACAAATTCGGAACTTTCCGTGACTGTTCGGTCGGTGATTTACCCACGATATGGGGTTTTGTAGCACGTTTTATGACTTAATTTTAAACAAGTTCTGAATTATTTCAAGCCAAAATAATTTACACATGATGATGAGTTAAAATAATGCACATCCGGGTAAAAAGGGCACTTTTAAATCTATTAGTAAGTTTTCCCAACCCAAAAACGGAGTTCGGGTAACGTATAAAATGGTTACAAGATGAGGGATTGTGGCAATCCCAGATGTGTTTAAAATGTTGATAAAAAATATTTTTCTGTGTTGAGGCGAACCAAAAGAAGCTGAATAATTGTAGCGTTTTTAAATGATTTGTGATAATTCGTAGGCTCAGCTGGCACAACATAGAGACGTGCATTAAAGTAGCTCTAATTTTGCAACTCACGACAGTGGTAGATCCATTTTTGTCAGTGTGGTTTCAAAATTTCAAGAAACTGAATTCGTTGAAATTTTTTTTAAAAATCCACCTAGAATTTTGGATAAATATATGCAAATTGAGATTATTGGGCAAGTTTCTATAATTTTAAAGGTGTTAATGCGTCAACAGTTATCGGCGTATCCAGAGATCATTTTAGGAAAGTACTGAAAATGCATAAATTTCACCCTCACAAAATGAAAATTTTGCAACAAATTGGCAACGAGGATCCGCATAGAGTTCAGTTTTGTAAAATCATATGACAGGGAGTATTACGGCAACACCAGAATTTATAAAAAAACATTTGCTTCAGTCTTCTTTTTTCCTAAATGGTCATGTGAATAAAAATGACTGTCGCTGTTGGAGTGACGTTAATCACACATCACAATGACATTTTAAAGAGGGACACACCTAATATCACCAAAAATCAATGTTTGTGCGTGAAGACTGTGAGACAATACTATAGGTCCTTTTTTTATTGAAGGAAATTTAACCCGACAAGTTTATGCTGAAATGCTCTTGAAATAAGTAAAAAGAGACTTACAAGGCAAGCTAAATTTAAACGAAGGACTTCCACACTTCCAGCAAGATGGTGCATCCCTGCACTATGCTGCTGTGCGAGAGAGTGGTTGGATCAAAGTTATCCAATTCAGTGGATTGGCAGAAGAGGTACAATTGAGTGGCCGCCAAGATCACCTGATCTTATTCCCGTGGACCTTTTTTTATGGGGTTACATTAAATCATAAGTTAGCAAAACCTGGCCGGCTTCTCCGGAATAATTGCGTCAGAGGATAATTAATGCTGGTCGAAGAGACGTTTTTCGGAAATTCCAGCACTTAATAAAATAGTTCTGTACAGGGTGTCCCACATAAGATCCTCTATCCCCTTATCTCGAAAGATATTCTATTTATGAAAAAAAAGTTAAATACAAAGTGTTATTGTTTTAAGGGAACTTTTATATTATATACCTTTCACGTATACAAGGTGCTCAGTTTTTCATAGTCAAGAATCAACTCTTAAAAATTAAATGGGACACCCTGTATATTATTTTGGATATGGATTCCTCATAAAAAATAACAGTGACTTTTAATAAGATATTATATAGCTAACTCTCGTGGTTTAGGATTTAATAGCCGTTTTTTTTATTTTTTTGCTAAAAACGTATTTATTTAAGGTAGTAGGAAAAAATATAAGTATATCATATTTGGCAAAACTGCCATTTTTATATTAAAGACAATACCACAATATATAATTCTGCTTGTTTACTTTGGCTACAAATTATACAGGGTGATGTCAGAAATTTATCCGATCGGGATATATAAAATCATCTGTAAGTCGATAATTTTAAATGAAACACCCTGTATATCATTGCCGATTTCGATTGTTCACAAAAAATAAATGTAACTTTGTATAAAATTGCCTATACCCATCTCTAGCCGTCTAGAAAATATTCGCTCGTAAACATTTTTTATGCATTAAAAAATACCTTTCGTTTAAATTTAAGGAGGAAATACGTTACAAATATTTTTTTAACGATCTGACTGTAGTAGATTTTCAACAATATACTGTAGTTTATAATTTTAACTAACATATCTGTATTTTCTGAGAAAATAATTCACTAGAAATCGTAAAATTAATTCAAATATTGCATGTAATCAAAACCAACTAACGCTGCAAGATCAAAACTGCCATGGAAATTTAGAAAATAGAAATTAGTTAAAATAATAAACTACAGTATATTGTTGAAAATCTACTACAGTCAGCTCGTTAAAAAAATATTTGTAACGTATTTCCTCATTAAATTTAAACGAAAGGTATTTTTTAATGCATAAAAAATGTTTAAGAGCGAATATTTTCTAGGCGGCTAGAGATGGGTATAGGCAATTTTATACAAAGTTACATTTATTTTTTGTGAACAATCGAAATCGGCAATGATATAAAGGGTGTTTCATTTAAAATTATCGACTTACAGATGATTTTATATATCCCGATCGGATACATTTCTGACATCACCCTGTATAATTTGTAGCCAAAGTAAACAAGCAGAATTATATATTGTGGTATTGTCTTTAATATAAAAATGGCAGTTTCACCAAATATGATATACCCAGCAAACAGTGTTATTAGGCAAGGTAAAGATTTCGTATTGGCAATGTTGGCTTCATGATGGCAAAATGTTGTCAATACATTATTCTTAAATTTGCAACAAATGACAAACATGCATGATTCCTCAATAAAAAAATATGCATTGGTCCATCATTTAAAAAAAGGTAATCCTAACTTTTTTAACTTGCCAATGAATTTAATTTACATTTTTTTTACAGAAATGCCAATATTATTTAACATCAGGCAGCCCGGTAATGTCCCATTACATTTTCTTTGATAATGCATGTGTGAATGCGTTTAACTATTCTAGGATTAAAAATTAAATGATAAATTATTTCTAACGTCTTAAATGTATTTACATTGTGTATTTCCGCCTATGAATTTCTAATAACAGGCAACCAGTAAATGCCCATTTCCGATATCGCGACAAAGAATGAGTAAATAATGCATTTTGTTAGCCTAAATATGGCCTAAAAATGTTGATCTTTTTCTTAATTTATAAATCCCGCGCTTTAACTGTGTCACATGATGATATCATTGGTCCCACGTTAATCTGCATTGGTAGATGATTGGTCGCGAAGCGGGATTATGGGAATGGGGTTAGAAATATCTTTAGTTTGTTTGTAGTATTCTTGTTTTCAGTTTCGGCCGATTTCACGGTAAATTTCCTAATCATTATATTATTATAAGTTTATCTCTCCGATTTCCTACAACCTAAGTAGGTATACCTATACAATAAATAAAAAGCGAACTTTGAATTAAAACCAGATACAATAATATTAATATTATCATAAAGTATTTTACCAACACAGACAGTTAAAGCTTTACCTATGGTTAAAACCACGTTAAAACGCAGACGCCATTTCTCGACGGGGGATTCAGCCCGTTTTGTGCTTTAGTTGCTTACTGCCTTTTTTTCTGCAGAAGAATGACGGATACGTGAGAGTGGAATAATAAATGGCCAAAGTAAGTATATTTTTATACTTATTGAAAACAGTTATAATATGATATAGGTACCTTTAAAATAATACACAAAACATGTTTAAAACTATCAGTAAATCCACAAAAAAATGGTATGGCCGTGAAGCTTAAAATAATAATTCTATGATTTTTTTTTTCAGGTAAATGTTCTGAAACTTCATGGGGGCGAAGACTCCACAGACACAACTAGGAGGGCTATGACCAAGTTAAATGGACACGACTTTGCCTTGGTAATAAATTGATCGGGAAGAAATAATAGGCCGCCATTTTATTCCTTTATACATTGAATATCACTATTTTACCTACACATAAAAGATGTAATTTAACAGGTATTGCATATGTAAATATTTTTGAATACATATTATGTACAGAAACGCTGGTGCTTTATTTTTACCATTTAACATGTAAAGGGTAAATAATAATTTGCCTTGATTTGCCCAGCAAGGCAAAGTGCCTGGCGGCCTACTGACGGCCAGCGGGTCAAAAAGATACATTTACGGTAATGGCTGCCAATACTGTGCCAATGAACAAGGAGGGCAATGCCAATACATTAAAAGCGTTTTGCCTGCCTGGCATGTTTGCTGGGTACTTATATTTTTTCCTACTACCTTAAATAAATACGTTTTTATCAAAAAAATAAATAAAACGGCTATTAAATCCTAAACCACGAGAGTTAGGTATATAATATCTTATTAAAAGTCACCCTTATTTTTTATGAGGAATCCATATCCAAAATAATATACAGGGTGTCCCATTTAATTTTTAAGAGTTGATTCCTGACCATGAAAAACTGAGCACCCTGTATACGTGAAAGGTATATAATATAAAAGTTCCCTTAAAACAATAACACTTTGTATTTAACTTTTTTTTCAAAAATTGAATATCTTTCGAGATAAGGGGATAGAGGATCTTATGTGGGACACCCTGTACTCGGAAGGTATACGACACTATGTCCAATTTTTACAAAATTTAGGTAACTATGTAGCTTTATTCAGAAAATTAAACTATTTTGTGGGGCATACAACACCAAGTCCAATTAGTTAAGGTAGCTGAGAAACAGCGTAGACTTTTAACCTATGTGCATTTTTATTCAGAGGCCTAAGACACCAAAGTAATAATATCTGTATGCCTCGGATCTTTAGTAATATCTTTAGCAACACATTTAGCGGCATAGAACATTATGTAATCACTTGATGTTATATATGCCTCTAACTAGATTTATATAATAATAGGTGGTGATTACACATAATGTTAAACGCCAGCATGACAATCGGCATTTAGAAGGCAATAAGTTTTTAATTTGTCTATTTATTATTACTTTTCCTTTTACCAAAATGCATACATACCATTTCCATTTAATATACTCATTTTTTGTAAAAACTGAACATAGTGTCGTATGCCTCCCAAGTACAGTATTATGGCTTATAATTTTTTACAGGTATAGAACACTATGTCCATCAAAATACAAATTATGACAATTAAAATTTAAAAAAAAATGTATTTACAAAGAAACACTAAATAATTAATACTTTGTGTAGTGAAAGTAATATAATAAATTTATAAGTCAACACTATAACCTCAAAATTATGTTAAATTTAATTGTCTTTACTAAATATCCACAAATCGAGCTGATGGCACATAGTGTCGTATGCCTCCCGAGCACAGAGTTAAAAAGCAACAAACAAATATTTGCGTTATTGCAAAAAATATAGAGAGTATAAATAAAGTGTTTTAATTTAGGCTTGCGATCATTTTTCACCACTAACGTTTATTTTCTAATTTTTGTGTCAAATTTAGCAAAAGCCAGCTTTAAAACATTTTCTCAGAATTTTGCTAATATTTTAATTTTAATATTTGCTGTATAGGTATAGGTGCCATTTAAAAAAAAATTAAAACAAAACGTGCGCTGGGCAGGCGAAAGATGTACTAATAAAACGAAAGTTACTGTATATAAGATGTTGATATGGGGGATAATTTCCATAAACCCAAAACATAATTTTATTAATGCAAATATTTTCATATTTACCACAGTTTCTGGTTGTTCTATGTGTTCTATTTTAAATAAAGCTGTCATTGCAGCACTATTTCTTTTCTCCCTCCAAATCCGATGTTTTTTATAATATATTGTGCGTGTGGTCAGTTAAGGGTATACGGAGCAGCTATATCTCGAAAACCATTTATGTTACGATTATGGGGTAAAAAATTATTAATAAAATGAGTCAAAAGAATTTGATTAAAAATATAAATGTTTGCGGCGCATTTGCTCTCATGTAACTAAAAGTGGCCAATTTTTCCATATTTCATATACAATGTAGGTATGAAATAAGCCATATATAATCTCTGTTCAATACTCAAACATTTTATTTAAACATTTTTTTCTTTAATTACCATGATTACTACAGTGTGAAGTGTAACAATTCAAAGAATTTTAAATGCAATAACTTGTGGTTCCCTTTACCGATTTTTACAAATGAAACCTAAAGGTATTTTCAATAAGATTAAATTTTAATATAACCAATGCTAAGTTTCATTTCTTTGCTCCACAATAAGAGGGGTCGCTAATCAAAAGAAAGTCTTATTCCAGTCATTAACACAACGAATTTCAATACAATAATAACTCTCCACTTCTCCGGCAGAACATTGATCTAGGTGCAAATTTTATTATTTCTCGGAAATTGCAATTTAAAAAATACTCAAATTGGTAATTTGCTCTTGTTTAAGATTACATAAACCAGTTTCTTTTATATACAGGGTGTTCCTTAATGACGTGCTAATATTTTAGGGTGTGATTCCTCAAGTCATTTTATGAAGAAAAGGTCATATAAACATATGTCCTAAACGGCATAAATTTTTTGCTACAGGGTGTTGAATATTTTCTTTTTTAATGCGTGTTTTGTAATATCTCCGAAAGTACTTTAGATAATATTTTTAATTTTGGCATATGCTAATAGGACATAAAACCATATATTTTAGTTATAAAAGTTATTTTGTTGTCCCACCAGTGGCGTCCCTGCAAACATGTCCTCTAATATTTTTTAGAAAAAAAGTGGTACACCACTGACATTTTTCCATGTGGATATTATTTCTGATTAGCCTGGTCAATTCTACATAAAAATAGTATCTTGAGTTTTTCTCCTCAGGCACACCGTTCTTAGTTAACATAATTAAATTAAATTAGCTCTACTATTTATTATTATTAACATTGATAATGCAAAATTTTAACTTAATAGGCATGCTTTCGCCCGTCTTTGCATCGAGTAGCGCGCGCGTTCTAATATTCCAGGCGAATTCCGTATTGTTTCACAGAACGCAATTATTCGCTCCCTTAAATTTTCTAAAGTGTTAATGGGGGTTTTATACACTAGAGTTTTAAGATGACCCAGAAGAAAAAATCCAAAATATTGAAATCAGGGGATCTTGCTGGCCATTGTTGAGCTCCTCCGCGACCTATCCAACGATTCGGATAAGCTACATCTAAATGGTCGCGAACGATTACACTGAAATGAGCAGGAGCTCCATCATGCATGTCACATTTGATTCCTTAGCGCATATGGTACATCTTCAATTAACACAGATAGTTCTTCTTGGAGGAAATGCAGATACCGTTTCAGGATAACTAGATTTATGTGATCAAAAATTATTCGTCCATAGCACAACACAAGTGTTTAATCACTTAGGTGCTACTTAATTATAATATATTATATGCATTTAAATTGAATTAATAATTAAGATAACTAGGTATTTGACTTATACATCTAGTGTTTAGACTATACATTTAATGTATCAAATCGTATAATGTATTTATATGTAAATAAATAAATAAATTTAAAAAAAAATATAAATAAAAAAATTCTGCAAAATGAAGCTAATTTAATTTAATTATTTTAAATAAGAACAGTTTGCCTGAGGAGAAAAACGCAAAAGATCATTTTTATATAGAATTGACAGGCTAATCAGAAATAATATCCACATGGAAAAATGTCAGTGGCGTACCACTTTTTTTCTAAAAAATATCAGAGGACATGTTTGTTGGGACGCCACTGGTGGGACAAAACAATAACTTTTATAACTAAAACATGTGGTTTTATGTCCTATTAGCACATGCCAAAATTAAAAATATTATCTAAAGTACTTTCGGAGATATTACAAAAAAATCATTAAAAAGAAAAAATTCAACACCCTGTAGCAAAAAATTTAAGCTATTAACGACATATGTTTATATGAACTTTTCTTCATAAAATGACTTGAGGAATCATACCCTAAAATATTAGCACGTCATTAAGGAACACCCTGTATAAAAAACGAAGGGTGTATATAGCTCTTTAAAGACAAATGAGTCAATATTTTACCAAAAAATAAGGCATCATTTTTATTACTGAAACAAAATCATACGTTTTTATACTGACAATATTGAAAATTAAAAAAAAAATTATATTGAGAAACAACTAATCGAACACATGGTAACTAATGATTCAAAATTCAAAAAAATGATCATAACAATGCCTAACGGCCTTGTGAATATTCGACTAGTACAATGTATCGGGTTGTTCAAATAAAAACTTTGATCCTTTTTTACGCTTTTGTCAGGCTTAACTAGAAAATGCCAAAATTTTCAATTAAGCCATTGTTTTACTGGAGAAGCGTATTGTTGATAGACTATTGGTTAAGAAAAAGATAACAGAAAAGCCGAGGTTATTATCTCTCCTCGATAAAAAGTTATTGCAAAAATAGTTATGGAATATTTTTTATATTTTCTTAAAAATTAGCTTGCTATAAATTATTAATAAATTAACAAAATTACCGTTAATACAACAAACTAAATTATTAAAACTAGTTTACAAATTTGTCTCGATTCTTTAAATTGTCGTCCATCGTTTTGAATGCAGCGATTAAGCCTTTTGCAATTAGAAAATATGATTCTTGGGTTGTTGGTCGAGTTTTGTAAACTATGTCCTTTATTCTTCTATCGTAGATAGAAATCCATGCATGTCAAATCAGGGGATCTAGGATGCCAGGAAAACAAAATGCCTCTACCAATCCACCGGTCGGTAAATAGTTGATTTAAATAATTGTGTACTATGCGGGAAAAATGGACTAAGCACCCGTCGTGTTGTAGCCAGTGTTTTCTTTGTGTTTCCAAGAAAATATTTTCTAATAATCCTGGCAAATGAAATGTTAAGAAGTGCAAGTACATTTTGCCTGTTAAACTCCCTTAAAACATAATAATATGCGGATCAATAGTCATTCCATTGATTATTATACACCAGACAATAACGCTCCAGCGATGCTGGTGATTAACTCTACGCATGCAATGTGGATTAATCCCTGAGCAATAGTAGATACATATTATTAAGCTTTAAGGGAGGCCTCGTTTGTCCACAGTATGTTGGACAAAATTTAAAGATTATATCGGATCATGTTTTTAAGCCAGTGGCAATACTTTAAGCTGCGATCGAAATCATTTCATTTGCCGAAATGGATAATCCCTTGGAAATAGGTACGAAGAAATATGTAGTTGCAGCAAGACAGGGTCCCAGTCCATTTTCCCTCATATAGTACAAAAACACTTAAATTAATAATTTCCTGGCCGATGCATGGCTTAATAGAGGTAGATTATTTTCCTGGCCAAGGTCCCCCGATTTAACATGCATGGATTTCTATCTATGGGGAAGAATAAAGGACCAACCAAGCGGGAAGATATGATAGGTCGAATTCATCATGCTATTAGAATAACTAAAGCGGAAATTGAAGCGGTTATATTTTCTAATCGCAGAAGGCATAATATATCGTTGCATTCAAAACGATGGACGATAATTAGAACATTTGAGATACATTTTTTAGTAGTTTTAATAAGTAAGTTTGTTGTAATTATTAATTATTAACAAATTATAGCAAGTTAATTTTTTAGAAAATACAAAAAAATATTCTATATACAGTGTCACCAGTAAAGTCCGCATCATATGGGATTTTTTTTTATTAATAGCTTTATTCCAAATTTGACTTTGGCGTCAAGTTCTGCTTCGATCGAGATGAAAATTAAGCAAAAAAATAGTAGTCACGTGATTCGCATTATATGTCAAATTTTAATTTTTTCAAAAAAATAATTTAAAAGTGGGGTTATTTCTAAAAATATCGGAAAAAGTTATTAGAAAAAGTTTTTCTAAGTGCAGTTTCTAGCACACATGCAAAATTTCAGCCGCACAAGATAATTTTCATTTTTTACCTATATTTTGTAAATTGCACCACTTTTGCAAAATAAGACTTAACGCAACTTACATAAAACTTCTCAGTTTTGGCAAGGCTTTATTTCAGATACATTTTCTTTAAAGTAGCGCCATATTAAATGTGTGTTTTTCTACAAAATCAAAATTGGGGTATTCAAATTTGGTCGTATGTGATGCAAAGTTTATTTGTTTTTGACCCTGTATAAGGTAACTCCATAAAATAAGTATTTTTGAAAAGGTAGTTTGTGTCTGAAAGTACTACACCTTAATATTAAGACAAAAAAGAACACAGTGTCTTCAGTAAAGTGTTTTTTAAGTGGAAAATAAATTTTAGTTTAACAACGTAAAGTTTATCTATTTTCAACGATTTAATTTAAAACCCCTATATTATAATTTATTATTAAGCTATGTCATAATAACGTTAACGTGTATTACTTTCAACCACAAACTACGTTTTCAAAAATACTTATTTTATGAAGTTACCTTATACAGGGTCCAAAACAAATAAACTTTGCATCACATACGACCAAATTTTAATAGCCCGATTTTGATTTTGTAGAAAAACACACATTTATTGTGGCGCTTCTTTAAAGAAAATGTATCTGAAATAAAGCATTGTCAAAACTAAGAAGTTTTATGTAAGTTGCGTTGAGTCTTATTTTGCAAAAGTGGTGCAATTTACAAAATATAGGTAAAAAATGAAAATTATCTTATGCGGCTGAAATTTTGCATGTGGGCTAGAAACTGCATTTAAAAAAACTTTTTCTAATACATTTTTTCGATATTTTAAAAAATAACCCCACTTTTGAATAATTTTTTTGAAAAAATTAAAATTTGACAGATAATGCAAATCACGTGACTACTATTTTTTTGCCTAATTTTCATCTTGATCGAAGCAGAGCTTGATGCCAAAGTCAAATTTCGAATAAAGCTATTAATAAAAAAAAATCCCATATGATGCGGACTTTATTGGTGACACTGTATAGTAACTATTTTTTAAATAATTATTTAACGAAAAGAGATAACAACCTCCAGATTTCTGGTTTCTTTTTCTTAACTAAAAGTATATCAATGAGAGTAAAAAAAGCTATAGGGTTGTATTTAATTTGGTTGTGTAAAGTGTAAATGACTGGAATAGGAATTTCTTTTGATTATATTAGCGCACACTATTGTAGAGTAAACAATTTAACTTTACGCCGAAAAAAAGTCTTCTATTTCTTATAAGAATTAACATACCTACTCTTTATACAACAACTATTTAATACTATATTATGTGACAGCAGCGCGCTTTCCTCTGTAAGACAACGAAAATTGCTAGACCGTTGTATAGGGAGCGATAATATCACGGTAATTTAGTCAATAGGAAATAAGAGTTATTGCTACCATAGAATGGTTTATAGTCATTATCGCTCACAGTAATTATTATCAAGTTCTATTGGGGGTGTACCTTATCTGGTTTTATATACTGTATTAGTTCCGACTGACAGTTGTAATGAAACTTGACATTAATCATAATAATATTTGCTTGATATGGTTCATAAAGCATATACTTACCACTAAAAATCAGTACTGTAGCTTCTAGTGTGATATTGTTATTATGCAACATGGTTTACTGAAATGGTAAAATTCGTCCATAGCTTATAAAATCGAATACTAATTATGGGTTGTGGGAAATAAGAATCGTTTATCGCTGTATCTGACATGCAAATTTAAAAAAAAAATTAAATACAAAGTAAAAATACATTAATTGAAACAGGTATTTCTATACTATTAATAAAATTCAAATTTAGACAGGACAGCTAGAAGACTCCGAATAACGATGTGACCTGCGCAACAAATAAGTTAAAACAATAATACGGCGCGTGGCGATTGCCGATCGCTACGAACCCCCACCAACATCTGTGAATTATAAGTTCTAACGGATAAAATTCGTTTTTGGGGACGCTGTTCTGCTTTTTTAATTGTAGAGAAAGCGCTTTATTGGGTGTAAAATGCGTCGCATTAAGAAGACACAGGATAATTTATTTATTAACAAAATTGCTGTATGAAAAGTAGTTCATTCAACAAGACTGGGCTGCTAATGGAACTGATTACTACCAATAAAAACACTTTTCTAGCAAATCTGGAATTGCTATACTTAACACTAAAGCGGGTTTGATATATACTAGCAATTTATTTGATATGGGTTAATACAAAATAAGCTATCAATACAAACTATGTCTTAGCAAACCTGTTGTATTAGATCATTTTTCTCAGTGTAGCATTGGTAATAATAAAATTTAATTCTATTGAAAATACCATTATGTTAGGGCAGTGTTGGCAAAAATCGGTAAAGGGAACCATGCACAAGATATAGCAATAAATTTTTTTTAAATTGTAACACTTCATGGTAATTAAAGAAAATGTGTTAAAATACAATTTTTATAGTATTGAACAGAGATTGTATGTGGCGTATCTCAGACCTACATTGTATATGAAATATATGGGGAATAAATTAACCACTTTCAGTTACATGGCATGGGAGCAAAATATGCCTCCCATAGCATGGATGGTAGGAATTTTTTAATCAAATTCTTTTTACCGAATTTATTTAAAATTTTTTTAATCCATAATCGTAACATAAATTGTTTTCGAGATGACGTCCCAACAAATATTTAAACCGTCAGCGACCTCTAATTTGGTGAAAATAACCTATTTAAGTAAAGAAAGGTATATTTTTTACTTTCACATCGGCTTTTTGGACGAAACGGCCAAAGACACTAACTGTTTGGTCAAAAGAAAGTGATTCAAACTTATTATTAGGTAGGGGAGAGACGAACAATACCGACCACGCGGGTAAAACCGACCACCTAGTTTTACATTTAAATAACCCGCCAACATTTAACATTTACCGCGCCATCAATCCAAGACTAACCCTATTATTCAGTTTACCGCTCAAACTGTAGAAATCACAACGCTTTTGGCAGTGACAGAACAATTTGTTATTTGGTGGTTATTATTGCAAGTATTTTCGCTTGAAAAATAGGTAAGTAATCTAAATTGTGGTTACATAAAATGATGTCCAGTAGTTAACAATATTACGTGGACATATTTCAATCTAATTATACATCGAATTTTGATTTAACCTTACTTTAAAATGAACGAAACGAACTTTTGTTTGCGAGTGTACTTTCGGGTAATATCGATCAGAATGATCGATATTACCCACCAAGGACAGAGTATTATTATTTTACCTATATATTTATTTTGAATTGCTTTAAAAGTTACCTGCTATTACTGGCACAGATCTATCAACCAAGAAGGTCTTATAAAATTCGTTAAAAGAAAGGTCGGATAAAAGAAAGACAACTCGTGTGCCTCATGGTCCATAGAAGATCTAAAACGGGCTATATCGGCGGTAAGAAATGGAAATGGCATAATCAAAAGTTTTAAGAAAAAGAAGCATTCACAGGCCGATGATTATTCTAGTGATGATTCAGGATCCATCAAACTGGTAACTGATACAGATGAGAGTGACGATGATGACAAAACAGTGGAAGTTAACAAATCTTTTACAGATTTATTACCTGCACCAAAAAATAGAAATCATCCGCGTAAAGAACACCCCAGAAAGACACATTCAAAAATCTTCACCTCTACACCTAACAGAGAAGAACTTCAATCCAAAAAAATTGCAAAGGATAGAAAAGAAAGTTTAGCAAAAAACAAACAAGTTAAACGAAGTTTAGTTGAACAAGATGAAAAAAAGCAAGAAAAATTCAAAGAAAGAAAAACAGGCAGGAAGTGGCAACCGAGCCTTGTTTCTTATGCGATGAATTCGGCAGGGATGGAGAATGGTGGCTTGTGTGTATTAAGTGTGGTATACCAGCTCATGCAGAATGTGCAGGCTGCGATATCCGTAGTGATTACATTATTTACGATTTCTGTTCCAATAAATAATTTCTACATTTTTTATGTGAACGGGTTTACCCGACAACGTCGGTTAATATCGACCGGTGACGTATGCTGATTTAATATTGTTTTTACGATGTTGTAACTTCAGAATGATTTTTGGTTTTTAGAATTACTTAGTTAAATATGTAATTAAAACAATGAGACTATTACATTTATGTTTTCTATTCAATATGATTTTTTTTTAATCGTTTCAATTTATGTGGTCGATATTCCCCGTCTCCCCCTACGTCTTCAAAGTTAGAAAATATAAGAGGCCCAAGAGATGGTCCAAAATAGTAGATATTTACCTTTTAAATTGATTTGATAGTTAGGTCTAAGGAAATACAGTAATAAACGCCAAAGCAGGTTATTTTTTTCCTTAGATTGGACCTTAAAGCCAAAACATCTTTTGGGCCCATAAATGAAGAATTAATTACTTCGCTTTGTCTTTAATACATCTTCATGGTCAGGTTACAATGTGAACTATTTCTAAGGTGATGAATACCCTATATTACTCTTACATTTTGTACTTAAAGCCCAGAAGGCTTTAAAGTGTAAAATAGGTTATAGTAATGACTGAAATAATTTCTTTATAGACTCTTCTTTTGAAAATCATGACCTTTAGGAAAAATATTTTACTGACGCCATATTTTTTTAACATAGTGTTAAAATTAATTTTGTTAAATTACTTGTAACACTAAAACAAAAACAAATATATCACAACAACCGAGCACATAAACGAGCTAATTAATCATCCAAGCACAAAATATTGGCTACATTTAAATTTTTTGTATTTTCAATTTTAATATACTATCTACCATGTTTTTTCTAATTAAATGCCTTTTTTGGGGGGCGCGGTTAGTTTTTCAAGGTAAAATTGAAATCTTTACGAACACTTTTTACGCGCACCTAATTTTTCACCTAACATCGCTTAAATAGTGATTTTATAAGTATTTAGGTATACAGCGTGTCCAGAGAAGTTCTAGACATATTATGGGAATTTTCTTTATTGTTGATTTTACGAAAAAAAAGTTATTCTTTATAAAAAGTTTTGCTTGATGCGCAAATATTATTGACATAATATCAAATCTTAATATATCATGTACAAAAATATAAAAACCCAGAATTATGTTAAGAGGGAAGTTCAAGTATACCCTCAATTTTTAATTTTAGAGCAAATTATTATAAGAAAATTTTACTTAGGACTACAAAACGCGGTCAGATACAATTTTTCGTTGAAATATTTTAATTTACAGGGTACCATCAAAAAGCCTTTGCAAAATATTTTTTTATTTTATTTCTTTAATTTTTACCTGCAACAATTTGGCAACAACTATGTGCAATACTATAGTAACGAATATTGACATGTTAGTCAAAAATCATTTAATATTTTTCGACTTATTAATAAGAGATTTTCGTTTGTTTTGTCATGGTTGTTAACGCTGTAGGAAAAAATAGAAATTGTACTTATCGTCGGAGATCACTATAAACCTATTAGGGAAGCCGCACACATATTTAATAATAGACACCCTGACAAAATGGTATGTAGCGCCACTATAGCAAACGTAATGAATACATTTAAAGCTACAGGTTCCGTTAAAAAGGTATTTAAGAAACAACACAACAAAAAATGGTCCACAACAAAAGAAAATCAATTCAATGTAATTCAAGCGGTTATCGAAAACCCGAAAATTTCTTTAAGAAAATTGTCACAAACTATTCCAGTTGACGTCAAAAAGTCTACTGCTGGTAATATTTTAAAAATAAATAAATTTTATCCATATAAACCGAAGTACATTCACACGCTTCTTCCCAGAGATTTTGAATCCCGTTTCCTATTTTGCGCGTGGTTCCAAGGCGAGTGTGAAGTGTGAAGATGATCCTTTTTTTGCAAGAAAAATATTATTTACAGACGAAGCTATGTTTACTTCAAACGGCGTGGTAAGCTCCCAAAATTATCGGTGGTGGAGTGACAACAATCCAAATTTTTTAATCGAATGGCATTTTTAATGATCGGATCGTTGGACCATACTTTTTCCGACAAAATATAAATGCTTCCATTTACCTGGACTTCTTAAGGAACCAGTTGTCTCAATTTCTTGACGAACTGCCACTAACTATAAGACATATAATTTGGTATCAATATGATGAAGCCCCATGTCATAGTACCAACACAGTAACTGGGTATTTAAATGAAGTATTTCCGCAACGTTGGATAGGCAGACGTTCAAATATTCCTTGGCCTGCCAGGTCGCCTGACATCACACCCCTGGACTTATTTTTATGGGGCCGATTAAAAGAAATGCATGGTGTATGAGCATAGACCTTTTCAGGATATTGACCATCTTGAAGCAGTCATAACAAGTGTCCAAGAAATCACTCCCAATATGATACGGGCGACTGTAGGAGAAATTACAAGGCGTACTATAGTTTGCATGGAAAAGGGAGGGGGACATGTGGAGACATAATTTATCACTTTATACTACTTTTTTTTAGATTACTTTGTCATGTAATTGCTAAAATATTGTTTATTATTCATATTCACAATTTAATTTTGCTCTAAGGAAACTAAATGTTTTTAATATTCCTGATAGGTAGATAGGTTGATTTTAGAACATGAACTAAACTCGCATTATTTTTTTACGTAATTGGTTTGTTCGGGTTTGTTAAAAAAAATTCCCATATGTCTAGAACTTCTCTGGGCACGCTGTATAGGTACCTACTACTACTACTCCATTTTAAAAATTAATATTGTCTGACAGGAAATGTTCTGATTTAAGAAAACTCCTACCTGCTGCGCCTTGATGAAAATAAAAATAACATAATATTTTCTTCTTTTTCAAAAATTGTGATTATGGTTTTCTATAAACGTCATCTCATGTACAGGCCCAACATAGGCCCACAAAGGTTAAAACAGGTAAAAAACACCTGTTTATTAGCCCGAAGAAGACTATTTGGCCTTGTCTATGAAGCCCAATACTCCTAATGACAGGTGTTTTTTACCAGTTTATTATCTTGGTTTTATTCCTCACTAGGTGATTAAGCGGTTTATACTTCTTAATATGTAAAGCGGCCTGTCGGGCCTTGTCGTAAAAACCTTAGGTAAAAGTCACCTAGACTATAATTATTTATTGGGGTTCCTTACCGTTAATTGATCACGCTGTATATATATCGAACATCGTTAAAATAGTCAAAAGGCGTCCCTGTATACCTACTTATTAAGTTATTATATTATTATAAGCATGTCATTGACATTAATAAAGGGTTTGTTATAGCTTAAGTTTAGAAAATAAGAATTACCATCGTGTCGACACATTTAAGAATGCCAGAGACGCTTCGAAGCTTGCCATGCCAACTTTTATTTCTACCGGAGGCTCTACTTATGCATACACATGTATCTGCGGCCATACATCAACGCCTAATTGACAGGAAGTGTTTTAAAAGACAAAGTGACACTAAACGCTGTCTAATTACCGGAATCCCACTCGCCCCGCGTTTCTAACTTTATCTCGCTGCTATTTAAATCCTATTTGCAATAATATTGTTCATTTTTTTGTCGACGTGTTAAGAGCAACTCTTGGCACCAAACAAAAGACCCTCTGATTAGTGAGTTATTTATTACAAATATTTTGAATGTTATGTTATAGTTTTGCTAATTGTTTTTGTTTGTATATTTACAAAAATATATAAAATATTTAACAATATAACAGAGTGGCTGCTTTGATATTTTATTTATGGGGGATGGGGGGTAAATCCTAAATTAGTTATCAGCTTCAAAGAGAATGAAATTGATAACCCTTTGTTTTCTTTAGGGAAACTAAACTAATCTAAATTTTTCAAAATTGCTTACTTCGTTCTTCGCGTCCTTGCTTTTTGTGCATTGAAAAATGGAAGTCATAATGCGGTCCAGGAACCTAATGATATTTTAATAAATTAAATTTGTTAATATTTTTAAATTTGTTCAAGGTACCGCGCAGTTGGCGCCCTCTAAATTTTACAATAAACCGGAGCAGATTTCAATCCCCCCCCCTCCTCCTAGCCGAACATTGTGACGATACACCAAAAAAAAAAAATATTTAAGAAATTCTAAAAAACCAAATTGAACTTTTGACACTCGAAATAATCTACTTTTGCACTGAGGTAAGTTGGGTTAGATCGTCATATTTAGGTAAGCCTCAGGAATTTGTGGTAGCAAATTTTTCGCACCTTTTAGAGACACCCTGTATAAATAGAATAAACGAGCAAGTTGCAGTAAAAAGTTCTTATTTATACCGTGCGAGTAAAAATTATTTGCATCAAAGAGGGCTTTGCATCTAAGGACGTAATGCTTAGCCGTAGAGCTTAATAGCTGTTGAGTGTCAATAACTACCTGACTTAACAATCAATCAGTTATTCCGTCATCTTTGACAGTCGTTACAAGGAATTTGATTCATCGCTAATTTTTATAATTTCTTAAACAATTCACACAATGGGCTTTACGGAACATCACAAAGCATTCAGGGTTGAAGCATATTTTCGAAACGGGGTTAGAGTAAATGGTGAGTGGCAATACAATCCGGGTTTGTGCATGGACGATTTTCATGACCATTTTCCTAACGTTGCTTTAATTGCTGGGGATTTTTATCATTGCCTGAAAAGAACCGTGGCTGTGTTTAGGGAACCAAGTTCTATACAACACAAAAAGGAGCAGGAAGACCATCTGTAAGAAGAGAAGAACTTGTTGCAAACGTACGTGAAATAATGCAAAATACGCCAACAAATTGTATAAGACGCCTGTCCCAAGAAGGGGGAATATCTTATGGAACATGCAAGACTAATCTTAAGAAGCAGCCAAATTTATTTCCTTACCTATAAAGTGCAAGTATTCCAAGAAATACAAGCTGCAGATTTTGAAAGACGCAGGAATTACTCTCAATGGTTCCAAATTTAGAACAATTACAACAAAGGATTATCCAAGAATGTGGTAACATTTCTCCAGAGATGCTGGTCAACACTTTCGAAAATATAAAGAGACGTATGAATTTATGCTTGGAGCATGGCGGTGGCCAATTTTAGCAATTTATGTAATTATTTTTCTTTTTCTTTCTGTATATTCCTACTTTGTTAATTTTGTAAACAACAAAAATAAATTTGTATTTGTCTACTTATTTTATTACTCATTAGTTTGGCATATCATGTCATAATATGAATTTGACAAAATTTTAACCTAGATTTGGTTAGATATATCGTCCCCATATCATTGTGATCTAAACCAAGCCCTACGTTTTTTTTATCCAAGCCCTGCTCGTTGATGCAAATAATTTTTGCTCGCACGGTAAAATACAGTGTTAAAATACTTTAATTATTCGGAACACCCTGTAAAGGATTAAATATATTTATTTTTAACAGGAAGATAAGCTTCTATAACAGTTTTATTGGAATAAAGAAAAATTATTGTTAATTATTTTGTGTGCTTAGTGTTCGACGCTGTATATCTCCACAATTGTCATAAGAAAAGGAAAATCAATAGTAAAAATCGGAAACACCCTGTATAACCTTGATAACTATACAGGGTGTTTCAATAAAAACTCCCAGGCCTATTATTTCCAAAACTAAAAGCGACATGTAAATTCTGTAGACGCCAGTTTTTAGCCTCTATGATTGGATTCACAACTATGTAAAAAATGTGTTTGAATAATACAAGATGTAGGTGGCGACACGGTGCAAAGAAATTTTTCGATGACAGGAACTTTTAAATGTTGTCATTCTTAAAGATAATTAATTTTTGGTCAAATTATGTCCCATAAAAAATTTTGATAAATCCAACATTAAAAGAGATATTTGGGGTTAAGTTTTTTTTTTTAAATAATTTTAGTGAGTATTTTAATTAAAAATATTTTTAATATCCTTTGGCAGATTTTAATTTAATTTTAGTAATAATAATTTTAATGATAAAACGCTCGTGTAGCGCTAAATTATTACGTCCAGTAACGTCTCAGGGGGCGCCTTAACAAATAACATTGGCAAAAAATAAGACGCCGCTAATTTTTTGGTAATTTTTATATTTTTTTCGGATTAAGCAACCAAAAATATAATTTTCTTGTCTGTTAAATTATTTTCTTACCTTGCTTGGTTTTCGAGAAATAAAAATAAAAACAATTTTATTGCATATCTATGGAAAACAAAAATCATTAAATAATTTATACGTTGTATCTTTTGCTATTAATTGAAACAGTGGCGCACCCAGGGGGGGGGCAAGGGGGCCTTGTCCCCCCCCCCCAAAACCCCCAATGAAATAAAAATTATGAAAGTGGATAAGTATTTTAAAAAGTCAATTTTCTTAGATTTACCTCACGGGCCTCGTTTGAGGGGGGCCAGGTGGGGCATTCGCCCCACCCCTCCCCCTGGAAGTTGACTTATTGACAAAAGTTGACTTATTGAGGTTTAATATGGTTTGATTGAATGTATGAATTTATTATTTTGAGTTTTCCTTTATATTTTTGTTATTATTTTGGGGTAGTAAAGACTTATTTTAATAAAAATAAACAGTTTTAATGCCAAAACGACTATGAATGTTTGAGAAACAATTTTAGCTCATTAAGTATTAAGCAAAAAATTGAAATTAAAATTAAGGGAAGACCTAAACTCTCGAAATTAACTTGATACATACCATAAAGTGTAAATCTAGGGACTTTATTGTTATTGATAAGTTTGCTGCAAATAAAAACAGATGAATGAACTTTACTTTTAAACAATGTACCCACTAATGAAAAATAAATTAGCCTTTTTATTTTTTATCTTATTTCATTTTCAATAGAATAAGAAGGTAATCATAAATTTTTAAAATATTTACTATAATAATTATTGACCAAATTTGGGCGTGGTCTTAAAAAAATTTCGCCTGCGGCGCATTTCGCCTACAGCATGCTTTTAGTACACCCCCCAAGTTAACAAGTCACAAGCCGCCAATGCCCCCCCCCCCCAACAAACCGTTTAACGACTCCCATGACTAGGCTATTGCGGTCTTCCCTGCAAGAGTACCTGATAAAAAAGCTCCAAAGTTCTAAAAAAATGCGTAACTTAAAAGTTTATTAAAAAATTTGCTTCCAGCACTGGTTGGCGGGCCCCCCCCCAACATAAAATCCTGGGTGCGCCGCTGGGCCTGGCACAGCTTGATAAGGGAATGTCATCATCATCTGATGGCAAGTCTATTTCCAATTGTCCTGCAACATCTTATACAACTGGTACATCCAGATCCTCGTCATTAGTAAACTCTTCATCTGTAAGATCATCAACTTCCGGTGGTAAAGCTACTAGATCAGCTTCGATTTGTTCCGAATACAAGTAATTAACAGCCTTTTCAAGCGTTTTAAAAACTTGTCTTGATATACTCATATTGGCTAGTACTGAAAAATAAAATATCAGAATTAGCCCAGCGCATAATTTTTCGATGATTTTTAAAAATTTTAAAGCAAATTATAAAAGCGCAATATAATACTACAAAAGATATGTGTTTTCAGTTTATAATGAAAAAAAAAATTATCGCTTACCTTCAAATATTGTATTAGATATGACCACAAACTTCACTTATACACACAACACGAAAAATAAAAGATGTTCGAAAAATAAAATGACTGACTTCTATAGAACTTACGGCGTAACTAAACCTTTTCAGACAAAGCTAAATTGATGCACTTGCACTTAGGCTAAAAATCGATTTGATTTATTGTCTTTTAGTAATACAACAACAAATAATTGTAGGTGTCCTTAAACGATGACGCTGGGCGTTAATGGGTTAACAAATAACATTGGCAAAAAATAAGACGCCGCTAAGTTTTTGGCAATTTTTATATTTTTTTCGGATTAAGCAACTAAAAATATAATTTTCTTGTCTGTTAAATTATTTTCTTATCTTGCTTGGTTTTCGAAAAATAAAAATAAAAACAATTTTATTGCATATCTATGGAAAACAAAAATCATTAAATAATTAATACGTTGTATCTTTTGCTATTAATTGAAATACGCTATTGAGAGTTTGCAGAACCGAATTATTATATCGATTTGCTATGTGTGTATATGCAAACGGCAATTATTTTAAACACCTTATTCGACCCCATTAAATAGTTTTTGGTATTGTTCTAATTTTCATTAATAATTTTGTATAATTTCTCATCAGTTCTTTCATAAAATTTAAAACATCTTTTAATGTTATTATATAATGCTTTAATGTTTTAATGCTTTGAAATAACAAAATATACAACGTATTAATTATTTAATGATTTTTGTTTTCCAGAGATATGGAATAGAATTGTTTTTATTTTTATTTCTCGAAAACCAAGCAAGATAAGAAAACAATTTTACAGATAAGAAAATGATATTTTTAGTTGCTTAATTAGAAAAAAATATAAAAATTACCAAAAACTCAGTGGCGTCTTATTTTTTGCCAATATTATTTGTTAAGGCGCCCCCTGAGACGTCACTGGACGTAATAATTTAGCGCTACACGAGCGTTTTATTACTAAAATTATCATTACCAAAATTAAATTAAAATCTGCTTAAGGATATTAAAAATATTTATAATTAAAATACATTTTAAAATTGTTTAAAAAAAACTTAATCCCAAATATCTCCTTTCATGTTGGATTTATCAACATTTTTTATGGGACATAATTTGATCAAAAATTAATTATCTTTAAGAGCGACAAACATTTAAAAGTTCCTGTCATCGAAAAATTTCTTTGCACCGTGGCGCCACCTACATCTTGTATTATTCAAACACATTTTTTACACAGTTGTGAAGCCAATCATAGAGGCTAAAAACTGGCGTTTACAGAATTTACATGTCACTTTTAGTTTTCGAAATAATTGGCCTGGGAGTTTTTATTGAAACACCCTGTATATATTTGGAACTAGAGACCTGCACGGGCCGGGTTTTCATCTCGGGCTTCTATGCGGCCCGGCCCGATTCTCGGGTTCGGGTCGGGTAGGGCCACTTAATCAATAAATGTTCGGGCCGTCATAAATATTTTCGGGCCGACCGGGCTTTTCAGGCCAGCTGGACTTTTTTCGTTTTACGCGTAGTTAATAAGCAACAGCTGATAGGCCGAAGACAATAGTGACAATACATCATAGATTCTGATAGTTTAGGCTTCATGTTTCTTGTTATGGTATGTCACTTTACCAGTTAAACAATAGATCACTTAAAAAACTTGTGACGTTTAGTCTATTGATTAGATGTTATAAATGTCAAGGTAAATTTGTTCAAATACCTTTCCGGCCGGCTGGGTTTTTGGGGCCGACCGAGCGTTTCGGGCCCACCGGGCTCTTAGGCAATAATTTTTTTGGGCCGCGTCAATGTCTTGGTTGTCGGGCCGGGTCGGGTCGGGCCGTAAAATTCCGGCCCGTGCAAGGCTCTATATATTTGGAACCATATACGATATGCGACAAGTTGAACATAAAAAATGTCTACAATATTTCTTTAAAATCTAGTAAAAATAATATTAAGTTTTCTGAGATAAAAAATATAAATTCTGATAACTTGCTCCAAGCTGCACTATTAGTTTGTTATTATTTAATTTATTGCCGTAAATGCAAAAATTTAACAAAAAATATTCTATAACCCGCTATATAATAAAAAATGTAGACTATTTTTATAGTGTCCAATAGATACTATCCAAGACACGGTAAACAAAAATCCAGAAAAACAAAACGAATTAATATCTTAAAGTTCGAAAATATAATGTAGTAGTCATATTTTGCAAATTGGACACCCTGTATCTCAAAAACTGTTTGGTAGATTTTGTTGCGGCCATGGATATTTTTGATCAGAATGACATTCTCTACAACATATTAAAAATTTAGGAAATTTAACCGAGGGCCATTTTCCATAAGAGAAGTGCAAAAGATGTGAACAAACAAACCGTGTGTGTATAGAAAACTCATAAATCTTAGAAACTATAATAGTATTTTTTTAAAACCGACCAGAAAATATACACTTTGTGGACAATTTTTCGTCTAGAAAATAACCTTTTTCCTATCGCAAGACCGGAAAAGTGACGTTAGAGAAAGGAAATAGTAATTTACGTTACAAGACCGGAGAGTAGTGTTTTTCAGGTCGAGACAAGCATTTCCAGGGCGAGCCATAGGCGAGTCCTGGAAGCTTGGAGAGACCTGGAAAACACTAATTTTCGGTTGCGTGACGTACAATATATTTTTTAAGACCGACACTTCGATATATTTTATAATCTACAGGAAACAAGTTTGACATAAAGAACAAAATTAAAAATCAACGAACTGTCACTCGACAATACATCGAAATGTTGTCATAATAACGAAATTAAGGTATCTTGTATTATCAAAGAGCGATTGGGAAAACAAAAAACATTGTGACAGTGACATTAGAGACCGGAAAAGTGACATTAGAGTCCGGAAAAGATTTTTCCGGTCTCTAATGTCACTTTTCCGGTCTTGCGATCGGAAAAACGTTATTTTCTAGACGAAAAATTGTCCAGAAAGTGTAAAATTTCTGGTCGGTTTTAAAAAAAGATTTTTCCGGTCCCTGTTTTTTGTTTTTCCAATCGCTCTTTCATAATACAAGCTACCTTGATTTCGTTACTATGACAACATTTCGATGTATTGTCGAGTGACAGTTCGTTGATTTGTTATTTGTTGTTTATGTCAAACTTGTTTCGCGAGTTCGCAAATTTAACAATATGAATTCAGATTTTGAATTATCCGACACGGAAAATGAGATTTCAGAAGAAATTTTGGAAGCAGCAAGGAAAGCGACTTACGATATATTGCCAGTAAAATCAAAAGCCCGTTACGAGAAGTCATGCGACGCATTTAAAAATAACATAAAATAATTTAATGTAACATATCGAAGTGTCGGTCTTAAAAAAAATATTGTACGTCACGCAATCGAAAATTAGTGTTTTCCAGGTATCTCCAAGCTTCCAGGACTCGCCTAAATAATACCAAAAACTAAAATATTCCTCGGGCTTGTTTAAAAACTATTGAACAAATATTTACCGTCATCTGGGGTGACCGCGGACGATTTTCGAGGTTTTTTTGCGATAACTGGAGTACATTTTATCCAAACAACTTCAAATTTAAAATTTAACATTCTTAGAATCTCTAAAATGAGATTCCGTTTGGAAAATTGACCTTAGTGTCAACAAGCCCTAATTTTTTTGGTCAAATGGTGTCCGGCTTCGCCCCTATGTGAGGGGTAAAGACGGACAGGTCTTTATTTGCATTGAAACTTGCCTTAAACCCGTCTCTGGGGCGGGTTCGGACAGTAAAATTTTTTTTAATAATTATAGGAATTTTGAAAGGTGAAATAAAACACGCATGATAAGTTTACAACAGTACAAGTATTTTAAATACGAAAATTAATGCAAAACATCAAAACTAAAAAACAAGCGCGTGAATAAACAGAACCAGAAACTTAAATCATCATCAAGTAAAAGGTAGGTTCAAACAGAAAAAAAAAACAACACAACTCAAACATTTAAAAAAAAAAACATTTTACTGTAGTTCATAAAATCACCCCCAATCTTTCTCTTGTATGACCTCACAATTTTGACCGGTTTCGCCCCACCTAAAATCATTTTTTGTTGTTAACGATTTTTAATTTTTAATCAAAGAAATTTGAGGTTGAATTTTTGTACACGCATTGCCAAGACAAAGCCCAAAACGTTATTACTAACCCATAATTTAAATCACTGAAAGTTTTTTTGTGTACAGAAGTTTATTTTCTTGCTTTTTTAAAATATCTAAAACGCCATATTTACTCATTACATACCTGTACGCCACTGACGGCGTTTTCAATTGCAGCGATACTGTACCCCGTCGCCAACTAGTTATAGTATTTGCAGAATTATACCATTGACTCTTACTGCCAGAAATAAACTACCTGATTAAACCCTATTGTATACGCCTCAATCTCTTCAAAGGGGATTAAATGGGATCAGGGTCGGCTTGAAAATGTACCTACACCACATGATTTATTTTTATAATTTAAAATAAATAGATAGGTATTTTTAGTTTTAGGTAGGTACCTATAATAAATGTAAAATAATGATAACAATTAATGATAATTGAAAATAATATAATTTAAAAGTATAACTATTAGAATAACAAGTACAATAATAATTAATTAAATTCTAAAAACTATTTATAATTTATTCAAAATTTAACTCTGTATCACTATCACTATCTTCATCTAAGCTTAAACTTATAATTAAGGGTTGAACATTTGTAATCATACACTTGTAAGAATTTTCCACCTTAAGTACATGCTGTACACAGTCTTCAGAAATTTTTCTTGTGCCAGAATCACTCCGGTTTTTTCTAGAATTAACAGGTTTAAGTACTATGTCTCTTACCGAAGATAAAGGAGTTTTTGTCAAAGTAGACGTCTCTGCTAAGGCATCCATCGAATTAAAATTTCTACTCAACAAACAAAGATTGATACACATTTTTAATTATTAGTTTGGCATCGGTAGATAAATGCTTTCTTTTAAAAATGACACTTGAAGATGCCCCCCTATCAGCACAATTTCAAGGACGCCACATTCTACCACTAATAAGCCTAACTAAAAATTACTCGCTGGAAAACCACTAAAGACAAAATTATTAAAAATCAGTTTGTATTTATATATGAATCAAGCTTAGGTATAAATTTGTACCTGGTCCGGCTCTGCTCAAAAAGGTTTTAAAATTTGGGATTTCATTATTTATTTTATGGTCAATGGTCAAAAGGATAATGAGGGTTTATTGCAGTCAAAAGATCAACGGTATAATTCTACAAATACTATACTAACATGATCCAGCTCGAAAAAATGATTGATCTCGCCGCGCTTGGAAGATCTTGAAATAAACATGTATAGATGCACGCTTGTCCGAGTCAACCCCTACTGTCCGCGGTCACCCCAGATGACGGTACCATAATTAGGTACACTACGACATAGGTAGAATACCAATATTTGTTGCATTTGCCATTTCCTTCACTTACAGATCACATTGAAGGAATTAGATTTATTTCCCCTCTCTATCTGACAGGTTTGTCGCTTCTTGAAATTTTCTTCTAACATTACTTTTTCTAATATCATAAAATTAGTTTCTATCATCTTTCTCGCAATTATATACGAATGTCATTAAAATTAAGCTTTCGTTTAAAATGAAATCCAAGCTAATTAAGCTCCTGTAAATAGTTTAACAGTAGTCATAAATTCACTTTAAACGCTCAAAAGTCTTGGTAAATTTAATTTAGTTCTTAAGAATTCTTATAATGCCATTTATAAATGAAATTAATGCCAGTTATACGCCTCTAATCGTTGAGGGCAATAGTGACCCTAAATAATGTTTAATTTAAGGCTAACCGTCATGTAAGTTGGTAATATATAGCTGGAAGATAGAAAGCGTTTGTATTTTTTTGTATCATTTTTCAACGCTTTCTGGATCGTTAGCCGTTTAAAATCTAATTTTGTCCCTGGCGCAAATTAGCGTCTTCTTAACGTGTCTGCACTTCCCACCCGACATAAGAAACATAAATTTCGCCACGGCAAATTAAAAACAACTGTTTGGTGTAAAATTTGAAACGCCGTCACTTTGATATAGTCTTTACAAGAGGCGATACATCTTATTTTAATAAACAATATCCGTGCACTAATTTAAAGTGAAAAATTACTATGGCGGCTTTTATTTTGGTAAAATCATGGCCTATGAGTTAATTATTTATATCCTTGTTAAGTCTTCTGAAATGTGCCTATTGGTATTTAACTGGTTTTTTTTCTTCTCCCTATCTTGTAAACAGTGGCGGATCTACATCCTAAAAATTGGGGGGGCTCAAAAAATAAAACTAAATTAGAAGTTTTTTAATCCCAAGTAATTTATTTATATTAGCACAAGACCAGATATTATAGACTACTACAAAATAGGTAATTTACAAAAAAAAAGAAAACACTTATAATTTAACAAAAAAAAAAACATAAATGAGAAATAAACTTTAATGGAACATCATTTTTCTGTTACTACTATTTATGAAACAATTTAGGATTTGTTCCATATAGTCATTTTCTTGTAAAATATCCGATACAGATTCATGTTCAATAGCCATTACTAGGATCAGGATCTTGATTATTTTTCCGGAAAAAATTTAGCAGACTTGACTGTTTTTTCGACATTATCTTTTCTATAAAAAAAGCCATAGATATCGTACTTAGTTTGTTTCAAAACACAGTCTAGGGCAACAATATGCGAGCATGCAAGGTGCGCAGGGCAAGCGAGCGCCCGTTTTAAGGGGCGATCAAATTACAAATTACCAGTTACATATTACATAATATTTGTGTGTTATTCAACAAGTGTCCGATATTTTACAGAACGATTACTCAGTTTCAGTTATTTATAAGGTAAAAAGTTCATATAAGAAATGCATGCATTGATTATTGATTAATTTAAATCACGATATTTCGAAAACTGCTGCTTGTAGCGACTTTTGATAAACTTACCATTTTCACGTGAAAGTAATAGAGGAATCGGTTTTTCTTCTGGAAAATGAAAATGCGATACATACCTACATGCACGAAAAAGTTATGGCTTATGACTCTCCAAAAGAGAAAAAAAACTGTAGGTGGCGCCACCTATAATTAGAGGCCAAACTAAGATCAAATTTGAATTTCTCATATTGAAAATTCCCCAAATACCAATTTTTGTACAAACAAATTATTATAGTTTTTCGAAGTTATTTACAAAAAACAAAAATAATAATAATTTTTTACTACCCTGTATCTCAAAAATGAAGAGCTTGTTAGCACAGCTTATACGAACTTTTCACCTTGAGGAATCGTCCTATAAAATATCGGACACTTATTAAATAACACCATGCATACCATGCATGTATAATATTCATACCAGAAATTACAACAAAAGAATATTTTTTGTCCTTGCTTACCTTAACCTATAAATATAAAATAAACATCACTGGCAACAGTACCACAAGCGAATAAGCGAGAGCCGTAATGTAAAAAAGTCGGCTTATTTGTCGCTGATCGAATTCGGCTTCTCTTTGTTTCATACAAAAAAGGATAAAAATAAAGACATCGCTTGTAAAACCAAAGCCGCCGTCCCGCGGCTCCTTTGTGCGGTGCCTCGCGACACTCCACAAAGGTGCCGGCCGCGCGACGGCGCGGCGGTATTATGACAATGGAATGGAATTCGGTACTTATATTATAAATAAACATACAAAGAGAAAAGCGAATAATCTGCACATGCATTTCGTATCGGTCGGTTTTTGGCGGAGCGGCGTTTCAATTAAGGCGCTTTAAAACCATATAAAAACGTTCTGTTCTGCTGTTTAGTGTTTTTGTTTCTATAATTGTATAATAAAATTGTATACTAACTTTTATTACTATCAGTTATTTAGTTTATTAGAACTTTTAGTTTATGTTACCTATAATATAATAATATGTAAAAAAATATGTGGCGATGGTTTGGTGTGTGTTGAACAAGGCAGATTAAATTATTGATCTATCGAAAAAAAGTTGGGGGGGCCTGGGCCCCCCCAGGCCCCCCCGTAGATCCGCCACTGCTTGTAAACAACGCATTTTGACACTGTTTTGAAGGACGTAAGTAACAATTACCAAATTTTGTTCTTGACGACGGGTTATAAGTCAACTTACCTAAGTACTGGTAATAATTTATGCATTTATACAATGATTTATAAAAATGGAGTAATATTAAGTGATATGAATATTAATAGCACAATTATTACTATTATGAACATTATTTACAAAATTTGGATAAATGTTTTCTCGTTTTTTCTCAATTTGTATGAAATGTTCTGACTCCATAATTTCTCCATTTCTAACCAAGTTTTCTGTTACTCTCGAAGTGCTGCAGGAGACTTTTGGCTTTGTATTATTGTATAAAATTTTATTTGCAACTTCCTTTTTATTGTTGATGCTCTCCGCTACATAACTTTCCGCAATACTTGCAGATTTCCATCCACCATGTCGCTTGAGGGCTAAGACATTAACTCCAGTATTCGCTAATAAAGTGGCGAACGTTCTTCCAAGAAAGTGTCCAGTATACTCCTTAGAGTTCTGAAATTTAGCAATTTTGCTTGGAGTTGAAGAAATCAATATTTTCCCGACCGGCTGGTTTAAGCACTTTCCATTTTGATTTCGCATGAAGAAACGAGGATTAAAATTCGTCATGTATGTGGGATCTTATATCAATGTAATTTCGAACTGTTTTGAAATAACAAACCTTCTCATCGTCTGCACTTTTAGTCACTATAAATTAACGTGCCATTCCATTTTTGGAATCAGGAACACTAAGTAGGAAATATGACTTCATGCGTTAATTCAACATTGTCCATTTTCATTGCACACAGTTCACTAGAAGGGCACGCTCCAGCAATTCCCATTATCATTACAACCTTCATCATTAAATAAATATCATCGGAGGCTTCAAACAGGAATTTATTTACATCTTTCCTGTCAAACACATTAGATTTTTTGAGTTTATATCAGTCATTTTTTCTTTTTAAAAATGCTCGACGTTTAGGATACCTACTTGGAAATATCTATGTTTTCCTCTATGAAAAGGGTGCATGCATGGACTTTAGCATGCATGGAATAGTCACACCATAAGCTTGATGGAGACTTTAATAAAGCAGATTTTTCGTGAAAGTAAGCCAAAAGAACGGTTTCTGAAACCGCAGTAGCAGTCTTTGTTTGGCACCATTTCCTGAAGTATTGATACGTTGCTTCATATCTCTTCCTCGATTTTTCTGGCAGCAGCGACAGACAATATATTTGTTGATTCTTCTATATTCAATTGGCTGTTATACAAATCGATAATTTTAATTTCTCTCAATTTTTAAAAATAAACTGCCAGCTTGACATTGTTGTTAAAATAACAATGCTTATGATGCTATAGAAACCGGTCAAAGTTGTCCATAATTTCATACGGAAAGTATCGAATTAAATTAATAAAAATCCAAGAATAAATTCTGCGGGGAGGAGAAAAAATGTTATATACTCACGGGATGTAAGTATATTTACTAGTCTCGACTAGTAAATGCTATTTACATCCCTTGTAGGATAAATAACTATTCTCATTGTAGGTATTTCGAAGTGGAATATTTTTACACAATATGTTGCTTGCTCCCATATAAACTGTCCATCAGAAAGTTCGACAAATTGTTTTTTTAACACTTTTATTGCAGGTAAAGTATTTTCAATGACAGCTGACCGTTACGTCATATTTTCAATATTTGCGGTACGTTGTAAATATGGAGGACTTGAGGTAGGAGGCCGATCGCAATGCATTGGATTCGGTCCCAAATTAGAATCGGTAATTCAGCTTTACGAGTTGCCATAAGATGGCGCTCGTGTTCGAAGTGGGCTATCAAATAAATGGTTTCTTATGGACGCGATAACTATTTTTATTGAAATTAGTTCTTTAAGGAACAAATAAGGACTTCTATATGAATTTACACTTACTTTGTTATACTTATTAGTAAACTCGGCCTGTACAAAGTTCCAACGATGCTTGGTTTTTAAAATACAGGGTATTAAACATTCTAGCTACAGAGGTTTTTTTTTAAAGTGAGCTTACCTTTGGAGCTAGAAAGAGACTTATTTGGCTTCGTTTCCTCTTTGAAGAAGATCCTGTCTTACACCCCGACACAAAGCAAACTCTACTTTTATAAATTGTACCATTATTCATTATAAATATGGAAATTAATTACAATACAACGTTATTTGTTTTGTCTTGCCTTTAAACATTATTTGTTATTTCGAAAAATAAAATGTCAATTGTCAAAAGTAAAACCACAGAAAAATAAAGGGTTTAAGTAAAAGTTAAAAACTATGGGGGATCTAGTTTTCCATATTAAAAACGAAGAAGAAGACAACATCAGCCCACTTCGGACGCGAGAGCCATCTATCGGCCAATAGCGAACTAACCAAAAAACCGGGACAGAAATTGAAAATGCTGCCATTGTCGATCGGCCTCCTACCCTCTAGTTCTCCATAGTTGTAAACTAATTCAGTCAGTTTGACTTACCGGTGGTCGGTAAAGGTTATGATTTTTATTAGACTTGATCTACATAAAGACGGATGCATGTAAACATGTAAAACCCAAGCGCGTTTTTTCAAATTTTTAATTATTATTTTTATACTGGTAATGAAGTCAGAAATAAGTAGTTTATTTAGGGTAAAAGGTATCATGGGATGAAACATTGTGTTTTTGAAAATCAGTATCATATTTTTAATTAATTTTATTTTACTGAAAAATAAATAAAACTCATTTATAAAATTTAAAATTGAATCATAATTTTTTTTGTCTACTGCATCAATTTATAAATTTTGTTTCAAATATTTTTAGCTTGCGTATAAAATCATTAGTGTTCGACTGAAACAAGATTTTCAGCGGTACACTGAGAAAATTATTTAGCTATGATTGCAGTAGGTATTAAACCCCGGTTCTGCCTCTCCCCCCACTCCTTTCTGCTCCCCCCACCCCCTCGCCTACACCCCTGTGACCTTGACCGCGCAGGTGTGCAGGTGTTAATTTGACCTTGAATTGTCCTTGACCGCACAGGTATGCAGGTGTTCATTCGACCTTGAAAGATGCAACTACTCTTTGTTAATTTGACCTTGACCATACACCTGGACGAGGGTATTTTTATGGTATACAATTTTCTTTTATGTGACTCATTTGACCTTGAAGGATGGAGCTGCTCTTTGATGGTGCTACCTTGGCGTGGACGAGGGTATTTTTATGGTATGCAGGTGTTCATTCGGGTTTGAAAGATGCAACTACTCTTTGTTAATTTGACCTTGACCATACACCTGGACGAGGGTATTTTTATGGTATACAATTTTCTTTTATGTGACTCATTTGACCTTGAAGGATGGAGCTGCTCTTTGATGGTGCTACCTTGGCGTGGACGAGGATTTTTTATGGTGTGCAGGTACCCTTTTATTTATGACACTGTTGCATTACAAATTTTTACACCATGGAGTATTTCTTTATTGTCGTAATTTATTTGTTTGAAAATATCTAAAGGGATGCAAGTCTGTTTTATTGATATTACCTTGACCATTATTTTTCCCAAAAGTTAGATTTGTAATATATTTTTTGTTTTGTTATACCTTCATGTTCTTGAAGGGTGTCGGTATATAGTCGTAACAATAGGGTCTATGTCTCTTTGTTATCGGATTTTCACACCTTGATGGGATTTTTCACACCTTGAAAGAGTGCAACTGCCCTTTTGTTATGTATGATTTCGAAGGCGGCGTTATTCTTTTGTTATGAGTAATATTGAGCGCTGGCTATTTTTCTTACTTTGTTCTTTATTTAGGTACTCTTGGATTTATTTTTATAGTGGATGCAGATGTCCTTTATGTAACCTTGACTACACTTTTGAGCAGATGTTTATTTATGACATTGGGTTGGGTTTATTTTCGACCTTGGACGTACTCGGACGCAAGTGTTTGGTTTTTACGCCTTGAAGAATTTTTATTTTTTATTGACGTAATTTTGTTCTAAAATATTGAATGAGGTGCAGGCACGTTTCATTTACGATGACCTTGTGTTGGTTCGGGGTGCAGGTGGTTTTTATGTTGTTGAGTTTTGTATACTCTTAAAGCGGCTACTCCTTTTACACTTTGAAGAATTTTTTTCTTTATTGACATCACTCTGTTCTAAAATATCGAATGGGATACAGGTATATATCGTTCTCTACTATGGTTGTTAAAATAGGGTATGTGCTCTTTGTTATGGGATTATTTAACATTGAAAGAGTGCAAGTGCCTTTTTGTATGGGTAACTTTGACTGCTTGCAAACATGCTTAATTTTTCTTTCTTTGCTCGTTATTTTTCTTTCTTTGATAATCTATACTACCTTTTGTGAATGAAATCCCTTTTTTGACTAGTAGGTAAAAATTACTTAAATTTATAAGGAGCTTTTTAGTTAATGGTGATGAATTTGGGTTAATTTATCTAGACTTGGCTGTTTCGCATCCGAAATAAAATATAAAAAATAAAATATTCCAATTCACAAAGTTGGATGAAAATTAGATTTAAAGCATGTGTTGCCGAATATTGATGCAGATAAGAAAAATTAAAGTGCACACAAGAATTATTACTTCATCATTGTAATTCATTTTTAAAAATCACATCCAGTAGATAATACGGGTTTTTATGGAAAATTCATATTTTATAACATATTTATTTATTTTTATAGTATTATTCTTGCTATTTCTTGTTGTCGTATACGTATCAAAATGCATGCTTAATTTATGTCTAAGGATTAATAAAAATGCATATTAGCGGTAAATATATTCTCTTATTTAATCAGACTACTATCCAAATAATGTTGTAGCATACATAAAAAGTTAACTTCTGATAAACCTTTCTTAAAATCCATTCTCCTCTCTCCATGTACTATTCTGTGATGAGTGAGAGCTTTTTAGAAGAAAAAATTATAACTTAGTGCTTTTACGCATTCAAAATTAAAATTGTATTATTTACATTTTTAGAAGAAAAAATTATAACTTAGTGCTTTTACACATTCAAAATTAAAATTATAATATTTACAAAAAGACATCACAGCTTATTACTCCTTATATCAACGAAGATACGAAAAGTTAATGTGCAGTAAACAAGATTTTTCTCTCATCATTGTAAGTAATAAAAAAAAAAGCAGATATAGCATGTGTTTTAAAATTATAGAAAAAGCATCTGTATGTACATGAAGAGATATTCTCTATTTATATAATCAGCTCGATTCCATCAATTTAACCAAACAATAGGAATGAGGATCAGCCATCGCCTTTGAATAGTTTCATGCACGTTTACACAAAAACTACTAAAGCCATCGAACTTATTTCAAGATAATATATTTTTTGTTTATTAAGCAAAGCAGGTGAAGCAATTTTTTATGCATCTACCTTTTATGTTATTGATGCATGCCAAGACTATTTCAAAAATAGTTGCAAGCGATCCGCTGTGCTATCATAAAACTAGCAAAATTTAATAAATCGTATAAATTTGGATAATTAAAGGATCAAATGTTGTTTATCATGTGATTTTTAGAGCTTTTATTAAGTGAAAATATTAAAATTACTAAATACGGCATATTGGCATAAATTACTGTATATTTTGAAAATAAAAGTTAAAATGTAAAAATTCAGCTGTTTGCCTTTATTGCCCTTATAGTGAAATAAATCGATTATCTAAATTTTAAAACATTCATTCAATGTGTTTAATACCTATATTTTACATGTGGAATATGGGTACTCTTAAATATTTTTGGACAACCTTGAAATATTTTGAAAACCTTTATGTGTTTAGTACCCGAAGCAGATAAAATCAACTGCCACACACATTATTTAGTTTAGTTTTTTTTTGAAAACCGTTCCCGAGTTACAATGGCTGGCCCTAGTCTGGTTGTGGACTTCCAAGCATTCAAGATAGAAAATAATAAACTAATCCCTAATGAACTTGCTGCCTACGATGGTCATAGAATTAGTAACTATGTTTTTAAACCCCGTTTGATCTAGCCTTTCTAAGACCAGCGGCATACAAACAAACGAAATGGTTAATGCAACACTATCATTGCATTGATTGGGATTCCGGATTTACTCCATTTTACAAATTTGCCGATATTGTACGGAGCTTGACAGAAAAGGCTGATACCATTTACGTTAAGGGCAGAGAAAAAGCTGATTTTTTAAGAAAATATTCAAGCAAACCTATTATAGAGTTGGATGAGCAACCGGCCCTTAGAAAATACGTCCCTAAATGTTTCTATTATTCAAATAATGAAAATTGTGCATGTTCTTTGTTTAACGTATTTTTGTTATATGATCAACATGTAATGCAAACCTAATTTTTTAATAAACATTTAATAATACAACCAATTAGTTACTATTTAATTTATTTATATTATGTACATTATAACGCATAAAATCAACTACATGTTCATAAAAGTCTGTAATGATTGTTTTTCTGCTTGGGTTTTCCATTTCCTCTAGCAGGGTATCTGTTTTTCTAAGTGTCTGTTTTGTATTGATATATTATGTCCTGATGTGAAGTAACTTTGTCTACCTATACATTCTAATTCATGTACTCATTCATACACCTAAAAACTTCAATACATAATATCCTAATCTCCAAATATCCAATTAGCCACTTAGCCAAATCACCAAATATTCCAATACCCAAATATTTCTACTGACTTTTACTTTTTGTAAGTGTTTTCTCTTTTGTAATGTGTGTGAGTCACTTTTTAAATCAATATCGAACCGGAGAGTTTAAAAATATGACAAAATGTATAGAAAATGTATGTAAAAGCCAAAGAGTTACTATAATCTCTACCAGACCTAAAATTTCAAAGATTAAAAAGTTCACCCACGTATCTTTTTATCACCACCCTCTTCGTCACAGAACATACTTTTTTTTAATCCCATGCATTCAGCATGTGCCCTTGTATATTAACAAAAACCCGAAAAACCACTCGAAGAAGAAACGACACAATCAAAGTTTTAATACAACTAACGATAAAAACTCATTTTAGCTAAACAAACAAAAATGTTTGCTTAACACACCATCGGTCGACAATTTTCGTAAGAAATATAGAAAACATGCAGATCGTAGTCTAAACAGTATAATACAAAAATATAATGTTTTACGAGCATTAGTTGTTTAAATATACTGTAAGATATCCATGTTTTTAATAAAAAAAAAGAAAAAGATTCCGCAAATTCGAGTTTTATTCTTTTATTAAGTTTAAAAATGACTTCAATAATGTGGGCAGATTAACTTATCAAAAATTCGGCTATTTTGTGTTTTTTCAAGAATTAAAACGGAGGGGGTCAGTTCCAATCATCGTATCCATTAAAGTATTTATTTGTGCATTCGTATAAAAAAAAGATAGGTAGTCATAATATGGACTCATCGCCGTTTAAACTTTTTCAGCTAGTGCTCTCATACACAGACATAAGAAACACAACAACAATATAGACAAACTTTATCATAAATGGATGTAAAATATATAGAAATTTATTTTTTAAGTTAAATTTTGATCTATACATTGTTCAAGAAATTAAGATTATAGAACCAATGTCCAGTATTCAACAAGCATAAATTCAAATCGAAATTATTATATTAGAGACATTTTATAGTAGACATACCGTTGTACATTTGATATGTGAACAACTTTGTATAATATTTTTGTTCTGTTTTAACGTACCTATTATTTTAAAGGTATAAGGAAATCCTTTTTTCAAAAAATCACCCTCTTTTAACTTAAATTAGTACCTTTGAAATTATTGTAATGGGGACAGAAGAGAGGAATGATGGACATAAAACAAAACAATTGCTTCTAACAAGAGTTTTATACTTACTGAACACTCTCAGGTTATTATCTAAATTGTATCAACAGCCTTTCGAAAATAGTTTATTCGCATAATTTTTATTGGTAAATTTTTGAGCGTAAACCCATGAAGCCAGAAGTTTTGCAACATTCTCCAAGAATAAAAGTCTTAAAAATCCATTCTTCTCTTAGATAAATTATCATTTCAAATATTACTATTATTATAATAGAAAGACAACAGAATGGGCCCCTAGTAACGAATTGATGATTTGCAACTAAACACTTTGAGAAATAAGTGAAAAACAATTATCATATTATTATGCGACTTGTCAAAATACTAGATAGACTTTCAATTATTCATTCTTTTTTAAAAACGCTGGTAGAATAAATTGCGTTACTGATTACAGGCCCATATCCAAAATTTCACTTATTCCTAAACCAATGGAATTCTTAGTTAAAGATTTTCTTGAGGACTGTTTTAAAAATGTTATTTTCACTAACCAGCATGGCTTCATAAAGGGAAGGTCAATAACAACAAATTTACTAGTTTATTCTGATTACATTTTTAATTCCCCAGAAAATGGTGTTGACTGTCAAATTTACGCCCATCATCGGTCACCAAGATTTTTGTTTTATTAAATATTGCAAAGGTTTATAAGACACCTAAGTGTTGAAGATACTTGTGTTTTGGTTCTCTTTTTATTGCTATTGCACAACACCTCGATTTTCTTTTAAAACTGGAAGAGTTACATTAGTTTTTGATTTGATATACATAAATTACACTTTATAGACTTCTTCAGGATTACATTTTCGGGTTTTTTTTCATGCAAAAAGTTCAACACAGTCCTTAAACTGATTCCAGTGCTTTTGCTATTATTTCTTGCATATTAGTTGGGAAATTTCAACTTACGCTTTCATTTTCAAATAGTTAATCAAATTTTGTATGATTGTTTTTGCTTGGGGGGGGGCTCAAAGCACCAGAAAATTGCCTTTTATTATTCGAATTGACAAATTTGTCACTTCAACTTGTTAAAGTCACAAAATAGACATAATGTGTTCATCACAACTTTTTAGAACCACTAAAAATTATAAGTTTATTCCTTTTTCTCATGCTGAATTTATATACGTCGTCTATCCTACGGATTTTACCACGAACCATAAACCGAATTTTTGTTTTTGGTCAGACAAACTATGCAATGATTTCTATATCTTATTTTTCGTTAACGTGTACAATACCTTCTTTTTTATTCCTAATTATTATATTTTTATGTTTCCCTCCCGTTTCTCAAATCGCCAAATATTTGAATATGTCGTTATAGACAATAAAATACGAAATTATGTTAGAATAAACCTAATATGAATTTTTTACCAGGTGTGTGTCTAATAAACCAATATACCTATTTTTCCGTTGATATTTTTAGCAATATTAAACAAAGGTAGACACATCAGATTGGTCGAATGACAATAAATACAAATCCATGGCTATATATTCAAATGATGGTATACTTTTTAGGCAGGTTTGAAGAGTTCTTCGCAAATACCCTGTTTGTTATTTGAACGCAACATTTAAATAGTATTTTACTCTTAGTAATGAATAGCATTAAACTGAATACTGTTTATAATACCGTAAAATTGTATATTGTAAACGTTGAAAACTTATATTGTTAACACGATTTCTTTTACCAAGATTAACACTGTCGTTGGTATTTAGTTAAGTTTTTATATATTTGATCTAAATCAAAGTTTTAATCGGTTATTTATTTTATTTACTAAGTGATATGGGTAAAAACGCAGTTTTAAAGCAAAAACCCATTAAAACCATATATTCAGTAACTTTGTTTTATTGTAACAAATTAATGTATATTACATTTTACTGTTAGTAGGAAATACATATTTTATTCAATTCTTGATTTTTTGGTATCCGTATAACACAGAGCTTCCATTTGGTAAACATCTCCTTTTTGTAGAATTTTGTCTATACAGTTTAACTTCAGTTCTTGTGGTTACCTCATGTTCCTTTGTTCTACGAATATTCTTTGATATAATTGGTATTGGCTTGGACTCTTTAAGAATCATATCCTTAATGGTATTAAAATTAACAAGTTGTGATGCAGCATAGTTTATGGAAATACCCTTAACTTTACAAATTACTTCCTCTCTTTGCGTTTTAGTGAAATATACCTTAAAAGAGTAATTTTTTGGACCGCCAGAGACAAAGGATAGAATTAGAACCGTAACTATCAAGTTGGCCACTTCTAGAGAGATATATTACAGAATCTGTACAGGACTAATACAGTACTCTATTATCAACACGTTCGAGATATGAATATAACTTAAAACGTGCCCGGGCTGTGACGTAAGCCGCATTCACTACATTTACTGTAGGTAGAGAATTAACAGGTTTCTTCGGTGTATTCATAATTTACCACCAATGTCTTCTCGTTAATAGCAATGTCGCTGTTTATATAAATAGCTGGATCACTAAACATAGTGAAAAATTCCGAAGGTTGGTTTATTATTTTAGTTTTTGGCTGATTTTCTCGTTGTCCAAATTCTCCCCGGAAACTGTTTAATATTAATTTAGCCTAGGACCTTAAACCGAAATTGCGACGATATTGTGAAGTTCTTATTTAACATATTCCTTTTCAAAAAAAGTCTTCAATATATTTTAAATTTCGTTCTTCTGTTTGAAAATATGTACGCCAATCACTTGCTTCTTGTTTAATTTTAATAAACTTGTTCATCATAGCAGTAAATAAACCCTCTTGTCCAGAATGTTTGTTAAATCTTTAAACTTGATATTTCCATATTTCATTCACTTCCAAAATTTTGTAACCCTTTTCTACATACTTCAACACTTCCTCCAGACATTGGTGGTAAATTGTGAATACACCGAAGAAACCTGTTAATTCTCTACCTACAGTAAATGTAGTGAATGCGGCTTACGTCACAGCCCGGGCACGTTTTAAGTTATATTCATATCTCGAACGTGTTGATAATAGAGTACTGTATTAGTCCTGTACAGATTCTGTAATATATCTCTCTAGAAGTGGCGAACTTGATAGTTACGGTTCTAATTCTATCCTTTGTCTCTGGCGGTCCAAAAAATTACTCTTTTAAGGTGTATTTCACTAAAACGCAAAGAGAGGAAGTAATTTGTAAAGTTAAGGGTATTTCCATAAACTATGCAGCATCACAACTTGTTAATTTTAATACTATTAAGGATATGATTCTTAAAGAGTCCAAGCCAATACCAATTATATCAAAGAATATTCGTAGAACAAAGGAACATGAGGTAACCACAAGAACTGAAGTTAAACTGTATAGACAAAATTCTACAAAAAGGAGATGTTTACCAAATGGAAGCTCTGTGTTATACGGATACCAAAAAATCAAGAATTGAATAAAATATGTATTTCCTACTAACAGTAAAATGTAATATACATTAATTTGTTACAATAAAACAAAGTTACTGAATATATGGTTTTAATGGGTTTTTGCTTTAAAACTGCGTTTTTACCCATATCACTTAGTAAATAAAATAAATAACCGATTAAAACTTTGATTTAGATCAAATATATAAAAACTTAACTAAATACCAACGACAGTGTTAATCTTGGTAAAAGAAATCGTGTTAACAATATAAGTTTTCAACGTTTACAATATACAATTTTACGGTATTATAAACAGTATTCAGTTTAATGCTATTCATTACTAAGAGTAAAATACTATTTAAATGTTGCGTTCAAATAACAAACAGGGTATTTGCGAAGAACTCTTCAAACCTGCCTAAAAAGTATACCATCATTTGAATATATAGCCATGGATTTGTATTTATTGTCATTCGACCAATCTGATGTGTCTACCTTTGTTTAATATTGCTAAAAATATCAACGGAAAAATAGGTATATTGGTTTATTAGACACACACCTGGTAAAAAATTCATATTAGGTTTATTCTAACATAATTTCGTATTTTATTGTCTATAACGACATATTCAAATATTTGGCGATTTGAGAAACGGGAGGGAAACATAAAAATATAATAATTAGGAATAAAAAAGAAGGTATTGTACACGTTAACGAAAAATAAGATATAGAAATCATTGCATAGTTTGTCTGACCAAAAACAAAAATTCGGTTTATGGTTCGTGGTAAAATCCGTAGGATAGACGACGTATATAAATTCAGCATGAGAAAAAGGAATAAACTTATAATTTTTAGTGGTTCTAAAAAGTTGTGATGAACACATTATGTCTATTTTGTGACTTTAACAAGTTGAAGTGACAAATTTGTCAATTCGAATAATAAAAGGCAATTTTCTGGTGCTTTGAGCCCCCCCCCAAGCAAAAACAATCATACAAAATTTGATTAACTATTTGAAAATGAAAGCGTAAGTTGAAATTTCCCAACTAATATGCAAGAAATAATAGCAAAAGCACTGGAATCAGTTTAAGGACTGTGTTGAACTTTTTGCATGAAAAAAAACCCGAAAATGTAATCCTGAAGAAGTCTATAAAGTGTAATTTATGTATATCAAATCAAAAACTAATGTAACTCTTCCAGTTTTAAAAGAAAATCGAGGTGTTGTGCAATAGCAATAAAAAGAGAACCAAAACACAAGTATCTTCAACACTTAGGTGTCTTATAAACCTTTGCAATATTTAATAAAACAAAAATCTTGGTGACCGATGATGGGCGTAAATTTGACAGTCAACACCATTTTCTGGGGAATTAAAAATGTAATCAGAATAAACTAGTAAATTTGTTGTTATTGACCTTCCCTTTATGAAGCCATGCTGGTTAGTGAAAATAACATTTTTAAAACAGTCCTCAAGAAAATCTTTAACTAAGAATTCCATTGGTTTAGGAATAAGTGAAATTTTGGATATGGGCCTGTAATCAGTAACGCAATTTATTCTACCAGCGTTTTTAAAAAAGAATGAATAATTGAAAGTCTATCTAGTATTTTGACAAGTCGCATAATAATATGATAATTGTTTTTCACTTATTTCTCAAAGTGTTTAGTTGCAAATCATCAATTCGTTACTAGGGGCCCATTCTGTTGTCTTTCTATTATAATAATAGTAATATTTGAAATGATAATTTATCTAAGAGAAGAATGGATTTTTAAGACTTTTATTCTTGGAGAATGTTGCAAAACTTCTGGCTTCATGGGTTTACGCTCAAAAATTTACCAATAAAAATTATGCGAATAAACTATTTTCGAAAGGCTGTTGATACAATTTAGATAATAACCTGAGAGTGTTCAGTAAGTATAAAACTCTTGTTAGAAGCAATTGTTTTGTTTTATGTCCATCATTCCTCTCTTCTGTCCCCATTACAATAATTTCAAAGGTACTAATTTAAGTTAAAAGAGGGTGATTTTTTGAAAAAAGGATTTCCTTATACCTTTAAAATAATAGGTACGTTAAAACAGAACAAAAATATTATACAAAGTTGTTCACATATCAAATGTACAACGGTATGTCTACTATAAAATGTCTCTAATATAATAATTTCGATTTGAATTTATGCTTGTTGAATACTGGACATTGGTTCTATAATCTTAATTTCTTGAACAATGTATAGATCAAAATTTAACTTAAAAAATAAATTTCTATATATTTTACATCCATTTATGATAAAGTTTGTCTATATTGTTGTTGTGTTTCTTATGTCTGTGTATGAGAGCACTAGCTGAAAAAGTTTAAACGGCGATGAGTCCATATTATGACTACCTATCTTTTTTTTATACGAATGCACAAATAAATACTTTAATGGATACGATGATTGGAACTGACCCCCTCCGTTTTAATTCTTGAAAAAACACAAAATAGCCGAATTTTTGATAAGTTAATCTGCCCACATTATTGAAGTCATTTTTAAACTTAATAAAAGAATAAAACTCGAATTTGCGGAATCTTTTTCTTTTTTTTTTATTAAAAACATGGATATCTTACAGTATATTTAAACAACTAATGCTCGTAAAACATTATATTTTTGTATTATACTGTTTAGACTACGATCTGCATGTTTTCTATATTTCTTACGAAAATTGTCGACCGATGGTGTGTTAAGCAAACATTTTTGTTTGTTTAGCTAAAATGAGTTTTTATCGTTAGTTGTATTAAAACTTTGATTGTGTCGTTTCTTCTTCGAGTGGTTTTTCGGGTTTTTGTTAATATACAAGGGCACATGCTGAATGCATGGGATTAAAAAAAAGTATGTTCTGTGACGAAGAGGGTGGTGATAAAAAGATACGTGGGTGAACTTTTTAATCTTTGAAATTTTAGGTCTGGTAGAGATTATAGTAACTCTTTGGCTTTTACATACATTTTCTATACATTTTGTCATATTTTTAAACTCTCCGGTTCGATATTGATTTAAAAAGTGACTCACACACATTACAAAAGAGAAAACACTTACAAAAAGTAAAAGTCAGTAGAAATATTTGGGTATTGGAATATTTGGTGATTTGGCTAAGTGGCTAATTGGATATTTGGAGATTAGGATATTATGTATTGAAGTTTTTAGGTGTATGAATGAGTACATGAATTAGAATGTATAGGTAGACAAAGTTACTTCACATCAGGACATAATATATCAATACAAAACAGACACTTAGAAAAACAGATACCCTGCTAGAGGAAATGGAAAACCCAAGCAGAAAAACAATCATTACAGACTTTTATGAACATGTAGTTGATTTTATGCGTTATAATGTACATAATATAAATAAATTAAATAGTAACTAATTGGTTGTATTATTAAATGTTTATTAAAAAATTAGGTTTGCATTACATGTTGATCATATAACAAAAATACGTTAAACAAAGAACATGCACAATTTTCATTATTTGAATAATAGAAACATTTAGGGACGTATTTTCTAAGGGCCGGTTGCTCATCCAACTCTATAATAGGTTTGCTTGAATATTTTCTTAAAAAATCAGCTTTTTCTCTGCCCTTAACGTAAATGGTATCAGCCTTTTCTGTCAAGCTCCGTACAATATCGGCAAATTTGTAAAATGGAGTAAATCCGGAATCCCAATCAATGCAATGATAGTGTTGCATTAACCATTTCGTTTGTTTGTATGCCGCTGGTCTTAGAAAGGCTAGATCAAACGGGGTTTAAAAACATAGTTACTAATTCTATGACCATCGTAGGCAGCAAGTTCATTAGGGATTAGTTTATTATTTTCTATCTTGAATGCTTGGAAGTCCACAACCAGACTAGGGCCAGCCATTGTAACTCGGGAACGGTTTTCAAAAAAAAACTAAACTAAATAATGTGTGTGGCAGTTGATTTTATCTGCTTCGGGTACTAAACACATAAAGGTTTTCAAAATATTTCAAGGTTGTCCAAAAATATTTAAGAGTACCCATATTCCACATGTAAAATATAGGTATTAAACACATTGAATGAATGTTTTAAAATTTAGATAATCGATTTATTTCACTATAAGGGCAATAAAGGCAAACAGCTGAATTTTTACATTTTAACTTTTATTTTCAAAATATACAGTAATTTATGCCAATATGCCGTATTTAGTAATTTTAATATTTTCACTTAATAAAAGCTCTAAAAATCACATGATAAACAACATTTGATCCTTTAATTATCCAAATTTATACGATTTATTAAATTTTGCTAGTTTTATGATAGCACAGCGGATCGCTTGCAACTATTTTTGAAATAGTCTTGGCATGCATCAATAACATAAAAGGTAGATGCATAAAAAATTGCTTCACCTGCTTTGCTTAATAAACAAAAAATATATTATCTTGAAATAAGTTCGATGGCTTTAGTAGTTTTTGTGTAAACGTGCATGAAACTATTCAAAGGCGATGGCTGATCCTCATTCCTATTGTTTGGTTAAATTGATGGAATCGAGCTGATTATATAAATAGAGAATATCTCTTCATGTACATACAGATGCTTTTTCTATAATTTTAAAACACATGCTATATCTGCTTTTTTTTTTATTACTTACAATGATGAGAGAAAAATCTTGTTTACTGCACATTAACTTTTCGTATCTTCGTTGATATAAGGAGTAATAAGCTGTGATGTCTTTTTGTAAATATTATAATTTTAATTTTGAATGTGTAAAAGCACTAAGTTATAATTTTTTCTTCTAAAAATGTAAATAATACAATTTTAATTTTGAATGCGTAAAAGCACTAAGTTATAATTTTTTCTTCTAAAAAGCTCTCACTCATCACAGAATAGTACATGGAGAGAGGAGAATGGATTTTAAGAAAGGTTTATCAGAAGTTAACTTTTTATGTATGCTACAACATTATTTGGATAGTAGTCTGATTAAATAAGAGAATATATTTACCGCTAATATGCATTTTTATTAATCCTTAGACATAAATTAAGCATGCATTTTGATACGTATACGACAACAAGAAATAGCAAGAATAATACTATAAAAATAAATAAATATGTTATAAAATATGAATTTTCCATAAAAACCCGTATTATCTACTGGATGTGATTTTTAAAAATGAATTACAATGATGAAGTAATAATTCTTGTGTGCACTTTAATTTTTCTTATCTGCATCAATATTCGGCAACACATGCTTTAAATCTAATTTTCATCCAACTTTGTGAATTGGAATATTTTATTTTTTATATTTTATTTCGGATGCGAAACAGCCAAGTCTAGATAAATTAACCCAAATTCATCACCATTAACTAAAAAGCTCCTTATAAATTTAAGTAATTTTTACCTACTAGTCAAAAAAGGGATTTCATTCACAAAAGGTAGTATAGATTATCAAAGAAAGAAAAATAACGAGCAAAGAAAGAAAAATTAAGCATGTTTGCAAGCAGTCAAAGTTACCCATACAAAAAGGCACTTGCACTCTTTCAATGTTAAATAATCCCATAACAAAGAGCACATACCCTATTTTAACAACCATAGTAGAGAACGATATATACCTGTATCCCATTCGATATTTTAGAACAGAGTGATGTCAATAAAGAAAAAAATTCTTCAAAGTGTAAAAGGAGTAGCCGCTTTAAGAGTATACAAAACTCAACAACATAAAAACCACCTGCACCCCGAACCAACACAAGGTCATCGTAAATGAAACGTGCCTGCACCTCATTCAATATTTTAGAACAAAATTACGTCAATAAAAAATAAAAATTCTTCAAGGCGTAAAAACCAAACACTTGCGTCCGAGTACGTCCAAGGTCGAAAATAAACCCAACCCAATGTCATAAATAAACATCTGCTCAAAAGTGTAGTCAAGGTTACATAAAGGACATCTGCATCCACTATAAAAATAAATCCAAGAGTACCTAAATAAAGAACAAAGTAAGAAAAATAGCCAGCGCTCAATATTACTCATAACAAAAGAATAACGCCGCCTTCGAAATCATACATAACAAAAGGGCAGTTGCACTCTTTCAAGGTGTGAAAAATCCCATCAAGGTGTGAAAATCCGATAACAAAGAGACATAGACCCTATTGTTACGACTATATACCGACACCCTTCAAGAACATGAAGGTATAACAAAACAAAAAATATATTACAAATCTAACTTTTGGGAAAAATAATGGTCAAGGTAATATCAATAAAACAGACTTGCATCCCTTTAGATATTTTCAAACAAATAAATTACGACAATAAAGAAATACTCCATGGTGTAAAAATTTGTAATGCAACAGTGTCATAAATAAAAGGGTACCTGCACACCATAAAAAATCCTCGTCCACGCCAAGGTAGCACCATCAAAGAGCAGCTCCATCCTTCAAGGTCAAATGAGTCACATAAAAGAAAATTGTATACCATAAAAATACCCTCGTCCAGGTGTATGGTCAAGGTCAAATTAACAAAGAGTAGTTGCATCTTTCAAACCCGAATGAACACCTGCATACCATAAAAATACCCTCGTCCACGCCAAGGTAGCACCATCAAAGAGCAGCTCCATCCTTCAAGGTCAAATGAGTCACATAAAAGAAAATTGTATACCATAAAAATACCCTCGTCCAGGTGTATGGTCAAGGTCAAATTAACAAAGAGTAGTTGCATCTTTCAAGGTCGAATGAACACCTGCATACCTGTGCGGTCAAGGACAATTCAAGGTCAAATTAACACCTGCACACCTGCGCGGTCAAGGTCACAGGGGTGTAGGCGAGGGGGTGGGGGGAGCAGAAAGGAGTGGGGGGAGAGGCAGAACCGGGGTTTAATACCTACTGATTGCTTTATATAAATCAACTGTGCCTTAATATTAGAGTAAATATAGCGCCAGCCCTAACGTCGTGTTGTGACTGCCAAATATATTAAGCAGAGTCTTAGTAATCATTACTACATATTTTAGTAACAATATGATCCATGAAAACCTGCTCTTACTAGAAAATTTGGCTGCTTTAGCAAAATTGAATATTAGAAGGAACACATACTGAATAGTCCTAGCCAGTTTATTTAGTAACTGTTGCATGATCGTGTAATATCAATATACTCGTGTGGTAATTATTGTATTGTCGTTTAGTAAAGGAGCATACTTGTTTAGTAATCACAGCATGATTGTTAAGTAATCACAGCATAATTGTTTATTTATCGCAGCATGATTGTTTAGTAATCACTGCTTCTTTGTTTAGCAAGTAGTTATACAGGGCGTTCCATAAATATGTGCTGTTCAAACGAAAGTTTTATATACCTACGGTAAGTTTTTTTAAACGCGGGCCATAAGGATTTACATAATTAATTTTGCACCCCCTCTGTTAACTTGTATTGTAATAAAGTTTAAAAAAAAGTTGGTGTGCATGTTTTAAACTGAGGACATTTTATACTTAACGTTAACATGTTTTTAGCGACAAACTTCAATGAAATTAAAGAAATTATTCATATTTTTATTCTAATAAATTGTATTTATTACAAAAAAGACATATATTATTTAAAACTGATTAAAGCTCTTAAATTATGCCCCATCTAATTTTTTTTTCTAATTTTTTATTAGAACAAAAGTTAACAGGAGGTACAAAATCACATAAAAAAACAACGAATACTTTAGGTACGTACAGCACAGGCATACAGAACTGAAAAATAATGCGCGTAATGCGTATCGCGTCACACAACTATCTCGCGGAAGATACGATTACAGATTGGACTTTTGATTTTCCTTATGTCCGAGTGGCAGAGCAAGCGCTTTCTTATTGGCTGACGTTCAACCGAATTTACCCTTTCCTACATCCAAATAACGAATCTTAATAAACAGTTTTGCTCTAGTAGAACCGCGATCGAGCTATCATGGCTTTAAGTACCTGGCAAAGTGCATTAGGGTTACGATTAACAATTGTAACGCTAGGAGTGCTAATTCAGATAGCAATAATTATTTAGCCGTTTAAGTTTATTTCTTTATAAAATTATTTAGCTGGTACCCAAGCAGCAAGGATTAGTCGATACAACGTTGAATGTACGATACTTCCCAACGTTGCATTACGTTGTAACAACAGTTGAATCTACGTTGACAGGACGGCACAATGTCATAATTGATACAACGTTGAATGTGACCGTTGAATCAACGTCAACGTCGTATTTTACGTTGACCAGATGTCTTTAAGACGTCAGATAATCTACCTATTTAAAATAATTTTTCTACTTTATTGCTTCATTTCGGTGTAATAACAATTTAGGTTTTATAATGAGTAGCCAATATAATGAAATCCAAAATGTCCATTTCATTTGAAAGTTAAAATAACATTGCTTTACATGTTTATGACATATTTTTTAAAAGTAAGGCATAAAAATACTAAAAGTACCCACCAAGCAAAATGTTGTTGCAGCAACGTTCTAGTAACTTTTCAAAGAGAGCTGCAATGTTGCTCTTTTTCTTGCGGCGTGAGGTTGGGGACATCCCTGCAAGCCTTAATCGGCCGTTCAGGAACGTTTCAATTGCAATATTGACAAATATATCGCTTCGGCAACATTCTAGCGATATTGATATTTAAATTACAGCAACGTTTCACGCAATTAATTGCAGCAACCTTGGCACAAAAACATTACAGCAACCTTGGCACAAAAACATTACAGCAACCTAATTTTTTGAAATTCTATAGTAACATTACACTAGAAATGTGACGGCGATTGAAAAATATCTAGGTTGTTGCAATAGTTGCATGCCAGGTTCCAGCAACATTATAAAACACATGTTAACTTCGCTTGGACAATGTTTCTTAAAATAACATTTAAAACACAAACAAAACAAGATAAAATACAGCTATATAAAAGAGAAACACAACTAAATGGTAATAAACATTTCCTTCCCCTATTTAAAAAATTTGATCCATTTAACCAATTTTTGTTTTAAAGAAATATTCTCAATCAAGTATAGGAGCGGATTTAGGCTCGATTTAGTACAGAGTATAAGGTATGTTTGCAGGACTTGTTACTAGCCATTTTAAGCGTGTTTGGCAGGCCCTTTTCTGGGCCTCTATAGAAATAAGAGTTCAGTTTATTCATTAATTATTCGTTTATTCATTATTCATGTTATAAAAAAACAAATGTATTTATTTTGCTATATATAATATTATTATAGGTATAACATATATTCGGGGTGATTCACGGTGGATGGTACGTTAGACGTTTATGGAGAACAGGCGATACGTTTTATTTGAAAATTTGGTCGTCCAAATAAACGACCATGGTATATCGTTCTAAAATATTTTCAGCATTGCGGCGTTGCCGCTTCTGCCCAAAACAGGTGGCAACATCGGTATTGTAAATGAAACCCCCCATATATTTTTAAATTTTTAGATTCTACGTAAAATTCAAATAATTTTTTTAATACAATATTCATTGTTATACGTTACGTTATATATATACTTAATAGTTTTCGAGATATTGGCTCTTGAAAAATGACAATTTTAACCTTTAACATCTTCTAGCATTCTAACTGAATGTCTTAGAGCAAAACGGCTGGTGTTTCTTCCTTCAATTTTTATTATCTTCCCAAAAAATCAACCAAATCAATCAATCAAAATAATTAATTTCCTGCTTTCGAGTTCCATCCTGTTTAACCGAAAGTTGACAATTTTGGGAACATAATATATGTGAGCCGTTTTGCTCTAAGAGACATATATAGTTAGAATGCTAGAAGCTGTCAAAGTTGAAAAATGCCATTTTTCAAGAGTCAATATCTCGAAAACTATTAAGTATAGACTAGTAAGGAGTATATTAAAAAATAATTTGAATGTTACGTAGAATCTAAAAATATAAAAATATATAGGCTGTTTTATTTAAAATAACGATGTTGCCACCTGTTTTGGGCAGAAGCGGCAACGCCGCAATGCTGAAAATATTTTAGAACGATAGACCATGGTCGTTTATCTAGACAAACAAATTTTCAAATAAAACGTATCTCCCGTTCTCCGATTCACTGTGAATTACCCTGTATATATATTAAGTATACACTTTTCTTATATTTAATTCCTTCAAAGTTTGGTTTCCTTAACCCCTAATCTGTTTTAATTACTTCGTTCAAAACGTGTCTTAGCATGCTGAAACCAGTTTTTGTAAAAATTTTCAAAATCTTGATCTGTAAGTTCTTTAAAATTAGTTCGGACAGCATCTAAAATAAAAAAAAAATGACAATCACTAATAGATACAGTGATTAAATTATTACCGGAAATTTTTCTGAAGACTTGAATATTCATGATCGAGGAAAAATTTACCGTTTATTAATTTAAGCACGTGGGATTTCGGTTAGAAAATTTTAAACTCATTTATTAAAGAACCTACGTACAAATTAATTTTTTTATTAGAAATGACATATATTCTAGAAATGTCTTTGAAATGGCGTTTCAGGAAAATTTTCATTTATTAATTTTACCACAAACGTCAAAAATTTCCGGTTATTCTGTGGGTTTTAATGGTAACCGAAGAAAAATCAAGCTTCTGATTGGTTGAAATTAAGAGTGTAAAATTTTCATTAAAATTTTGAATTTGATTAAATACAAATCTGATGTATTTAATATAATATAGTATTGCCAAAGAAAAATTAAAATCTACCTGTAATGGCCGTTTTACACCAAGAATTTCTTCGCAAATTAATTCATGAATTTATTCATGAACTTCTTTGATGAAGTTTTGCGCTTTACACTGATCAAATAAATACACGAAGTTTCAACCTATTTTTACTGTCATTTAACAGTTATACCAACATAACAATTTAAACTGTACTTTTAAGGTTTTGTTATTTGTTAAGCTTGAGTTTTTCGTTATTTTGAGCTGTGCTTTGCGGTTTTGTTTCTATTTTATATTGAACTATGAAGAAAATTAAAAATAGAATTCCATCAATTTTCCATGGCACTTTATTTTTGCTGTTGGCACTACTAAAATTCACGAATAACTTTGACGCAATTAGAACAAGTTTTAATTTCGTGAAGTTCTTCACGAAGACGACCGTGAAGTTATTTGATGTCAAATTTGGGCTTTACATATATCAAATTTCTTCATGAAGTCACTTCGTGAACTTATTTGACAAAGAAATTGTTGGTGTAATACGGCCTTTATAAGTGAAGTGAGTTTTAAAGTTTTTTTTTTGGAGAAGTAGTCCATACTTACTTACTTAAAGTTTTTGTTTTGTAGTTGCCCTTGGCACCAGTCCAACTTAAAAACTGCCCCACATAATTGGTGAAGACCTTTTCCAAACATCTGTACACTGCATCTTTCAAATTTCTTCCTCCAGTTAGTCTCAAAAAATGTATCTAAAATTTCAAAACACTGCTATTTTCACTTATGATTTGTGTGCAATTTCTCATAATAATTTTCTTTTTAAAAATAGCAAAAAATGGACAAAGGTCCCCAACTATAGGATATCGGAATTGGCTTGTGACATACATTCTCATTCTACTGATTTGGAACCCGTAACTAGGTATATAAAATTTACTCGTGTATAGGTTATACGAATGAAAAATTTCTGTGTAGGTTTCGCAAACACATTTTTACTAGTAACCTATTGCTAGTACTAGATGCCTACAAATTCAACTTCAATTAACTTTAGGGAGTACACTATCTTAAGTTGTCTATTGAATTAACTTGCAAAAATTGTGTCTGCAAGCCTATCCAGTGAAAACTTTGGAATATCTGCCGTTATAATACCGTATGCATGCGCTTTTTGCTTTAATTTTGGTAATTTTTTTGGAAGGGGTTCTTTCAGTTTAGTCTCCAGTGACGTGTAGTACCTACCACACACAAGACACACCAATACAAATTAAATAATAAAATACCTAGGTTATGTTTTGTGTTTAACAGTACGACCTCCATTTCCAAAAATTACCTACCTAACAGAGAACAACTTGTTCTCTGCTAAAAAGTACCTAAGCATGCATAAACTTTTATTAAATTTAATGTAACCTACCTTATTTCTTAATAAAACACTGTCCTTCACTCTTTTAAAAGAAATGCCAAGCCAAAATAAAAATGGCCGATCCGATCTGACTTCTGACTCTGAGACCGAAAACATAACCCCCCCGATCGACGCGTGGCGTACCTATTTGAAGCAATGATTGGGCAGCACAATATTGCAATTACAAAAAGACATTCATAAACCAACATCGCTGCTAAGTCGCTATGTAATTTGCCTAAAACTTTCTAAACTGAAGATTGCTAAAATATTGCACGTTACATGTTGCCCTTGAAACATTTCTCTAAATTTATATATCGAACATAGCATAGAGAATCCGAAAGCTAAGTTGTAACAATATTTAATATGAAAGGTTTCAAAAGTCAACGTTGCGGGAATTAACTAAATAGAAAAGTTGTTTTAGAGAGTTCCACGGTGTTTACCTACAAGCTTTCAAATACAATATTGCTCTTGCAAGAATTTTGAAGGAAGATTGCAATGTTGCGAATGCGAGTGCGAGGTTTTTTGCTTGGTGGGTAGAAAAAATATTGAAGAGAACTACTCCATAAGACTTGACAACACTTGTTCTTTAGAACTTGTACGAGTGCTATTTTGATCGAGTGTAAACATGTCTTACAAAACTAGTTTAGTAATATGCTATTTTAAATGTCCATCCTTATATCCCGCTGGCAGCAAAAAATAGCTACCTTTAAAGATAGTGTTTTAAAATAATGTAGCTATTTTAAAGCAGGTTTCAAATAAAATAAAATCACCAAGATGTTTGCGATTACTTTATTTGAGGCATAAGGCATTATACAAAACAATTTTTAAAAATAAATGCACAAACAAAATTAAAAAATACTTTTTCAATTTAAATTTTAAAAAACAAAAAAGCAAAGTACTGAAAAGTTTTTACCATTACTTTCATTTTCAATAGGGGGAGGTCTTGGAAGCTTTTTTTTCTTGTTGACTAATTTGCTTTGGATTTGACTGTCACTATCGCTAGAGTCGCTGTATACATATGGAGGTTTACGTTGTCTTTGTGTCCTATTATTTAAGTCTATTTCACTGTCTGATTTAATATCAGATGTAAATTGGGCTTTACTTCTCTTTTCTTTAGCTTTCTCGTATTCATCTAAAAGGCAACATTCTCAATCATAATCCAAATTTATTTATTTCTGCTTACCAAACATCAGACATTACATTCCTCTACAAAATTTTTTTATTATATCATTTGCGGAGTTCTGATTTGATTAATTGATTGATTGTTAAAAAAAATCATTTATTGTTTTTGTTTTTTAAAAGTTTTTCTATTTTCAAAAATAACAAAGTAAAGAAGGGGTGACAAATTTTAAGATATTCATCCTGTACTTGCACTTTAAAATATTCTACACAAATTAGAATATTCATACAATAATAAAATATTTAAGCAAATTACCCATACCAGAATAGCCTTACTGTAAAAACATAGGTTAAAAAAATGATATAAAGTGTCATGTCTCACTTTCCATGCTCGTAATGTAATGAATGATCATTCGCATTAAAATTAGCAGCGAGTACCTATATCAACGAAATTTACCACATTACCTACTCTTAAAAATTCCATTGAAAAATGTCAACACATAAACTTAACATTAAACCACTTTTTTATGAATATTTATGTAGAAAAAGAACTACCAATGTTACTACTGTACTAATAATTGATTAAAAATTTAACTTATTTAGGTACCTTACCTTTCATTAGACTAATAGCTACGGACAACAGAATAATATATAAGGTGGCATTATTATAGGAGCCTAGGAAGAAATATTACTATTTTGTAGAAAAACAGCCCTTGCTTCACAGGTCCCGTGACCTTGTGAATTTTGGTTAGAGGTTAGGTATCTTATTTTTTTTTCTTGAGAAATTAAAAAAAAATTAAATTCCGCACAGAAGACTTGTTACTAATATTTGAAGGAATTCTTGTATTCCAGTAACTAACTAAAGTAAACCCGTTTTTTATTTTTTGTGTAATAATATAAAATCGAAAAAGGGACGCCATCCGTAATACGAAATTTTGTTAACATTATATACTTCTATTTATGTAAATGTTATACATTTCACTTACCAATCAATGTTAAATCCAGGCTGAAAATAGTGGAAACATTAATAAATGTACCATAATAACACCAGCAATAATGCAATTATTAATTTGAACACTTTTCTCTTCTCAGTTCTCACCTACAAACAAACAACAAGGACACGGTCACATGTCACCACCATATCACTTGGAGAGACGCGGTCACGTGGAAAATTCGGATTTGTCAAATGTCAAGGATCGCCTTTATCTTTGTCTTTCTTGTAAGGAAAGACCAAGTTGACCGACGCTCGGCGTTGCATTGCGTTTTTGCATGTGATGTCTTAATCCTCCCGCTTCTGGCGGGAAATTTGAATTAATTTGCATGGAAGTACAACGTTATCCACTTTTAAGTAACTGACATAGAGTCGGCTTTGTAACTGATATATAATCATGTTGCTACATTACACGTGCATCCAATAAGATATAAACGGCAATAGCCGGTTTTTTTTGATATCTTAAATTTTATTAATACAGTATTTATTTCAGATGATGCTACGTTTATTTAACGTCTTTAGTCGACTTAAAATTTTTTTTTTTTAAATCTGTGTTAAAACTATTTAAAGTTGCTATACCTAGTATATATTTGAAAAATACTGGTGCCAATAAGTAGAATTATTTTTACAAAATAGCTTGAAGGTCTCTTACAACCTATATTTAACGTAGAATAAACGTCACTTAAACTACGTTGATGATTACGTTGCTTTTATAATGTTTATTCAACGTTGATTTTTGGTATATCAACGCCTACGACACCAATCAACCTTTAATCAACGTCGATTCAACTACCCCTTGCTGCTTGGGTATAGACATAATAATATAGGAACAGTTAACAAATATGTTGTAATAACAGCACTATAAGATTTCTAAAACCCAGCAAAATATATACTGCAACGACTACAAGATCATCATGTCACCTTTAAACAATAGTTTAACTAATATAGCGGTTTATTTAGTAACAGCTGCTATATTTATCCAGCCCGATAACTTAGGAAACTTCATTTTCTCAGTGTACTGTATGAAGAGTATCATCTTGCCAACTTCGTCTAAACGCCCCTTTCCTTTATATCCAGTTTTTATCCAGAAAACAGGTTTTAATGGATATTGAAAGTTGCCATTATACTCTATTCGTTTTTGGGATATATGGGGTTGTTCTATTAAATAATGCATGTTTGATACAATACATTTACGCCATTTTAATTTTAATTTTTTTAAACAGTCTGCTTATGAACCAGTGAATATTTCAACAACATATCAATGATTGTATTGACTATTGAGCGAATGGTAACGTGTTCACCTGCTTTATACATTTCATAAATACGTTCTCTTATGATATTTTCATGAATTTCGTGAAGTTGTCGACCACGGGATGACAAAATAGCTACATTATTGCGATTCTTAAATCTACATCCTTCTCCATCCCATTTGCCTTAATTCGTTGGATTGTTGAACACGAAACTCCCAAAGCATCAGAAACTTTCTAAAACAGATAGGTATTTATAAGAACATTGCCATATTATATATTTATCATGTGTCGTATTAATGTTTTCACAATTCCTGCTTTATACTTCGTAAACCAGCGGCGCACCCAGGATTTTATGTTAGGGAGGGCCCGCCAACCAGTGCCGGAAGCAAATCTTTTAATAAACTTTTAAGTTACGCATTTTTCTAGATCTTTGGAGCTTTTTTAACAGGAACTCTTAGAAGATCGCAATAGCCTAGTTCAATCGAGGTAAATATCTAAAAAAATTGACTTTTTAAAATATCCACTTTAATAATTATTCCGGACAAAACATACCACTCTTTTTACCATATAAAATATAGGTAATAGTAATGACGATATATCCATAACACAAATATATTTATTTAAAAATATAAATTAGTACAAAGCGCAACAATAAACAATATTTTATAAATAATAGAAACCAAAACTTTTTTATAACACCTTTGCATTTGTTAAATATGTAAATCTAATTTTCTTCGACCCTTAGAAAGTTTATTTAAAATTTCTTCATTCTTATGAATAAATAAATTTGCCAAACCATTAAGTCTTACTTGCCCGGTGGAATTTTTTAAGTACGATTTTAAGTACTTTAATGTGGAAAATTACCTTTCAGAGGTACTGGTGGTGACGGGAAGCGGGAAGGGTAACAAAAATTTGCAAAAGTTTTTTTATATTGGGAAATATCATACCATTTACATTGAATATATAGCTTAAACATATCGAAGGGTATTTCTTTGCTATCTGTAAACTTGTCGTTCCATAATTTAAATTCGCATATTAAAATGCTTTCATTATAAAAATTTTTAAAAAATGAATAATTTGCATAAAAGGAATGAAGGCTGAGAAAGCTTTGCCATTTTTCTACTTGTTTATTGGGACGGGGCAATAAACAGTTAAATAGTATAGTTAAGTCAATTTCATTGGGGGTTTTAGGGGGCCAAGGCCCCCTTGCCCCCCCCCCCCTGGGTGCGCCACTGTCGTAAACTGCCTTAAAGGGTAAAAGATTATTTCCAGCATCACTTTCTTTGAAAATAATCATATAATTTTAAAATTAATGCTTGTTCTTTTTCACAATACCGTGAAATTTTTAAAATAATGTTGATTAAAAATGTTTTCACAATTCCTGCTTTATTATACTTACCTCGTCAACTGCGTTAAAGGGTAAAAGATTCTTTCCAGCATCGCTTTTCTTTGGAAATAATCATAATTTTATAATTTTAAAATTAATGCTTGTTCTTTTTCACAATACCGTGAGATTTTTAAAATAATGTTGATTAAAAATGTCACTGTCAAAAATTACAATAAAACTTTTTTGACTGGTAAAATTATACGACATTTATTATTGACGCAAATTTACTATCTCACCCAGTTCATTATATTTTAACGTCGTTTTATAACATAAGTTAATATCTTGGGACAATTTTGGTAGTATTTTTTATTATACTTACAGGGCGTTTCATTAAGGGTGGCCACCGGCCATATCTCGGAAACTACTAGGCATAGAAGCTTGAAAAAAAAAATTATCATTAAAGCGGTCATGAGAAAATTGTGGAAATTACTTTTAAGTACCTCATTTCGCCGCAAGGGGCACAATTGAAATTTTTTTTTTTAATTCTAAATTTCTCCGAAAATTCCCATATTAAGGTATAACTCTGATTACATCATCAAAAAGCTTAGACAATTCTGCATCATTTTGGTTTAAGGCTCATTGGCGTACCGACCTTGATAAGAGTGGGGATATTGAATGTGTAAACATTAAAATCGCTGTAACTTCTAAACGACTTATCCGATTTTACTAAATTTAAGCTTGTTTGAAAGGGAAAGGTAAGCATCTTTAATCGCCGTATCCAACAGTATACGATAGTGTTTAATAAAATTGCTAGAGGGCGCAATTTGTAATAATAACAGTTTTTTCGATTTTATCCCGAAAATTCAAACCATACGGTATAACTATGACATCGTATAATCAAAAATTAGATGAAATTTGTAAGAAAAGATGTGAAGACCGCAGTTCGATATCTTTAATCGTTTCAGAGTTATTGCCAAAACAATATTTTTTAATACAAATTGCGCCCTTTAGCAATTTTATTAGAAACTATCGTGTACCATTGGATACGACAATTATTGATGGTACTTCCAAACAAGCTTAAATTTAGTAAAATCGGTTAAGTCGTTTAGAAGTTACAGCGATTTTAATGTTTACACTTTCAATAGCTTCTCCCACTCTTATCAAGTGAAAAGGTGCTAAAAACGACTTTATGATGAGTAGTTTATTTACATTTATTTGGAAGAAATTAAAAAGGAAAGTTTGGCCAAGTTATCTGCGCTGTTTATTAAAACTCTCTACTCAATGCAGATATTTTAAATATAAAATATCTACTTTTACATTATACGTGCAGGTGACTATAAGTTACTTTTTTTAAACAAAAAATTAACATAATATATGTAAACTAACATAAACATTTTCTTACAGATCTCACATACGCAGAGTCTAAGTCTGACGAGGAAAGGAAAAAAAGACCTAGAACTGCATTTACAGCATCACAAATAAAATCTCTGGAGGCTGAGTTTGAAAAAAATAAATATCTTTCAGTGGCAAAAAGATGTCAGCTCTCGAAAACACTAAAATTAACAGAAACGCAAGTAAGTATAAAATAGTTGCTTACCTTTTTGCAGAAGCCCTGCATCGAATACAATAATTGTAAAAAACTGTGAACTAAAACCTGCAGGTACTGCGGACAAAATAGGAAAACGGTGCAGTAGCATTTATATGCTACCACTGCGAGTTATTAAATTAGAAAATGCAATAATTAAGATGCGGAAAACCAAAAACTTTCTTGTTTGCGACAACAGTAATTTAGTATTAATGCTGACTTTTTTCGGCAGTTATTTCGAAAATATCCAAGTAACATTAATAAATGGTACATAATCCAAGTTATTTGTTTTTGATTTCTGCACTGAGGAAAATGATCTAATACATCAGGTTTGCTAAGACACACCTAGTTTGTATTGATAGCTTATTTTTTATTAACCATATTAAATAAATTGCTAATGTATCAAATCCGCTTTAGGGTTATATCAATTCCAGATTTGCTAGAACAGTGTTTTTATTGGTAGTAATCAGCAGGGCCCGCTTTTTTAGTAAATATTTTTAAAATTTATGATTAGGTACCTACTTATTTTATTGAAAATGATATAAGATAACAAAATAAAAAGGCCAATTTATTTTTCATTAGGTAGTGGGTACATTGTTTAAAAGTAAAGTCCAATCTTCTGTTTTTATTTGCAGTAAACTTTTCAATAACAATAAAGTCCCTAAATCTACACTTTGTGATCTGTGTCAAGTTAATTTCGGGTTTAGGTCTTCCACCGTCTTCCCTCAATTTTAATTTCAATTTTTTGCTCAATATTTAATGAGCTAAATTTGTTTTTCAAATATTCCACATTCATAGTCGTTTTGGCATTAAAACTGATCATTATTATTAAAATAAGTCTTTACTGCCCCAAAATACTAACAAAAATATCAAGGAAAACTCCAAATAATAAATTCATACAGCAATTAAGACGTAATGAACTCAACGGCGCACATTTAAATTGTGCGAGTTTTCCTATTAGAATCGCGCTTTCCCCCACCACCACCACACCTACTAGTACAAGATGCATGGAGAGACAGCAGAAACCCCGCCTACTTTAACGCACGTGCGACTTGAATTCCTACGCGCTACAATCGTTGACAAAATATTAAAAAGAAAAGGGATCCGTTGAAATTGTCACTGTTTAGAAAATAAGACGGCAAAACAAAGGAAATCAATTTTGTTAACTGAGAATTGGAATGGTTCAAACTTCAAATATACATAGTAACGTACTTAGGCAAAACGAGGATTTATGGCCCCTGTGTTTTTTAGATTTTTAATGCCGCTCTCCCAACTTGCCGCCCTGGGCAGGGGCCCAGGTTGCCCCTCCCCCCCTAGAGCGGGCCCTGGTAATCAGTTCCATTAGCAGTAGGGTAGAGTTGGATAAAATTGGGTATCAGTCCAAAAACTGACTATTACTTTGTGTGATTTTAGGGTAGCAAACGTTTGTTCTAGATTGAAATATTCCCAAAAGACTTTAGTTTGATATATCAATGTAATTTTTTATAAATATTCCTAAATTTTTTTTTTTATGTTTTATGAAAATATTGCAAAATATCCGATTTGGTCCAACCAGTATGATAAAACCGGGTAGTAACTTAAATACCATGTAAAAGGCTAATAGGGAGAAAATAAAATCTTTATTTAAAATATGTGAAAAAAATTCAAACATCTATGAACAGCAGTGGCAAAAAAACTTCATCTACAACATCATAGGTGCTACAGGCTTCATAAGCCCATTTGTTGCAAGATCCACATTTTATCTAGCATACTAAGAGTTTGAAGATTGTTCGTGGCAATACATCAGAAACGCATCGTCATTATCACCTTCTTTCTTCCTCTGAAATATCAGAATCTGCCATCGGTAATTCTTCAATATTTCTTGCTTTTTTCACACGATCTTCTAAAGTTTATTGAAGAACAGTAAAACTTTAAGAGGCTTTTTTATATCCCATCCTATGTTCTAACAATTCAATTATTGCATTTTTGATGCTTTTTTGATCCCATTTTTTTGACCAAATTAGAGGTAAATATAGATACTTGGTTAGACGTTATAAATTTTAAAATGGTCATTATTTATTCAGTAGAGGAAAAAAAACTATAAACTTAAGGTACTCTAAAAATCAAGTTTGGTGCACCGAAAAACAAGATCTTACACTAATTTTAGCATTGTCCGGCAACAGGCATTTGACAGAACTAGGCGGTACCCGGTTTTGTCCAACTCTCCCCTACAGTCTTCTTGAATAATCAACTAAGTACTTTTAATATAGCAATTTTGTTAAGAAATAAATTGTATCTTCTCAATGCGACGCACTTTGTTCCCAGTAAAGCGCTTTCTTTGCAATTAAGAAAGCAGAACAGCGTCCCTAAAAATGAATTGTATCCATAAAACCTATAATCTACAAAACGTTGGTGGGGGTTCATAGCGATCGACTAACTTTGCAAATAATACATTTTATGCATTTTGCATATATTCCACCCTTTACATCACTGTTTGCAATGCATCAAAGTGCCTGATGCATTTCCATCATACTTTATATACCTGATACAAGTATTTTAACACTTAAACGTTGTTATAGATTAAAATTTGGTTTCAAAACAGAAGAACAAAATGGAAAAGGAAATATACCAATGATATTGAGTTACTCGCACAACAGTATTATAGTTCAATAGGCATAATGACACCTAGGCCTATATTTTTGGGAGATAGATTATGGTAAGTTTTATATCCGTTTTTATAGTGCACATATAAATAATAATGTTAAAAAAAATTAATTACCTTGTCGGACTTCCGCATTGCCTTTATTTTGTTACTTAACACAACGTTTCGGTTAGTAAGTATCTCTAACCGTTTTCAAGTGTAAACTAAATTATAATTCTATACTATATACTGTCTTAAATACTATCCATGTGCAATGAAGCTTGATGACCCCGCCTCCGTTATTATTGGAGTGTGAAGTTTGAGCTGTTGGTTTTGGACAAGAAGAGGCTTCCATCAGATATTGGGGATATCTATTTACTGAATATATGTGTATTTTGATTTATGAAAGGTGATGCTTCCTTGAATTTTCGTTTTCTCCCGTGCTGTTCCGTGTCGAAAACCTTGGCTTCTGACCACTGTATATTATGTTGGTTGGTCCATACATGTTCCGCAATACCTGATCTCGAAGTTTCACCTCTTTGAGTATGTTTCAGATGTTCTTTCGTACGGGAAGAGGTCTTTTTGTTTCTCCAATGTACGATTCGCCACACTCGCAAGGGATTTGATAGATACAATTTTTTGTGTTTTCATTACTGGGGGGTTTTACTTTTGTAAGAAAGCTTCTAAGCGTATTTCCGGATTTAAAGGCTGTTTTGATATTATAGTTTTTGATGTGAAGAAATAGAGTCCATGCTTAAAGTGGAGTTGAAAGTATGGGAATTTAAAGAAAGAAAAAACTCAAAGTCTTCCTCCACAAAGTTTAATAGAATAAATATTCAGTAGTAAAAGTCTCTACATGTTTCGAACGTAGAAACGTTCATCATCAGGAGAAAGAAAATATATTTGTTGCTGATGGTTTTAGCAGAAGAGAAAAAAGGTGTAGAACCTTAATGGAGCTTTTATAATTAAAAATTTTTGGTGTGTAAAATAGACATATTGTAAAGAAATTGATGATCGGTAAAACATACTGAGTATGAGAGAAGTCAGTAAATTGGGTTTAAACCAACCAAATAAACTGGGAAATTCAAAGAAGCAGGTTTCATGAATCAAAATACCCATATATTTAGTAAACCAGGTATAGATATCCCCAGTATCTGGAAACCTCTTCTTGGGCAAAACCAACAGCTCAAACTTCACACTCCAATAAGCACGTGGGCGGAGTCATCAAGCTTCATTGCACATGGATAGTATTTAAGACAGTAGCCTTAGAATTATAATTTAGTTTACACTTGAAAACGGTTAGAGATACTAACTAACCGAAATGTTGTGTTAAGTAACAAAATAAAGACAATGTAAGTCAGACAAGTCAAACAAATAATAATGTTATTTCTATTAAGATAAAGTAACCCCTTTTACCACAATGAAAATTGCCGAACGTTTTGCTGGTCAAACGAAAAGAAAAAATAAAAATTGGTATTTAGAAAATAAATTCTACTTTAAATACCCCATCCAGAAAAGTAAATGACGATCGAAAATATTCCCAAAATTTTTTTTAGAATTTTTTTTTATTTTTAGTAATTTTGTAATATCTTAAACAATTCTTTATTGGTCAAAAGCAAAATGACTTTCCCGGGTGTAGAATTTTGTACCAAACAATTTTTCTTAAAGCCATTTTTCAATATCGGCCTTACTTTTTTCTCAAAAACGTTGGGCGCATAAATCCACTTTACACGCTTAAATTCACTTTACGCGCCCAACGTTTTTGAGAAAAAAGTAAGGCCGATATTGAAAAATGGCTTTAAGAAAAATTGTTTGGTACAACATTCTACACCCGGGAAAGTCATTTTGCTTTTGACCAATAAAGAATTGTTTAAGATATTACAAAATTACTAAAAATAAAAAAAAATTCCTAAAAAAAATTTTGGGAATATTTTCGATCGTCATTTACTTTTCTGGATGGGGTATTTAAAGTAGAATTTATTTTCTAAATACCAATTTTTATTTTTTCTTTTCGTTTGACCAGCAAAACGTTCGGCAATTTTCATTGTGGTAAAAGGGGTTACTGCTCTTAAGAGCTATGTAGATGCGAAAAGAAATTAAATACCAATTTTTTTCCAAAAGCCCGCGTATTTCGGGTCAGTATTTATATCAGTATTTTGATTTGGACCACCAAGGTTTAACCATATTGCGTATTGGGTATAGTCATTTAGTGTGGTAATAAAGTATAAAAGTTCCAAATATACAAGAAAAAATATTTGATCACATGAAAATTCGTTGTAATCTTGAATCGTTTATTACTGAAAGGGCACCTTCTGGCTAAAATGAGATATTTATCTATTTCTTATTCGTAAAGTCTGTTCAATGACCGTTGACCGTTACGTCATATGCTCCATTGGGACAAAATGTAAACAATTTGGTATTCTTGTGAAATACATGTCTGTGGTTCTAACTCTACTTTTTCTAAACTTTGAAGTAGATCTTATTTACTTTGCTTACCGCATCAGATGCTTTGGCCAAGTCAATAATTTAGTTATTTAAATTAAATATTACATATATAGGTGAGTATATAAATCTAAAAAGCCTATAAAAGGTTCAAGGCAAAACAAAAAACTAGAATTAAACCAATAATTATATACAGGGGGTGTCCCATAACTTATGGGCCGTAGAGTAACTAGAGATACTAGACATCAAACTAAGCCGATTAAGTCATATACGTTTTTTCGGATTGTTAGGTACTCGTTCTAGAGATACAGGGTGTTGAAAGTAAAAGTTTATTATTATTATTATTAATATTATTATTTATTTAGTTAAAAGTTTAATAAAGTGTATTGAGGTCAACGGTGGTCACTTTCAATATTTACTAAAGTGAGCTTCTTGGTTTGGTTCCACTGTTTCGAATTTATTGCGTTGTGATAATTAAAATATTAATTTAATTATATGTACAGGGTTTTCAGAGATATTTTCGGTCATATCCACAGGGTTCCCTATAGGAGATACAAAAAAAATTAAATGTAGGAGTTGTAGGGTTTTGTCTGAACCTCCAGGAAATTAAAAAAAAATAAACAAAAGACGATCCGACACATAAGAAAAATTAACAAATTTGGTTTTTTTAAATGGTACACCCTGTATATTTTTTATTTTTATGAAAGATCTTTCTTCCCTGATTTCAAAAATATATAGTTTGTCTATATTTGCTGGAACCGTCATTAAATTATTTCTAGTCAATTATTGTATACGGCACTATACAATAATAATTATTTTGAGTAGTGTGCCTTGGAAAACAATAATTGCCTGACGTAGTTTAGTTTTCAATCAATAGGGAACTGTCAACATTTTGTATTTGAAATAACGCACTACGTATCCAATTGTGTCAACGCATGGTGTTGGTCTTTCTGGATAGGTAATACGGTATTGACGTTGAGCCCTTGGTTCATTACTTGAATGCTTATAGAATAAACGGACCATATCCGATTTTTCTTCGCTTGAATAACCCATTTAAAAAAAAAAATGATTATAAATACAAAATGTTGACAGTTCCCTATTGAAAACTAAACTACATCAGGCAATTATTGTTTTCCAAGGCACACTACTTAAAATAATTATTATTGTATAGTGCCGTATAGAATAATTGATTAGAAATAATTTAATGACGGTTCCAGCAAATATAGACAAACTATATATTTTTGAAATCGGGGAAGAAAGATCTTTCATAAAAATAAAAAATATTTAGGGTGTACCATTTAAAAAAACCATATTGGTTAATTTTTTTTATGTTTCGGATCGTCTTTTGTTTATTTTTTTTTAATTTCCTGGAGGTTCAGACAAAACCCTACAACTCCTACATTTAATTTTTTTTTGTATCTCCTATAGGGACCACTGTAGATATGACCGAAAATATCTCTGAAAACCCTGTACCTACATGGTTTTTTATGCTTTGGGATGTTTAAAGGGAAATATCTCGAAAACCGTTAAAGATATTAAGATCAATCAGGTTATACTGACTGGTTATTTTGACTCAAAAAATGCCCTTCTTTAAGAAATTTTAATTGAAAAACACCTAATATCACAGGTAAGAAAAAAAATCATAGATTTATGAAGTCCATTGTATGCAACTAGCGCCCTCTAGTGTGAAACTTAAAAATTTCTACAAATTCTTATTTCTTGCTCACAAAAATATAATACTGCCAACTTTCAATTCGATTCATTGAACGGTTTTAAAATTATGGCTTATTTTCGAGAATAAACTTTTACTTTCAACACCCTGTATCTCTAGAACGAGTAACAATCCGAAAAAACTTATATGACTTAATCGGCTTCGTTTGATGTCTAGTATCTCCAGTTACTCTACGGCCCATAAGTTATGGGACACCCTGTATAAATAACTAGAAGCGAATAATTGTGGCATATCGGACAAGTTTAACTGTTTTTTATATTGGAAATTGGAATACACAGAGATCCAAGCACAATGGATACTCTGGGGCGGGTATAGACCACGACGGCCGTTTCGTCCTTGTTAGGACTTGCTACGGGCAGCCATAACCCAAGCAAGCCCAACAACAGCGGTAAGATGTATTAAAAGCCTTTTACAAAAGTAAAGCGGCCATCAATACACCGTAGCGGCATCCCAGCGGAAGTAACTTCAATAAAAAAAAAAGGCAGTTACACGCGGGTAATGATCGAAATTAGACAACTAAATAAACCACGATCGAAGTGCAGTGTTTCGGTGAAAACGCAAATATAGCGTCCCCTATACTGGAATGTGATGCACTTCGTGTTGTTTATTTAGTTGTCCACCTTTCGATTATTATCAGTGTGACTGCTTTTTTTATTGAAGTTAATTCCGCTGGGATGGCGCTACGGTGTCTGGATGGCCGCTTTACTTGTTTTAAAATGCTTTTAATACATCTTACCGCTGTTCTCGGGATTGCTTGGGTTATGGCAGCCCGTAGAGTCCTAACAAGAATGAAACGGCCGTCGTAGTCTACTCGCCCCCCAAGGTATTTAGATCTCTGTGTATTTCAATATAAAAAAACAGTTACACACTTGTCCGATATGCCACAATTTTTCGCTTTCTCGCCCCCCAAGGTATTTAGATCTCTGTGTATTTCAATATAAAAAAACAGTTACACACTTGTCCGATATGCCACAATTTTTCGCTTTTAATTATTTTCGCGGACACTATATTATCTTTTAATTGTAAATAACTTCTGCTTTTTCCGATATCGATAAAAACTGAGTTTGCCTTCTTTCCCCTTCTTATCGTAACGAAATAGCGCCACTAATTAATGTTCTTTTTTTAATTAAGGTTCTTCAATTATCCCGGTCAAGTGGGGTTGTCAAGTGCTCCACCAGTCATGCCTACTATGATGCCCCTTCCATCAACATCTACTATGCCAACGCAGGTACGACTTGCACCGCAAAGACCGTGCCCACAAGACTACGTCAAATATCAGCAACCTGAGCCAATAGTCGAGTGTTCACCAATGATGCAGTTACAAAACTTTGGGCAACAATTCAAAACTCCATAGCGTTTGATATTAAAATACATAATATGCAGGGTCTGTACAAAGTCTTCAGAAAAGTTTTCAATAAATGGGATACAATTTTATTACCAAAATATTATTTTCCCGTTGGTTTTTGTCTCAATTCAACCAAGAAATTTTTGAGTGAAAAACGGTGAAACTTAAAATAAAATGAGATAAAAAGATAATTACCTAATATAGATCATATTGAGATTATTAATGGACGTAAATCTTGAGAGTGAAAAAAAAGGAGGCGACACCAAAACGACTTATCTTGTGCAATCCATCGGCTTGGGGTTGATCTTAGCGGGTCTTCACATGGTATTGGGGCCGCTACTCCTCGTTGAACGTTCGATGAGGGCGTTCATAGAGGGTAAAATTTTGCGGCTCGGCAACTGGTGAGAAGATACAAAAATCGCGGGGTTTTAGCACCACATCATTTTACGGTTCTAGATTGACTTGTTTCTGCGAAATTGTCCTGGGCACGGTGCGCGGCGCTGATAGTCGCTTTCGTCTCAATTGTTTAAGTATACATATATTTTGGTATCAATCAGTAGTTTTTTAAAGTCAGCAAATTTATCCAGTCCAGCGATATACCTGCTTACTCAGATCAATATGATTTTTGAGAGCTTTATCGATAATTAGCTCGGGGTGGGATATCGATGAACCATAAAATTAAAGTTGCTGAAAAAATTAAGATCGCACTTCCTACAGGTAGTTAAGTCGTCGTTTGATCTTATAATTTTTCTTCACAACTTCGACGTCTCCCTCTTTACTGATGTGTAGGTAGCGGTTTAAAGATTTTCGAGTTAACCATTTCGGTTATGAAATGACTGCTTGCTTAAACTTGGAAAAGCAAACAGTTAAAAAAAATTATTCTATAATAATGGCAATTTATTAAACTAACTATTTAGTTCAAACAATACAAGATATTATATTATATTAAAAAATAGCAATAAAGTAAACTATTGCCATTTATTAATTATAGATTTTATTTCCTTTTATGTACCAGTGTACCTATCTATTAAAAAGTATTTTATTTAAAAAAAATTACATGCCTTTGCAACTATAACGGTATATTGTAAAATTTGGCAAAAGTGTTCTTTTCGTGGACCCAGCAGTTTTTGTAAATTACATCAAGGCTAACGCCACCTTTGATGGCACCGAATGTTGCGGAATGTGATGACCTTTAAAAATACCTACGTCTATACTATAGTCCATTCACATTTGAAATACGGTCGATATAAACAGTAGTAGGCACGTTATCAGCGCATGATAGCGTTGTGATTGCCATTTCACACAACGCTATTGGGCTAGCAAACAGGAGGCTGGCTCAATGCACGGCGAAATAGCATAATACGGTCCTATTTTATTTAGGCGTTCAAGTGCTTTTGTTTACATCGACCGAATTCCAAATATGAATAGACTATACTTAGGTAACTGTCGAGCGGCTCGTCGAACGGCGAACGAGAGATTGCAGATTTGTTAACCAGCATCAAAAAAACTACGTAATTATGAAGACTTAAGGTGGATTTTCATGCGTACGAAATACGATGGTCCGACGATCCGAAATGACATTTTATTTCATCCGAAATATTTGCCAATTTTCATGGCTCCGTTCTGTCGTTCCGAATTTTGTCAATTGACAGACATTTCACTTTATTTATAGGTTAACAAATAGTATTTTTTTTTATTTATCATTTTTATTGCAAATATTATTATGTAAACTGAATTGATTACCCATTCGTTGTGGTAAGCGCATTGTTCTTTTCTATTTTTAAAAATATCTCTCACCCAAAAATTTTTTCTTTGCTTTTTTGTTTATTTTTTAATTTTAATATAGGTAACCAGATACGACAAAATTAATATATTACTGGTTATCCAAATATATTGACGCTGATTTATTTCGTTATCATTCATTTTGTGTTAAAATATTAAAATCAAAACAATATGTACTAAAAACTTCAATAGTGAGGTTATAAATATACACGATTGTCGGACAGAGTTAAAATTATTTTAACTCATCCGATGGTGGGATGAAAGTTGAAATGATTCGGATAAATATTGGCGCGAAAACAATTCAACCAATAGAAACACTTTCGGATCGTCGGACCATCGTATTTCGTACGCATGAAAATCCACCTTTAAGCCGAGTGCCGAGTTCCTTTTACGTTACCTACTTTTAAATAGCAAAGCAAAGCACAACAAAGATTGTTTCCTCTCCCCTTGCCGCGGTTAAGAATGGTTTATATTCCCCATGCACAGCTAAGCAAAGTAAATATCTTTGCAGAGCTAAGTTGTTAAAGGAACGCTACGCGAACAACTTCGTAGGTATAGTCCCTATGGGAAATAGAGAGGGAGGTATACTTAACTGCGGCAAAGGGGGAGGAGGAAATCTTTATTGCGTTTTGCTTTGCTTTTTAAAAGTAACGTAAAGGAAATACCGGCTATTTACTTTGCTTTGCTTTTTAAAAGAAGCAACTGGAAGTACCCAATATTTATGTGCAGTGGCGGTGGCATATAGCCATAAAAACAAAAAAGAAAAGGACAAAGTGGGCGAAGGAATAGCTTTTCAAAAGAAACCAGTTTTCCCATACTTTTCGATGAAGATTTTATTTTCCATAAACACGAAAGACGGCAATACGCTTCTATAAAATCTAATAAATACTTTCTACTCATATGGTGAATTATACTCAAAACTAGGTATGTCTAATTTGCGGATTTAAATCGTGCCACACGCTATACACAGATTCAGCCATCTCTTTCAAAGTAGGTACAGATAATAATAAGGGTCAATCAATCAATCAATCAAACCTCTATAGTGTATGTTGATACTAGAGGTAGAGTACTTTACATATTATTTCGAATGAGCTAGATAATCTAGGATTTTTTCAAAGATTTATAAGAGTAAAAGTTCTACCTAGTATGATGCTATACTTGGTTTGACAGTATACCTGCGAGTGGCTTAATTGACCCTTTTATTTTCTGTACATATTTTGGATGAGCTGGCTTCAATAATTTATCTAGCCTCTGTGGCACGACATAATCAACAATTTATATAAAGTACTATCTAGTATGACTCTATACTAGGGCTGATGGTACCAACTATAGTTGCTTTAATTAGTATTTCTTATTATCTGTACATATTTTGGATGAGCTTTGCTCAATTTATATAGCCTGTGGCATGGTCTTTTAATTTTTTTTTATAAGAGTAGACTTTACTACCTAGTATGACTCTGCTATATTTGTCGCTTTGACTAGTTTACTATTTTTGATAGTAGGTACCCAACAAACATGGACTGAGGGATTTTAAATGGGCCATTGATGGTATTGATGGTTTCTTGCTGTTGCAAATAAGCCAACTATGGTCCATTTATTTTTTTTAATTGGCTGACCGTTATATTTTTGCCATTTAAAGAACATTAACAATTGAACGTTGGCAAAATTGTGATTTATTGCCGGAAAAGGAACTTAAATGGTTTAACGTTGGTAAAAAGTGAAGCCATCATTTATGACTTGTATTGTCGTTTCCCGGCTCCCGCTTTGGTTGGTTCGGACGGTTTGGTAGTTTAAGGTTAGGTATTTGCGACGAACAACGGCGACGAACATGTATGGTGACGATGTGCTGTTTATTTTAAATATATTTGTAATCGATCTAAACGGTAAGTTTTTATAGTGATAACAGTGATTGGGGAAGATATTAGTGAAAGCTTAGACAAAAAACAGCATGCTATATGTGTTTTTCTTTTAATTTACAGGTTTGGGTCGGTGAGATCATTCAGAGTTTTTAAAGCATGTCTCAACTCAAGAAACAAAAAGTGAGTATTTCTATACTTTTTTCTTAATAATAGATATAATAATAATGCCATTACCAGAAACTAGAGGTATTTATAAAAAGTATGGTGCTAGACATTCTACGAGATTTCTTAAACAAAATGTTAAGCGAATTGTTGACTCGGTTAAAACACAAGTTATCGCACCTCAATATTATATAAGTAATTTTATCTAAACCAAGCCCTACGTATTTCATTGCAGGCCTTCTTGGATGAAAATATTTTTTGCTCTCTCAGTATAAGTCTTTACTAGAACCTGTGTGTTCGGGTTTATTTATTTTTATCTATATTACACTACGTTTTACGTAAGTTTTTGGGGAGTAAATATTTCTTATAGATTTTAGAAAAGAGGTTCTGCGTCTTTAATTTTGTACAATGAATTGCAGATACACGGTAAGAAACAACCTTTTGGCCCACAATACTACGCAGCAAGAAATATATACTGTTATAAAGCAGTGGCTGAGGGGAGCTATAGACCGAGGAGGTGGTCGACAGCGAAGGCAGAAGGTAAAATTTCACTTTTTCTGTTACATATAAGAGGTGAGATTACAGAAGGCCCTGCAGGTCAATTTGCAGATGCAAGTTATTTAGAATATTGCCTATTCTTCTCTTTTTAAATTACTGTGGCAATAAATAGTCTAATTTGCATTTGCAAGTTGACCTGCTTGACTGTAGTCAGTAGGAAGTTCGCAAGCGTTTATATATTTTAAACCACTGAAGGTAATAATAATTAGAAACTAATAGCAAAACTTCTCTAAATACTTCTATGAACCCTTTATATTTTTACAGTTAACTGATTAAATTACCTACACTTTGGGTTTAATTTAGCGCCAAAAGTTAACTTATATTTTTGAACGCGTTTTAAGAAATTTTAAATTTATTAAAAAGACAGATATTGCACAAAACGATTGACAAAAAAATTTGACCGCAACAAGCACCCCTTCAGGGGATATATTATGTACCTACATGTAAAGTTTATTATTATTTTTGTTAAGCTTATTAACCAAGGCATAGTAAAAATGACGTTGTACAATTTATCCCAATATTTATTAAAAGGGAAATATGAATTGCTATTCAACTCTTAAAAGAGGCTATGACCTATGAGGTCTGGCCAAGTAAACGCCACCTAACTCATAGTAGGTAGTCTAAACTCCTTTTGAGCGGCTGCATTATGGTAATTTTATTTAATTTAATATATTGTAGTCACATATCATGTGTTTTTAATTAATACAACTAAATAAACTTACCTAATCAACATTATATTTAATGCATCTAGGTGTTACCACTTAGACTGTGTGTTTTTCGAGCTATTTTGATCAAGCCTTGTATATTGCTTTTTTTTTGCAGGAAAATGAGTAATGAATCAGGCGACGATATTCACGATTATTACCTTATGTTAATGTATAAAACTGTTTTTATAAATATAGAGGCTTGCTAATGTATAATATTGTTATTTAATTTTTTTGTTTAAAAGCCTCATCCTCTGGTTTACATTAAGAATTAAAACGTATTCGCCATTTCTTTTTTTTATCAATATTTCGTTACTTTTTCGCTTTATCCAAAAATTGGCTATATACATACCTATGTTCAGAGCATAATTACCTGCAGTTTAAAGTTAAGAGTTTAATTTATACACAAATAAAAGCACAAAAAGAAATATCGATAAATTTCACGAAATTTCGTTTTTTACTTTAATTCATCTATAAAAATGGCTACATATTAAAACTGTAGGTAATTGCTACCCTACTTTTTGGATAAGGGAAAAAGGATACGAAATATTGATCAAAAAATAAACTGGCGAATGCGCCACTAGCCTTAACTTTTAAAGGCTAAATACTGGAGCGCCATAATCAGATCTTAAGTGGCCTTACCAAGTAACTGTAACGTATCTTCATTGGTAAATGGAAAACTAACCAGTGATGGCCCTACAGTATTAAGCCGCAAGTGTACCATTAATGGTTCTTTGGTGGACCACAAAAACACCTTAATCACGATCCTACTGATGGCCCATAAGGAAGCCAGCGGACATAATGTAGGTGGTCCATAAATGGTTGCTATTTAAATGCCCAACAGTTCAATTGTGGCAACTGTTTGCGTTTCCGTTAAGGGGCCATTTATTCATGTTTGTTGGGTACTACACAAGTCACTTTATGGACCCTTAATTATTACCCACGTACCTATTTTGGATGAGCTGGCATAATTTATATCTAGCCTATGGCACGATTTTCTTTTAAATGTATAAGAGTAGAGTACTAGGTACTTACATAGTATGACGCAATACTAGGTTTGACGAAACACAAGTCGCTATAAATTTTATTAATAGGAAAATTTCATAAATTTATTTTCAACCAATTAGAAGGCTCCTTTTTGTTTGCGTTGCTTATAGCGACGGGAGACTATCGCGATAGTCTATAAACCTAATAAAATTAATAAGTGATAATTTTTCTGTCAAAAATGAATTGCTTTATATCTATTGGCAAACGTCACTCAGAAAAAAATCAAAATACATATTGTTGCTAACTTGTATTTTTTATTAAGAATAGGTCGTAGGTCTCAGCATCTCATCATATTAAAATAAGAAACTCCAATTTATGAAATTTTCTTACCGAATCTCCCTCGCAGCAGAATTTCCGATAATTTTTTTCTCGATTTCACTAATGTTTTTGTTGATAGAAAATTTTCCTCGTCTTCGACTCGGAATAATTTTCTATCAACAAGACCATTCGTGACTTTGAAAAAAATTATCGGTAATAATTCTGCTGCTAGGGAGATTATAAGTGAAAATATACGGAGGTCCGGTGTTCCATAATTAAAAAGTAACTTTTATATTGCCCCACTTTTATTTGAGCCACCCTGTATGTATCCAGCGATATAATTTTAAATTGTGAGAGGTAGGGGAGAATGGGGAGCATTCGGCCACAAAGCACAATTCTCCAAGTAAGGAGTAAACCAAATATTTAACTGTTAAAAAAATGTACTTGCGGGGAATGATAAACATTAATCTCAACATATAATAAGAAAGAAAAAGATCACGTTTTATAATACCCCATCCCTAGGCATTCGGCCATTCAAATAAGGGGAGGATTTGGCCAAAAGACGTATCTGGTAAGGTAACTGGTAAAGTAGCTTTATAAATCGAACATATATATTGTTTAACATTAATTTCAACATATAATAAGAAAGAAAAATTAAAAGATCACGTTTTCTAATAAAATTTCAAAAAATACTTACAAATGGCCAAATGCTCCCCATCCCTAGGCAGCATTCGGCCATTCAAAGGGGAGGATTCGGCCGAAGGACGTATTTGGTAGGGTAACTGGTAAAGTATAGCTTTTATAAATCTAACATATATATTGTTTATCAAGTTTCTTGTCGTTTTAAGGACACGTTTTCGCGGCATCTCAAAGTAAAAACAAATAAATCAATATTACGTAAAGAACGGGATGGCCGGATATGCACCCCAGGTATATGGACGAATCACAGGCCTCTTAAACTTGTTTTAAGAGGCCTATGAGACGAATGCTCCCCAGATACCAAAATATTTTAAATCAAACGTTATATTAGTAACAAATTTTTGTAGGTTATAAAATGATTCGGGAATAGAAAACTTACAAAACATAAAATTAAATATCGTTCCTTCAAAGAAAATATGGGGAATATATTTAGTAAAGAAAACTTACCTATATAAAAGTCAGTTTTTATTGTTTTCTTGGTAAAATTGGTCTGATGCACCAATAACGTGTTTATCAATAATTCAGGACGCGAATAAGAAAGTTGGTAATACTGTACTCCCTAAAAAACGCGGGAAATGTAAATAGATTTTAGAATTAGGTGGCCGAAATGCTCCCTCTGCGTGGCCGAATGCTCCCCGTTCTCCCCTACTACGCCGCCACTGGTATTTTATCATAGTAGGTACTAGTTTTCTTTAGTTTGAAAGGGTTATATGTTATTTGGGTTTGTTAAAAGGTAAGAAAAAAATACAATAATATCTGGACATCACCACAAGGCCAGCACAACAATTTTTAGAATTTTTTTATTATATATATTTATAGTACCTATATCTATATTATATTATCGTTTAGGGCCAATTGTATATTATATACCAATGAATTAACTTTCGAGTTAATCCTAAGTTTTACCCTAGAGTTAATCCTTGAATTATCCCAAGGTACAAATTTTTGCCCGTTGTATGGGTGCGTGAGTTAAAAATGTTGTTTTAGCTAATATGACTTTAAATACAACATAAAACAATGCACCTATTGGACTTTATTGCCTGTGAAAAGAGAATTAAGAGATATTATCTTCCGCTGCACTTTTCTTACTATAACACAATAAACACACGAGGTTCGAACCCTCACACAAACATTAACTAATTACCAGCTTAAGTGCAGTCAAAGGCCTAGCCTAACTCACAAGTCTCAATTATGATCGGTGCATCAATTCATTAGGCTAGTATGTGCTGCTGGAATCTAGTTTAGGGGTGCTTTGACGAAAATTCATTAAAAATCATCGTAAAATTGGCCAAAACCCAACATTACGACTTGGCCGTTGGTTTTCTCATGCTTTTAAAAGTAACTAAAAGGAACTCGGTTAATACACATTCGGGACCTTGTGAACCATTCCTTTTCTGTGATTCTGATTTGAGAAGGGATTTGATTTATTTTTTATTTACAAATAATTTAAATTTAGGCAAATAGGTTAGAGAGTCGACTGGAGGCTGGGGTCCGGTTTTAAAAAAGCTAAAGAAAAGAAACACAATTTTATTCGCTCAGCTTGCCCGTGTCTTTGCTTTGCCTGTGTTGGCTGTTTTTTGTACTTAAAAAACCTTGTTCAAGTTTTGTTGTTCTATTTACTTTAAAAAAAAATATAGCAATGTTTCCGACAAGTACACAATGTAAGTTTTGGATGTTTCCTAGCGAAGATGACTTAAATTATTTAAGGGAAAAAAGTAATACCAAGCACATTCAACTTTATGGCAGAAACATAACCGTAAGTAAAATTTTCAATATACTTACTTACTTAGGTACTTAATGAATAAATGAATGTCTTCTCAGAACTTGAAGTTTAATAGAATCAGAAAGAGATTAAGTATAAATTTGTAAATTTTCAAGTAAGTAATCAGCATGCATATTATACCTATTTTTAATACGTTAGTGGAAAGCAAAAAATGATAATCAGTCTTAAGACTAAGTAGAGACTCTAAAATTTTAAAATAGCTTGAAAATACTTTGTAAATGATTAAAATACTTATCAGTCCTTAAACAAAACACCTCGCGAAAATACATGTGTGCGAAAACGTCATTTGATTAAAAAAGAAAATATGTCAGTCCCTCGGTCAGTCCTTTAACATAACTAGGTAGGTACATATTAAAATATAAGTACAAAACTTTCCTATTTAGAACATGTTACAACAGATTAAATTGTGGGATTAAAATATATGTCAAAGGATTAAAAAGCATTTTCAGTTAAAAAAATCCCTAATCCAAGTTCTAAAATTGTTGGTAAGGCTTTAATGTGCAAAGGCAAATGGTTAAAAAAAGTTATCGCCCAATACGCTGGCCCATCCTGGCACCTTTCCAAGTGTTTATACTGGGATTAGATTTTGCCTATTTCTGGTGTCACGGTTATGAACACTTTCATTGGTTCGGAATAGTTCCGCATTTTGCTTTATACATACATCAGGCACTGATATACATACAGACCACTGTGATACAACACATCAGTAGCAAATTTCTTAGTTATTCTAATTATAAAACCCATTATTCTTTGTGTTTTTGTGGCTGTATTTAACTTGTTACATGTTAAGTAAATCCCAATGATTGTCCACTCTTCCAAATTTTTATCACCTATGGTGTAATTACTATTAATAAAATTGTGATTTAAAGAGCAAGACATATAAGAACCATTTACATTACACCAATCAGACACACTACAAAGATTGTTCTATACCTAACTTGTCACAATCATTTGTGGTAGCAATTTATATCTGCAAACAATAAACTCTCAGAGTACCTACTTTACTCAAGAACAGTAAATGCTGAAATAGAAAAATATGTCAAATATTGTCAAAAATGACGAGGAATAATTGTTGAACCGGAAGTGCACACAACTTTGTTATATTAAATAGAACACCATGCATATTTTTAAAAATATGCATTCTAGGAATAATTCTAAATATAAAACATGTATCATATCCTATACCTATCTACAACAGTATCCTAGAGAATGGCGTTGGAAATTGTCAAATTAGCCACACATTTTATTGTTTTTTCAAAAAAGTGAAAAAATTAATATTATTTTTTTATATCTTTTTTTTAATTCCACCTAGTCTAACTTTCAAAATTATCTTACTTTTCTAAATATACCGGGTGTCCACGGAAGGTGGTTCGCCCCTATAACTTTTTTGTTTTTTAAGATCATGGAATAAAATTCGGGGGATTTGTATACGACATAAAACTGCATTTTTTTTACAGGTGACTCAACATTATGGAACTTCCGGTTTAACCTAAAGGGACATAAACTTTCGATTTTTAAACTGGACACCTGGTATATTTTTCCTTTTTTTGACTCCATATGATATTCTAAATACAACGATGTCACTTGTCACTTTTGGTCGCCAAGAAATTTTTTTTTTTCCAAATTTATTGTTTTATCTAGAGGGCTATGAATACCTAAAAATCACTTATTTCAGTTCTTTAATCTTGGGAAAAATACAATTTTACTATTTTTGGTCCAATGCTATGTGCTATGTAAAATTTAATCTTTAAAAATTTATAACTCATTTTTTTTAAATGGCAACATGGTGGCTCGTCGGGTTAAGAAAAAAATAGGATTTTATTACGATTATTTGATACCATATGTATACTATTAGGTTTTAGAAAAGCTGCCATTAAAAAACTTTAAAAAGTTAACTTGGAACTTTCCTAAAATAAAGCACCCTTTGAGAATAAATTTAAATTTAAATGTATCAAGTAGCCTGTGACCAGCAAAACTGATAAAACAAAATCATGCCTTGAAGAAAAGTGACATGCCAACAGCTTCTGCCAAAGTAAAATAGTTTGTTGTTTAAAAAACATTGAAAATAATAGCTTTACAAGGAGTGAAAAGGTTGATATGTTATTTGTGTTTGGAGAATGTGGGAAGAATTCAACCGATGCTGCACGACTTTACGCACAAAGATATTGTAATCGGCGTCATCCAACCCGACACTATTAAGTACCCAAAACTGATTCCGAAAATGCCTGACAATAATAGCATAGGTATCAACTTTTTCACTCCTTATAAAACTAGTATATTCCATGTTTTTTAAACAACAAACTAATTTACTTTGGCAGAAGCTGTTGGCATGTCAGTTTTCTTAAAGGCATGATTTTGTTTTATCAGTTTTGCTGGTCACAGGCTACTTGATACATTTAAATCTAAATTTATTCTCAAAGGGTGCTTTATTTTAGGAAAGTTCCAAGTTAACTTTTTAAAGTTTTTTAATGGCAGCTTTTCTAAAACCTAATAGTGTATGGTATCAAAATAATCGCAATAAAATCCTCTTTTTTCTTAACCCGACGAGCCACCATGTTGCCGTTTAAAGAAAGTAAGTTATACAACTTTAAAGATTAAATTTTACACAGCACATAGCATTGGACCAAAAATAGTAAAATTGTATTTTTGCGAAGATTAAAGAACTGAAATAAGTGATTTTAAGGTATTCATAGCCAGGGTTGGCTGGTTTAAACCAGGATGGTTTAAACCATGGTTTAAAGCGTGATTTAAACCAGATGGTTTTAAAAAAAAAACCATATGGTTTAAACCAAAAATCCATTTCTTTTTTAAAATTTTTATTATTGGCATTTGAGTTTTTATTTTTAGTAAAAATACCCTTCTTACTACTGGCAATGCGAACACGTCCCTGTGTTAAATGAAAATATCTTAGTGTTGGCAACACTGTGTGTTTATTTTACCTCCACCCCACCAGCCAGTCCAGCCCCGCTTTAGATTTGCATTCGGGTATTCCCCTATTTCCCATTTCGTACGTGGTCGAGAAATAATATTATTTCTCTTTGTCGCTGATAAGTTTGGTTTATTTTTCGGCTTTGTTGCGATATAATAATGTCAGGCACCACCAATTTCAGGTTACCTACTATTAAAGTGCAATATTCTGCATGTTTTTGTTTTACTTCCATCCAGCTATACTCTAAGTGTGTTCCGCGGAACCCTAGGGTTCCGCGATACCTCTGTAGGGATTCCTCAAGAATTTAGAAAAAAAATCAAAACACCTCTCTCTGGTCGAACGTTTTGACTCCGCGGCCGCGCGTAGGTATATTTATTTATTTATTTGTATTTGTATAAACATGTGTTACAATAGCTGGTACAATATCTCATAAGTTTGGTATCAACATGTATACTTGTATACTTGTGAGCGCGCAGTCCCTTTGATAAAAGCCGCCTCTGAATTGTTTACAAGGCAATTTTTATATTTCTCTTTTTATTTTTGCTTTTTGTTTATCAAAGGCGCCGACTCGAGTATTTTCGAGAATATTCGAGATCGAGTCTAGGACTAAGTATAAAAGCGGCGATCGCGCGTCGCGCCTCGTCAGTCAGTTGACGATTAGCGTTCGGAGCGATAAGTTCCTACCTACCTACTTACAAGCTCGCTAGCGAGAAACTAGTGTTCATTGTTCTACAGCCTGCTGTATTCTGTTGTCTCAGTTTTATACATTTCTTCATTGTACTAAACTTAGTCTCTTATACGCAGTAACGATTGTGCATTATTTAGACCCCACCATCCTGACGTGTAACATTATAAATAAAGAAGAATGGAACGTTGGCTTAAAGGTGTTAAACGTGTTGCAACAACATCTTCTAATGACGCTGAATGTTCAAAGGCAGTACGCGCGGAGAATATAGCAATCACCGATCCAGACGATGATGCCACGACGTCAAGCTCGACGGTTTCAAAGACGAAAAAAAGGAAGTATGATGAATCATATATTAGTTTCGGATTTGTTGATTCCGACGGCTCACCTCTCTGCATGCTATGTAGTAAACTGCTTTCTAATAGTTCCATGGCACCTGCCAAATTGCGCCGACATTTACAAATTGTACACCCCGAGTCTAAAGACAAGAATAAAGAATTTTTTGTTCGTAAAAAAGATTATTGGAAAGTCAAAAAAATATGATGCATGTAACAAAAACTATCAACGAAAAGGCCACGGAGGCATCATATTTAGTTAGCTATCGCATTGCACAAGCAGGTGAAGCGCACACTATCGCTGAGAATTTAATAAAGCCATGTGTATTAGACATAACAAAATGTATGCTCGATGAAAAATCTGCAAAGCATCTTTCTACTGTGCCGCTATCAAACGATACTGTTTCACGGCGAATCCATGATCTGGCAAGCTACGTCAAACAAGAACTAGTTACACGTCTACAAAAAACACGATTCGCTTTGCAAATGGACGAGTCAACTGATGTCGCTGGTTTGGCTATCTTGCTGGTTATCGTGAGATATCCATATGAAAGTTCTTTTGAAGAAGACATGCTTATGTGTTCACCGCTGCTCACAAACACTACCGGGGAAGAAATTTTTAATAAAATAAATATATTTTTTGAAGAAAATAATCTCAGTTGGAACAATTGCATTGACATTTGTACAGATGGGGCCAAGGCGATGACAGGTAAAACAGCAGGAGCAGTGTCACGAATAAAAAATAAAGCGCCTAATTGTAGTTCCAGCCATTGTATTCTGCATAGACAAGCACTTGCGATGAAGCAAATGCCGTCAAATCTAAAATTAGTTATGGATGAAGCGTTAAAAATAATTAATTTTATCAAATCACGACCACTACAATCCCGATTGTTCTCATTATTGTGTGAAGATTACGGCAGCAAACATAAAACACTGCTGCTCCATACAGAAGTGCGATGGCTGTCTCGGGGTAAAACTTTAACAAGGCTATTTGAACTTAGAGCCGAGTTACAAATGTTTCTTTCAGCAGATACTTCTTTTAATTTGAAGGACCGTTTGTATGATAGAACTTGGTTGTTCCGATTGTCTTTTATGGCGGATATCTTTCAAAAACTGAACGAATTGAATTTATCATTGCAAGGTAAACAGACAACAGTGTTTCAGGCCTATAACAAAATAACTGCCTTCAAAAGAAAATAAGATTTTTGGATTATTTGCGTTGGTAAGAAAGAAATAAAAAGCTTTACGTCACTCAGTGAGTTTGTTAGCGATAACGACTCAGAAATGTTTCAAGATGATGTGTTTGAAGAATTGGTCCAATATCTCAGTTCGATGCGCGCATCTTTTGAAAAGTATTTTCCCGAAGAACAGAATACAAAAATGAAACTGAATTCATGGATTCATAATCCTTTTTTAACCAACTTGGAAAAGCCCGAAAGTATGTCAAACGAGATATATGAATCTCTTTTAGAAATGTCATCAGAGTATGAAGTCACTGTTCAAAACGACGCCTCTCAACGATTTTTGGTGCAGAATCCGTGATGAATATCCAATGCTTGGCAAAATGGCTCTGAATATTCTTCTCCCGTTCCCAACAACATATTTGTGCGAAACAGGATTCTCAACCTATGCAGCCACGAAAACAAAATATCGCAATAGACTGGACGCCGAACCTGATATGAGACTTCAACTGTCTTCTATCAAACCTGATATCAACCAATTGATGAAAAATAAAAAACAGTTTCATACCTCCCATTAGTTAGATTTTTTCTTTTTTAATATCTTCTATTATTGTACTTGCCATGTGGTAAAGTAAGTAATAATTAGTAACTGTTACCTTGTACTTTTATTATGCTTATTAATAAAGAATACACTTTTAAAAACTATTGTTTTATTGTAGGGTTCCATCAAGTATTTTGCTTCCCAAAAGGGTTCCGTCACCAAAAAAGTTTGAGAACCGCTGCAGTCTATACCAATTCTTTTTACATACTTAGCATTTTACATTGTTATTTAAAAATACTGGCTTAAATTTAAAAAAAACGGTTTAAACCAAAAAACCTGGTTTAAACCCAAAAAAAACGGTTTTTTGGTTTTTTTTAGAAAAACCGGGTTTTTTTCCAACCCTGTTCATAGCCCTCTAGATAAAACAATAAATTTGGAAAAAAAATATTTTCTTGGTGACAAAAAGTGACAAAAGTGACACATGGTTGTATTTAAAATGTCATTTGGAGTCAAAGAAAGGAAAAATATACCAGGTGTCCCATTTAAAAATCGAAAGTTTATGTCACTTCCGGTTAAACCGGAAGTTACATAATGTTGAGTCACCTGTCAAAAAATGCAGTTTTATGTCGTATACAAATCCTCCAAATTTTAATCCATAATCTTGAACAAAAAAGTTAGACGGCCGAACCACCTTCCGTGGACACCCGGTATATATATATTTTATGCTTCCCTATGTCTAAACTTATTAGTTTTTAAGATATAAAAGCAATTAAAAACTAGGCTTTATTAGGAAACTATGGTAGAATACATTATGTACTAAGAATGTATCCTCTTGAGTTTTTTTTTATTAACCTTATAATTAAAAATATTCTGTATAAACACAAACTAATTACAAATAAATTAACCATAAATTTAGTTCTCAAACCGATGGCCATTTGCTTCTTGGCACAAATCAATTATTTCTTGGAATTCTGAGAGAGGTTTATGTGTATTGGTGTAATATTGTTTACTGCTTGAATTATTCCGTCCCTTAGGTCTTGGAGATTCTAAGGTTTTATTTTATACACCTTAATGTGGCCCCAGTAAAAAAATCAAGGAATGATAGGTCAAGGGACCTTGCTGGCCACCTTACTGGGCCATTAGTATCCGTCCAACGATTTTCAAAAGTCGCATTCAAATAAGCTGTCACTATTCTAGCATTGTGTGCCGGAGCATATATAATAAAATTTGTAATTTTAAAAGTGGCTGTTGCTGCTCCTCTTTAAGATACCGGTTGCAAAATTCCAACCTTCGAATGTAATTGCCATTAGAAAGATGATGATGGATATTTAAAGAATTTATTGAGATGTTTTTTCAATATTTTACTCTCTCTACTGATGCCTTTATCATTCTCAATTTGCCTCGTCGATGTTGTCGGGTCAGCTTCAACACAAGCCAGTGTATTTGTTTCTGTCTCCTCACTAATAATAGAACCATTTTCGTTTTGATTTTCGTTCTCGTGTTTTAAATGGTTTCTAACCTCAGACCAAGGAGTTTCTAACCATGGAAAATCGCTGATCGCTTGGGTGCTCGCATTCGGGAAATGTCTGCACATACAGAGCTTTCGCCCCTCTTCGGTTCTTTCTAGCCTCTACGTAGATTAGAATGTCAATTTGATGCTCACGCGTAAAAAAGGCATATTTTTAACTCACTTATAATAAGAAACTAACTAATTTAGAAAATAATGTAAATTAACATCAATTGTTGCTTGTTGGATAAAGGCCGAGATGCGATTAAAAAATAAGCAATATGCCATAAGAAATAGGTAATAAGAAATAAAAAAAAACACATGTTGCTTGTTACTCATGATACAAAGAAAACCTCATCAAATTACTAAGAAATCATTTTGTCGATGAGGGCTTTATTTTAAATGGGGTTGACATAAATAAAACTATTATAGAGAAGGTTATAAAAGCAACTGGCAATAATGACGTGAATATAGCCCATAAACTATCTTTGGAGAATTTAAATGTAAAGGGAACGCAAAGGCAAAAAGTGAAGTATGCAACAAAATTATTTTCCCACACGACTTCAAGAGCTATATCTAGATGTGGTATACATGGACTTTTCGATTCAGAAAATTGGTTAGAATGTTCAGAATTTTTTAAAGATGTAAGTGATAATATTATGTAGTTTACATCGTATAAAATTTATGTGGTTTACATTAACCGAACTGTATTTAATGGTTTGATTTATTTGTAGGTTAACGATTGGTTTGACTGCCTTAATGTACGAGTGCCAGAAGAGGACAGTAGGGATCGAATAAAAGCATTTGGCCTAGCTCATAATCAGCAAATAGAAATTTTAGACAAAATGGCTTTACTTATGTCCAATATAAAACTAAAGGGAAAAAAAGCTTTACTGCCATTCCAGAAAGGAATTTTAATCACAAATTTGTCATTAAAATTATTATTTGAAGATCTTAAGGAACGGTACAATATTAAGTATCACGCAGGCTTAACCAAGACATCTTAGAGAATTTTTTCGGGGCCATTAGAGCTAGGGGAGGTTTACAGGATCATCCTAATGCCCTAGAATTTAAATATAGACTAAGATCATATATTTTAGGAAAAAATGAAGGGTCATTTTCAGAATTTGGAAATGCAGCACCTGATGAGACTCCTGATTTGGAATATGGAGAAAAACTTTTAAGTAAAGAGTATTTTTCTGATCTTGTTAATGTTGATACTACTCAAGATGAAAATAAGAGTAGTGTTGAAAATGAATGTGGGTCTCTGATTACTGAAATTGAAGGTTTGCCCTATGATGGTCTGGAAAATTTAGCCGGATTTATCTGTCATAAGTTTAAATTGGTAGAACCTAATATTTGTAGCTCAACACAGCAAAATTTTACTTGGGTGGACCATCTATCTGAAGATGGTTTGTCCAAACCAACAGAGGAGTTTATGGGCTATATGGAACAATTAGAACACATTTTTAATAATATAAACGCAGAAACCATAATGATTTGTAAGGGCTATATAAAAAATCTGCTCCAATTGGCTGTAAATGTTAAATGTTCTACAAAAGTTAAAACATTGTTTTTTAGATCAAGAATGTTTTTTAGGATGAGAAAACTTAATAAAGAATTGCAGGACAAAACAATATCAAAAAAAAGAAAACTAGCCAAGATCACATCTTAATAAAGAAAAATTTAAATGTTTTGTTAATTTACTCATCGGCCATAAGTATATTAATAAATAAATGTAAAAAACTTCTGTGTTAATGTTTTATTATTCTTATTTATTTTTTAAGATTTCTATTTTTTTAAGTGTGTATTTTTCAGTCATCTTCAAAACTGTATGTATTTATGCCATTAACAATTTTCTTTTTATCATATTTCCATATTATCATATTTTTAAATTATTTCATCTATTATAAATAAATAATAAAATCTTTCTTTGTAGTAAAATTGAAACAAATGCTATTTAAAACTAAAAAAAAACAGCGTGGAAACAATCAAAAACATTTAAAAACGGCTTGCCCCATAAGCAATAATGGTATTAATTCAAATTTGTGTCACCAGATGACGTCATGCGCGTGGCGGACGTGTTTTGGTCGACGATCGATCATATCTTGTTTTCTTTGTATCATGCTTGTTACTTATAAGTAAATTGTGTCGCGATTGATCTGTTTCCATGTATCAAATCTTTTTTTTTTTGGCTTATTGCTTATCGCCTTATGCTTATTTTTTAATTGTGTCTCCGCCTTGAAGCCCGATCTATTACTTCTAAACTAATGAAGCGAGTTCAATAAAATTATAAACAATTGTAAAGAACACTAATATAAACCTAAAAATGAAAACAAAATACAATTTAAAAAAAACTTTTTGTTATCACACTTTTTTGGGCCACCATCACATGCGAAAATATTTTCCTGAAATACAAATGTTACAGTTTAAGCACATGAATGTGTTATGCTTACCTAAAAAAAAGTTAAAAAATAATACTAAATTTTCACAGGTTGTTCTATGTAAAATAACAAAGTTGTGTGCACTTCCGGTTCAACGGGAACCGGAAGTGACAGTCACACGTTTGAGTACTGAAAATGTGCGCACAGTGCAATCTTATAACCTCAGACTTCCGAGTTTTGCGTCGAATTCAGTCGCTCTCTCTACTTCCATCTCCCTTCATAGGCGATCCCCCGCCCGCAGCCCGACAGCGCTCGACTATTATTAATAGTACTAGAAGATATTCAATATATCAAATCATCACATAGTTTTTCCAGATATATTTAAACTAAAATTAAATATTTAATTAATGTTTTTTTATAGGATGGATTGATGTACGACTTCTTTCTTACATCCGAAGAGGAAAAAATAATGGTTAAACGGTACGAATTACATCTTAGAGATTTTTGTAAACGATTTCAACCCATAATGCCAAGATGTGTAATAGGTACAGCATTTCATTACTTTAAAAGATTCTACATCTACAATTCTGTAATGAATTATCATCCTAAAGAAATAATGTAAGTTACCTTAAGTACTATTAATCACTGCTATTATTAACAATTTAAATTTTTTTTAAATCTAAGATTAAATAAAGTCAAGTTAATGGAAGAACTCGCCGCATTACCTGTCCTTAATGGCACCCTGTTGAAGTCTGGTATATTTTACGTTAAGCGGTTGGCTACAGAAACAGAACTGGACTAAGTTCTTTTACCGCGCCTTCGCCATCTCCTTAATTTTGTAAGGGAGTCTTAATATTTTGTAAAGATATAGCGTAGCGTAGATACTAATTTTATTATCTATAAAATAAAATATTGACAGACCCGTACCCACCCAAATAAGTACCTATTTGAAAGCATTATAAACCTAACGGAAAAGAAGACAAAATGTATATCTTTTAAGGGAAAGAAATAAGACACTTTAAGTCTTCCTCCACTGGTATATTAAATGGTTTATGTTTATTAATACAGGGTAAATTCTCTACATGTTTCGAATGCAGTAGCATTTATCATCAGGAGAATAGAATAAGGAAATTCGGAAATGTAACAGTCCTAACGGAGCTACAAGTTGATGGAAAAAACAAGCAAATTGTATTGAAAAAAACTTTCAACGTAATGGTAAACCTACCGAGAGGCCATACGTGAAATATTTTTTATTAATTAAGTAAAGTAAGATAATTGTCGCATCAATAAAAAAAACACCATAGTGCAGTGGCGTAGCTAGGATATTGTCTTGGGGGGGGGGCATATAGTTGCATAGAGGCGTAAAGCCGCCGTAGGCGAAAGCGCCGCAGGCGAAAAGATTTTTGGACCACGCCCAAATTTTGCTAAATTTTTCTATTATCTATAATTGTTACGTAATCGCCTAAGTACAATCCACAACTGAAATAATCTAGAAGTCCTACAAACAAACCACAACCAAACGTAATTACCTAGGTTTTCCTACGATGTTTATATCTTAGTTTGTCTTATTTACGTAAATAAAAGAGAGAAAAGGAAATTTACACCACCAGACACCAGATCCGCGAATGTCACATAAAACAAGACGACGGGGATGTGATGACCAAAACAGACGCGTTGTTTCTCAAAGTAAGCCTACCTACGTTAAATTTAAAAGGGCAAAAAAATTATATTTAAATATTGTTTTTAAAATATTGTTGATAATTACTTTTTTTCATGGCTCTTGGGGGGGGGCAAATGCCCGATGCCCCCCCCCCCCTAGCTACGCCGGTGCCATAGTGTGAGGGATATTTAAAATTGGAATGTCAGATGTAGCAAAAAGTATATTTATAATAAAATGAGGAGTAGTTAAAAGATCACATATTAGTGAAACAGAGATTTAAGTAAGTGTGAGGAGAAGAATGTTGAAATGAGGAATAGCTGAAATATTTGAGAACCGGTTACGTAAGTGTGAGGAGAAGAAAATCCAGCAGTGAAGAAGTGAGTTTTAATAAAATTAAAGAGTGACGAGTCACAAAATTAGTAAAATCACATTAGTGTGAGGAGTATTTAAAAATTGTTTAACATGGAAGGAGTGTAAAGCTAGAGTTCTTCCCTGTTATGTGGGTATCCTCATTTAATTAAGAGTAGAATTTCTTTATATCTTTTAGTATTTATTTATAAAAAGCAAAAATATGTATTTCTGTATTTATTATACAAGGAAAACATTTTTTTTTGCGAGGTGTCAGCTTTGTGGTGCACGTCTAATTAAAACACCATGTTGGAAACCCGTTTGGTATTGTTACTTTTGTGGAAATTTTATATATGGATGGGGTGTCCCGTAACTAAAGGGGCTATACAGCAACAGGATATAGGGAACTTGAAAATATATCATTTAAGTTCATTTTTTATACGGTTAAAGAGATACAGGGTGATCCAAGTAAATATTTATTTTATATAATTTACGATGATTTTATGTTGCACTTAGATACACCGTGCGAGCAAAAATTATTTGCATCAAAGAGGGCCTTGCATCTAAGAACGTAATGCTTAGCCGTAGAGCTTAATACCTGTTGGGTGTCAGTAACTACCTGAATTATCAATCAATCAGTTATTCCGTCATCTTTGACACTTGACCGTCGTTACAAGTAATTTGATTCATCGCTAATTTTTCCAATTTCTTGAACAATTCACACAATGGGCTTTACGGAACAGCACAAAACATTCGTGGTTTAAGCGTATTTTTGAAACGGGGTTAGAGTAAATGGTGAGTGGCAATACAATCCGGGTTTAGGTATGGACGATTTTCACGAATATTTTCCTAATGTTGCTTTTATTGTTGGGGATTTTTATCATTGCCTGAAATACAAATTGTATAAGACGCCTGTCCCAAGAAGTGGGAAGATCTTATGGAACATGCAGGACTATTCTTAAGAAGCAGCTAAATGTATTTCCTAATAAAGTGCAAGAATGTCAAGAAATACAAGCCGCAGATTTTGAAAGACGCAGGAATTACTCTCAATGGTTTACCCAAAATTTATTGGAAGGAAATTAGACCTGACATTTTTTTCGGATGAAGCCTGGTTGCACCTCTCCGGTTATGTGAATTCTCAGAAAACACGCATGTGGAGCAGTGAAAATCCCCATTTTTTTGTACAGTCCACATTGCACCCTCAAAAAATTGGTGTCTGGTTAGCTGTTTCCCGAAGAAGAATTATTGGTCCTATTTTTTTCCATGACACAGTTACAGCACAGCGGTAGAGACAATATTTTGAATCCATTTGTGGAGCAATTACTTGACGACGAACTAGGTACGTTTTGGATATTTTCAACAGGACGGTGCAACCGCCCATACAGCCGCCGAAACTATTAACTACTTACGCAATTTTTTTCGACGACAGATTGATCAGTTTTCGATCAGACATTGAATTCCCACCTATATCACCTTGTTTAACGGTTATGGATTACTTCGTTTTTCCTCATTTAAAGAACATTATTTTTAAAACACCAGTTGCAAATTTAAAACAATTACAAGAAAGGATTATCCAAGAATGTGGTAACATTTCTCCAGAGATGCTGGTCAACATTTTCGAAAATATGAAGAGACGTGTGAATTTATGCTTGGAGCATGGCGGTGGCCAATTTCAGCGATTTATGTAGTTATTTTTCTTTTTCTTTCTGCATATTCTTACTTAATTTTGTAAACTACAAAAATAAATTTGTATTTGTCTATTTATTTTATTACTCATTAGTTTGGCATATCGAATTTGACAAAATTTTAACCTAGATTTGGTTAGATATATCGTCCCCATATCATTGTGATCTAAACCAAGCCCTACGTTTTTTAATCCAAGCTTGATGCAAATAATTTTTGCTCGCACGGTACAACTAATATACGTATATTTTTCCTTAAAAAAACTATGTTATAACGTCGAAACAATATTAAAGACATGCATTTCCATCAGCTATTTAAAAAGTTACTCTCGCGATGACGTTACTGCGCGCGCCTGTCGAAATTGGAACGGCTATATTGTATCATATCTTCCGTTTATTGTACCGTGGTATTTTTTTAAAAACGAAACAAATGTAATATCTATTTTATCGTTTGTGTTCTGTTTGTGTACATTTCGTGCCGAGTTGTAGAAGCATTTTAATCAATAATAAACCTGGTACCTATAGATGGCACATGTCATTCATAAACGCTTTTAAAATGGGTTGACAACATCGTTCGTAAGAGAGAGGCGGTGAAGAGCTGGGTGGGGTAGGGAGTAGGGATTACGGTGGATTTGCCTTTGAATGTGACCTTGATACTATAGTTTAAACCTAACCTACAAATAACCGAACTTTATATTTACTCAACTATGAAAAATATCTGCAGAATTATTATTTTTCGAATTCTCGCATACAGGGTGGCCCTTTAGTGTGGCAAAGTACAATAGCTCCGTTACTATTTCAAATACATTAAAAATATTAATACAAAAGTTGAAGGGCAGTAAGTGACTTATAACGTAAAATTATTTTTAACTCTATAGGGTGACTCAAAAAAGCGGAACAAGAAAAAATGTACTTTTTTCAAATGGAACACCCTGTATATTTTTTCATTTTTAAATTCCACATAAAATTATAATTATTTTTTATTAAATACATTATTAGTCTATACTTTATAGTTTCCGAGATATTGACTCTTGAAAAGTGACATTTTTGAACTTTGACAGCTTCTAGCTTTCTAACAGTACGTCTTAGAGCAAAACGGCTTACATGTCCCTATCTTCAATTTTTATTATCTTCCCAAAAAAATCAACTTCCAGTTAAACCGGAACAACTATATTTCCTGCTTTCGAGTAACATCCGGTTTAACCGGAAGTTGATTTTTTTGGGAAGATAATAAAAATTAAAGATAGGGACATGTAAGCCGTTTTGCTCTAAGACGTACTGTTAGAAAGCTAGAAGCTGTCAAAGTTCAAAAATGTCACTTTTCAAGAGTCAATATCTCGGAAACTATAAAGTATAGACTAATAATGTATTTAATAAAAAATAATTATAATTTTATGTGGAATTTAAAAATGAAAAAATATACAGGGTGTTCCATTTGAAAAAAGTACATTTTTTCTTGTTCCGCTTTTTTGAGTCACCCTATAGAGTTAAAAATAATTTTACGTTATAAGTCACTTACTGCCCTTCAACTTTTGTATTAATATTTTTAATGTATTTGAAATAGTAACGGAGCTATTGTACTTTGCCACACTAAAGGGCCACCCTGTACTTGACACTAGCGAAACTAAAGAAAATTTCAGGCCGCTGGTAAAGTTACACCAAATGGAAATGAGGATGTTCGATATTCATCGACGCATCGAAACATCGATATTTTCAATGCGATATATCGTTTTGAAGCGATGCATCGAGGCCTTTGATATTTTGTCGATGCATCGATGTATTTTAATCGTAAAATAATTATTTTGCCTCTCGATCCTTATTATACCTTTTACCTTTGGTTTTAGTTAAGGTATGAGCCCGGGTATGATCTTAGAATAATTAGATTTGTGATTTGTTTTGTAATTTTAATTCTATTAAAATTTTTTTTTCGATGCATCGCAAACATCAATGTTTTCGGCGATATATTTTCTGTGGACATCCCTAAACGGAAATGAATGAAACGTCATTATGGCCTCAGACCAATATCTTGGCGATCACTGCGTTGCCATATTGCAAACTTTTTGTAGGGTTTTAGACAAAGATTTAAATTTCCCACATTATGTTAATACTTTTAACAGCGTAAGTTTGGCAAACAAAGTGGAGGGGCGAAATTTGTATGTTGATTTTCTTTAGAATGGAATACGATTTTGTGAATAGATTAATTTGTTATTGTTTCATCTATGGGTACTAGATCATTGTAATTAACCAACCAGGCGCCTTTGACTGTGACAAAAATTACATTGGCTAAGATGATTTTTTTACATTAAAGGGCCCCATTCACGTTGAGATCGGTATCGATACATGTCGCAAGTATCAGTCTCGCGATACAAATCTCATAGTGGATTTGGTTGTCTCAGTATCGCTATATCAGTATCAGGTGGTATCGCCGTCTGTATCACCGTAGTGAAACTTCGATACCGCGCGACTGCAACAGATACTTGTCGCAGCTTGTATGTGGATGTTTCGTGCATCGCGCGCGATTCGGGCTGCAAAAATATAAACAGTTTAATTTTCAACATGGATTAGCCTTTCTTCGGCGCTTACTGCATCTCGCATGACAGTATTTTTTTTCTCAATTTGTGGTTTTATTATACTGAACAAATTATTGAATAACATGTCATTCATTCGTAAATAGTTTTTAAAATCATTTGGTTCGTGGACTTTTAATTCTTGCAATAAATTTACCACAGTATATTGTTTCTCTTCCGTAACCATTGCTTTACCCATATTCTTTTTGGCCGTCTTTGTTTCTTTACAATATCTGATAACGAAACTGCTACTGCAATAAGCACGGGTGGCGGCGGAGGCACCATTTTTGTTCTACAAGTGAAGTGAACTGATGTTTCATGAGTGGGTCTCAACGTGTAGGAGCATTTAACGATACTGATACAACGGTATCGCCGTTTTGTCGCGATGCACGTATCGATACCGATCTCAACGTGAATGGGGCCCTTAAGAGTAGTCTGGTTAATTTAATTCCTGATTTACTAAAAAGACACCTTTGTAAATAAATCAATTCTGCCAATATCATGGATGTGACGATTAGAGATGCAACGGAGGTCCGGCCAACTTACTGACTCCGCCGACTCCGGCTTCTTTGCCGGAGTTACTGACTCCTGTCTAAACGGACCGGAGGATCGCAGGAGGAATAAGTAGAAAAAGAAAATATTTTATTTACTTTTTTCCTGTTTATTGTAAAAACTTAATACAAAAATTTTACTCAATATTCATAACAAACTTTTGGTAAGTTGTGGTAGATGAATATTGATTTCTGAGCATTCCTTGGTATCAATCTATTCCGCTTCTCTTATTTTATTTTGAAATAAATTTACAAATAAAAATACTAGGTTATGTTGGCTTGAAAGTTCTTCTTCTATTATTTTAAGGGCCTAAGCTATATGACCAGACTTGCTTGAAAATTAAAACTATTGAGTATTTTGACAGATCCCCACCTTCGGCCGGAGTCAGTAACTCCGGCTCCGGCTTTTTGGCCGAAGTTACTGACTCCGGTCTCCGGCTAAAGCATGCGTCTCTAGTGACAATCCTATTTTTTATTTTCATCATTCATTCATTTTAGGGTCACCTGTATATACTTAGCTTGCAAAGTAGAAGAATTTAATGTTTCAATACAACAGTTCGTTGCAAATATAAAAGGAGATCGTGAAAAAGCTACAGATATTATCCTAAACAATGAATTACTCTTAATGGAACAGTTAAAATTTCACTTGGCTATACATAATCCTTTTAGACCTATTGAAGGATTACTTATTGATATTAAGGTAACGTAGATAAAAAATTTTAACAATGATTTTAGGGAACATAGCAATTTTTTTATATTTTCTGTAAAGGGTGTGGCTTCTATAACACCTAAACTATTAAAGATAGAAAAAAAGTACCCTACAAAAGTTGAAGGGTTTACTAAGATACATAATCTAAAAATATTTTTAAAATAAAATTAAATGGGTCTTTACGACCATATTTTAATTTTTGAACTGAAATGTCGCGTTGCCAAATAATTATTTTTTTCTTGGAATTTAAGTAATTTTAAGGGTACCTACTATTTAAAAAACATGCGAAAAACAAATGGCCGCTATCGGAAACACTATTTCCAATTTATCTAAATCACTATCGGAATTATGTAATAATAAATATTGCCCTATCAATTCTACATAGAAAAGATTATTACAAATTTTTATGTAGGACTAACCATTTCCCCAAAAAGTTTACTAATGTAGTTTTGAAAAATAAAAATAAATATATACAGTGTGTCTACTTAAGTTGGCTACATATGGGAAACTTTTCTATTATTAACTTTACGAAAAAAAGTTATTCTTCATAAAAAGTTCTGCATGGTCCAAAACCTAAAATGCAATCAGATATTAAATTTTTTCAGTCGTATACGAGGTTTGTCAAAAAATATGAATTTTGCCCAAGAGTAAAGTACCTTTATTTTAGACAAGTTCGAAAACTGTATTTATGAAAAGTTGTTCGAAATGTAAAACTATATTTTAATATGCAATTACATCCTTCTACTTATTTTTTTTTTATTATTACAATTTGTCCTCAAATTACGGATACCGAACATTTTTATCTTTTTTATTTATTAAGAAAATCATGATAACCTTTCTGTTTCGTTTAGAAAATAATAAATCTCGAAACAAAATTTATTTTTAAAAATTTAATTAATACACCATTAAAATAAAATTCCGTAATTTGAGAAAAATTCGTAAAAATAAAAATAAATTTAAGTAGAAGGATGTAATTGCATATTAAAATACATATAGTTTTACATTTCGAACAAACTTTTCATAATTACAGATTTCGATATTGTCAAAAAAAAAGGAAGGTACTTTACTCTTGGGCAAAATTCATATTTTTTGACAAACCTCGTATACGACTAAAAAAATTTAACATCTGATGGTTGCATTTTAGGTTTTGGACCATGCAGAACTTTTTATGAAGAATAACTTTTTTTCGTAAAGTTAATAATAAAAAAGTTTCCCACATGTAGCCAACTTAAGTAGACACACTGTATAACTTATGGAGGGCTTAAGGAAGGAGTCCGATCGAAAATGGCTGTTCTTTAAATTTACGTCCCTGTTTAGTAGTTAGTTCGCTGTTTGCCGGTCGCGGCGCAGTGATCGTCAAGTGTTTGACTTTTTACAGGTTTTGATAGACGTCAGCGGTATTTTTATCCAATAATTAATAAAATAAGCTTTATTAGATATAATATATACATATCTCAGCCTGTAGAGGGTTTTAGTTAACTAAATTCAATAAAAAAGTTGATTATCCCATAAGAACCCATGCATTTTACAGATTTAAAGGAACACATGCGCCCCTGACGGCCATTTTTAAAGCTGCTTTACCGATCCAAAACTTTGCCCGAAACCAATGTATTGCGATCGGACTCCTAACCTAAAGCCCTCCATAGTATAACTATTCCTCATAGTTTTTTGCCAGTGCATATTAACATGTTTGACATTATTGTTAGGGCTACAGGCCAAAAATAATTTTAGGTAATACAATACAAACACCAGTAAATTAACAAAATGTCTCCGCTATGTTTTACTGTGTGGGCACAGGAAATTGAAAAATAAAGCGTATATAATTTTAACGCCTAATGGAAAAACGTTGCAAGAAATCAGGTGGTTGCATATTTATATAGACTACCAATACATTGCACTCTTACAAAATCCTACAATTTTAATTACAATCATCGTCACTTTCAATGCAAGTTTCACTTAGCGCTACTTAACTCTTTATCATCGCCTGGCGCGTCCTCTTCTATATTATCACATCGGTCGTGATTACTTTCGCCCTTACACATTTCGGTACAGAAGGCTATTCGACTGACACGTATATGGAGGAGAACAACGCCTTTGGGAGCTTGACGAAGTTCCAAAAAAAGGTCTGGAGCACAAGGTTTGGTACAAGCAACTGGCTTGCATTTCCTCCCTACTTTATTCCATCCAAAATCAAAGGGTAGTGGGTGTGCTAAATGGGGTCCTGATTCCACTCAAAACACCGAAGGTGGACCGTCAGCTAGGCCGGATCCAGTGCAGATTTTGTTGGAGGAAGATTCGTATCTTGATATTTTTTCTGGATGAACAACAACCACCTCACAGCTACTAAATTGGTCAGTTATGTTTTTTGGGATTGGGGATATATAAACCTGACAAACGAACGCTTCCAAGTTAGCCCTGATATCTTCAGTGAGAGACCGTGCAGTCCTCAATTTAGCCAAAATTTCTAGAAGCCTATCACTTGCAGAATAAAAAGTTTTCGACCACTTTATTTTACCTTTTCCATCAAATCCTGTTACATCTGCTCCTGAAAGTGCTTGTAATCCAGGGAGAGCAGAGGCTGTCAGAGGTTTAAGTGCAAATTGAACCTAGCTGAGCGAACCTTTTCAGATGGCCAAAGAAAATTGGAGATATCGCCTTAGTGCTAAAATTAGGACTGCATTTTTTTGACATATTTTTATTTTAACTAAATCTCTTAGGTACTTACCTAAATATTTTAACTTTTAAAAACCACGATATAATATTTGTTTATACTTATTTTACTCATACCACAATATCATCAAGAAGTGGCTAGGTTAACGATTTGTTGCTATTGAAGCAAGAAAGCGAAAGCATTTCACAGCATATTTATTTATTATATACTTTCCTTGTTAGTTAATATACAGTGTGTTTGAGGAGGAAAGGGCAATATTTTGGGAATGTGTTCAGAGGGTGAAAATAAGAGAAATAAACCCATATGTTTTAGTTCAATTCTCAACCATTTCTGAAATAATACGTTCTTTAAGTTAATTTTTATTTTAAAAGAGAATAATTGCAGGTACTGCAGTACAAACTAACTTAAAGAATATTTTCAAAAACCCCTCCACCAACTTCAATACATTTTTCGGCACGTAGAATTTGGTGGAGGGGTTTTTGAAAATATTCTTTAAGTTAGTTTATACTGCAGTACCTGCCAATATTCCATTTTAAAATAAAAATTAACTTACAAAAACTTTAGAACCTATTATTTCAGAAATGGTTGAGAATCAAACTAAAACATATGGGTTTATTTCTCTTATTTTCACCCTCTGAACACATTCCCAAAATATTGTCCTTTCCTCCCCAAACGCCCTGTTTATGGGCTTATTTTATACTTCTCAAATGGGAAGCGGAAAGCGAAAAGACCTGGTAATGTACTGTACCCCATTTGAATATTTTCCGGTCTAAATCGCTAAAAGTGATAGTTTCTGGGTAAAAATAATTTAGAAAGTGCCTTTTCCCGGTCCGTTGCGAAAAAGATAAATTCAAACAAATAAATATAAATACTTATAAAGCCGCGCAATAATTTCCAAAGTATATTTTTTGGGAAAACGGTTAGTCCTACATAAAAATTTGTAATAACCTTCTCTATGTAGAATTGACACAGCACTGTTTTTGTTAAAAACTTTTTTTTCGCAATTCCAATGGTTACTTAGATAAATTGGAAATAGTGTTGCGATGGCCACCATTTTGTTTGTCGCACGCAGCAATCAAAAGCATCAATTTCGAGAGTGCCAACATCGAAATCATGTTTCTTCAATGCCAAACAATGAGATTAAGACTATTCCCATACTTGCATCATCAAGTGGCATAGGGGAGACTGTTTTTGTACACAAAGGGGATCGTATAAAAGCGCTAATTGAGTAAACTATCTTGTTTCTGAACAGATGAACCAAATGAGCTAAATTTAATGTAAACAATGTACCGGGTGGTCAAATAAGCGAGGACGTTGGCTTTATCTCGGAAACCATTTATCGTACAACTTTCGGAAAGATTTTTTTATGAGTAAAGTGGTCAAGAGAAATTGCTGAAAATTACTTTTAAGTTCCTCATTTCGCCGCAATTAAAAATTGTTTTTTTAAATTCTAAATTTCTCCGAAAATTCCCATATTAAGGTATAACTCTGATTACATCATTGGAAAGCTTAGCCAATTCTGCATCATTTTGGTTTAAGGCTCATTGGCGTACCGACCTTGATAAGAGTGGGAGAAGCTATTGAAAGTGTAAACATTAAAATCGCTGTAACTTCTAAACGACTTATCCGAATTTACTAAATTTAAGCTTGTTTGGAAGGGAAAAATAAGTATCTTCAATTGCCGTATCCAACAGTACACGATAGTGTTTAATAAAATTGCTAGAGGGCGCAATTTGTAATAATAACAGTTTTTTCGATTTTATCCCGAAAATTCAAGTGATACGGTATAACTATGACATCATAATCGAAAAGTAGATGAAATTTGCGAGAAAAGGTTTGAAGACCGTAGTTCGATATCTTTGTTCGTTTCAGAGTTATTGCCAAAACAATAATTTTTAATACAAATGCCTTGCGCCCTCTACCAGTTTTATTAGAAACTATCGTGTACCATTAGATACGACAATTGAAGGTACTTCCAAACAAGCTTAAATTTAGTAAAATCGGATAAGTCGTTTAGAAGTTACAGCGATTTTAATGTTTACACTTTCAATAGCTTCTCCCACTCTTATCAAGTGATAGTGTAAACATTAAAATCGCTGTAACTTCTAAACGACTTAACCGATTTTACTAAATTTAAGCTTGTTTGGAAGAAAAAGGTAAGTACCTTCAATTGTCATATCCAGTGGTACAAGATAGTTTCTAATAAAATTGCTAGAGGGAGCAATCTGAAACGAACAAAGATATCGAACTGCGGTCTTCACATCTTTTCTTGCAAATTTTATCTACTTTTCGATTATGATGTCATAGTTATACCGTATCACTTGAATTTTCGGGATAAAATCGAAAAAACTGTTATTATTACAAATTGCGCCCTCTAGCAATTTTATTAACCACTATCGTGTACTGTTGGATACGGCAATTGAAGATACTTATTTTCCCCTTCAAAACAAGCTTAAATTTAGTAAAATCGGATATGTCGTATAGAAGTTACAGCGATTTTAATGTGCCCCTTGCGGCGAAATGATTAACTTAAAAGTAATTTCCAGCAATTTCTCTTGACCACTTTACTCATAAAAAAATCCTTCCGAAAGTTGTACGATTAATGGTTTCCGAGATAAAGCCGACGTCCTCGCTTATTTGACCACCCGGTACATGCACATGACATGAAATATTATGATGTAAAAAAATTGTAATATTGACTATTTAACCATTTCTAACTGCTTTGCAATTTTTAGACTCGAGGATCATTACACGATCCAGAAAGGTTAAGACCCGGCACAGAACAATTTTTGGAGAGAGCTCTATTAACTGACGCCATACTGCTTTACTCTCCTAGTCAGGTTGCATTAGCAGCTGTTCTACACGCTGCATCTAAACTTCAGGAAAATCTGGATTCTTATGTTACGGACATTTTGTTTGGGGAAGGAGGAAGAGATAAATTGGAAGTTTTAATAGATGCGGTGCGAGGTAGTGTTATACATTTTTTGTGCTAATCTAATTATCAAGTTTTGATTTTACGCTGTAATGAATTGAATTGAGATTTATTCATATACCGGGTGTTTCAATAAAATCTTCCAGGACAACTATTTCGAAAACCAAAAGTGACATATAAATGTAAACGCCAGTTTTTAGCCTCTCTGATTGGCTTCACAGCTGTATAAAAAACGTGTTTCAATAATACAAGATGTAGATGGCGCCACGGTGCAAAGAATTTTTTCGATGACAGGTACTTTTAAATGTTGTGGTTCTTAAAGATAATTAATTTTTGATCAAATTATGTCCTATAAAAATTTTTGATAAATCCAACATGAACGGAGATTTTTGGGGTTGTTTTTTTTAAATAATTTGAACGAGTATTTTAATTATAAATATTTTTAATATCTTTTAGCAGATTTTAATTTAATTTTGGTAATGATAATTTTAGTGATGAAACGCTCGTGTCGCGCTGAATTATTCCATCCAGTGACGTCTCAGGGGGAGCCTTAACAAATAATAATGGCAAAAAATAAGACGCCACTGAGTTTTTTGTAATTTTTATATTTTTTTCGGATTAAGCAACTAAAAATATCCTTTAATTGTCTGTTAAATTTTTTTGATATCTTGCTATGCATGTGTATGAAAACGGCAATTTTTTGAACACCTCATTCGACCCTTTTAGTTAGTATTTGGTATTTCTCTAATTTTTATTAATAATTTTGTATAATTTCTGATCAGTTCTTTCATAAAATTTAAAACATCTTTTAATTTTATTTTATTATGCTTTAATGTTTTAACTTTGCTTTTAAACAACAAAAAATACAACGTATTAATTTAATGATTTTTGTTTTCCAGAGATATGCAATAAAATTGTTTTTATTTCTATTTCTCGAAAACGAAGCAAGATATGAAAACAATTTAACAGACAAGAAAAGGATATTTTTAGTTGCTTAATCCGAAAAAAATATAAAACTTACCAAAAGCTCAGTGGCGTCTTATTTTTTGCCAATATTATTTATTAAGGCGCCACCTGAGACGTCACTGAACTAATAATTTAGCGCTACACGAACGTTTTATCACTAAAATTATCATTACCAAAATTAAATTACAATCTGCTAAGGATATTAAAAATATTTATAATTAAAATATTGGTTAAAATTATTTAAAAAAAATAACTCCAAATATCCTGTTGGATCCATGAAAAATTTTTATAGGACATAATTTGATCAAAAATTAATTATCTTTAAGAATCACAATATTTAAAAGTTCCTGTCATCGAAAAACTTCTTTGCACCGTGACGCCACCTATATCTTGTATTATTCAAACACATTTTTTACACAGTTGTGAAGCCAATCATAGAGGCTAAAAACTGGCATTTACAGAATCTACATGTCACTTTTAGTTTTCGAAATAATTGGCTTGGGAGTTAGTTTAGTAAACTAATAATTTCATTTTTGTAGCTATTAGATCAATGGAAAAAATCGCTGATGCAACTCCGGATAAGAATTTAACGAAAATGTTAGATAAGAAATTGGAGAAATGTAGAAATCCGGAAAATAATCCAGACAGTGAAATGTAAGTACCTTCTTCCAATATTACAACATATTACTGTCGCTCTCGTGACTTACTCCAACTGCAAAATTCCTTGGACAGTAACTTGTATATGTGTATATAATTCTGCGTACAGAGAAACAAATAAGCCTTTTAGGTACCGCCCACTTAATCAATGATCGAACCCGTAAAATTATTTTTTTTTGAAATGCATTTTATCAGAAAAACGATATTACCTATACAATTATACGGGGCATTATACATGCTGCGTGTATCAACTTTAATTTTTTTATTGAAACATTCTATATTTTTACACAATTTGCATAAATCATGCCCTTTAGGTACAGTTGACGACATATAAATTAGTATACTCCACCCATACGTAACTCAATTACAACAAAATTGGGTAAAACGGGTTTCTCACCTTGCTGCTTATAACTGGATAGAACACTAGTATTAGTATTAGTATTATTAGATAAGGTTTAGGCGGCTAAGCCGTTCAAACCACTAATGTCTTTAAGTTGGCACTTGTATGGTTGTTTTTAAGGAGTCTTAGAGGTTCTTAAACTGGTTTGTTGAGCGAGCGTTTACTACTTCCCTGGGCAGATCATTCCATTCTCTGTTAATTCTGTTGCATGGGAAGTGCTGTCGGCAAAGTTTCCTGAAGCGATCTCTTGTGAGTTTGTAGTTATGTCCTTGTAACCGTTGGTCTCTGTTTACAGAAAAGAAGTTGATGTTTGTGGTATAATGGCCATGTAGGATTTTGTACGTTTCAATGTGGTCTCCACGGAGTCTTCTGTGTTGGAGGGAGGTTAGGTTTAGTTTTTTCATTCTTTCCTCGTAAGCTAGGTGTTTCAAGGTTGGAGCTAGTTTTGTTATTCGGCGTTGTGTTTGTTCCAGGGCATGGATGTCCTTGGCAAAGTATGGGTTCCATACCGGAGCTGCATAGTCTAGAATTGGTCTTATGTAAGTTTTGTATATCCGTTCTAGTAATTGTGAGGAGAGGTTTCTGAAGGTTCGGGACACCATGTACGTTATTGAATTTGCTTTTTTGATTATGTTTCCCACGTGTATTGCCCACTTAAGGTCTTTTGCGATTGTGACTCCTAAGTCTTTATGGTATTCTGCCGATTTTATTTGTTTGCCATTTATGAGGTATGTTCTGGCTGGATTGTTTGAGCCCACATTGAGGACTTTACATTTGCTTACGTTTAACTGTAAGTTCCATTTTGTGCATCACTCCTCAATTCTGGTAAGGTCTCTAACTAGCGTGTCATAATGTCTACTTGGGTTGTTGTATATTTTTGTGTCGTCGGCGAACATAGATGTAGGGGAGTCCAGGTCCTTTGGTAGATCGCATGTGTACAAATTAAAGAGTATGGGAGCCAGGACAGAACCCTGGGGGACTCCTGCTGGAACTTCGAAGCTTTCTGATGTCTCACCTTCTATCCTTACGCTGGCTCTTCTATTGGTGAGAAAATATTTTATCCAACTGAGAAGCATACCACGCACGCCATAGTGTTCCAATTTCTCGATTAGTTTGTCGTGGGGGACCAGATCGAAGGCACTTTTAAAATCCAGGTAAATAATATCTATGGGTTCGCTGTTATCTATTGAATTTGTCCAATCGTTCAAGCATTGTAGGAGGTTGGAAGTTGTGGAGCGTCCCGGTAGAAATCCGTGTTGGTTTGGTGGTATTATGTTGTTTGCTAGAAAGTATGTTGTTAAGTCATAAAATAAAAATAATTATGTCATTTTTATAAAGTAAAAACACGAAGATTATCTACAAGAAAATAATATCAAGTTGTGAAAAGGAAGTATATACACATTCTAAAGCCCTTGAAGCAATAGATGGATGAAAGATTACTAATCGCTTTTAGAGAAAAAAATGGTTAACAAAAAAACTAGAAAAACGTCGATGTCAAAGTCAACTTCAGACAATACAAATACAATATCAAATTAAATTATTGAAAATTCTGATGAAGAAAGTTTTTATTTGGCAACAAAATATCCTAGTGATCAAAAATATATTGAATTTGTTAAAAATTTTAAAATAAGTTCACAAGACAATAGAGAAGCTGGGTCATCAATTCAAAAAGAAGAGGAAATTGATGCCCAAAAATGTAAGAAATGTTTTGTTAAATTTACAAAAAAAACATTTTTTATCAGGTGTTCTAATTGTATTCAATATTTTTGTCTAAATTGTTCAGTATTAACAAAAAAAGAAGTATCAGATATAAAAACAAATAAAAATGAATGGAATTGTCAATTATGTTCAAGCATTTCAGATTTTGAAATGAAAAAATTAAAAGAAGAAAATAACTTTTTAAAAATACATATTACTCAAATGTACAACAAAATTGAGTATTTAATCAAAACAGTAGAAAGCCTTAAAAGTTTGGAACTCACCAAAAAAATAAATAAACTAGAATCAAATGTTGAAAAAATACTTGAAATTTTTACGGAAAAGCAAGTATATCCAGTTACACCTAAAACATCCTATTCGGCAGCTTTAAAATCTATAAAAAATGATTTCAAAGAAAAAAAGAATTTACCTGTAGTAATTATTAAACCAAAAAATAATCAGAACAGTAAGTGAACCATCGCAGAAGTACAAAGAAGTGTAAATCCAATTAGTGTAAAAGCAACTGTAACAGATGTTAGGGAGATAAAAAACGGTGGAATAATTATTAAAACAAATACTAAAGAAGAATTAGAAAAATTAAAGGAAATATCCGAAAAAAAGTTAAATAAAAATTATACAATAGAAATTTCAAAAATGAAATCACCCAGACTAGTATTAATAGGATCAAAAAAAAAATATGAAACAGAAGAGTTATTAAATGAGCTGAGAGAAATAGAATATTTAAATGAAGAAGACGATTTACAAATAAAATATACAAGGCAATCAAGATATACAAAAAAATATATTATGTACATTGAATGTAACGGAAACTGTTTTAAAAAATTAGTTAACCAGGAGGTGAGTCTTGGATGGAACAAATGCCAAATAAAAGAAGATTTTAATATATTTATTTGTTATAAATGCTGTGGATATGGACATAAAGCCACTGAGTGTACTAAAACACAAGTTTGCTCTTTTTGTTCTGGAAGTAATGTTTTTTGGAAGTGTGAAAAAAAAATCCCTTGTTGTAACAATTGCAAAATTTATAGTGAAAAACAAAAAATAAATATAAATTGTTCTCACGAAGCAATTAATAATGATTGTCCAATTCATCAAAGAAAAATTAAGGATGCCAAAGAAAGAACAAATTACCTGCAGTAATGAATCAAAATTCAAGTAAAAAGAATGATACACTAAGAATTCTTTATATCAATGCACGTTCAGTTAAAAATAAAATGGATGAATTGCAGATACTAATTTTTAAAGAAAATGCTGATATTATTGTTATTACTGAAACATGGGTAAAAAAGGAAGAACAAAAATATCACAATTTTAAGATTTTAATTCAATTTATGCCTCAAGAGAAAAATCCGGTGGAGGATTGGGAATTTTCGTAAAAAATAATATTAATTTTGAAATTATAAACAAAACCGAAAATGAGTTATCATATATTACTATCCAGATAGCAACATATAATTTAATGTTATGTGCAGCTTATAAGCCCCCTTCTGTAAACAATAAAGAATTTATGAACTTTTTGGATGAACAACTTGAAAATTTAGCAAAATCAAAACTAAGATGCATTTTTATTGGAGATGTAAATATTAATATTTTAGAAGACAACAATGATGCAAAATCACTAATGGAAATTTATTCTTCAAATAATTTAAAATTGTGTAACAAAAGTATTTCAACTAGAGATGCAGGAGTTAGTAGTACTCTTATAGACCACGTTACTACAAATGAAAAAGAAGCAGTTACAATACATTTTTTGGACAGCCCGCTAAGTGATCACAAAATTCAAGTTATAGACTTTTTTATTAAACCAAATATAAGAGAGTCAAGATATGAAAATATTTCCATCAAAAGATTTCATTTAGAAAAATTAAAAATTAATTTAACCACCTTAAATGAAAATAAATACAAATTTCAAAATGTTAATGAATATTACAATTCAATTGTTCATGTTTTTGAAACATGTATGTATCAAATTCATGTTAAAATGAAAACAAATTTCAAACCATGGTTTTCAGAAAAACTATCAAGACTAATGAAGACCAGGGATAATTTTTTTAAAAAGAAGAAAAAGTATCCTGAAAACTCGAACTATACAGAAACATTCAATTTTTATAACAAATTAATGAAAAAACAAATGAGGTTAGATAAGCAGGAATACTATAAAGAAAAATTTAAAAGTAGTAATGCAAAACAAATATGGGAAAATATAAACTTTTTAATTACGTCGAAATCAAAAAAAAAAAAACTTCTATAGAACATCTTGTGGTCAATAACAAAGAAATCAGAAACCAACAAATAATTTGTGAAGAAATGAATACCCATTTTACAAGTATTGGTCCAAAATTAGCTAAGAAGATCTCATTAAAAGAGAGAATGGAAGAAGAGGTAAATTCAAAATCCATGTTTTTAGATGAAAACGATATTGACGAGGATGAAATTAAGAATATAATTGAAAATTTAAATATACATAAAGCTACTGGTTATGACAATATTTCAGTAAAAATAGTAAAGGCAGTTAAAATTGAAATAATTCCTATTTTAAAATACCTGGTACAATTATCTTTACAAAAATCAACATTTCCTGAAAAAATTAAATTTGCTCAAGTGACACCAGTTTTTAAAAACGATAAAACTAATAATCCTAATAATTACCGTCCAATATCTGTTTTGCCTGTTCTATCAAAAATTTTGGAAAAAATTATAAATATAAAATTAACGAATTTTTTAGAAAGACAAAATTTACTTTTCGAGAATCAGTACGGGTTTCGCAAATCTAGAGATACTGAAGTTGCAGCTATGGATGTTATTACTAACATTCAATTAAATCTAGATACCAAAAAAAAATGCGGCATTTTATCTTTAGACTTGTGTAAAGCCTTTGATACTGTAAACCATGATATATTATTAGTTAAATTATTTGATATAGGAATAAGAGGAAAAATTTATCGTTGGTTTGAAAGTTATATAAAAGATAGAAAACAATGCGTTAAAATAGGAAGTAATATTAGTTCCTATCAAACAATTAGATGTGGAGTACCACAAGGTTCTATTCTAGGACCCACATTGTTTCTTATTTATATCAATTCTGTTTCAAAATTAAAATTATATGGACAAATTAAACTTTTCGCCGACGACACAACAATTATTTATTATGCTAAAAATATTAGGGACATCAAATTAAATATCAAAAAAGATTTAAAAATTATATTTGACTGGTTGCAATCTTATAAATTAACTTTAAATTTTAATAAATCATCATTTATGTACATTGACAAACAAAGACTAGATATGGAAAAGCAACCAATAATATTTAATGGGGAAAATATTAATTACAAAGATAACATAAAGTTTTTAGGATTATATATTGATCAAAATTTAAGCTGGAGAAAACACGTAGAACATATTCGAACTTACATTTCTCCGTTAATTGGGATATTCTTTAAAATTCGTCACTGTATATCTTTAAATTGCTTAAAAAATATTTATCATGCATTAGTACATTCAAAAATTCAGTTTTCTATTTGGGGTTCAGCCAATTCAATAGTACTAAACCCTTTAAAGAAATTACAAAATAAAATTATTAAATGTATTCATAGATTGCCGCACTTAGAACCAACAACAAATTTATACAAACCGAATAAATACCTAAATATAAATAATTTATATAATTTAAAAATTTGCATATTTATTCATTCTCTACTTTTAAAACAAAAAATGTCTAACATAACGTTTACAAAAGTTCATGATATTCATAGACATGATACTAGACAAACAAATTTTTTAAAAACTATTAAAATAAACAGTAACTTTGGAAAACGGTCATTGTTATATAATGGATTAATATTATATAATATTTTACCGGAAAATATTAAAACATTAAAAAAACTACCATTATTTAAATTTCATTTAAAAAAATATTTCCTAGTATAAATTTTTTTCTTAACGTGTTAATCATACGTTTATAATATAAAACGAATTATTTTTTTTAACTGCCTTTTTTATATATATATATATCTACCTATTAAGTTAGAGTAATAATTGTTAGTTATTTTTATCCCTGTAATAAACTTGTAAAGTTGGTTGGGAATAAAGTAAAAAAAAAAAAAAAAAAAAAAAAAAAAAAAAGTCCTCAGCAATAAGTTTTTCCATGAGTTTGCTGATTATGGAGGTTAGACTAAGTTTTTTGCATCGAACTTGTAACCCTTTTTGTAGATAGGTATGATGATAGATTTTTTCCAATCTTCAGGGACTTTTCCCTCTTCTAGGGATTTCTGCATCAGGCTTGTGACGTGCTTAAGTATGGAGGGTGTGTTTTTTAGAAAGTAGGGGTGGATGTTGTCGGGTCCAGGACTACTGTCCGGTTTTAGATTATTTATCGCTTTCTTAATCCTGTTTTCTGATATTTCGATACCGGTTATTCTACTATGTATTGCCCCTTGTTGTATGGTTCTGGGTTTGGTGCTGTGTTTTACCGGCGCTGACTGAAATTCGCTTGCAAATAGGTTGGCCACCTCTTTCGGGTCATTCACGAGCGTACCCCTCGCGTTTCTGAGTACCGGAGTGCTTACTCTGGATGTAAGGCAGGATTTTATGTATCGGAAGAATTTTTAATTGCTTTTGTTACTAACAAGGTCATTTTCAAAATTGGATTTCGCCGATCTTATATGTGATATTATTTCGTTTGAGATGTCTCTGTATTTTTGGTAGTCATCTGGTGAGTTGGACTTGCGGTATTTATGCCAGAGTTTTCTCTTGTAGTTTATTTTCTTTTTTATCTCTTTGGTGATCCATGGCTTGGACTGACTTTTCATCGCTTTGAAGTTTGGTACGTGGTGGTCATCACAGTGTTTTATGTTATTTAGTATGGTTGACCACATCTCAGATAGACTTCCGTTTGGCCATTGTGTTGCTCGGAGGTGGTTGTTTATCTCTATGTAGTTTGCAAGTCTGTAGTTTTTGATGTCTGCTGTTCTGTTCTTGGCTATATTTGTTATGAATTGCGACCTGGTAATTATTACCAGATGGTCACTGTTTCCGAGGGGGGGTTCCAGCTGGATGGCTGAGATGAGGTCAGGATCGGAGGTTAGTACGAGGTCGAGCGTGGAAGGCCTGTTATTTTGCCTGTATCTTGTGGGGTCCCTTATGTGTTGTGTAAGGCTATATACATAGCTTTAAATTATTGTGTGTACGATTTTTACCATAAGTAATAATGGTTATTTCTAAATATTTTTGTGTTTAAATTACAGCCGCGAAATAAGAAAATTATAAAATAATACCAGGAAAACTACAAAAGTATAAAGCCAAAAAGGGTAAATTTATTAACAAACAACAAACAAAATACTAATATTTAATTGCTGCGCCATTGGATTCTAATGCTAATCGTAATCTTCTTGGCATTGACAAAATAATACTTCTGGTGTAATCCGGAGTTAGCCCTTCCCAAATTTCTTCTATTTTATCAAATAACTTTATTTCATTCCGTGGTTTAAAATTTATTTTGTACATTTTTTTTTACCATTTATCCCTAAACATTTTCAATTGGATTTAAATCAGGACTTCTTGAGCACCAAGGCAGACATGTTACGTTATTTTGTCTAAACCAGTTTGCTATATTTCTTGCAGTATACACAGGGCAGTTATCCCGCTGAAATATAAAGTTATTTCCTTCAAGAACTATTGCGGCAGAAGGAAGAAAAACATTTTCAAAAATCTGCAGATATATATTACTGTTTAGTGTTCCACCAATATTCCAGCATACACCTGCACCGTAAACACTTATCCATGCCCACACATTAACGGAGAAACGTCCACTGGTTTACTTTTTTTGAGTATACTTCTCATTATATCGGGAATTTATATGTAGACTGAAAAGTTTTCTCATCGGAAAAGATAACATTTTGCCAAAAAAATCATTTTCTGGTAAATATTGCATAGCAAACCTAATTCTTTGTTCCTTATCACTATTTTTTTAAAACTGTTTGGATGCAGCTGCTCGATTTCTTAATTTGGAACATTCTCTTACTCGGGGTTGCGCAGTTCTAGATGAAGCAGGGAATCATGTTATGTGCATAGCGAATACTGCAGTTTCAAATGGATTTTGCCTTAAATACTTCACCAAATTTCGGTTTTCATTTGATGATTTTCTATTATTTAAACCAGACCCAACAGACCATTCAAGAGTTTGATGATAGCGCCATTTTTTACAATTCCTTGAACAGTACTCTAAAATGATCAGCTATTTTTCCATAAGACCACCCTATTTCTACTAAACATAATATGTTATATAATATTATATAATATTATTATTCTTGCTTTTTCAATAATACTTAAATAGGGATTTTTAAATCAAATAAGATAATGACAATACTTTGACAGATATCATGATAACAATTAACACGTTACAAAGGTAATAAAGGTAAAAAAGGTGCATTTGCAGTATCACAGTTTAGTGTACGAAATTATTTGTTGTCAACTGTACCTATCTTCAACCGTTTACGAAATATTAACTTCTAAAACAAAAAAGACAGACTACAAAGTATGAAAATAAACTATTTTACAAGATGTTGAAAATGCCCTTCACCAACAATTACTGTTATGCAATAAATCAATCGATCTAAAAATCCGTTGTACATTTTGTACTATTTTTGAAGAAATTTCTTGTATTACTCGCCGAATGGACTCCTTAAGCGTATCTATCGAGTTAAGTATAGATTTATAAACTAAAACGTCCACTGGTTTACTTTTTTTGAGTATACTTCTCATTATATCGGGAATTTATATGTAGACTGAAAAGTTTTCTCATCGGAAAAGATAACATTTTGCCAAAAAAATCATTTTCTGGTAAATATTGCATAGCAAACCTAATTCTTTGTTCCTTATCACTATTTTTTTAAAACTGTTTGGATGCAGCTGCTCGATTTCTTAATTCGGAACATTCTCTTACTCGGGGTTGCGCAGTTCTAGATGAAGCAGGGAATCATGTTATGTGCATAGCGAATACTGCAGTTTCAAATGGATTTTGCCTTAAATACTTCACCAAATTTCGGTTTTCATTTGATGATTTTCTATTATTTAAACCAGACCCAACAGACCATTCAAGAGTTTGATGATAGCGCCATTTTTTACAATTCCTTGAACAGTACTCTAAAATGATCAGCTATTTTTCCATAAGACCACCCTATTTCTACTAAACATAATATGTTATATAATATTATATAATATTATATAATATTATTATTCTTGCTTTTTCAATAATACTTAAATAGGGATTTTTAAATCAAATAAGATAATGACAATACTTTGACAGATATCATGATAACAATTAACACGTTACAAAGGTAATAAAGGTAAAAAAGGTGCATTTGCAGTATCACAGTTTAGTGTACGAAATTATTTGTTGTCAACTGTACCTATCTTCAACCGTTTACGAAATATTAACTTCTAAAACAAAAAAGACAGACTACAAAGTATGAAAATAAACTATTTTACAAGATGTTGAAAATGCCCTTCACCAACAATTACTGTTATGCAATAAATCAATCGATCTAAAAATCCGTTGTACATTTTGTACTATTTTTAAAGAAATTTCTTGTATTACTCGCCGAATGGACTCCTTAAGCGTATCTATCGAGTTAAGTATAGATTTATAAACTAAATTCTTCACGGAGCCCTACAAAAAAAGTCCAGTGGGTTAAGTTCGGGAGATCTGGGTAGCCACACTATTAACCCCCGTCTACCTATCCAGTGCCCCGGAAAAATTGTATTGTAGGTACTTCCCTAGATGAGCAGCATACTGCGGGGAGCACCATCCTGTTGAAATCATACGGTTAAACTTGGTAAATCAGGATCATTATAATCTGGAAATAGAGTGGCAAGAGCTGGAACCAGATCATTTCGAAGGAAATTTAGATATCTTTCTCCACTGAGGCTTACATCAAAGAAAAATGGTCCGATTACCCTATTTTCAACAATGCCCGCCCATACATTAACCTTTTAATTATACTGGGTGTGATTTTCTATGAAGCAGTGAGGATTTTTCTGTGCCGCTGCCTAGTATTTGTAGTTTGTACAATTACTAGTTTGTAGGAATGAACCTTCTGTTTCTTTTTTTATTAAGATACGGTGGTTTGGCGAGTATCATACTCACGCCCAAGTTGTGTGCTTGAGCTATGAGAATCTTCCTGTAGTGATAATAACATGTCTATTTCTTCTCAGGTATATCAGGACGACCACTTTTAGCGTTACCTTTTACAATACGGGAAGTTATTCACTTAATTGCTACTCTAGACATCGTCGATTGGCTATAAAAACAATTATGCGCTGAACACAGTGGCATTGTTAATTCCTATATTGTTTTGAAAGTTTATATTTCGCAAATATAACAACAAATTGTTCAACAAAATTAATAAACACCACAATAAAACAACAATTTAATAACAATGAGCCTAATGAATAAAAATTAAGCAATTACTTTTTAGTAAAAGCAATTGCTTGAATAGCAAATGCTATAAGTAAAAGCAATTGCTAGATCTGGATATGAATAAAATTTTGAAACAATTGCTGTTTTTCTTACACCTCTGTAGCAAATGCTTATTCAACACAAGTTCAGACGTGGCTTATACACTTGTTCAGATTGTAGATTTCATGTTTAGTTTGGTGCCTAATTTGCAAAAGAGTTGACGTTAATACAACAAAGTTGGTCTATTTATTTAGTACAATAGTAATCTGTTACGTTTTTGTGGAAAATAGGAAACTTATATTTGTGATATGGCAGATTTCAGTGAAAATGAGGAAAGTGATAGTAGTGAGGAAGAAATTAAAGACAAACAATTGATATTCGTTCACAAATTGAAGGAACATAAATAAATCTTTCTGACCACAACTGTTTAGCTTCAGCACTTGTAAGAAATTTAATAAAAATATTGGCCCTCTCCAAAATTGCATCCATTACAGAAGTGTATGTCTTACAGACAGTAGTTTGGTGAACAACGAGTTCTTCACCTACAGAATTTTGAAAGCCCGGATCCGACAATTTCCGCAGAAAGACTTTAATCTTATTTAAAGGCGACAGTGCACCCCTCGCCTTTTACCAGTATCAGTCAGCAAAAAATTTGCCAACCACTCAACATTTTCGCAGTCAAATCGATATAATTTTCTGAAATCATCATATCTGCAATTTTTACGTACACAGCAGATTTTTCTTTTACGGACGTTCATATATTCAGCCATAATAATTGAAGACACAAATTAAGAGCAACGCACGTGTATGCCACGGCGAACTAAAGTTGACTGCTACCAAGCAAATAATGCAGGGTTCGACCTACCTTAAAAACTTGAAAGCAATCGCTACACTAGAAAAAGCAATTCCTTGATTTATTCATCACCTTTTAAGCAAACGATAGCAATTGCTTCTGTTTTTTAAGAAAATGCATTGACTAGAAGCAATTCCTGCACTTTTAAGCAATCGCTGGACGCAAAAGCAATTACTTTAGTTTTTATTCATTGGCTTTCAAGAAATTACTTCGACTTTATAAGAAAAAGCGATCGCTACATTTTTATTCATTAGGCTTAATTGGCTCGCCGAGTCGCCGTGGTTCGGCGATATAATGGGCTTTTTTACTAAATTTTGATTTTCATCCTATTGCATAAAGAAAAAAATATAATTTTCTACGGTTTCAGTTTTGAAAATATTCAATTATTTACTGAGAAAATAAATACAAGATACATTATTTAACAATAACAATGGAATAAACTCAGTGACGTCATATCTGCCTCGACCTACGGGACTGAGTTATTCAGCTGAAGGTTGAACGCCGCATCTACCTGAATATCGAGCGGGTTGTTTTCTATTTTTAAGCTGTTCTTCTCTATTTAGTTTATCAAAACAAAGATAGCAATAAAGTTCGTCGAGGATGACGAATAAAATAATTGCGCGTATAATGGGATGACGTAATAAAGTTTTGATATCATGTTTTTGAACTCTCTTCGGCGTCTTTTTAATTGTCTCTAGGAAAGGTTTGTGACGAAGTTTTTTTATTGGGATGTATTTTCAATGGGCTCAAATTTAGAATGTTAATACTGAATATGATGAATTCGATTATAGTGAAAAGGCCCCATTTGAAATGGTTACCAACTTTTTTCTAGGGAAAAAATATTTTCCCGTCCCAACAGGTTTTCCTAAAGATGCCATTTTAATAACACTTCTTCTGGGAATAAGAATTCTACTTTTTTTATAGGCCTCTGGCGCGGGCACACAAAATTTCTTCCTGAATATAGTGTTCCAATTGTTGTATTTCTAAACATAATATCCTTATTTTTTGTGTTTTAGATACAAGAAAAAAATGCAAGCAATGTTAGATGAAGACGATGACTTATATTATGCTATTTCCTCGCAAAATCAATTAAAGGATAATTCTGCATTGAATATGAGTCTTCCAGCTTCCCCTGAAGTTGCCTAAATAAGTTAAAATAAATGAATTCCAATTATACTGTTGGCGTCGTCGCGTCGTATAATTTATAAATTTGTATTATGAATTTGGTTAATTTATATAAGTTACGAGTTGTTATCATAAGAAATAAAAATTTTACTAGCTTATATTTTTTAAAGGATCCCATGGACTTGTCGAGCGGCGTCGTACCATTTGACGAACATTTTATTCAAGAAAAACATGCAGAGTGTTTCAGTATAAATAGCAGTAACGTAGTAGCTCACAAAATCGAGGTTTAAGCTAGGTGGCATAATTGTCCCTAATTGCCATGCCTGCATGTCTGTTTTTGTTAAAAGAAGTGTTTTAAAATTTAAAAATAAATAGAAAAATTTGTAAAAAAATGTATTAAAAATATTTTATTGTAGCTTTTTGCTAAATAAAACATGTTACTACTACTACTACCAGTACTAAATTTCAAATTTTTATTCCTTGTCAAAGTTCAGGAGTTAAAAAAACGAATAAGACATGACAGTAGGGTAATTTTAAAATAATTAAAAAGCTAGTTTTACTTGCGTTTAGGATATTACCAAATAGTGAATGGGCAATATTTTGAGCATTTATCGACAAAAAATATTAAAGATGGATAGAAAGTTTTTTTTTATTTCTTAATTAAATTAATTTCTGTTGGTTTAATTTCTTATAAAATGACAAGGAATAAAAATTTGAAATTTGGTACTTTTATATGTATAACTTAATATGCACTTTAAAAATAGTCAATCAAAAGCTAGCAGGTTGAATGCCAACAGGAAATATCTCCCCGCTAAGGGCGGATGTCACAATTTTGAGAAAATAGCATTAATATCATTTTCCACTAAACCGAAGTCGCTCTATACAATGGACTAAAGCTCTATGTCCTAAAATTAATAGTTTAATTATATAAAGCCAGTTGTCCAATATTGCTTTGGAGTACTAACGGCCTATGTGACAAAGTTTGTTAGTTAATTTAGGTACGTTTGTCAGTTAATTTAGGTACGTTCGCAAAATCTAGAGGTTGCAATATGTTCAATGGACTATCCAGTTTAAATTTGAAAATGTAATAATTCTAAAATAATTATAATAACAGCAAAATCTAAACACAAAGGCACCTGATTACCTTCTTTTAGCTCTCCTGTAAAATACCTTTTTTTGACATCCGCCCTTAGTGAACCAGAGGGGAGAGATCATAACCCAAACTGACATATTAATATACAGGGTGTTCTCAAAGTTGAGTCATTTATTTTACCAGGTAGTAGAACTCGTAAAAATAAGTAATTGTACCAAAAATCATTTATATAAAAGTTGCAGAATAAAGAAGTCATTCCCAAGCAGCATTTTAACAACGTCCGACCAATTTTGTGTTACTGGCGACGACGCCTTAGGTTTAAATAATAGTCGCCCTCTGACTATTACTAAACGATGTTGGGGCGACGTCGGATTTTGTCATATAAAGAATAGACGTGTTTAGTCCATGGAGCCAACGACGTTATTACGTCGGTGAAGTCTTCACTAAGGTACTTTCATTTAGGTGATCTATCCAATGTTGTAACAACGTCGGTATCCAACTAAGTTCTAGTAATTTTAGATTTTAAGGTTATTGCATGTTTGGGCTGAAAAGTTGGCAAACAATTTTTTCTAACCTTGTTTTTTATAAGTAGGTCATTTCAATTATTCAGTAAAATAAATACATCGTTTTAAATATTCTGCCACTTATTATAGAAAAAAAAAACTGCAACAGCTTCAAGAAGGTTGCTTAAGCTCATCTCCTACTGGATGCCAAGAAGCGGGCCAAGAAGTCATCAACAACCCTATCTCAGATCAGACTGAAGTTTCCATATCCTCTGCTCAAGACAACTCGGTATAGTTATATTTCGTGAGGCACTGAGTAAAAAATTACTACTAGAAGTTCTTATTAGTAAAAGTTTGGTCGTTTCTACGACTACGCCATTTTAGCAGTTTACAACAATGTATTTTCGGCGGCCATTGTTGTCAACTTTAATTATTTTTGTTTTATACTATGATTACTCCTAAAATAATGTTTTAACACACATTGAAACTTCATAATAAAGCAATATGATTATAATTTTAAAGTTTGACGCTAAAATAAAGTTTTTCTATAAAAAATTTTTTTTACAAAAAATATTTTTTTTACAAAAACAGTGAATTATCGCAGCCCTGTTTTATTTACTATATATTTTACCCATATTTGTCAGTAAAGTACCATGCGTTTGCATTTTTACCCGATGCGTAGCGTGAACTAAAATTATTTAATTAGGTACCTACCATTTATCTTTTCCCATATGCTTGCCATCTTTTTAAATAAAAACATATTGGCATGAGGTACAAGTTAATTTTGTTCTATCATATTTTATAGGTTAGGCGAGTAGCAATAATATAACCAATTAGTATATTATGCCGACTATTGCTATCATTATATAAAATTTTGCACGACATGGTTTGATTTTTTGCACCACAAGATGTTAGTCGCCACTTGCTCTTGTCCACAACTTTAAGGCGGATCCCGACGTCGAAACGACCCAAAAATGATTGACCATATTGGTCCAACCAGGAGTTGTAACGACGTCCTAATGACGTAGGATGGCGACGTCGGGTCGCGTAGACCAACGTCGGGTCAACGTAAAATTGCTGCTTGGGTTAACAATTGAAAAAATGTAAAATTTAAAACTTAAGACCTGCTCTTTGGTATTTTCGACCACTAAAACCTGTAAAATGATTTAAGTATTTGTATCCTACAAAAAAATAAGCCATACCCAGTATCGTCAGTAAACAAAACATTGATAACGCAGTGGTCGAGAATATCAAAAAATCAGGTCTTACAGTTTTTAAATTTTATATTTTTTCAATTGTTAATAACTTCTTTATTCTGCAACTTTAATATAAAAGATTTTTGGTACAATTACTTATTTTTACGAGTTCTACAACCTGGTAAAATAAATGACTCAACTTTGAGAACACCCTGTATATAACTAGAGTCATTTTCTAAAAGTTCATTATGACACTCAGTATCAGTTTGATATCAGTTTGACAGGTGTCAGTATACTGGACGCTGGGATATTTTTTAAACTTTTATTCCTGACACCACAGTCCAGTAAACTGGACACTCAATTATTAGACAGGAAAAGCAAATTTGACCCATCAAAAATGTGAAGTAAACAAACAAGAAAACACAGTGAACACCAAAGTGGTTATGTTAATGGAGAAATTAATCATAATGTCGGTGTAATTAGCAAAGTGCGTAACTCCAACATTTGGTAAAATTACGATTTTTGTGACATCTGTTGATAGACAAATCATTGGATGTGTTGGAAAATTTTCAAACTCCAAATAAATTTATTTACCGATAATAAATCGAAAACAGAATAGTTCGTATCTCCTGCCCGCCATTTTTGTATAGGCAACTTTCGTAACTCCCATCAGTATAGTTCAACGCATCAGTTCAGTGAATGTATCGTGCTAGAGTTCTTTTGGCAAATTTGGGTGTATTATTGCTATAAAATATAAGTTTCTCCTTGAATAACTGTAAGTAAAACAACGACACTTAATTGTACATTCTTAATTATTAAGAAAATTTTAGAGAATTACATTAATTTTAATTTTTAAGATTTATCATGGAGATAAGCAATTTTCTCTAGTCCTAGATTACTTACCTCATGGAGTTACGTCTATAATATTTTAAAATACATTTATTGCTTTCCTGAAAAATCTGGCCACATGGAGATACGAACTTTGCTAATTACACCGACGATAACATTTTTCTAATAAAATAAAACCTCATTTTTTTTGTGAAAATCCTTAAAACATGGATGAGCGCAGAGCCCTGGTCTGTCGGGACAAAGAGGATACCTGGTTTTTCTGTTCTTATATTTTCTGCATCTTAGCATCGCACTCTTGTCCTTTGCGGCGGGTGGGTTAGGTTCTAAATAATGTATAGGGCCTGACGAAGATGAGACTGATCGGTCGGACCTGCACTATGTTCTCCATATTTACCAAATTATACATAGCCCACATCCGAAATTACAATTCATTCCCCGATTGCAATTCTCATTAAAACCACATTACAAATGCGTCCAGTTAACTGGACGCGGGCTCTCAGTAGAAACCAATATGTCCAGTATACTATAGACGTTGGCATTCAACCTGCTAGGGTTGCCTTTTAAAAAAATTGATCGATATCGTTATATCTCTAATTTGGGACACACTGTATCATAACTTTTTTTTTATATAAAAAACATAACTTAAAATGTAAACACGTACCCCAAGCATTTAAAAAAAACTGTACTGGTATTAGATACTGAATTTATTCAAAGTTACAAACTTACACTGTATTTATTGGGGATATAAAATAGTCACGTTGCAAAGGAGACATTATAAAATGAAAATAGAAAAATATATTTTATTTATTGTTCCGGTGTTGTTTATCCAAATCAAGAATACAGGCAATGTGCCTGGAAAAGTTTATAAGAAAAAATAGTCTATTCTACAATAAATAATTCTAATGAACATTCTTTATGATGACAAGAATCCGCCGTCAACAGCTAAGCAGTGTCCGGTTATCATATTTGCTTTGTCACTTAGTAAAAAAATAACTGCATCCACGACATCGTTTACTTCTGCAAATCTAAAATAAAAAAAATCTTGTAAAAATAAACACAAACCAGGAAAAATAACTGACGAGAAATTGTTAAAAATAATACTACGTTTTAAAACAACAATATAAGAAAGGGTAAATTTGTATTTTTAAAAGAAAAACATTTTTAAATGGAACTTTATGGAAAATAAATAAATTTATAGCAATATTTTCTTTCTTATAAAAATGATATGCCTATATAATACGCCAATTCGATATAAGGACCTAATACACCGGGTGTAAACTAGATTTCAAGCAAGGCTCTGGTATCCTTATTAAGGAAAGTTATCAATTTCAATCTTTGGAAATTGTTATGATTGTGTACCTCTACCTATAATGTACATTTTGAATGTTCGAATAATTGAAAAGTCGTTTCCAGTTTAACCGGAAGCGGCATCATCTTCGTTATTTTCAATGAAACATTCTGTATTTTTTTTAAATTTCGCTTCTACGTAAAATGTTAAATACAAAACATCTATTACTTCCTATCCCTATCTTTAACAGTTGTCGAGAAGTTATAACGTTTTGACAAGAAACAAATTGATGTGGGAAGAACGTGATGTAATTATTTAAGTTTATTTCCAGAATAATATCTACCAATATCAAGTGCTTGCTAGAAAAATTAACTTTTATTCTCAAATTACTTTAATAATTTTAATGGAATGCTCTATAATAAGTACTCAATTTAAATTCTGCATACATTGCTCGATATTTTTTATTAATACTCTTCTATGTCTCAACCTAGAAATAGTTTTCTAGTTATCTTTCGTAGCACTGACATTTTAGTAATATTGATAGATAGTACCACATAAATAAACTTGCCCAAAAAAAATAATTTGACGGTTCCGAGCGATTCTTGATTAACCCTTAACTGGTATCGTCGGGTCACTTTGGACCCGAGCTGATAAATTTCCCATCGTATTTTTTCCAAATAAGCGCGAAATAATCACAGCTATCGGGAGTTCTCCTAAAACACGCAGATGCGTTAGCCTGCGGTTCTAGTGTCTAATCTGGTAATATGTCTTAAAAGGTCCTTGCACATTTTTTTGTTTTTGGTTTTATATCAATAAGTCTAACTATTTGAAAGAACAGCACTTTCTTTGAACTAACAAAAAAAAAATTTTTTTGAATAATTTACATTTTTAGTTTTAGTACTTACATTATTATAGATCAGTACATTTTTATATAAGGAATATACAGTTTTTTTACTTTTGCACAATACATTTTATGTTAAACTTTTGCAGCCAGCTCTTTGTTTAAAAAATGCTCTAACATAAGGATATAATAATAAATACATAATAATAATATTCAATTTGATTTTGAATTTGATTTAGTCCTTTTTTTATATACTTAAAAAAAATGTCTGGTCAGAAATGACGAAACCAGTTAAGGGTTAAGTGAGCAGTATTCTATATAAAAGGCTGATTCGTTTCTTTAACATATCGCTGTAGAAAGTTTTAAATAAGTTTGACTGTCGTTATTCCCCATATCCCCCTTTTATAAGTTATCAATTGTATTACTCAGCATGCACTGCACGATACACAAATCTAATGCACGTTAAACATTACCTTTGCAGGGGTATTTTCGCTAACATGGCATATCTTAATGAAGGAGTGGACCATGCCTGTCTTCCAAGTTCTGTCATTACCACAGTGGGGTTGACACAATTAACACGAATGTTTTTTGGTCCCAATTCCAGTGCCAATGCTCTAGTAAACGCATCTACTGCTCCTTTTGAAGCACAGTAAATCGTATGATTAAGGAGGCCTGCTTGAGACCCTTGAGATGACATGTTTACTATTGATCCTGGACTTTCTTTTTTCAGGAGAGCACTCACTACGGCTTGTGTAACTGATATTAGGCCTTTCACATTAACATCAAAAAGCCTACAATAAAAAAGTGCATATACAGACACAAATTTCCCCAAAATCACTTTAATTAGGTATTTAAAAACGGAGTTATCAACTAAATAACTTTTATAAACCCAGCATAATATAAATAGGTCTAAAACAAGTAAACAAGTAAACAAGGACTTTGGTACTAGTTCCCATCTAACTTAGCTTAAGGTTGTTGCGCATTGACCTAAATTGTTTGTGGATTGTAAATAATATTTAAGGTCTATTTTTAATAATAATAAATAATACTTTTGGCGTCGCACCGATGCGACATTTCTTGCTTAATATCTTCCAATTGAAGATCATGTTCCAAACTATTAGGCAAATATGTAAATGTAAGTCCAAAATAAGTACACTGTAGAATAGCCGTCCGCTGGGACGGCAGAGCATTCCTAATTAGTTTCCACCTAGATAGCCTAGTAGTAAATCAGCTAATCCTGCTGTGATAAATATTTTATAATAATGAAAATAAACGTAACTATTGACTGTACCCACTATACTTTCTTTGTATACAACCATAAATAACAGTATCTTTATTTGATACAGCTCATGGAGTGTGAGTTTGTAAGTCCAGTAGGTCAGTTTTTTTTTTGGAAAATTGCTTTGGCACGGGTCTTCACATTTTAAGTTATGGTGTTTTTTTATGAAAAAAAATGCTGATAAAGTGTGTCCCAAATTGGAGATAATATGACGATATCGATAATGTTAAACATGTAGGTATAGCTATAAAAGAAAAATAAATCATTTTACCCTTTTTTACTGTGCTACTCATAAAAAAACTATATTTAATTTCTGTTTAACATAACATTGGCATAGTTATTTATACCTTCTTCTGTTATTTATAACATTATATCGATACCCATAATGTATATATTATGGTATTACTTTAGTATTGACATCAGAAATATTGAGGGCTTAATAATACAAGATATAGCATTAAAAGTGAAGCGAAAGTAACCCCTGGCTGTCAGTACAAATACCCAAGAATGCCAGGTGGATTAGTAAACGCGCCAGGGGTATTTCAGCGAACGATTAATCGGATCCTAGGTTCCATGAGGTTTTCCACTGCATTGGCATACATGGATGACATCTTAGTTCCTTCTTCAAACATAATGCCTGGGTTGGTTGCTCTTGGTGATACATTCGAAATCCTCAAGAGTCGCAGGTGTCACGTTGCCGCTATCAAAATATAATAATTTCTATAAGGAGAAAATCGATTGGTGAGGGCATGAGATTAGGGCCGCTGGCATACAGTCTTGCTTATACTCACTAATTGATCGCAGTTCCTTGAACTAGTTTGTAAACAGGGTAGAGTGTTGGGATATCCTCTGGTTCTGGTATTGGTTGCCCGTATTTGTTTGTCTTACCCGATCCAATGACTTGCAGTGGCAGATTATCTGCTGCACCGTTTCTCTTAACCCTGCCGCCTAGTTCTCCGTTGTACATCAGTTGCTTTCAATGCAGTTGCTTCTTAACGGTTATTTTAACTGTTAGACTTTCTGTGGTGATTCTCAGCTAATTTCTCCCTCCCTCAATCAGAAGTACTCTTTCTCCCTCCCTCAATCAGAAGTACATGTATCGTTACTTTTGGGTCTGGTTTAATAATAATAATAAATGTCTTTTTCTTATTCTTACAAAAATTCCATACAAAGTATAAAGAAAAATGGCGGCGAGATCTAGCCAGGCTACTCAATCTAACCTCCATATATATACCTATAAATATAAGCAGTATTATAGAAAACAGTATCAATAAAATTGAAATTAATAATTGTAAAGCAATCTATAATAATTAGAAAAGGAACAATAATTATATCAAAATTATAAGTTTTAAAGTTTTGTAACGAAAGAAAAACCAAAAATTAAAAAAGAAGTATTAACATAATTAATTTACGCACCATCAATATTTACCCACACTCAACTATTGATTATTAATAATAAAATGTTTAACAGCTCTTTTAAAAGCTGGTATTTTAAGAAAAGCTTTACATTGTACAGGTAATATGTTGTAGATCTTTGTTGCATTATACGAGAAGGATATCTGAAACATAGCTGAGACATGTATTGGCACCGTCAACTGTTGATTATGTCTAGTGTCCCTCCCATGAATATTAAACCCATAAACAAGCTTTTCCCTAAGATAATGAGGGGTTCCAAAAATTATAATTTTTTGCACCAGAGTTGCAAAATGAAGTTGGAAACGTTCATTCAATTTAAGCCACTTTGAATTATTATATAATGGTGTAATATGATCATATTTGCGGGCCCCGTAGGAAAACCTTAAGCAATTATTTTGTAGCTTCTGTAAACTCCCCTATCCCTCGCCAACAGAGCCGGCCAGTAAACAACATTAGCATACGATAGACCTGAAAGAATCACAGTGTCACAGAGTTTAATCGTAATATCTGAAGGCAAATAGTCTTTGTGCAAATACAATACTTTGAGTTTGGCATAACCTTTCTGAAGAAGACCGGAAGTATGTTTGTCAAACCTTAGCTGGCTATCCATAACCACCCCCCAGGTTCCTCGCATTGTCTGTAGCTTCAATCAATTTCTTATCAACTTAAATTTATAAATTAGCATTATTAACCAACAAATCTCTTTGTTTACCGAACATTATCATTTTAGCCTTAGCAGCATTTAAGACCATCCCATGTGCTTTCAAATAATTAGATATAATTTTAAGATCCTCATTGATAGCTTCAGAAGCCTTATAGGTATCATTAAGAAAAAATGAGTAGTAGATTTGTATATCGTCCGCGTACTGGTGCTTACTACATCTTTTCAAGAACTTACTAAAATCGGATGTATACAAGGAAAATAATAATGGGGAAAGAATACCACCCTGTGGGACGCCTTTATCCAGTAACAAAAAAATCTGACATTTTTTACAATGATCCGCTGGGACCTATTCGAAAGATAACTTTAAAAAAATTTAAGTGCATCATTACCTACACCAAAGACTTTCAATTTGGAAAACAGAACACTGTGGTCCAGCGTGTCAAAAGCTTTACTAAAATCTAAAAGAATCGGACAACTATTTTTACCTTGATCATAAGCCTTGTAAAGATCATCAGAAACCTTCAGTAAAGCGGTAAAAGTACTATAAAGCGGGCGGAAACCTGATTGAGTAGGGGAGAGAACTTCATACGAGTTTAAAAATTCGGTAAGCTACATAGCCACAATTTTTTCCAATATTTTCGAAAAGGTCGGAAGAATACTTATTGGACGAAAGTTATTGACACTCTTGGGGGTATCTACTTTTGGAACCGGGACAACATTGGCTTGTTTCCATTCTGTTGGAAATGTAGCTGAGGACAAACACCTATTTATAATAAAGGTTATATGACTAAGAAGATAAGGGGTTATTAAAGTGATCATTTTAAGATCAATTTCATCGGTTCCTTTGGCGTTTGATTTAAAATTAGAAATTATACTTTGAATGTCCTCTTCCGTTACTAGCGAAAACTGAAACTGACTTTGAATATTTTCATATTGCTGACCTTCGTATTTATCTGTAATTACGTTATTATTATCTATGTTAGATGACGGTACACTATCAATAAAGAAACGATTTTATGAGTCTGGGGTGCCAAACTCCGCAGGGTTTGGTCTCGATTGCGAATTTATGTTAAGAAATTTTAATGTGTTCCAGAACCCTGCCGGGCCAACCCCGAATTTATGTTGCAGATACGCTCGCTTTTCATTCCGGATAGCAACGGTAATAAAATTTCTTAAATCCTTGTACTCATTCCAGGCCGCATCAGTTTCTAATTTTTTATATCTTGAGAGAGCTTTTTTGCGTAACCCAATCATCAATTTAATGTTGTCAGTTATCCAAGGCAAAGGTGGTTTTGTAAATCTTGAAGTTTTAGTTGGAGCATGCACATTGGAAACGTTTAATAAATTTACATTAAAAAATTCATCCATATTGTCTAAGTACATTGTTTAGAGAGTAGATGTGGTTCCAATCGATGCTAAACAGATCATTCAAAAAGTTATTGAAATCAAAATTAGAGTAATCTCGGTAAGTTCGAAAGCAGATGTTAGGTCGAGTTTTCATTATCTTTAAACTACAGTTTACCAGCCGATGGTAAGATATATTTTTCATTCTGAGAACGTCTTGTCCCTCTACCATATCCCGGTTTGAAATTACAAGTATATCCAGCAAATAAATAGAGTTGTTTGTAATCCTAGTGGCTAGTGGCAGAACTAATTAGTTGATGTAAACCGTAATTAGTTAAAAAACGAGATAGAATGTTGATATTTTCGTGTGTTTTTTTTTTTCTATCTGAACAAATTAAGATTAATAAAGACTTTTCTAATTTTCTCGAAAACGAATCGACCGATTTAAAAAAATCAAACGTCAAAATAAAGCACTTTGAAAGACCTTTCAGACAAGCTATTACTTGATACCCCTTGTCATTTAAAATTTTTAAGGGGATGACCCCGGGGGGCAGAGGGTAAAAGAGTTGAAGTAGTTTTTGGTTAAGAAGTTGTCCCCTTTGGCAAATCTTTTGACGTGTCTCGGCGTTTTTTCTTTTAATCAGTGGTTTTCGATAAATCCGTGGTGGGAAGTTTTCAAATGAACACCCTGTATATTAAATACATATGATGTGAAATCTATTTGGTAAAAGCTTCAAATCCATTAACCAAGTCTTATAAACTAAACGCGTATCCCAGAAGGCATTTTATTACAAATGTAGTACATTCCCAATAATTACGTATCCTTCCTAAAGATAATCTAAAGTAATGCACAAAAAGGTAAAGTGATGGGAAGATAAATTTACTGTTTATATTATAAATTTTAAAGGCTTTTTGTAGGTGTCCATTTCAGTATATTCTCATCGCGACGATAAACTGACTAGTCTTTATTGGTTTGTTATATCGTTTTTGATTGAATCATCTGTTTCCTGTTTTCGTCGATGCTCCGATAAATGTTGCCATTAGATGACCAGACGCCCAAGTTGCCCCATTTTTTCTTTGCTTCAAGTAACAATTGGTACCTTATACTTGTAAGGTCTTCAAAAAAGAATACCTACTCCACTTTTCTTAAGTAACTTCTTAGCGTTAAAAACTTCGTCTCGTTTATGACTGTGTACAAAGTTTATAATTATAGGTCATGGTTTACCTTCTTATTCGCTCTTCTTTCCTGTTCGAAAAATGTAATTTATATCCCTCTGACCAATAAAAGATTTACTACAGTGGCGGCTCGTGGGGTAGAGCCACAGTGCCATGGCACTACCTGCCCTCCTGTCTAGCGTCCTGCCCTTTACAAATTACCAAAACCTATTAAAATTAATATTCTCGTTTTTAAAGCAATTAGCAAAATAATTTAAAAATGGAACACAGTCGGGTGCAAATTTCCATCTAAAAGGAAGCGATTATGCGTAAAACGGTAACGTAGCTTCCGCGCCAAGCGCGACGAGGCACACGGGAGGTGACGAAACGCCATCACCTCAATAAAAAAACGTTGAAAAATGACCTTGAATGCAAGCAGGCAAAAATCTCGACGGGTAGCCAGGCTCTCTTCGTTTGACCGTTTGATGTTAGACGTTTCAAACAGCTGATGTTCGGGTCGCGTCCCGATTTGTTTTCGTTCGGCCGGCGGCTGATTTAATGTAGGGTTAACGAACTTTTTATTTTAGAAATACATAAGTAATGAATACTATTAGATTTTTAAAGGAAACTTTATGGAAAGAATACTTGGGTGTGCGGTTGTGATGAATCTAATAGACTATTTTGTTTTATGTGTGTTTTATTTAGTGGGAAGCAAACTTGGTCCCAAAAAGGTACAGATGATTTGGTCCATTTCTGGGACAAAATGAAGACACATGAAAAATCGAAGGTACATTTAAACAATATATTATTATGAAAAGGAAAGAAAAACACAAAGTCTTCCTCCACAAAATTTAATAGAATAAAATTCTAGTTCGAAAGGTCTCTACATGTTTCGAACGTAGAAACGTTCATCATCAGGAGACAGAAATATATTTTATGCTGATGTTGTTAGCAAAAGAGAAAATAAGAACCTTAATGGAGCTTTTATGGACGTAAAATTTTTAAATGTAGAAGAAACATGGCTTGAAAAATTGACAATGGATGAATACTGAGCATTCAAAAACGTTGTTAAAGTAGGCTTAAACCAACCAAACTAAATGGAGAAGAAGAGAAAAGAAAAAAACCCGGGAGAAAAAAAAACTTTCTAAAAAGGTTCAGGCTCAGAATTAGACAAAACTCTTAAAGATCATATTGAAAAATCGAAATTATTTAAAGGAACATCAAAACCCCTACAAAATGAACTTCTGGACTGTATGTTAGATGTGTATCATGATGAAGTCATAAAAGAAATAAAGGACTCTCCGTTTATCGCAGATGAAACCACTGACATTTCTTGTGTGTTTCAACTTGTTATCGTATTTAGGTATGTTCAAGATATGATTGTAAATTCATAAATTAAATTAGGTGCCTTTTTGCTTATTTTTCCTACTTTAAAAGCAAGAACTATTATCAAAAAAGGGCGTGGCACCCAAAATTTTTTTGCCTGCGGCGCTAAGGGTTTACCTGGCCCTACTTCACTAAAATGGCACGAGCCGCCACTGATTTACTATGGTTGGTTTTTGTGATAGCGTTGTGTTTTTGCCGCAATAAGCGCATTTTCTAAACATTTAAAATAAATTGTAAGCATGTCAAACGTCTATACCCAAAAATATGTCCCTCTGAGAACTAACGTTTACATATCCGAGCCTTTATTTTTAGAAGATGGAAAATTTTTGATGCACCACACTGTTTTTGAAAGTAGTTTGGAAGATGCATTACTACAAATTTACTAGAAATTAATTATAGCTACTCTAATAATTTGTTTTGCTTTCCCTTGACTTTGCGAGCTAAAATAATACTGATATGAAAACAATTAAGACATCTCCTTTTTGAATATTTATATAATGTAAACAATTTCTTGTCAAAATTATTATTTGTTTAAGCAAAACTTTTTTCCGAAAGTTGATTATTAAATAAGCAAAACGGACGAGACACACACTCAATAAATAATTTATATCATATTTGTGAAGGTGAGACTGATGGATCTGGGTCCCGAGTAGGGACTCTATATAGTTGCTAGTACAAGTTTTAAAATTGGAAAAATCGTGTAAAGAAAGTAGAAAAATGTGTTAATATAAAACTTATTGCGATACTTTCCAACGCATAAATTAAATTTATTTTTCTTAAATGGTAAATCGTATGAATCTTTTCGAGGTGTCGCTAATTTAGCGGTGTCCATATAAATTTGGTTAATATTTCTTACCTTTGATAAGTGTCTTCATTTATATCAGTAAAAGGATGTACGTCCACTAGTCCAGCACAGTTTACTAACATGTCCACTGGTAAAATTTCTTTTATTGCCTTTTGCGCTTCCTCCCAACATGTCAAGTCCACTGCAATAATTTCTATGGATGGATTGTCTTCCTTAAGGGCATCTAAAAATAATAGTTCTCATTAGGGATATAGACAGTAAGGATTGCGTTAATGCGACGTCAATGTAAATCGCTGGATCGCCGCATTATTAGTCACATGACTTTAGATAAAATAGAGCTATCTACAATAAATGAACAAAATAGATCAAACAAATTTGTGGATTAAATGTTTATTTATTTTGTGGTGGATAACTTAAGTAACCTAATTTTTTATAGTGAAAAATTTACATTTTTGTTTGAATACCTACATTATATATTTGTTTAATTTTTTAAACAGAAAAAGGGTACAATTAACCCACGAGTACACGAAAAAATCGTGTCACAAACACAGTTAAAAACATAACCTCCTAGTTACAAATCGCATTTGTCGCTCAAAAGGCTTGTAGCGAATCAAAGATCGTTAGACCAGTCTAGATTTAGTAGGTATCTATCATCTTTTCAGAGTGATATTGTAAAGTAGCTTCCAGACTACGAACTTGTTGGAAGCTTTGTACGACGAGCGGAACGTCGTGCTTGTCGACCGACGTTCTATTTGAACAAGAAACATGCAGAGTGTTTCAGAATAAATAGCAGTAGCATAGTAGCACACATACTACAAGTTTAAACTAGGTGGCATAATTATTGTTAAATGGCACCCGAGAGTGTTTTTAATTCTAGTGCCTATTTAAAAATTAACTGAAAAAAAAATTCTTTACTATTTTTTCTTTTCTTTCTTTGTATCACGTTCCTGCGTACTGCGTATTAGGAAATATATCGCTCTAATTGTTAAAATATAACAGAAAATATTTTATCTTTCGTTTTTAAAGTAAAACACTAACATGCAACAACAACAAAAAAGAAAATCAGGGGGAAAAGTACTACCAAACTTTATAGACCATGACCCGTTTTATTAATTTTTTTATTAATTCTTGTACTTAGCAGAAAGAAAAGGATGTGCCTAAACGCAACTTGCCTCAGAGACCTAACTTTTAATAACACTGATGTCATTGAACATAATCCCGATGAAAACTTACTAAAAAAAGAAAAATCTTTCAAGTCATTTTATGTGGAATTGCATTTTTTGTTATTCCAATACAAACAGAACCTGAATTACAAGACAAATTTGATTTAAAAAAAAATGTACTTAAATAAGTATTCCATTTGATGCTGACTTTCTTGGTGATACACAGGTATAATTTATCCAAAGTCAGTGTGATGACATTCCAATCATTCCATACGGCATACAAACGGCGGTAAACAGTCTCAACCACCAGGGTTGTCAGATCTTTCTTCTTCAATTCTTTAAGTTTTTTTATTAAAAATGTTTCTTTTATATCAGTATTCAATTGTTAGTCAGTAACTTTCTTTGAAAGCTAGTTTGCAAATATACTTTAAACCGAGGAGTTTTGAGTGTGACAGAAAAAAATAACAAGCCATTCATTGTTATAATAATACATTCTTTAGTCCTTAAGAAACAATATAACTGAAATCAAGACAAAAAGTGTTTTCAGTATTTAAAAACAACTAATTAACAAACCCTTGTTTCTCGTGTATACTTACATTGTGCTTACAAATCCGAAAATTTTTAAGAATTAGCAACAGCATATAATTTGTTGCGGTTGCCAAGGGATACTAGCGCCAGTTAAAGGCTGGTATAAGCTGAAGCGCTCTCCAGCCCGTTCAACGATCGATTCTGTCAGACAGAGATAGGCCAGTGACCGCCGATGGCGTGGAAGAGACGAAGATAAAATATACGTAATTTGGAACTTGTGGACGGGCTGGACAATGGTCCGAGAATAGAGTTCTGGTAAAAAAATTAAAGCATTTTCTGAGCAGTGTCGTGCAGTGTCAGGTTTATTTTTCTGATTTTAGTTTTGTGTATAGAATTTTTGAGTTACCCTATATTTATTATTTTAATATAACATTATTATATATACAGTGGGTTTATAAAGTGTAGTATGTACAAACACCTAATGTAAAACAAACTTATAAGTGTGTATACGCATTTTAATTATTTGTTTGGGACGCCTATGGTTAGGAAATTCATACTGTTTTATGTCATTAAATTGACCTATGAAACACTATACAGTTTACCACGCCAAGAATGGCAAATAATATTGCCATTCTGACAGAGTTTTGCTAACAAAAGTTGTACCTACTTAAATGAAGATTTAGTAAAAGTTATTTAAAGTTCCTTCTAAACGAATAAGCAACAAAGCATAGGTACTTATTTTTATTCCCATGATAGAAATACTGACCTAAATTTCCCTGGCACTTATCCAAAGCTACTACAGTTCCGCCGCATTTTGACAATTGAATGGCGATACCTTTACCAATCCCTGGAACAAAATAAACGAAATAAATTATTTCTAAATAAAAAATGATAAAAAAAAATTAAATAGGTATAGGTATTAAAAAGTAATCAATGGCCATTACTTTTTTTATTTTATTTCAATAATAATAATTATTGGTAAAGAATAATTTTATTGTAGTAGGGGAAAATACCCAGATGTGCTGAAAATAATTATTACAAAATAAATTTAGTAAAACTGGAATAGTAGCATTGCGCGAATTTACCCACTGCATGGGGGTAAATTAAAAAAAAAATTTGGCTCACTATTTTACAACAAAATAGATTTTTTTTACTGCGTATAATATCATAAATCAACTAAAACATTTCGTTTAAAATAACGAAACTGTCGCGGGCGCTTATCTTGACACAGTCACTAGATCTGGTGGCATATTCAAATTGTTCACAAGAGAGAGCTAGTGCATAATATTGTGATGCGCGGATTTGCCCACTGCGCGTAATTCGCCCTCTTCCCCCACCTAACAATCTCACTAGAGATCTGGGGTTAAAAATTGACTAGTAATTCTGCTATAATTTAAAGGACCGTTTTGGTAACTTATTCTGTGCCAAATTTAAATGTCGTCAGATAATTTATTAAGTGTGTATCAGGGAGTGCCTTAATAAATAATTGAAGTAGGTACCAACATAACCATTTGTTTTAGCACCAGCCTACGTGATTTTTCTGTGTCAAAATACCTACGTCAAATTTTGACTCGTCAAAGTCAAAAACTATTAAGTTTAGAAATAGGGCATTTATTATTACGTAGGTAGTACTTAATCACAATTTTTTTAGAATTAAAAATGAAATAAACATTTAAAAAAATAATTTGTGAGGTAGAGTTATAGGTTTAGGTTTAGGATAAGAAAATAAACTAAGATTTCTTCAATTAATGTACCGGGTGATCCATTATAGGTAAATGCCCCCCCCCCCCCCCCATTACCTCTTTTATTTCGGGTTTTAGGAAAGAGTGTTAAATTTAAAAGTTGTAGGATATTTTCCGAAGAATTTTCTATGTCCATTAAAATTTATACAGGGTATCCCAAATAAGTGTTGCGAAATAAAGTTATGTTTTTTTTAAATGGGATACCCTGTATATTATACCATTATGAGGAAGCCCTTTAAATGCTGATTTTAAAAATATATGACACATTATAGTTATGTTTAATATTTGGCCAAGAATACGCCAAAAACTAAATTTTTACTTAGTTGGCTCGTGCATCGCCATCTTGTCATGAATCGTCTTGTATACTAAGTGACATAAATACCCGAACACCCATAAAAATGATTTAATTTCAATAATATTTTACATAAACATCCGATAGGTCATAGTAAGGAAAATATGATTAAAATTACAATCCATCTAAAGACAGACTAAGTTTATTCGGTTTGTTCGGGTTTGTTCCGGTTTATTCAAAATTTTATCATACCTTCCTTTTGTGATGATAAACTTGTATACAAAATATTATTAAAATTAAATCATTTTTACTGGGTGTTCGAGTTTCTATGTCACTTAGTATATTTTGTTTAATTTTGACATTAAAGATGCCTTTAAAGCGTGATTTTGGCGAGAATTAAATAGTAAAACTGTTTAATTATGGTGTTTTCTGAAGACGAAAAATTTGAAATTGTTTTTTTATAAATAATGAAAATGCAGCTCAAGCAAGACGTGAATATAATATAGTAATCCCTAGAGAAGATGGCAATAGACACGTACCATGGTATAGCTAACATTTCGGCATAAACGATTTTTCTATCATATCAGGCTAAAAACATTATGGGAAAGAAAATCAAAAGCTCGACTAAAAGTGTTCCTCCACAAAATTTAATAGAATAAAAATTCTTCGGTTGTTCGACAAACTCGAAACATAATATGTATAGGTAGAGACCCCTAAATAATTTTTATTCTAAAGGGGTACATATGTTTCGGGTTTGTTCGACAAACCCGAACAAACCCTAAACATGTAGAGACCCCTGAAGAATATTTATTCTATTAAATTTTGTGGAGAAAGACTTTTAGTTTTTTCTTTCTTTCCCATACTTTCAACTCCACTTTAAGCATGGACTATTTCTTCAAATTAAAAACATTATGTTGTAAACAAAATAAAATACAAATTTATTATTGTATTTACCTCAACAAAATACCATCAAAACGAACACCGATCATTAGAAGCTTTTAACTCTTTTAAGAAGGTTCTACAGTTATCCCCATGCAAAAATTCATCAATTATACAAATAAAACATTAATCGCGTCAAAGATATACACACACACACACACACCCTCTCTCACCCTGCCATTAAAACATAACTGTACAAACATCTTATGACATTTATAGATCTCAACTACAGTGGAGTTTGTATAGCTTGGAATAAATTCAGTAAATCCAGTAGGTACAGTTTTTTTTTTGATAAGCCTTCCAGAGAGGTGTCACAAGTGGGCTAGTGCTTTAATCTTCTAAAGCGGATGAAAGTAGTGCTTCAGGGGTGGGTAAGGGTTGTCTTTTTGGTATTTGGATATCTTCTTTAGTAGGTACCGAAAATACCGTAGGGGAATTGTGCCTGAGATGGCATACCTGGGTGAGACGGCATAGTTACGTTTCTAGCGAAAATACTTTAAATTTGGCAATTGTGTCCATCGGTTTATATATATGTCGTTGGACATGAAACGGTCGCTACGTAAATTTAGTTCCTCTGCAAGTGTTGACGGAGTTTGTACGGTTTGTTGGATGTTGTCGGCTCGTGAAAAGTTTTCTGACGGATATCATATAAGTGCTTGTTACTTCCAGGGCTAAAAGTTCCACTAAAATTTGCTTATATAGCAGTGTTTATTTGTAAAAGCTGTACCCATCTGTCGCACAAGATAATACAAAAATGTAAGTGTAAACTAGAGCCATACGTCTAAAGTGAATAATGTATTTCAGGGCAAGATATGGCATATGGGTGATCAGGTTAAGATGGCATACCATGCCATCTCACCCTGAAGTCCCAGGTAGCAAATACACGTCATTTACACGCAGAAAAGACGTACCCATTCTCGTCGAAGTCACCAACAAAGTGACGGGCAATCAACGTTTATATGACGGCAATATGTCACAGCGAATTGACGTCATTAAGACGTTTATAAGACGTATATTGTTCACCTCAAAAAGACCTATTCCCGAGTAGGGATAGCATGGTGAATTATTGGTTTTAACCGTGTCAAAGTAATAAATGCTGACATTTTCGCTCCGATTGCAGGGTCTCAGGGCGTTCTTTACTTCATTGAATTCAAAAATAATGATACCTGAATGGAAGGCAAGCTATTCAAATTTTGACATGGTTGAAACTCGAGCTTCCATTCTAGGATGTTTGATAAATTAAACACATAAATAATCTGTAAAAACGACATTTTTTTTATTTTTACTACACTAATGACCTCAAAATCAGATTACATAACTATGCCATCATTACGGTTATGATACAAAGGAATTGAAACACTTATAAAACCGAAAACACCAATTATTAAAACACAAAAGAAACGAATAAACAAAATGTCGCGCATGCCACCAAACTAAAGCGGTAAATGAGACAAACGTCTACGTGGGTGACAAGCGTGGGCGAGGGCAATGTCAATTGTCAATTTTTAGCGGGAAATTTAAATATTTAGAAATTAGTTATTTGTCATGGTACCTACTGTTATTTGTATACCTGCATCGCTAATAGTATCTGAACATTTGTGTTTGTGCATATATATGGTACGTATTTTTTTGTGATTGTCCTTTTTAGGACGACAAGTAAATTAAATTTTATAGCATTCGACTAATTACAAAAATATGTCAAAGTTATCTTATAAAAATATTCTAAAATACTTATGTATTGCTTGTTTGACATCTCCATATTATTTATCGTTCAATATATAGGTACCTATTTACAATATTTACGATGATCAATCTGATATTTTTTTTCTATATACCTGTGTATGTATACTTATTTCAGTTAAATTTACGTACCTATATTATTAAGTCATTAAATTAAGCTTTTATAGAAATAAATTAGGGACGTTATAATGACGTGATATATACGAACTATTTCAACATCTCTAAAATAGGTATCAAATTCGACGTGTAAATGACGTAACTTAAGACCCGTGATAATTTTCGACCAAATATCATCACATATCGACGTCAAAATCAGGTGAATTCACGTGACTCTGCTACCTGGGGTCATGTCACCCACAATTAATATATCGCTAAGTTTCTCTTATTTTTTTACAGATTTTTGTAAAAATGGTTGGTAAATACACCCGAAAGTCAGAGCGACAAAGTTGGAGTGAAGAAAATATTTCTAGAAGCACTTAACGCAATTTAAAATAAACAAATGGGATGGCTTTTGGCATCGAAATCATTTAATGTACCGCAGACAACGGACACATTTTTACTTTTAACTTCCTACTAAATACGTCGTTATGTGTATTTATGTTGTGTTCTTAGAATTTTATTTTGTTAATTATTTCCTTTTTTAGGAACTTAATAATTAATAATAATAAAATATTAGTTACTTGTGCGTACGTTTGTTTTAGTTTAGCTTGGGTGAGATGGCATACTATGCCATCTTACCCTTACATGTCAGTGTGAGATGGCGAGGTACACTCTTTTTTGGTTACTGTGTAAGTTATAAATTTTGAAAGTTATATTCCAAACAGTTGATGTCACATGTAAAAGTTGAATTAAAAAATGCACTGAACTGATCAGTGGCGGAGGCTAATCGCCGGAGGCTAATCGCCGGAGGCTAATCGCCGGAGGCTAATCGCCGGAGGCTAATCGCCGGAGGCTAATCGCCGGAGGCTAATCGCCGGAGGCTAATCGCCGGAGGCTAATCGCCGGAGGCTAATCGCCGGAGGCTAATCGCCGGAGGCTAATCGCCGGAGGCTAATCGCCGGAGGCTAATCGCCGGAGGCTAATCGCCGGAGGCTAATCGCCGGAGGCTAATCGCCGGAGGCTAATCGCCGGAGGCTAATCGCCGGAGGCTAATCGCCGGAGGCTAATCGCCGGAGGCTAATCGCCGGAGGCTAATCGCCGGAGGCTAATCGCCGGAGGCTAATCGCCGGAGGCTAATCGCCGGAGGCTAATCGCCGGAGGCTAATCGCCGGAGGCTAATCGCCGGAGGCTAATCGCCGGAGGCTAATCGCCGGAGGCTAATCGCCGGAGGCTAATCGCCGGAGGCTAATCGCCGGAGGCTAATCGCCGGAGGCTAATCGCCGGAGGCTAATCGCCGGAGGCTAATCGCCGGAGGCTAATCGCCGGAGGCTAATCGCCGGAGGCTAATCGCCGGAGGCTAATCGCCGGAGGCTAATCGCCGGAGGCTAATCGCCGGAGGCTAATCGCCGGAGGCTAATCGCCGGAGGCTAATCGCCGGAGGCTAATCGCCGGAGGCTAATCGCCGGAGGCTAATCGCCGGAGGCTAATCGCCGGAGGCTAATCGCCGGAGGCTAATCGCCGGAGGCTAATCGCCGGAGGCTAATCGCCGGAGGCTAATCGCCGGAGGCTAATCGCCGGAGGCTAATCGCCGGAGGCTAATCGCCGGAGGCTAATCGCCGGAGGCTAATCGCCGGAGGCTAATCGCCGGAGGCTAATCGCCGGAGGCTAATCGCCGGAGGCTAATCGCCGGAGGCTAATCGCCGGAGGCTAATCGCCGGAGGCTAATCGCCGGAGGCTAATCGCCGGAGGCTAATCGCCGGAGGCTAATCGCCGGAGGCTAATCGCCGGAGGCTAATCGCCGGAGGCTAATCGCCGGAGGCTAATCGCCGGAGGCTAATCGCCGGAGGCTAATCGCCGGAGGCTAATCGCCGGAGGCTAATCGCCGGAGGCTAATCGCCGGAGGCTAAAAAATTTTTGGGGGTGCCACGCCCAATCTTTATCCAAAAATCGTTAAAATCGTTGAAAAAATTACGCCCTCAGCGCCCTCTTGTGGTTGCTGGGTAGTAAATATATATAAAAATACAGGCAATATTTTTATAATTTAAAAGTTAAAAATCTTTGACACCAGTGGGATTTTATCCTAAATTTATGAAAAAATCTTTGCACAAATAAATTTTTATAAAGCTATTTTTCTACCCACTTTTTTGGAAAAAACGTTAACAGCATCGTCCAACTTTACGTCAAGGTCTTTTTTTCATCCTAAATCACATTGAGTTATTGGGTGCTAAATAAAAATCATTATTAGTTGTGTTAGTAACAGTTTGGTAGCAAAGAAAAGAAAGCTTTTTATGAAAAAGTTAATTAATTAATAAATTAGTAAAATTACTGGAATTATGTAGATATATAGAATTTTTTGGATTGCCACATTTAAATTTGGGGGGCTAATCCGAGATTTGGGGGGGGCTTAGCCCCCCCAAGCCCCCACCTAGAACCGCCTATGAGCACAATATAAAATCTATATAAAATACTAATAGTTTTACGTTAATAAAAGAGGGGGGGGGGGGATAATTAAACTGCTGCAAATTTTTTTTTTTAAATATCTATAAATAATGCAAGCAAAATACACATTTACAAAACAAAATCCAACCTCCTGGGTCCTCTTTTTTTTTAAATACTTAGGACTTCATTGGTATCAATATGTACCTCCCTATGAATATTTAAATTTGCAAGTCCATTTAGCCGATTTTATCCCATTGTATTTCTTAAATAAGATTTAAGCCTTCTCAAAGTTGAAAATGTTCGTTCTGCTGTGTCGACACCGGTAATGTTGAAAATATCTTAAGTAAGTAGTATAAAAATATTTGGATACGCATCCACATTCATCATATTTATGGCTTCAAGTGCGCTCTTTGGAATAGAAGGATGTCAATCCGGTCAATTGATGCCTCACTGGATTTAATAAATTTTTGGTACCATAGACGTAGCTCTGCTTCCAAGCAGTGGCGTGCAACATTTTTCTGGGGACACCCCGCAGATTTTTTTACGGGGCCTCCGATCATACTTAGAATTTTTTTTAAAAGAGGAAAAAAACACATGTTTATAAAATACATATTTATATTTCTTAATCTATAATAAATAGGAATAAACAAAATACTTAAAAATCAAAGACGCGTTAACAATAAATGTTAATTCAATACGAAATTTGGTAAAGTTATTCAAGACAGATAGTACGGGGCCCTGCGGGGCCCCTCTATACTCCGGGGCCCTCCCGCACTGCAGGGGCTGGTTTGCACGCCCCTGCTTCTAAGACATTCTTACTTAACTCATATCTTGGCGATATAAGGACACCATAGTTATGAAAATTTTCTGGGAAAAACTGATGATTTCGATAATCGATCGAGTAGTCGCTACTTTATTAGTAAGCAAATAGTAGAACTTGCGCTAAGTGCTAGACCGAGTGATGTCGGTTACATATTTCAACAATCGAGTACTCCGGTTTTGAGCTACTTGTTGGGAGGGGGGGCACGTGCCCCAGTGCCCCCCCTTGTGTGCGCCACTGGAACTGATCATGTTTTATTAATATCATTTTTTTCGCCTTAAAATATATAAGGGCTCAAACAAAAAGTATGCCATCTCAGGCACAATTCGCCTACTGGCAAGCCTAAAGTTACAGGGCGGCTGTTAATGTAAAGAAATTAATACAAAATGGCCTTGACGCGAGTGAAAAAGAGATCTATCAATACTCAACGTTGCCAACTTTTGTTAGAGTGCGATTCGTTCTCATTCCACTCTCGCTACATTCCCCGTCCATAGCAGTAAAGACCATCCGATAGCGAAGCACCCACCGCGATGTGTTTATCGTTTTCTATCTTGGCATTATTTGCATCAAAGAGGGCTTGGATTAAAAAAACGGAGGGCTTGGTTTAGATCACAATGACATGGGGACGATATATCTAACCAAATCTAGGTTACAATTTTGTCAAATTCATATTATGACATAATATGCCAAACTAATGAGTAATAAAATAAGTAGACAAATACAAATTTATTTTTGTTGTTTACAAAATTAACAAAGCAAGAATATACAGAAAGAAAAAGAAAAATAATTACATCAGTTGCTGAAATTGGCCACCGCCATGATCCAAGCATAAATTCACACGTCTCTTCATATTTTCGAAAGTGTTGACCAGCATCTCTGGAGAAATGTTACCACATTCTTGGATAACCCTTTCTTGTAATTGTTCTAAATTTGTATTTACACAAGTCATACTTGCACTTTATAAGGAAATAAATTTAGCTGCTTCTTAAGAATAGTCCTGCATGTTCCATAAGATCATCCCACTTCTTGGGACAGGCGTCTTATACAATTTGTTGGCGTATTTTGCATTATTTCACGAACGTTTGCAACAATTAAGTTCTTCTGTTCTTACAGATGATCTTCCTGCTCCTTTTTTGTGTTGTATAGAACCTGTTTCCCTAAACACAGCCATGGTTCTTTTCAGGGAATAATAAAAATCTACAGCAATAAAAGGAACGTTAGGAAAATGTTCGTGAAAATCGTCCATGCACAAACCCGAATTGTATTGCCACTCACAATTTACTCTAAGCCCGTTTCGAAAATACGCTTCAACCATGAATGTTTTGTGCTGTTCCGTAAAGCCCATTGTGTGAATTGTTCCAGAAATTGGAAAAATTATAACGATAAATCAAATTATCTACTTGTAACGACTGTCAAAGATGACGGAATAACTGTTTGATTGTTAATTCAGGTAGTTACTGACTATTACTGATACCCAACAGGTATTAAGCTACGGCTAAGCATTACGTCCTTAGATGCAAATAATTTTTGCTCGCACGGTATTAATCACTAATTCTTAACAATAACATGAACAGTTTAAACGAACGTTATTTTTATTAAACTAGTTAGGCATTTCCTTTTTGTGAGTTAATTTCAATTTTAATATCGCAGTTAGAGCAATTTACTATGGTAACTGATGGACAAAGTTCATGTCCAGTAGTTTTTTAAATTTTGTTCTCGTTTAAACGTTTTGAGGAATATTTAATGTTACCTTAGGACTTATGGTTACCATGTTTATACGTATACCGGGTGTTTCTCAAAAGACGTTCACCCCTAAAACTTTTTTGTATTTATAGATATTAAAATGAAATTTTGAGATTATGCATAAGAGATGAGTCTGCATTTATTGGCATCATTTTTAATTTGTTAGCGCTTCCGGTTTGACCGGAAGTGACCTTGACTTTTTTATTTTAAATGGGACATCTTGTATATTTTTACTTATTAGGATTCAGCATAACATTGTGAGTAAAATGACACCTCACTTGTCATTATTTAACGTGTTATAAAATGTTTGTTTATTTTTTATTTTCAATCTAGAGAGTGCTACAAATTAAGTAAATCTGTTAATTTATAGTCAAGTAGTATATGAAAATTAAAATTATATCATAATAATTTACTTTCTTAGTTTCACAAGCGTTTAAAAAATGAAATTTTGTTTTCTTGACGTTTACTCCATTTTTCCAAATGGAACGATGGTAGTTCACTAGGATATTTAAAACGAACATTTTTTTGCCAACAATTTGACACCATACACTCCTATGCTATTTTAAAATTGACACGAAAAAATTTGCGCTAAGTCCTAATCGCAAATTTAAAAGCGGTATGCATTATTGCCGCCCTGTCTTTTCTAAAGAAATTTAAAGGCGGCTTTGAAAAACAATAGAATGGTTTTGAAAACCAATATGGGTTTAAATTAAAATTGTAATGCCATTCGTTTATTAAACTTACAGTGTAAATCAGATAAAATGGTTAGTTTTACTAAAAATGAACAAATTGATATGCTATTAATTTTTGGAGTGATCAGAAAAATTCTTCTGAATTCTCAAGATTGTATGTATGTTTTATAAACTAATGACATTACAATAATCAAAGTATTACTGCAAAAAGTAGGTATGATACTTTTTACACTAGTGCAAAAAAGTATGTTACTTTTGGCACCAGTGCAAAAAAGTTAAACTTTTGGCACAGTAGATAGTGTAAAAAATAGTAACTTTTTGCATGCAAAAAAGTAATAAAAAAAAGTTAAAAATTAAATTAATAACTGTTGTATAATACGCACCGGATGCTGCGCCAGTAACTAAAATTTTCTTGTTTTCAAAAGCGGTATCCATTATTTAACTGCTAACTGTCAATAATAGATTTATCTTACACCGAAATTCACAGTTTGGGCAAACCCTTTCCGCGTCTTTTAACTGCAAAGATATTGATAAAATTACACTGATCACTGATATATAGGTAATCGGATTTTTTTGAACAAATATAACATGAACATAAGATAACAAACCCATGTACAAATAAATATATAACCGTGTGAAATTTAAGAGCACAATTTAATATTTAAAATTTACTAAATTCCGGTATAATTAATACTAAAAGACGATCCATCTTGTTTGAAACTCATTTAAAAAAAAATGATTGATGAGGTTTTTAATAAATGAAAATATATCGATGATAAAGAGATTAAAATGTAAAACAAAAAAACGTTTAAGGTACCTGTATATTATGTACCTTTAGAAAATAGTTTATCAAGTATTAATTTATCCTAAAATATAATATAAAATATATACTAGTTTTTCAGATAGAAAATATCTCGGAAAATATAGATTGGAATAGGTAGATATAGTAAGCTTAGATTTCGTAGTGGCAATGCAAATATTTCTAGATAACACGTTGCGTTTTATTTTCTAAATTTAAGTTGGTCATAAAACAATTCCAGAATACCAATGTAAAAATAATTATTTTTTAAAAAATATGTAGATATTTGGCGATTCTTAAACTACATTATTTGTAAGCAAAAACGAATTTTAAACATTGCAGATTCACAGACACTCAGGGGCGGATGGGGAGGGGTAAACCGGCCCGGGAAACCAATTGCACTGGCCCGGCCCATTTTTAAAAACTGTAACTTTCTAAAAGATGTAAGCACAGGGTGATCGCGTATAATGTTACCCCCCTTTAACTTCTTTGTTTTGCAATTAAGAACAACTGTTAAATACAAAAGGGGTAGGATTTAATGTAAACTTCTCGCAAAATATCTTCGTAGATACAGGGTGTTGCATAAAAGCGTGACAGATTAAAATTATATTTTTTAAAAATGGAATACCCTGTATATTGTTGCATTATTGGGTTTTACGGACAATTCAATAATTTTTATATACCACTATGTTACCACTAAATTACTATACAGGGTCCTGCAATAGTGCGTCAGGCTTCCATAGCTGCTATACGAATTAAGTTAGGAATTTTATTCATATGCAGACTTACACTGTATTATAGGGTGTATTCCAGGAAAATATTTTTCCATATACAGGGTGTCCCAAAAAAGTGTGACAACAAATTTTTATATTTTTTTAAATGGAACACCCAGTATTTTTATGCATATTTAGGTTCATATTACTGTCCTTTATAATATTCCAAAATTTTATTTAATTTGCTCTGGTAGTTTAAGAGTAATAAATTAAAAACTGAAAAAAAAAAGTTTTGCAGTCCTAGAAAAAAAATCAATAAAACAATCTAATAACGTTTTTTAAACCATAGCATTAAGTGAGATTTATGACCAGGGGTCTAGAAATACTATAAATCTAGTAGTGTTTATTTATGTTATACAGGGTGTTCATAATAAGATTTCAAAAACGACACATTTTAAAATATTTTTTCTCGAGTTTTTTAAATGGAACACCCTGTATATTATTTGGCTATTTGATGTAGAATTCTAAAGCCATTTTTTTTTGTAATACAAGCATGTAAGTTATTTCCAGCCGTTTCCGAAATAATTGCAAATTTCATAAATTATGTTGTTTAAATGGATTATTTATTATTAAAATTAAGCATAGGCGACTAGGATAATCATTGTAAACTAAAGTAAATGTTCAAAATGCCTTCCATTTTGATCTGTACACACATCAATACGTTCTTGAAAAGATCTGTTCACATTCCGTAACATCTCTGGTGAAATACTAGCAAAATGGTTCCCTATAGTAAGGGTTATGCCTAAAAACCACGGTAGGCTTTGAAATAAAATAAACAATCATTTATTTATTATAGTTTGACAAGTTCTTAAGTCAATTTTCAAAACTTGTTTTTGAGGGCGAATAAGTTATAAGATATTAAAATGAACTTTATTAAAGATGAGTTAGTTGATATGATCTTTGTACTTGGTGAGAGCGAAAAAAATTGTTTTTTAGCAAGTAGAATTTATGCATCACGTTATCCAGAAAGAAGACATCCGGAAGAAAAAAGTTTCAAAAGATTATTATTAAGATTTGTTGAAACGGGAAATGTTGTGTACACAAAAGAAGAAAGAACAAAGACTGCTACCAACGAGGAAAATGAATTTGCGGTGTTATTAACGGTAACAGAAGATCCACATGTAAGCCAAGATAAAATCAGCAAAGCCACAGGTATAAGTGAACGATCTGTACAACGGATTTTAAAAAAGCATCGATTCCATGACTATCACATTCAATTACATCAAGCGCTTAGTGATAGAGATTTTCAAAATCGATCACAATTTTGTGCCTGGGCAAAAATTAAAATACAAGAGGATCCTATGTTTTTTAACTATGTTTTATTTACCGACGAAGCAACCTTTCATAACACCGGTTGTGTAAATAGGCATAACTTTCATTATTACGCCACAGAAAATCCGCAATTTATGAGACAAGTTGATCGACAGCACCGGTGGTCATTAAATGTGTGGGGTGGAATCATTGGTGATATTTTGATAGGTCCGCATTTCTTTGAAGGTCATCTTAATGGGCCCATGTATTTAAACTTCCTACAAAATGATTTACCAGGTTTATTGGCAGACGTTCCTCAAAATACTAGGAATAGGATGTGGTTTCAGCAGGATGGTGCTCCGGCACATTTTGCACTTGATGTAAGAATTCATTTAGATGATACTTTTCGCAACCAGTGGATTGGTAGAAACGGACCTACCGTCTGGCCAGCTAGATCGCCGGATCTAACAAAACTTGACTTTTTTTTATGGGGACACGTAAAGCAAATTGTTTATGAAGATGCTCCAACAACTGCAATTAATATGCAGCAAAGAATAAGCGACGCGTTTGCTAGTATTTCACCAGAGATGTTACGGAATGTGAACAGATCTTTTCAAGAACGTATTGATGTGTGTACAGATCAAAATGGAAGGCATTTTGAACATTTACTTTAGTTTACAATGATTATCCTAGTCGCCTATGCTTAATTTTAATAATAAATAATCCATTTAAACAACATAATTTATGAAATTTGCAATTATTTCGGAAACGGCTGGAAATAACTTACATGCTTGTATTACAAAAAAAAAATGGCTTTAGAATTCTACATCAAATAGCCAAATAATATACAGGGTGTTCCATTTAAAAAACTCGAGAAAAAATATTTTAAAATGTGTCGTTTTTGAAATCTTATTATGAACACCCTGTATAACATAAATAAACACTACTAGATTTATAGTATTTCTAGACCCCTGGTCATAAATCTCACTTAATGCTATGGTTTAAAAAACGTTATTAGATTGTTTTATTGATTTTTTTTCTAGGACTGCAAAACTTTTTTTTTTCAGTTTTTAATTTAGTACTCTTAAACTACCAGAGCAAATTAAATAAAATTTTGGAATATTATAAAGGACAGTAATATGAACCTAAATATGCATAAAAATACTGGGTGTTCCATTTAAAAAAATATAAAAATTTGTTGTCACACTTTTTTGGGACACCCTGTATATGGAAAAATATTTTCCTGGAATACACCCTATAATACAGTGTAAGTCTGCATATGAATAAAATTCCTAACTTAATTCGTATAGCAGCTATGGAAGCCTGACGCACTATTGCAGGACCCTGTATATTACACAGTGACCGGCAGAAAGTGCGCAGCATATGGGAAAGTTTTTTTATCGTTAAGTTTAGAAAATTAATTTTATTTTAGATAGGTTCTGCATGTTCTCAAACCAAAATAACACCCATTAAATCCGGTAAAAGTCTTATGGTATACGAGGTAGGATCAAAAATTTGAAATTCCGCTAAGAGTAAAGTACCTCCATCTTTCATTTTTGAATATTTTTTTACTAAGAATTATTGTTTTAATTTCAAAGTTATACCCAAATTCCAAATTTCGCTTATTTTGGGCAAAAAAATGGATTTAATCGTGTTTTCTGAATAACCCTGTATAAAAAATAAATGGCAACCGAACAGTACGAAAGTAAGATTTTCTGCAGACTTTGTTAGAGATTACCGTCGATCATAAGTCCGATTAGTTTGTTTTCATAATATTATGGCTTTTTAAAATAAAAACATAAAAATATTAAATATTTTTGCTGCACACCGTATTTTATTTTCTGAGGGAACAAGTTAATTTCATCTAACTGATATTTTTTGATTAACATTGACTTAAAGCATCTCCTAAATAGTTTTTTATACATTGAAGTATGCATAGAACGTTTCCTTTTGATTTAAAAAGAAAAAAATTTAAATTAAAAATATATTTTGAACGGATTTTATTCGTCACGCAAAATAAGGAAACTTTCTATCCATACTTCAATGTATACAAAACTATTTAGGAGATGTTTTAAGTCAATGTAAATCAAAACATTTCAGTTAGATGAAATTAACTTGTTCCCTCAGAAAATAAAATACGGTGTGCAGCAAAAATATTTAATATTTTTATGTTTTTATTTTAAAAAGCCATAATATTATGAAAACAAACTAATCGGACTTATGATCGACGGTAATCTCTAACAAAGTCTGCAGAAAATCTTATTTTCGTACTGTTTGGTTGCCATTTATTTTTTATACAGGGTTATTCAGAAAACACGATTAAATCCATTTTTTTGTCCAAAATAAGCGAAATTTGGAATTTGGGTATAACTTTGAAATTAAAACAATAATTCTTAGTAAAAAAATATTCTAAAATGAAAGATGGAGGTACTTTACTCTTAGCGGAATTTCAAATTTTTGATCCTACCTCGTATACCATAAGACTTTTACCGGATTTAATGAGTGTTATTTTGGTTTGAGAACATGCAGAACCTATCTAGAATAAAATTAATTTTCTAAACTTAGGGTTAAAAAAGTTTCCCATATGCTGCGCACTTTCTGCCGGTCACTGTACATATAAGAAAATAAGGTCATTCAAGTCAAAATGTATCGTTTTCATGGATAACAGGATGACGATACTGAACTGAATAAAAAAATCAAGCACAAAATGATGAACATGTAAACTGACATCAGAAAAAAATTAAACATTAAATAAAACAAAGCAAAATATTTATTACATAGGTAGGACTATATAGAGCAGAAATATAGGTATTCTAAATATAGAGTTGTTCGACCGGACCTCCATTATCTCCAATGCACTTCATTAAGGTTCTTCGTAATTTATCCAAGGAGTTTCTGATCGACTCAGGATAATTAGTATTTATTATATTTATTTCATTTCTTATAAGTTAAGGTGTTCAAGATTCTCTATATTATTCGCATTAATTCTAGCCTTCAGTGTACCCCACAAGAAACCATCTAAAGGTGTGAGGTCCGGACAGTTAGGCGGCCATTTAATCGGACCATTCCGTCCGATCCAGTTTCCAAATATTTGAGTGAGATAGTTCGTTACTCCAATTACGTTGTGCGGCGGGGCACTGATGTCTTGCTGAAACGTAAGTTGGTTTAAACGTGCTAGTGGCAAATAATCCAGAAAGTCTCCTGATTCATTTTGAAGAAATCGCAAATATATATTTCCATTTAATATGCCTTCAAACAAATGTGGCCCAATGATTTTATTATCAAGTATGCCGCACCATATATTTACAGATTGACGACCCTGATACTGGAATACTTACTTGGTAACTGTGGGGATTTTCTGTCGCCCAATGCCTTGTATTTTTCCTCTTTATCATGCCATTGGTAGCAAAGGTTGACTCGTCTGTCCAAAGAATTGTTTGTAAAAAGTTATTATTGTTATTTATTATTTCCAGCATTTCACGGCAAAATTGTACTCTTTTTTCTCTTTGCTGGACAGTCAATTTTGGTGTGGGTCTAATTTTGAAAGGTTTGTAGCCAGATAATTTAAGTGTTTTTTGAATTTTTCCATATGATGTATTTCTCACGTTATCCTGCATTTGTCTTAAGCCGGTTGAAATAGTTCTAATTGATTTATTCGGATTTTCTTAAATAGCGAGTAAAATGTTCAGTTCAGTATCCTCGTCTTGCGGAATACGTCTTTTCTTTCTATTTAAGTTTGAATCCTCTTGAAATTTAATAAATATTTTTCTTATTGTCTATTTACAGGGAACGTGCATACGCGCATTATTTCTTCGTAGTTCTTGCTGTGCCATTTTCACATTATTATTATTTTTAATATAAGCCATTAAAATCGTCTGCTTTTCTTGAATAAAATAGGGCATTTTTGAATAGAAATTCTTACTGTTTATCAAAACTGACAATTAATGTTTTTCGAGCTTTTTCGAAATTTACCAAGTAACCATTGTTAATATTGTTATCCATGGAAACGATACATCTTGACTTGAATGACCTTATTTTCTTATATAATATATAGTAATTTTCAAACATCAATAAGTCGAAAACGGTTCAATTTAGATATTAGTGGTATACAGTGTCCGCAAGAAAGTTCGCATCAAATGAGATTTTCTTTTATTATTAGGTATAGGTAAAAATTGAAAAAGCAGTTCGTTTTTGCTTACCTAAATACCAAAAATGACGTATACTGAAGCAGCTGCACGACTTGCGTTACCTGTCAAATTTGACATTTTAAATAAAATAGGTTCAAAAATGCCATTATTTATCAAAATATCGAAAAACTTTATTCGAGAAAGTTGTTTATTTAGGAACGTTTAGCTTCTGTACGAAATTTTGACAGTCTAATACAATTTTTATTTTTTGCCATATTCTTGAAAATTTTGATCAACCCTCGTAGATTAACTTTTATATATCGATGTAAAACCATTTGTCTTTACTTCATTTGTAATCCTAATGCAATTTTGTGTAAAATTTTTGTTTCCAATTATTTATTTTGCTTCAAAAACTGAAATTGTTATTGATCAGTATGTAATGTTTGATACAAAGTTTATCTAATTACATCAGTTTTGCCAAAACCGACGTTTCTCATTTTTCTTAAGTTAGTAAACAGATGTACAAAAAGAAAATATATTAGGAAGCTTTCGTTGAAATTTTACTTAATTAATGTTAAATTAAATTAATTATATTAAACAATATTTTTGTTGAATAATATGTTTCGAGCGATTATTATTTATTCTTTTTGATCCAATATTAATTAAGTAAAATTTCAACGAAAGCTTCTTAATATTTTCTCTTTGTACATCTGTTTACCAACTTAAGAAAAATGAGAAACGTCGGTTTTGGCAAAACTGATGTAATTAGATAAACTTTGCATCAAACATTACATACTGATCATTAACAATTTCAGTTTTTGAAGCAAAATAAATAATTGGAAACAAAAATTTTACACAAAATTGCATTAAGATTACAAATGAAGTAAATGCAAATGGTTTTACATCGATGTATAAAAGTTAATCTACGAGGGATGATCAAAATTTTCAAGAATCTGGCAAAAAATAAAAATTCTATTAGACTGTCAAAATTTCGTAGAGAAACTAAAAATGCCTAAATAAACAACTTTCTCGAATAAAGTTTTTCGATATTTTGATAAATAATGGCATTTTTGAACCTATTTTATTAAAAATGTCAAATTTGACAGGTAACGTGCAGCTGCTTCTGTATACGTCATTTTTGGTTTTTAAGTAAGCAAAAACTAACTGCTTTTTCAATTTTTACCTAAACCTAATAATAAAAAAAAATCCCATTTGATGCGGACTTTCTTGCGGACACTGTATATATACGTTAGAGTTAAAATTGTCCGTAGAATCCAATAATGCAACAATATACAGGGTATTCTATTTAAAAAAATATTACTTTGATCTGTCACGCTTTTATGCAAGATCCTGTATCTACGAAGATATATTTTGCAAGAAGTTTACATTAAATCCTACAACTTTTGTATTAAACATTTTTTTCTTAATTGCGAAACAAAGAAGTTAAAGGGGGGTAACATTATACGCGATCACCCTGTACATACATACATATAAAGGAAAAAAAAAAATTTAAAACTAGTTAAACAAGTAAAATTAGGTATCTGTATTATTGAAAGCTTTTATTAAATATTTTTTAAAACGCACAACTGTACTTTTTTAAATAAAATATACATTTTAAAAATTTTATTGTATACTGAAATTTAATTTATTTTTTAGCCGAACGGTGCGCGACAATTCACGAACACTTACGTTCGGCCGGTTTTTGGCTGAAACCGAACCTTCGGTCGGTCTCTAAAAAAAATATATCAGGTTGGGTTTTTTATATAAAATGTAAAATCAACGGTATTTAGTTTAGGTTGGTGATTCGTCTCTCCGAAAGATATAGAGTCACGTTCATCATGACACATTTGTTGTATTTTACTATCATCCTGCAGAGCCGGCCCGTTTTGGGCCTAAGGCATCCGGCCCTTCGGGAAATCTTCCCGTTTCCCAGCCGGCCCATCCGCCCCTGCCTGCAGACACTATTACTACAACTCTTGTTGTATTAAGTAATCAAAAGAATGCTAGGCGTATAAGTTAAGTGTGCTCTATTATACAGGGTATTCTAAAAGGTATGGTCAATAATTTGGGATTGAGTAGATTAGTTACAAATAAAGTAAGAACTTCACATAAATGTGTCTATGTCCACTTACTGCGAAGCTACAGCCCCCTGAATGGGGTACTCTGAAGATGATTTTTCTAAATATTTTCGAAACCTTCGCGTAGATACAAATTTAAAATTTAGATATTTTGATAAAAATATGCTGAACAGAACAGTGATCTTAAAAACGTCGATATTTAATAAATGTGGCCAGAAATAGGGGATAGTGGAGTAAAAATTGAAATAACTTTTTTTTTACTCTAACATTTATACTTTTTTATGTCCAATGAGAACATATTTTAGGAAAAAAAAGTACTCTAGGTAAGATATAATTGGATTGGTTTTTTAGATAAATTTGTTTAAAAAATACATTGCATTTGAAAAAAATCGCTATTTTATGTTATTTAATTTTATTTAGCAGAAAATGTGATAATATTAGTAAATAATATAAATTAACGATTTTTTTAAATTCAAGGCAGTTTTTAAATAAATTTATCCAGAAAACGGCGTCTCTAGTCATGTCTTACCAATAGTACCCTTTTTTCGTAACATATGTTTTTCTACTTTCACATGAAAAAGTATAAATGTTAGCGTACAAAAAGTGATGTCTATTTTTACCCTACTATCCCTTATTTTTTGGCCACATTTCTTAAATATCGACATTTTCAAGACCACAGTTCTGTTTAGGGTACAAAGTTTACCAGAATACCAAATTTTTAAATTTGTATCTACGAAGGTTTCAACAATATTTAGAAAAAACCTTCGCCCGACTTTAAGGGGCTGACGCTTCGTAGTAAGTAAAAATTGGACAACAATTTATATGAAGTTATTAGTTTGTTTTTAATCAATTTACTCAATCCCAAATTTTTGACCACAGGACTACCTGTATATGCAATACATGCGTTAGCTTAGCTAGGTAGTAGCTACCCTACCTGTATAATTAGGTTAATTATATAATATTCTGTTTTTAATAAATAAATAAAAATAATAGCTGGGCCCCTCAGACGGATGATTTTTAGCAGGCAAAACAATAAAGTAACGAAACATTAATGAAAAAATCAAATCCCGAATGAGGCAAAATTTCCTTTTCTTGACCAATTGGAGAAGAACAAACTAATGTTGTGAAATATAGTTTTCTGTAACAGATTTTTCTCCTCTCTTTTACTTCGCATTACATTTACATTAACGTTTTAACGCAAATTTCTCGTTTAGTCGGTAGAGGGCGCAAAATAAAAATTTTGCTTTTTCCCAAATTTGTTGCTAACGCTATGAAATTCCATTTTTACAGGCTATAAATAAGCGGAAGGGTTATAAGTTTTATAAGTAAGCTTGGTGAAAAAAGTATCAACTCAGCGAAGGCTAAGGTTGGGAGTGATATGCGACTTTGAAGCGATGTTTTAGACGATCTTTGCAGCCTAGGGCGGACCAATGTACCGGGTGAACAACTAAGAATGGTCGTCGTATATCTCAAAAACTAGCAGTCATGGAGCTTCGAGGTAAAATATTTTTTGGTAAAAGTGCCTAAGAGAAAAAAAATGCTGGAAATTATTTGCGAGTTCGCCCCCTTCCGGACGTTACAGTCATGACCAATGTTAATATTCAGAATTTCTTCGTGTTTTGACTAAGTGAGAGGTACCAAAAACATATTTGTTTTAATATTTACCCATTTCCTAATAATATTTGTTAAGGACAAAATTTTCTATCTAATAAAATAAAGTGGTGGGGGGAAATTAAATATTTTCTTAAATAAACTACGATTACTTCCGTTTGACATTACCGATTTTAACAAACTTGATCTCATTTAAAAGAGCTTTATTTTATCTACAAATTGCGTGTTTGTTGTTTTATCCATGAATTTTGCCGTCGCCGGTAGATGGCGTTAACTGAAAAAAATGCTTAAATTAGGCATTTGTGCAAAAAAGTCAAATACAATGATAGGTCTGTTTTAACAGGGTCTTATAGAGAATTAAATCCTTAACATTTTCGTGAAAACTCCAAATTTGTATCTTTTTTAGAACCGGAGATATTTAACAAAATAAATTACATAGGTATACGAATTGTATCGACATACGGGCGTTTTTAAGCAACCCATTATATCAAAAAATACTTTCAATATAATATGAAAATCGACTAATCTTACAACATTGATATGCATTATGCATATAAACGCCTACCATGTCGAATGCATCTTAATAATAATCAACTTTTTTTGAACAAAAAAAAAGCAAGAAATTCCTTCAATGAAAATCTGACAATATTATTACCTACTTGTTATGACAACGACTCATTTTAACAAAATTCATTTGTTTTATTTTGTCAAAGCCTACTTACAATTTGAATGGTATATTTTTGACTTAAAAACAAGGTTGGCCCATTAGTGCGACGAAGTCCAATATATCTGGTTTTAATAGAAAAGCGGAGAATTAATGCATAAAAAATCAATGTTGTAAGATTAGTAGATGTTCATATTATATTGAAAGTATTTTTTGATATAATAGGTTGCTTAAAAACGCCCGTATGTCGATATAATTCGTATATGTAATTTATTTTGTTAAATATCTCCGGTTCTAAAAAACATACAAATTTGGAGTTTTCACGAAAATGTTAAGGATTTAATTCTCTATAAGACCCTGTTAAAACAGACATATCATTGTATTTGAATTTTTTGCACGAAGGCCTAATTTAAGCCTTTTTTTCAGTTAACGCCATCTAGCGGCGACGGCAAAATTCATGGATACAACCAGAAACACGCAATTTGTAGATAAAATAAAGCTCTTTTTAATGAGAACAAGTTTGTTAAAATCGGTTATCTCAAACGGAAGTAATCGTAGTTTATTTAAGAAAATATTTAAATTCCCCCCACCACTTTATTTTAATAGATAGAAAATTTTGTCCTTAACAAATATTATTAGGAAATGGGTAAAGATTAAAACAAATATGTTTTTGGTAACTCTCACTTAGTCAAAACACGAAGAAATTCTGAATATTAATATTGGTCGTGACTGTAACGCCCTCTTTCGGACGTTTTACAAACTCGAAAATAATTTCCAGCATTTTTTTTAGGCACTTTTACCAAAAAATATTTTACCTCGAAGCTCCATGACTGCTAGTTTTTGAGATATACGACGACCATTCTTAGTTGTGCACCCGGTATTTATTTTTACTTGAGCTGAGAATTAAAACATTTTTTTTTCTATTATTATGATGTCAACTTTTTTATTTCAATGTAGGTAGGGGAATGTGGGTCAAAATGAAAGGTCGGGGCAAGATGAAAAATGATTTTATTTTCCTTATCGCATAGTGAATTATTCAAATTTGCCGCGGATATCTTCGAGAACTGTCAGTTTTACTCAAGTAGGTACCTAATTGTGCAATGCAGTTGTGTATTATCGGAGACAAAAATATTTGTTGTTTTGTTAAAATCTGGTAATCTGATGTAATTTATTCAGGTAAGCGTTATTAAGTTTTAGGCAATATAATATTTTTTATTGGAATATTTCTTATCTGCATATTTATTAACAATAAATAAATGACCGTTTTTTTTCTAAATGAATATAACCTCTAACTTCTAGAATACATTTTTGCTGCTTTGATATAGGGTAAACCCGGTAGAGATGGCGCAGCGGGTTAGATGGCGCAGTGCAATATATCCCCAAACAAAGTATTATCCGGTAACGTGGCCATCGCTATACATACCTTCATTTGCAAATAAACGTCTATGCCGTTCACCTCGCGCCCTTCATTTGGTGTTAAGGTATTTTAATTTTCCTTTATAATATATTTCAGCATGTCCTTTTTTTTTGTAGATAATAAGTAATCTAATTATTTGGGTGTCAAACTAGCCAAAGTTTTTACTAGTTGTAACATTGTCGCTTTGAAATGAGCATATTGTTTGTTTTCTAACCTTAAAATCATTCACATTGTTATTATTTTGTTCCCGAGCACGTTACCGAGCCATCTCACCAAATGCAAGTTGGGTTAGATGGCGCGCGTCATATCACCCTATGTGCTCACCCAATCTATTAGATTAAACTGCTAAAATAATTAGCTTGAAGCTTATCAGATTAACTTTTTATTTTTTATAGATGCCCACTATGTGGCACGATACAAAATTTGAATATTTAGTTATTTTTTTTTATATTTTGTGTGAGCGCCATCTCACCCAGAGATGGACTTTTCTCTTATTTTGAAAAAAAAGAGAACCATGTCTTATTCAGTTGAATTAAATGAATTTTTTTCGTATCGTCTACTTTTATTTTTCCAAAAAAAATTGTTTTTTTACATTTATGTGTTTACGCCATCTCACCCATACCCATGGGGTGAGATGGTTTTTTCTGCTTTTTTTTTAAATACATTTTATGGTCATTAAAATTAAATTAAGTTTTGTTTTTTGTATCCTCTACTTTTATTTTACTCAGTATAATCATATAAAAAATAATTCCTACCTAAAAATTGTAAATCTGATTTTTTATGCGACTTTGAAAAAACGTGCGCCATCTCTACCGGGTTTACCCATGATACTACAACATTAGTATCATGCTCAAAACCGGTATAAGTGCCGGACCACAGATATTAATTCGAAAAGGTTTTGTCTGTTTCCTTCCGCCAAACCCATCCCCAGACGCGTTTCGCCGTTATTACGGCTCATCAGTGAGGCTCAGTTTGGCAGAAGGAAACAGGGCTTAAAGACAAATCACTTGTCAGGATCGATTATCAACGGGATTTATAAAACCCAGTGCGACATCTTGCGTCCCAGTACGGTACCTTAGAAAAGGTCAGTCGTAAAGGGTTATTCTGTAAAAACAGAAAATTTTGCAAGATGCCCTCAAAACCGGTATAAGTGCCGGACCACAGATATTAATTCGAAAAGGTTTTGTCTGTTTCCTTCCGCCAAACCCATCCCCAGACGCGTTTCGCCGTTATTACGGCTCATCAGTGAGGCTCAGTTTGGCAGAAGGAAACAGGGCTTAAAGACAAATCACTTGTCAGGATCGATTATCAACGGGATTTATAAAACCCAGTGCGACATCTTGCGTCCCAGTACGGTACCTTAGAAAAGGTCAGTCGTAAAGGGTTATTCTGTAAAAACAGAAAATTTTGCAAGATGCCCTCAAAACCGGTATAAGTGCCGGACCACAGATATTAATTCGAAAAGGTTTTGTCTGTTTCCTTCCGCCAAACCCATCCCCAGACGCGTTTCGCCGTTATTACGGCTCATCAGTGAGGCTCAGTTTGGCAGAAGGAAACAGGGCTTAAAGACAAATCACTTGTCAGGATCGATTATCAACGGGATTTATAATAAGCAACCTGCTTTTTTTTACCTGCTATTTGATTCGATACAGTGCTAAATGCTACGAGCTTTAAAATTAGCTGCTAATTTGTAGCTGCTATTTTTGTGTGACCCGCTATTTTTGTTGTCTTGTTTAGCCAGGTGCTTGTGCTATTGGTAAACAAAAAAACCGTACTGGGTACTGGCGTGCTGATAAAGCGAAATGAGCATTCGTGAGTATAGGAGTTAGTGTTGGGGCTACTGGATTAAGTAGTGTACGGAAGTGGCGACCTTTTTTTTTTTTTAAGTCAATACGTGGGCTATGGGTCGGACCGATATTTTCATTAATACCCAATTCAAAAAATAGCAGTTACAAAAAAACTTATTATGAGGTGCAATAACTTAAATGAGGTGCAATAATGCTAATATGCTAGTGCTTGCTAAAATAGCAACTGCTATTTTTATCTGATACTGTAGGTGAGGTTATCACTGCTATGCTAATTTCGAACTGCTATTTGCTGGACGTGTCGTTTTCCTTTTATTCGACACGAATAATGCTCAAATAGCAACTGCTATGAAAATAGCAGCTATTTCTAACTGTTATTTTTGTTTAGCAATAGCAGAAGCAGCTGCTAAACAAAAATAGCGGGTCGGACCCACCTCTAATTTATAAAACCCAGTGCGACATCTTGCGTCCCAGTACGGTACCTTAGAAAAGGTCAGTCGTAAAGGGTTATTCTGTAAAAACAGAAAATTTTTGCAAGATGCCCTCAAAACCGGTATAAGTGCCGGACCACAGATATTAATTCGAAAAGGTTTTGTCTGTTTCCTTCCGCCAAACCCATCCCCAGACGCGTTTCGCCGTTATTACGGCTCATCAGTGAGGCTCAGTTTGGCAGAAGGAAACAGGGCTTAAAGACAAATCACTTGTCAGGATCGATTATCAACGGGATTTATAAAACCCAGTGCGACATCTTGCGTCCCAGTACGGTACCTTAGAAAAGGTCAGTCGTAAAGGGTTATTCTGTAAAAACAGAAAATTTTGCAAGATGCCCTCAAAACCGGTATAAGTGCCGGACCACAGATATTAATTCGAAAAGGTTTTGTCTGTTTCCTTCCGCCAAACCCATCCCCAGACGCGTTTCGCCGTTATTACGGCTCATCAGTGAGGCTCAGTTTGGAAGAAGGAAACAGGGCTTAAAGACAAATCACTTGTCAGGATCGATTATCAACGGGATTTATAAAACCCAGTGCGACATCTTATTTTCTGTTTTTACAGAATAACCCTTTACGACTGACCTTTTCTAAGGTACCGTACTGGGACGCAAGATGTCGCACTGGGTTTTATAAATCCCGTTGATAATCGATCCTGACAAGTGATTTGTCTTTAAGCCCTGTTTCCTTCTGCCAAACTGAGCCTCACTGATGAGCCGTAATAACGGCGAAACGCGTCTGGGGATGGGTTTGGCGGAAGGAAACAGACAAAACCTTTTCGAATTTATTTTTCTATTAGGTATTATGATGTCAAATTTTTTAATTTTAATGTACCTACCTATAAAGGTACCTATATATAAGGATGGGGCGGGTAGATCGCGACGGGCAGCCATAACCCAAGCAATTCCAAGAACGACGGAAAAATGTACTAAAAGCCTCCTTGCAAAATCAAGGCGGCCATCGGCAATACACCGTAACGCCATCCCAGCTGAATCAACTCCAATATAAAAGATAGTTACACTGGTAATAATCGAAAGGTAGACAACTAAATAAACACGAAGTGCATCACAATCCAGTATAGGGAACGCTATCTGCGTTTTCACCGAAAACATCTGCCATTTTGCAGACCAGAAAACAGATCAACGCTGGCACCCACCAGAATGCGCGCAATCCGTTTGAGTTTTCAGCCATAAAAATGTTTAGAAGATGATATATAGTGTCCGCGAAAATAATTAAAAGAAAAAGAAAATATTGTGGCATATCGGACAAGTGTGTAACTATCTTTTATATTGGAATGCACAGGGATCCAAGTTTAATGGATACTCTGGGGCGGGTAGACCACGACGGCCGTTTCGTCCTTGTTAGGACCCGACGGAAAAATGTATTAAAAGCCTTGCAAAATCATTGTTAAAAACAATGAATTTAATTTTTTTTGTCGGATTTATTCCTTTTGCTCAAAATATACCTATGCAATTTTATTTTTTGGATGATTTGCCTGACCTTAAGGTGGATTTTAAAGGGGATTTAGCACAGTTAGGTTGAATTTGGATTTATCTTACCAAAAGAAATACAGGAATCAATTATTAACTCATTTTTGTTCAGAAGTGGATTTATTCGGTTTTGCTTACTTGCTCCTCAATTGTGATCAGTGTGATCACTATAGTCCGGATATTAGGTAGTGATAGGACGTTTGAACCAGAGTAGGCATGAGGACTAATTGGAAAATATAATTATTAAAAAGACTAAAATTTTACAACCCATTATAGAGTAGGAACTTACCACAAAGTGCATACAGAAATTGATGGCCCGCCCCCTTTTTAGGGGGAAGTTGCCCCCTATTTAATATCAATATTAAAAAGCTATATCTCAAAAACGGTAATGCAGTATTTAAACTAAAGGATTATTATTATTATGCTGTTTTGTTACACGTTCGTTTTTATGATAGATAAATAAACGATAAAAACCTTAAAATTTCTATTTTGTAAGGAATAATGTAAAAGAAAATATATGCGGACTTTTACCCGCAGTCATGCGGATTTTTACCCCAATAGTGGGGTAAAAGTCTGGTTTGACAAGTGCCCTAATTTTATATTTAAAAAAATGTTGTTATTAAACATTTATACTTTTTGATCGTGGGATTTTGTAGACAAAATGATAATAGATTTTCATAAAAAATAATAACACAATTTTTTTTTAAAATTAGCCCTTCTGTAGATGTAATTTAGTTAGGTGCGTACTTTTACCCGAACTTACTCTACCAGACCACTAAAATAAAAAATATAATTTTAAAACATTTTATTACTAAACATAAAAAAAACTGAGTTATAGTGTTAATATAAAAAATACGTAACCCCTAGTTACAGAAAAAAGATCTACAGTTAGCATAAGACCTATTCTAATTTATTGTGATATGTTACAAAACACTCAACATGTAAAGCCACATCACATTATGTACATTTTCTTTGAACTTTTTGTTGTTTGTTTTGGTTGGTATGCAATGTAGTGGTATCTGTTATCTAATCGTGATTCTAAATGTTCGAACGAATTAGGCCCGCCTCGTTTTTTCATACTATTTTTATATTTTTCCAGCAACATCTCCACTATTGTCCTTCGAAAATTCAAATGATGCATTTTGCCTCCTTGGTGTTTATGTAGCTGCCAGGCATTTTGTTCAGCAGCGTCAAGACAATACATAATAGGAAAATACCACTTTTTTCTTTATAGGTACATAGGTACATACTGGATATCTGGTACGGACACATCTGATTCTGTTTAAGACCATTTGTAGCATTTCTTTACAGCTTGAAAAATACTTAATGGGATGTCATATTTTTATCCCAATTTTCTGTCAAGTTTTTTCCACTGGAAGCATTCAAATTAGTTCCAGCGGCAGTTGCGATAGCTACATTTTCATCTTCACTAACGTCTGTACATTTGATAAAAATTTCTGGTTGAGCCAAGAGCTGTGAACCGGCTAAGTTGTTTATATTTACATAATCCTCGTCTCGGAATCTTCATCGGTCAAATCTCGGCTGAATTTATAGGAGGCAACATGGCAATATTTTATTTCAGAAGGTAATAAATACGTAGTCATCTGCTTCCAGACTTCGTAAAAGTTCATTTTAACTACAAACATCTAAAAAAAAGAAAAATATACTCTTAATGCCTACTGTCCTTTTAAAAGGACACAAAAATTATTGGACTAAATACATATTAATATGCTTTTTTTTATCATAACCAGTTTTTTATAAAAAACCAAAGGTATAACCATTTAAGACCATTTGACCTAAGAAACATGTAAAAAAAATAAATCTTCGCAAGTTAGCACTTACCTCACTAGCTTCAAATCAATAGGCTGCGTCATTTTCTAAAAATCACAAACTTTAAAATATTCTAATTCACTTGAAAGAACGTTTTAGTTAGGATCCTAAGACATGTGATTTGGAATGTTCTTAAATAATGTTAGTACTGCTATCTTTTGTTGAGAAGTGTTATTTATTAGTCTATAAAGCTATTTAAAATATTCCGTTACAAAATGTCCTTTTAAAAGGACAGTAGGCATATCTGGGTTTTAAACAAAATGAAATGTGTTATAACGGGTGAATGAAACACAAGAATGTTTATAAATAAAGTACATGCATTTTTATGTAGTCAAGCATTTTATTCTGTTCAGGAACAGTGGCGGATCTACGGGGGGGCCTGGGGGGCCCAGGCCCCCCCAACTTTTTTTCGATCGATCAATATTTTTATCTGCCTTGTTCAACACACACCAAACCATCGCCACATATTTTTTTACATATTATTATATTATAGGTAACATAAACTAAAAGTTCTAATAAACTAAATAACTGATAGTAATAAAAGTAAGTATACAATTTTATTATACAATTATAGAAACAAAAACACTAAACAGCAGAACAGAACGTTTTTATTTGGTTTTAAAGCGCCTTAATTGAAACGCCGCTCCGCCAAAAACCGACCGATACGAAATGCATGTGCAGATTATTCGCTTTTCTCTTTGTATGTTTATTTATAATATAAGTACCGAATTCCATTCCATTGTCATAATACCGCCGCGCTGTCGCACGGCCGGCACCTTTGTGGAGTGTAGCGAGGCACCGCACAAAGGAGCCGCAGGACGGCGGCTTTGGTTTTACAAGCGATGTCTTTATTTTTATCCTTTTTTGTATGAAACAAAGAGAAGCCGAATTCGATCAGCGACCAATGAGCCGACTTTTTTACATTACGGCTCTCTCTCGCTTATTCGCTTGTGGTACTGTTGCCAGTGATGTTTATTTTATATTTATAGGTTAAGGTAAGCAAGGACAAAAAATATTCTTTTGTTGTAATTTCTGGTATGAATATTATACAGGGTGCATGGTGTTATTTAATAAGTGTCCGATATTTTATAGGACGATTCCTCAAGGTGAAAAGTTCGTATAAGCTGTGCTAACAAGCTCTTCATTTTTGAGATACAGGGTAGTAAAAAATTATTATTATTTTTGTTTTTTGTAAATAACTTCGAAAAACTATAATAATTTGTTTGTACAAAAATTGGTATTTGGGGAATTTTTAATATGAGAAATTCAAATTTGATCTTAGTTTGGCCTCTAATTATAGGTGGCGCCACCTACAGTTTTTTTTCTCTTTTGGAGAGTCATAAGTCATAACTTTTTCGTGCATGTAGGTATGTATCGCATTTTCATTTTCTAGAAGAAAAACCGATTCCTCTATTACTTTCACGTGAAAATGGTAAGTTTATCAAAAGTCGCTACAAGCAGCAGTTTTCGAAATATCGTGATTTAAATTAATCAATAATCAATGCATGCATTTCTTATATGAACTTTTTACCTTATAAATAACTGAAACTGAGTAATCGTTCTGTAAAATATCGGACACTTATTGAATAACACACAAATATTATGTAATATGTAACTGGTAATTTGTAATTTGATCGCCCCTTAAAACGGGCGCTCGCTTGCCCTGCGCACCTTGCATGCTCGCTTATTGTTGCCCTAGACTGTGTTTTGAAACAAACTAAGTACGATATCCATGGTTTTTTTTTATAGAAAAGATAATGTCGAAAAAACAGTCAAGTCTGTTAAATTTTTTCCGGAAAAATAGTCAAGATCCTGATCCTAGTAATGGCTATTGAACATGAATCTGTATCGGATATTTTACAAGAAAATGACTATATGGAACAAATCCTAAATTGTTTCATAAATAGTAGTAACAGAAAAATGATGTGCCATTAAAGTTTATTTCTCATTTATGTTTTTTTTTTGTTAAATTATAAGTGTTTTCTTTCTTTTTGTAAATTACCTATTTTGTAGTAGTCTATAATATCTGGTCTTGTGCTAATATAAATAAATTACTTGGGATTATTGTTTTAAAACATTAAGGACCTATAGGTTCTTTATTGTTACATTCTTAACGACTTTCAAAAAGTTAATTTTATTTGTACCTTATACACCATAAACCTATGGATAGGTTAGTTTTTAATACATTAAAAAACTTCTAATTTAGTTTTATTTTTTGGGCCCCCCCAATTTTTAGGATGTAGATCCGCCACTGTTCAGGAATTCCTCAAATATAAACCTGACTCCCAGCTCTTAGGCATGTCAGGGAAGGACAGCATGCATTTCTGTAATTATTGTGATGATTTACCCTATGTAGGGGAGTGGGGGGGGGGGGGGGGGAATTGGAGCCAGTGGGGAATGGGAGCCACCATGTTATTTCACGTTGTAACATCATATTATTAATTCTGAACGACCCTGACGCTTGACCTTGGGTTCTGCGGGCCAGCTACCATCACGTTAACATCAGTGTTGCCAATCGGCGGACTTTATATAGTCCGATTTTCGGACTTTTTTTAAGGCTATGGACTTTTGTCGGACTTTGAAACTATTTCGGACTTTTTGATACCTGACGAAAATATGCTAAATGCACAAATTTGGAAATAAAATCGGCAGGTAACTTATTGTTTATTTACCAAGTGTTGGGTTGTCTTATTACTTATTACATTAACTTTTTTATTATTGTTTTTTTTTTGTTATTAAAAAGTAAATGTTTATAGAGTTATCAGTCAGTCACATTTTCATTATATAATATACCTCCAACAGTAAAAAATAAATATCACTTATGACGAATGCGCCAGACGAAGCATTTTCATTTCGACGCGGACTAAATCGGACTTTTTCGTGCCACTGGGCGGACCTTTTCACCTAATGTCATTGGCAACACTGGTTAACATATTCAGTTTGTTTTGACTAGTCGGGTGGAGTGCAGCAAATTTTGCATATACTTCTAATAATAACACGTGGAAAGTATAATCAAGGCAAGTAATTCTATATTTTGTTTATTTTAATTAATTTTTTCAGTGTTGCTGCGTAAAAGTATGTAGCTTTTGAAATTATATTTGTTATTTTCTTAAATTATGTATTTTTTTTATATAAAATTTTTAAAGATAATTTTGTCCTTGGGGGTAATGAGAGCCAGTGGCTCCAATTACCCCCATTATTCAATACTGTCTCGCTTATTTTTTTAAATGTATTTTAGATGATCAGAACATGGAAAAGAAAAACTAAAAAGGCTTCCTGGACATTAGAAAACCTTCAACCGGCTGCTCAGTCGGTTAGTAACGGATTGGGGATAAGAAAAGCAGCATCTCAATTTACAGTTTAATTTGTTAATAGTAAATATTTATGTACTTGCGCATTTTTTAAATTAAGTTTACCCCCAATTTATTTTGCTTTGCAAGTATTTTATGTTTATTACTTTTAAAAACTATGTGTCTCCAATTACCCGCATGACGAGGTAATGGGAGCCAAATGCATTTTCTTTTGTTATTTTAGAAAATAAGGTGTAGTTACGTTTTTCAAAAAAAGTGTCATATATAAACGACTTATATATGTACTTCTTTCGATATGTTTATTTAAATTTAAATAAAAATTAATGATAACATTTTTAGAAATATATTTCCTTAGGTGGCTCCAATTCCCCCCCGCTCCCCTACCTGCTGTGTTTGTTTGTTATTTATATTCCTTATTATTATCTATTTTTGTGACTAGTCTTATAAACTGTATAATCTACATTTTTTTAATGATGAATAAAGAAATCTTAATTAAATTTGAATTGAAGGTTATGTACAGAACCAAAATCGCTCATTCAAGAAAAATTTATCAAGAGATAAAAAAAAATGTTCTGTTCTCACCTATATTTTACTTTTAAGGGCTTTTATAAATCGATTACCCATGGAAAAACTACTTATTTTCTGAAATTGTTTCCTCCCTGTGGTTTCCTAGCTTAATTTTACATTTGAAATGAAAATATCTTTCACGGAAATATCAATAACTTAAACAGGAGCGAAGTTATTTTACCGCTTATTTAATTTTTAATGAAGTACAAGACACGCTATTACGTTCCACATGAGATATTTTTTGTAATGAACACAAAAACAAGTTACCTGACCATTTTTTTGAAAAACATTTACATATAAGATTTTTATTTCTATAGTTACGACGTAAAAAGTGTTTTCGTTAAAAATTACAAATTTACACATCACTTGTAATAAGCACATAATATTACCTATAGGTATAGGTATAGGTATAGGTATAGGTATTATACAGTGTAAGTTGTAACTTGCAAAAAATTCAGCAAATCCAGTACATTTTTTTTTTCAAAAAATGCTTGGGCACGGGTATTTGAGATATGCAAAACGGGGTTTTTGCAGGATAAGTTGTTTTAAGAGAAATGTGAAAAACCGCTAAAAGTTTATTTAAAAAAAAAAATTAATTGCAAAAATTCTATAAAAGTACGTTATTAGTTATTTTTATCCAAAAAAGTAAAAAAATCCTTTAGAATTAACTAATTTAGTAAATAATTCCAATCAAATTATTCAAAAACCATAGTTTTGCATCTTTCTCGTTCAAAGAACAAGTTTTGCAACTAAGACATGCAGAATACTAGCGGAATAATAAAAATAATTGCTTCATTACTTACAATGTTTAAGAAAAACACGTTAACAAAGTTTAACTTCCTAAACTCTAAAAAATGACGTTTCGGGCGTTGTGTCCTCTAAATCCACTGTATCACTTAAGTGGCTACTCGGCTTGCCTGGAGAATCGACAAAGAACACTTCTTACTGGTTCTGGGATTTCTCTCCAGTCAGGGCCATAGTGCTTCTGCAAAATACTAGCAATTGACGATTTCTCTCCTCTTAAAGAGTTTCCCGTTATAGCTTTTTTAGGGTTTAGTCCTGAAAGTTGTTTCCCTGTTTTTACTATACCATCAGAACAAAAATCTGACCTATATATAAGGCAGCAGGTATAATCAACAGGCTATATTGCCACGTGATGAGTATAATTATATAATGATTGGTCAACGGCAAATACCGAGTTTTGCATCTGACAGGTATAAACAAAAATTGAGTTTTGCATCTACGATATGTTTTTATTCTATAAAAGACCGACTTTTGCATATAGTTTTCTTGAGTAGATATGCTATAGCACCCAGGAAAGAAACAATAAAAAACAAATATAGCATGGTAATAGGAGAAATAGAAAGAGAAAAACTTACTTGATAACTCCAATAAAAAAGATTTTGCTTAGAGTTTTATGGTTCTAAGGTAAATTCTTAGGAAAATCCTAAAAATATTACATTAAAATTGTGCAAATTACGTTTTGCTCTGTACACGCCAAGCACTAACGGCCAACTTTGAGTTTGTTGCCCATCAAAGGTTCTGGGTGAAAGTATGTTACAGTGTTGCCAGATGATATGGCACTTGTTTAGTTTCGGAGAAATGTACTGTGGTCCAATTTAGGGAGCGGTTCAATATAGGCAACCTTCCCCTACGCCTTGTCGCTCTACATGTATGGGTATGCGTATAACCCTATTGATATTAGGTTTTCCTGGTTTAGCGACATCCTCAAAATACACTACAAATTACCTGCTGTATACGAACTTCCAAAAAACCGGAGGAAAATGTTGCCTAATAAATACTTCGAAAAGTATAACGTTTGTAAACGATTTTTAATTTTTTTAGTCGCGAAGAATGAAGTTCTACCCCTATGGGGTAGTTAAATAAAGACGATGAATTCAAATGGTAGAATTTTAATCTTTGCCACTAAAAAAAATTAAATTCGTTTACCAACGCTATTCTTCGAAGTTTTTATCCTGTCAATTTTTTCCTTCTGGTTTTTGGAAATTCGTATATATAACAGGTGATTTACCCCTATGGGGTAGTTTACTAATGACGATAAATCCAAATGGTAGAATCTCAATCTTCGCCACAAAAAAAATTAAAATTCGTTTACAAACGCTACAGGCGTAATTATTGACACGTACCCCAAAAAAAAATTCGTTGCTGCATAAACGGTGCTGATGAACGTTGCTAACTTCACACTTATAATTTTTTGTTGTTTTCTTTGCTATTGCGGGTGTTTAATATTTATGGATTTCCAGTTTTTGTGTCGTTTAGTGAATTGTGTTTGTGCCTTTATGGCCACTTGCACCGTAACGCTAACAGTGGTTTAAATTTTAACAGTAGCTTACAATTCATTTTTGACTTGCACCGTGAGTTAAGCCAAGTTTAAATGGCTTTAAACTGCTCTTAAAATAAACCCCCAATTTCGGCGGCTTAAATGCATTTAATCAATAAGTTTACACGGTTCTAACCTAAAAAAAGTGTTGCCATAAAAATATAAAAACTTTTTTCGTATTTCGAGTGCTATTTCCGTTTTTTCTTTTGTAACGAGATGGATATTTTCGAAGAAGTTTTGCTGAGAGATGATCTGGATATTCTAGACATAATAGATATCGTCGCTGAATCCGCAAAAACTCGTATGAGGAAATATCAAAATTGTTAAGGAGAGTTAAGAAACCAGACGAGGTACCTCGTCAAAGGAAAAAAACATTTTTAACCCATAATTTTTAAAAATCTTTGAACAAATTTTGATAACTGTACATTATTTGGATTCTTCAATCGAAGGAAAGTTAATAAAAGAAAAAAATAGAGGAAAACAATCGTTATATTATCTCATACGTGGTTTTGAATTTTATTTTTGCTAAAAAATAGTGATATATACCAGGATTTGAACTTAATATAATTGAATAGATTTTTATTTAGTTTAAGTATAAATAATCAACAAAGTTTACAAAATGAACTGTTTAAAATGTAACAAAAATATTACAAAAACGTTTACAAATAATTTACATTAATGGGGAATTTCAAGTCGTAATAGGATCGTAAGAGGATCGAGGTCGTGATAGGACAAAACCTCTTATCAGAAAAAATGTAATCTCATACGAGTTTTTACCATGTTTTTACACGTCTTTGACTGATACGTGGTTTAGATTTTAATGTGCAGCTCTAAAACTATTTGATTTTACGAATAGGAGTTTTTGCAGTTATGTGCGTTACGATAGGAGGAATTTAACGGTGCAAAAATATAATTTTGGTCAAAAATGTCTCATACGAGGTTTTACGGATTCAGCGACGATATGGGATTTCCAATACGGATCTATGACAGAGCAGACAGGTGTATAAAGTTAGCACAGCCACTTGCTTTGAAATAGATGGGAATGCGTATAATCATTGCCCATCGTATGCCCACTTTTGCCATACAATACATTTTTTTGCCCACAATTTGTTTAAAAATAAATCAATTATACATTTTCGCGGGCCAACGTCCATTAAAAAAGTAAAGTAAGTATAAATGCCATAATGCCAATGCATCAGAAAAAAGCTATTCGTTTGCCCATCAATTTGTTTTTTCAAAATTAAATTTTTACAGTTGTTAAATAAACAAAATAAATTGAAAAATGAAAAAAACCGGGAAAAAACAAATGCCATAACCTCAAATTATACTATTTGAAGTTAGGTGTTTATACCAATCCAACGAGAATTTCCTAGATCGGTACGTTAAATTTAACCAGGCACACTAAGAGAAAACTCTATTAGCCGTAGCTAGAAATCCATTCGCAGTAGCAAGAAATCTGCATTAAATAGGCGCCGAAAAAACAACTCTGTTGTCGCTACAAGGTTCTTTTTTTTGAAATGACTTTTTAACCTCAACATGGTCGTTTTTTAAATATTATTCTTTTGCTGTTAAAAGACAACTCTATTGCCATAAAAAATATATAATGCAGTGGTAAACAAAAATGATTTTGCGATTAATTGAGGTCGTGTAGTTAGAAAAATATCTGTTTTTACTCCTAAAAATAATCAGCCAGCTATAAAATAATTTTATTTTTATTGTAGCTAGTACACCTAGCTACTACTAAATTCCTTTTTTTAGCTCCTTCGCCAAAATGGCTGTGGTTGGTGGATTAGTTTATAGTGGATGTTTTTGGCTATTGATTTGATAAAATTTTTATATTTTAATAATTCTATATAGGGTGGTGTACTTTTAGTGCAACGTTATACAATAAGTGTTGTGGCGGTGTGTCTCCAAATTCAGGTAGGTAGGTACAATTATTTTACCAATAATTATATTTATTACTTATATTTTTTAATTCATTCCGATCATGGCCGCCATTAAGTTTCCGTTCTGCACTTATTAGGGCAGTATTTTTGATAAAAAATGTATGTTAAACTTTGTTTAATAACGGGGGAATCTGACTGATCTGAAAGTAACAAACTGCTAGGAACATGACCCTTTTTAGCCATTTTTTTTATTAATAGGTATCAGAAAACCTAACAAATGCGATTTTGCATTGCAAAATTTAGAACGGGGAAGAAATATCTCAAAAACTCAGATTATTTTCCGATTCTATCCCCTAAATTTGTATTGTATTTCTAAAAAAATTAATTTCTCGCCTAACAAAATTTAAAGACTCACCTAAGTCAACGATTTTTTGTAGGTACCTAAGTAGAGTAATGTGATAAACATGAGTTACTTATTAAGTAATAAATATAATTATTGGTAAAATAATTGTACCTACCTGAATTTGGGGACACACCGCCACAACACCTATTATATAACGTTGCACTAAAAGTACACCACCCTATATGAAATTATTAAAATATAAAAAACTTATCAAATCAATGGCCATCAAACATCCACTATAAACTATAATCCACCAACTACTAAACAAACTAACAACACTGCAAATGGCAATAAAATGAACCAAAACGATTTCACCATGTTTTAAAAAAGCAACTGTTTAGTTCCTAAAAGGTATATTTTAGATACTTAGGTATAAAAGATTGGTTAGTTTTTATTTTTATTTTTGTGGTAATAAGATAACCTTATAGGAATTAAAAAAATACTTTTTAAAAACACTTTATTGGATACATATTGTTATGGTTATATGATATTCTGTTACCATAAAAAAGCATTGAGCACACGTAACAATATTGTTGTCAAAAAAACGTCCTTGATTGCGACTAAACGAAATATTTTAGGGATAAATGGATTTTTTCTTGTGGTAATACACATATATTCAAAAAAATACTTGTATTGAGTGATTTTCCTCAGTGCACCCTTAATGTACGCTGCAAGTGGTTTTGATTTAATTCACTGTTAGATTTTAACTCGTCAGTTAATTTAACTGATAAGTTAGACAAAACGGTGCAAGTAGGCATTAGTGACTCGGATACAATCCATGTTTATTGAAATTTCTGTCAAATGTCGTTTTTATGTCATAATTTCAACCTTAAACGTCAAGTCAAGGTACTTACTGTTACTGCATAGGGCTGAATGACTATAGTAAAGACCATTGTATGCTTTTATTATGCCCAAATAGGGGTAAAATACCGGGTATTTCATATTTTCAGTAAGTATGAAGTAGTGAAAGTTCTTGATATGTAATTTTATTTAATTATAATCAATTTAAACACATCTAACTAGGCCTAGTCCACACAAACAAGATGTGTTTAAGCCCGGACCTGTATATTTTTCGATTCGTTAAACGATATTTTCCTTTGTGGTTTGTTTACATGTGCGAGGCTATAAATTTGCCACTTTCGTGATTATTGTTTGCTTATCTAAAGGTTAATTGTCTATGATCTATAGTAGAGTAACGCCATCCCATTATCCGCGCCAGTCTTTTATTTGCTAGTCGCCACAGATTGTAATTTTTTCGACGACAGATTGATCAGTTTTCGATCAGACATTGAATTCCCACCTAGATCACCTTGTTTAACGGTTATGGATTACTTCGTTTTTTCTCATTTAAAGAACACTATTTTTAAAACACCAGTTGCAAATTTACAACAATTACAAGAAAGGATTATCGAAGAATGTGGTTACATTTCTCCAGAGATGCTGGTCAACACTTTCGAAAAGACGTGTGAATTTATGCTTGGAGTATGGCGGTGGCCAATTTCAGCAACTTATGTAATTATTTTTGTTTTTCTTTCTGTATATCGCTGTTTTCCGACAAGACCGTCACAACTTAAAATTTGTTATTTTTCACTTTTCTATACCATTAGTGGTAAAAAACCTGTAAAAAGTAACCAGCAAGACCGCCACTAGTAAAGTTTGCGTAGTTTCCGCTTGATGCCACTATAACCATTTGGCACTTCTGAACATCCGCAACCTTTTTGCGGGTAAGACTGTCCTAATTCAGGTGCACTCGGGTGCACCGTTTCTTTCACGGAGGTAACATCGACCTTTTTCCTGTAAGACTGTCACAAATTGTGAAGTGCTTAAGTTATTGGACATACTATTATAATTTTTCCGGAAAGACCGATCTAAAACAAAAAGTGCCAGTGGTCCTGTATCTTTTAAATAGGCAAGAGGGTAGCATTTCGTCTTGTGACGTTTTTTCCGTAACTTTAATAATATCGTTTCCAAGAAAGCATACAATCAAAAAGTTGGTATAACAGAATCAAAAAAACTAAGTATAGCCATATATATACTGACGATCGTTACCTATATACTGGGGTCTTATTGCAAAAAATATTGTGCCCCGTTTTTATTACGATTTTTATGATAATCTTTAGTTGTAGTAAATGTTTCAATATAGAACATCAATATATGTTTTGTTTTTATTGTTTCTTTTCAAGAAAAAACGTCACTTCTATTTTTTTTTTCAAAATATTAAACTTACAACAATTTTTTACATTGAACATGTTATTAAGAACGCCCATATTTATGATTAAATATAATTCTTTAGGTTCTTTAACAGGTGGTAGTAGTTACAAAAGCTATTTACTTCTTACAAATTTCAATCGCTTCTACTGAAAAACAGTGATTTCTTAATTGTGACGGTCTTGTCGGAAAGCAGCGATATTCTTACTTTGTTAATTTTGTAAACAACAAAAATAAATTTGTATTTGTCTACTTATTTTATTACTCATTAGTTTGGCGTATCATGTCATAATATGAATTTGACAAAATGTTAACCTAGATTTGGTTAGATATACAGTCCCCATATCACTGTGATCTAAACCAAGCGCTACGTTTTTTAATCCAAGCCCTCTTTGATGCAAATAATTTTTGCTCGCACGGTATAATTATTATTTACAAAGTAAAACATTGTTTATACTAACTTTCAACCAAAAAAAAAAACGAAATAATCATCACAATAAAAATTAAGAAATAAAATATATTTTTACTTTAATCAACGATCACACATCGTTGTTTCTATCCGTCGGATACAGCTAAAACAGAGAAAGTAACCAAATTGGGAGTTAAAAAGGTTGTTTCAATTTAATGACATCCACTCAAGTGCACGAAACATACACCTATTGGTCAAAAATAATCTCTATAATAACTATTTTGTTTCCTTTTTTTAATGCGCAGCCATCGATGAAGAGTTGGCACACCAGCCATAAATAAAGACTGTAGTTTAACTGAGCAATGTAATTTTGTAATTTTATAATTTTCCCCTTATTTCGTCACAAATTACATTGGCAGCATGTTAAGCAGCCTACTTTAGTTGATTCGTGGCATCAGTGGCGACAACAATGATTCCTAAATTTTGTCTACAAATAAATAGAAATAAAAAATATTTGTTTGGTGTGTTAATTGTGAGTTTACTATAAGTTAACAGAAATAATACTTATAATGACTGATTTGTTTATAATTGCTTCTGCAAAAATAAAAGACACGTAAAATAGACGTTTCCTGCGGTTATCTGGAACCCATACATACCAAAGCTAGAGGTAATATATCTAAGAACTGAGGTTATAATTGTCGGTTACTAAAAAGCCTTAGGCCAGATGGCGCCAAAAAGAAAAGAAAGGGAGTCGCGTTTACCGAAGTCGGTCCCTCTAGTGGCGTATATAGTGAACTAATCGTTAACCTAATATTAAAAGTAGTGTTTTAATTATTGGTTATCTAGTAAGCTACTGCTGAGCCCCCGGAGTTTTTATTTAATGTCGTTGGTAAAATATATTTAGTCTAATTTATAATTGCTATCTTTCAACATTTATAATTAGAGCCTTCCATGATTTGATCGGTCTATATGGTTTATTAATTAATGTCTAGAGTTTGGTTTATTATAATTTAATTAGTTAAAAATATTTTAAAATCAGGTAATGTTGGGTTTAATATAGGTACAGTGTGACCAGTAAAGTCTGCATCATATGGGATTTTTTTATTAATAGCTTTATTCGAAATTTGACTTTGGCATCAAGTTCTGCTTCGATCGAGATAAAAATTAAGCAAAAAAGTAGTAGTCACGTAATTCGCATTATCTGTCATATTTTAATTTTTTCCAAAAAATAATTCAAAAGTGGGATTATTTCTGAAAGTATCGAAAAAAGTTATTAGAAAAAGTTTTTTTAAATGCAGTTTCTAGCCCACATGCAAAATATCAGCTGCATAAGATAATTTTGATTTTTTACCCACCACTAAAATGTATTTTCCACTTAATGAACATTTTACTGATGACACTGTGTTCTTTTTGTCTTAATATTAAGATGTATTACTTTCAGACACAAAGTACGTTTTCAAAATTACTTATTTTATGAAAAGTTACCTTATACGGGGACTACAGGGTCAAAAACAAATAAACTTTGCATCACATGCGACCAAATTTTAATAGCCCAATTTTGATTTTGTAGAAAAACACACATTTAATATGGCGCTACTTTAAAGAAAATATATCTGAAATAAAGCACTGTCAAAACTAAGAAGTTTTATGTAGGTTGCGTTGAGTCTTATTTTGCAAAAGTGGTGCAATTTACAAAATATAGGTAAAAAATCAAAATAATCTTATGCAGCTGAAATTTTTCATGTGGGCTAGAAACTGCATTTAAAAAAACTTTTTCTAATAACTTTTTTCGATACTTTCAGAAATAACCCCACTTAAAAATTATTTTTTGGAAACAATTAAAATTTGACAGATAATGCGAATCACGTGACTACTATTTTTTTGCTTAATTTTCATTTCGATCGAAGCAGAACTTGATGCCAAAGTCAAATTTTGAATAAAGCTATTAATAAAAAAAAAATCCCATATGATACAGACTTTACTGGTCACACTGTATTTACTAGGGGGGTACCCGCGGCTTCGTCTGCGAGTTTCAATAGTTATAGATTCCTTATTAAACAAAGCAGCAGGTACCGTACAAACTACCCAATAGAACCTTTAATAGATAATTATACCTAGGTACCCATATTATTTTTTAAAATACATTTCTTTGTGACTTTCTTGCATTATTTCGTTTTCTTTCAATAAAAATGTTATTTATGTCCCAAGCTTTGTTCATGAAGATAATGCCAAAAATATAGATTCATCATTAAAAAATATATTATCTTATTACAAATCGTTAATAACGCTCACAGAACCCTCCCATGGACTTTGCGTTATTTTGTAACGCCTTTTAACCCCTTTAGGGACAAATTTAAAAAAAACCAAGAATACGTGTTTTATATAATTATTGTATATTTAAGTATGTATGCTGAGTTTCAAGAAAGTCTGTCAACAAATATTTTTCTGATATTAATTTTTTGAACCTCTTTATGGGCAGACTTTAAAAAAAAATTAGAAATATAATATGTTGAGTATTTATGCTGAGCTTCAACAAATTCAGATCAAAAATGTTTTTTCCAATGTAAACTTTTATAGCCCCCTTTTTACTCCTTTTCATCCCGTTATGGACCGATTTAAAAAAAAGTAAAAGATACGTATTTTATTATTAATTAAATAAATATACAGGGTGATTCAAAAGTACTTTGACAAACTTCGGGAGGTAATTGCTAATATGGGAATGAGTAAAAGGCGTTTTCTTTGAGGTCCTCTTTCACGTTAATACCCTGGAAAAATTAGATTATTAACATGTAAGTTTGTAACTTAGAATAAATTCAGTAAAATCATTACCCTTTTTGTTCTGGAAAAATGCTTGTGCACGGGTATTAACAATTTAAGTTGTGGCCTTAAAAAAAATATATTGATAGTAGAGTGTGTCTCAAATTAGAGATATGACGATATCGATAATTTTTTAAAATGGCAACCCTAGTTTTTTATTTGATAAACTGTATATTAAGTTATACAAAAGTATTAAATTTCAATTTTTTTTCCTTGTACAAAATGGGCAAATGTTGAGGAGTTAAACACACGAATAAGACATGTTAATTTCTCTCAAACTAATTTAGAAATGTTCAAAACGAGTTTCACTTGCGTTTAGGATATTGCCAAATAGTGAATGGATATCTTGAGCATTTATTGACGAAAAGGTATTAAAAACGGAGAGAATTTTTTTTTTTTTTTCAATTAAATTAGTTTTTGTTTGTTTAATATCTTCTAAATACTGACCCGTAATAAAAATTTAAATGTTGGTACTTGTGTGTAACTTAATATGTACTTTAAAAATAATTAAAAAAAAGCTAGGATTGCCACACTATAAAAAACTATGTGCCAGCGGTACAGGTACAGGAAATAATATTATAGCACTAGAATTCGAAAATGCTATAAAATAAAAAAAATTATTTGAACAGATTTTGGTAAGATTGAAAAGAACTAATTTTACGTCATAGACGATTTGCTATCCTTTAACTTTTGTTGTATTTAACATCTTTTACGTATTTCTAATAACAACTTCGCTATTTTACTTTTAGCAGCACTAAATGAATATACATGGGATCGTTAAAAATACCTAAACTATTTAGCTATGCGCACAATATGATTAACCAGTGCGATAATACCGAAATTAAATTAAAAACAAATGAAGTTAATATAGCTAACTATTGTGTACCGTAAAACGAGGCTACTTTGAATTTAAGGTCAACTTTGAACGAAAAGTGTAAATTTCTTATTTTTACATAGACGAACTGCATTTTAACTTAATAGGATTTCTTTCTTCGTAAAAGTATTTTCCTAATATCATACAACACCTGGCAAAATTGGACAAATATCAACGTTTATAAAATTCCACCTGTCAAGGGGATAGTTTCAAAATTGTAAAAATTCGTTTTTCTTGTGGTCGTGAAACTTTTGTCTGCAGAGAGGTGAGTTTTTCCATAATAAATTTAGTTTTTATTTGTAGTTGCTTTATGGTTGATTGTCATACTATTACATCAGAAAAAAAAGTAAATTTGTTCCATTTTCTATCTTTTGCAAAATTTTACCTTAAAATGGTAATTTTTTGCTAAATTGCGGGGTTACTTTGAACTATAGTTCAAAAATTTTAGATAAGTGAAACCGTTTAAATTTTTTTTTGCTTTTTGTGTTTACCTGTAAGTACACTCTAGTTTATAGAAAAAACAAGCAGTTTTTAAAATCATGTAAAAACAACGGACTTATTGTCAGTTAAAGACCAAAACTATTCAAAGTAGCCTCGTTTTACGGTACTTGTTTTTACCGGCCATGCCGATATTACCCTCATAATGAATAGCCGGATTTACCCCTAATACAATAAACTAAAATCTAACATATTATTAGAAATGAAAAACTAACGTGGTTTCTAAGCAAACCGAGTAAAAGAAAATATAATTTAGTTCATTCGTATACATGCAAACTATTTTTACAACTTAGGTACCGTTATTAAAGTATACAGCTTTAAATATACACCTTTTTTTCGTATAATTCTCTATAAAAATTATACAGCTTCCTATTTCACTGCCTAAACTATACAAACCGTAAGATTTGCTGACATTCTTAATCAGTCGACGTGCGAGAACCTTAACGGCCGTAATAACCCCCACGACTGGTATTCCCCCAATCTAACCTGCATTGTTGTCGCAGTGCTCAGTTCAAATGTCAATATCATATTAATAATGAATAGTTTATTAAGGTACATTTATTTAGCTACGAAGGTTAGCTGCATAATATACTCCTCTGCTTGTAACTTGTAACATACCCCGTTTATAGTTTTTCACATATAAAATAATACCAATCGTTTAAAGTAATTTTACGAAGCGATAGACCTAATAGTATATTTAAAAAAATCTTGATAAAACCCATGATTTTGTTAAATCTGGCAACCCAGCTATATTTACGGTATGGGGCTTGTCCATATCGTGCGCTAAATTCTCCCGGTAATTCAAATTCAAATTGATTTTATTCTACTAAGGATCATACATTATCATTTCAGGTTCATCATATAAAATATAAAATCAACTAACTTGGGAGGCAGTTTACCTTAAATTTCAGAATTGTTTCTGTTTTCTTGGAATTCGTTCTTGTTCTTGTAGGGTATGTGAAGCACTTAAGGATGTATATTGAAGTGACTGTTAGGATTTTGAGTTTTTTTTTATATTTCTCTGCTTGTTTGTGTTGGTTTTCAGTGGCGCAACCAGGGGGGGGGGCTGCCGGTCTGCACCCCCCCCCCCTCCCCCCCCCCCGGGCCTAGAAACTTAGCATATTCATTTAATTGCAAACCAATTTTTCATGTCACGCCTTTTACTAATATTTTATATTCATCAGCCACATAATTTACATTAATCATGTTATAAATAGTGAAATTATACTACGTGTGATTGAATGGACCGACCGCAATACTTCCACTGAGGCATCTAGATTACTGGCCAGCATTATAAGTCCCAAATTTGTGATCGCACTAATGTGTACAGAAAGAATATATGCCTACACACTGCCTTTAAGCAAGATTCTACAAACAGTCGATTTAAACCTTTGTAAAGCATTACAGTTAGCTAATGACGCAACAGATCAAGTTAAAGAAATAAGAGGCCTGGCAGATGATAATTTTCAAAATAATTTTAAGGAAGCTCAAGATCTACTTTTGGAATACGATATTGAAATCAGAGTACCTAGACTACCGCCAAGACAAACACAAAGATTGGTTATAAAAACCGATTCCGCTGCTGAGTATTTTAAAACAACAATTTTTATTCCCTTTTTAAATGGCCTCATAGCAAATCTCGAGGATCGGTTTTTAAAACATCGAGAAACCATTCAAAATTTTGAATGCCTCTTTCCATATGATAATCAAGATTTCAATAGTCAATTTAAATGTTTTTTGAAACTTCACAGCTTCTACAAGAATCAGTTCCTTGAAGAGTTTTCCAATAAAACGATGTTAAAAGCTGAACTTGAGCTGTGGTATAAAAAATGCAAAAACAAAAACTGAAGGAAGATTTGGACAAAGTGTATTCCGAATGTGATGCCAATATATTTCCTAATATAAAAAGGCTTTTACAAATTTTTTTAACTTTGCCTATTACAACCGCCACATCTGAAAGGTCCTTTTCAAATTTAAAATATTTAAAGACATATCTGCGTAGCACCACGGAAGAGGACAGATTAAATGGTTTGGCAGTTCTTTATGCGAACCACGATATTGATATTACCGTGGAAGAAATTCTGGACGAAAAGGCAAAAACAAAACGAAGAATTTTACTTTATTATTAGTATTATTAGTGATTACTTACAACTTAGTGTATGGGGTTTTTGTTTTGTTTTAGTATAAGTATGATTAATATATGCGTTACTTAGTTTAAATACATTTTTACTAATTAAAATGAAATCTCTATTTTTTTTCATAAATATTTAGGGCCAGCGGCGTATTATTGCAGAAGTTTTATATAGGGGGCTGTCGCTCTCGTCAATCATACGTATTTTACCCAAAAAAGGGCGTGGCACCCAAAAAATTTTTTGCCTGCGGCGCAAAAGGGCGCGTTCGGCGCAAGAAATTAAAGCCCCCTCCGAACTAAATTTCTGGTTGCGCCACTGTTGGTTTTAATCTAAAGATGAGCCTTATTAGACGTTTCTGTGTTTGAAATACTCGGTTTATGTTTACTGCTTGTCCCCACAGTAAAATATTATAGCTGAAATGAGAATAGGCTAATGCGTAATAAGATGTTATTTAAGTATTACTATCGTGTCTCTTTTTATCACATATACTATTTAATAATATGACACGTTGATACCAATAAATCTTGAGTCGCCTGTCTGCCAGTGACGAAGTAACATGATTTTGTAGTGATGAATTAGGTATATCATGGACAATTTATTTAATGTAAGATTGAAAACTTAAACTGCACACTGTCAGCATGCCAATGTTAAAACTTTACTTTTTATGCATATTACCGACCTATAAACCATAATATTAAAATAATAAAGCCAAATTTAATTTAATTAAATATGGTGTTCCATTAAAAAAAATGTATTCTTTATTTGGCCTCGATTAACCAAAGAGCCTGTATATGTTGCATAATATTTTTAAAATATTCTACTTAGGATTTTGTACAATTCTTATTAAATTTTTTTCTATTTGACACCATAATACAGTTATTTCACTTTGTCGCACTATTGGAACACCCCGAGGGACACCCATAAAAGATTTATAACACAAGAGCGATAAATATTATCCAAAAAAAATTTAGAAAAATAAAGATAAAAAAAAATAATAAGTTAGAGTATAATATAAGTGTATGTCCAATAGTATATATAAAGTAAATTATCCTCAAAATGTGGCGTTTTTCCCCAAGGCTCCCTATTCTCAGGACAAATCCAATCTACGCCAGATGGGTTAAAAAATTTAGATAATAATTCAATAAACCAAACAATTTTATTTGTTAATAACATTCACAATCAAAGTTGTATATTAGCTACATTGAGGAAAATTATATAAGTAATACAAGAGGTGTGCTAAGACCTATTTTGTATTGTATAGCTTATTTTTTATTAACCCATATTAAATAAATTGCTAGTGTATTAAACCCGTTTTAGTGTTATATCAATTCAAGATTTGCTAGAACAGTGTTTTTATTGGTAGTAATCAGTTCCATTAGCAGCACAGTCTTGTTGAATAATGAACTACTTTTAATAAGTACAGCAATTAGGTCAAGAAATAAATTGTATCTGTTGGAACCTATAACCCACAAAACGTTGGTGGGGTTAACGTATTTGTTGCGCAAGTCACATCGTTGTTCGGAGTCTTAAAGCTGTCCTGTCTGAATTTGAATTTTGTTGATCGTACCAATACCTGTTTAAATCAATTTATTTTCACTTTGTATTTAAGTATTTTTAAACTTTGCATGTCAGGTAAAGCAATAGAAGATTCTTATTTCGCACAACCCATCATTAGTATTGGACTTTGTAATTTATGTACGAATTTTATCATCTCGGTAAACCATGTTGCATAATAGATAATCATATGCAATGTTAAATGACAAGAACAATATCACGATAGAAAATATTTAAATTTTGGAGAACTACAGCACTGATTTTCAGTGTTCAGTCAAAAATATGCTTTATTAACAGTAGCAAGCAAACATTATTATGATTAATGTCAAGTTTCATTACAACTGCCAGGCGGAACTAATACAGTATATAAAACCAGACTACACCCCCAATAGAACTTAATAATTACTGTGAGTATTCAGAGCAATAATGGCTATAAACCATTCTATCGTCAGAGCTGGGCAGTAGCTAGCTACTAAGTAGTTAAGCTACTAGCTAGCTACTTTTTTGGTAGCTGATAGCTTTATTCGAGCTACTTTTAAAACCTAGTAGCTTGTAGCTGTAGCTTTCACATTATTTTTTAGTGTATTCATGAAGCTACTTTTAAAAGAAGCTAGTTAGTCGAAGAAGCTACTTATAAGCTACTTTCGGTAGCTTAAGCTACTACCTACTATAATATATTTTGTATATTAATTAAATAACTTAGCATTTTGCCTTTGAGATAAAAATTTGAAAATTTAAAAAATGTATAAAACATTGACAGTCATGTCAGTCATATTATATCAAAAAATATCTATTACCTATAATTGTTTAAAAGTATGGCAAATAGTATATTAAAGTATAAGTGGATATTAAGGTCTTTAAAACACGCGTGATTTTGCAAGCACGACGGCGCAGCCGGAGTGCTTGAAATAGAGCAAATGTTTTAAAGACCAGTTATCCACGAATACTTTACATTTTTTTTTTATTGGTACACTTATTGGTATTTATATTACAAAAAATCGAAATAATAACTTAGTAAGTAAGTGAAATGGTCGAATTCGTGATGTGATATACCTGTCGTTGTCATGAAAACGAGGAGAACAAAAAATAACTTCCAATCTGTCACATAAGATTTATTGTTGTCACAGTTGACATTGGTTGTGTATTGCTTAAAAAAATATTTTATTTGACATTAAAAGGTAATTCTGTCAAATCAACGTGTTTTAAAGTTACCATGGCAACATCAACAACCCGTGAAACGTGAAGTCTAAATATATTAACTTTTTAATTATTGATTTGACAGAATTACCTTTTAACGTCAAATAAAATATTTTTTTAAGCAATACACAACCAATGTCAACGGCGACAACAATGAATCTTATGTGACAGATTGGAAGTTTCTTTTTGTTCTCCTCATTTTCATGACAACGACAGGTATATTGTCGGATATGGATTGGCACTCTTAAGGCTAGATGAAATAGTTGTAACTTAACTGCAGTATAAAGACTCTTAAGTTGGTGGAGCTTATCGCAAAAAAGGTATGATAAAAAAAAACTACTGTGTAGAAGAGAGACAGTGACATTTGAAGTTAGTAGTGAAGGGAGACAGTGACATTTGAGTTTAGTAGTGGGAGTCAGAATTAGAATGTTTATAAAAAAATACTTATTTGTAATTGGTTGGAATATTCCAATCCCCTCTTTTAGAGTTTGGGAAGATAATTTATGACACAGCAAAAAAGGAATCCCTTCTTTCAATTGGTTGGGGGTTACAAAACACTATAAAAACTCGAAAGAACACATACGACGGAGAGTTGAAAAAGTTCAAGTTCAAGTGTAAGGGGAACATCTGCCCGTTTACCAGTTCAAAGTAATAAGTTTTTTTCAAGTTAAATTAAAGTTACGGAAACTACTGCTCCAGAGTCAATCTACTTTGCTCCTATTGCGTAAGTGTTCTTTACTCATTGATTTATAACGTGTAACTATTTAAACTGTTTAATTTCCTTTTGGCTTAAGTTATTATAAAGTCATAGTTGTTTCTTCCTACTTCCCTGGATTAAACCATAGTTCCTGCAGTGAGTCTGAAAAGGGGGACTGTTCTTTAAAGTAACTCTCTAAATTAACATTTTTGTAAACAACTATTTGTTTGGTTATTTTCCTAGTTTTTTAAGATTGTATTTTTATTGTTTATCACAATTAATCACTGCTTTGCTTTTCTTTGCCATTAAATAAACTTGTTAAAAATTCCTCGGTGTTTCAGTGAAGAACTAGAGAGCAACCTTAAATCCGTTAAGAAAATTAAATAACTATTTTTATCAATCTGTATTTTAAACTATCTAAGCTACACAACCCAGTCGACTACAAATTGTAGCCCGACAATATCACATCACGAATTCGACCATTTCACTTATTTACTAAGTTATTATTTCCATTTTTTGTAATATAAATACCAATAAGTGTACCAATAAAAAAAATAATGTAAAGTACCTATTCGTGGATAACTGGTCTTTAAAACACTTGCTCTATTTCAAGCACTCCGGCTGCGCCGTCGTGCTTGCAAAATCGCGCGTGTTTTAAAGACCTTAATATCCACTTATACTTTAATATACTATTTTACGATGTACCCTCATATTCTCCACTGTTGAAAACATGCTTAATAATATATTTACTTATAATAATACTTAGTTACAGGTAGGTACCTACATTATTAAAACTTTATAATATTTTTATTACTAAACTCTTTTAATGTCAAAGAACGTAGTTTTTCAAAACTGCATTCACTGACATAAAGTGAAGTAAAGTAACCTTCGCAGAGTAGCTTTAAAAAAAGTAGCTTGTAGCTTAGCTACCAGTAGCTAAGCTACTTTTTTTTAAAAGTAGCTTGATTACAAGGTAGCTTAACTATACTTTAATTTTAAGGAGCTTGTAGCTTGTAGCTAGGTACTTTTTTCCAGTAGCTTGCCCAGCTCTGTCTATGGTAGCATTAACTCCTATTTCCCATTGGCTAAATTACCGTGATATTATCACTACACCACGATTTAGCAATTTTCGTTGTCTTTACGAAAGCGCGTTGCTGTCACATATTATTAAACAGTTGTATAAAGAGTATGTGAATTCTTATAAGGAATAGAAGGTTTTTCTCAGTGTAAATAAGGATTTATCTATCCGCACTACTTTATAAAAAAAAATTCTGTGTGTCATTTACTGATGTCACGGTGAAAATTACCTAGTTTATTAGTACTGGAATAAAATTGTTCGCTACCTGGCTCTACCTACTCTAAAGAAGTTAGTTTCCGTTTTAACTGCCAATATCATAATAAAACTATGCAATCGCATCTATACATAATTATATAAAGCTGAATGTAATTATACTTGTCCGGGAAAAAATCTACTTTCAGATGAGGTAGGAAGATTCAATTTTCCCCATAATATCTAGATAAAATCTAAAATTACTAAATTTCTAATACTGAAACTAGCAATAAATTTAATAAATATGCAATATTCTATTTGTTGACCAATTGATAAATTGGCCAAGCGCGGCGGTTGAATGGATGGGTATGCTATACGAAGTTTCTATTGGATATTATGTATGGTAAAGTCAAATTAATCTAAGAACTCGCCGCATCACCTGTCACTAATGGCACCATGTTGAAGTCTGGTATATTTTACGTTAAGCGGTTGGCTACAGAAACAGAAGCGGACTAAATTCATTTACCTTCGCTTTCGCCATGTGTTAAATTTTGTAAGGGAGTCTTAATATTTTGTAAAGATATACTGTAGATACTAATTTTATTATTTATAAAATAAAATATTGACAGATCCGTACCTACCAAAATAAGTATGTGAAAACAGAATAAAACTAAAGCAAAAATAGGTATTTATGTATTTATTATACAAGGAAAAAGTAATACTTCTTTTGCGAGGTGTAAGCTTTGTGGTGCACATCTAAATAAAACACCATATTGGGAACCCTTTTGGTACTTATTGTTACTTTTGGGAACATTTTATATATTAATATATATATCGCTGCTTTCCGACAAGACCGTCACAACTCAAAATTTGTTATTTTTTACTTTTCTTTACCATTAGTGGTAAAAAACCTGTAAAAAGTAACCAGCAAGACCGCCACTAGTAAAGTTTGCGTGGTTTCCGCTAGATGCCAGTATAACCATTTGGCACATCTGAACATCCGCAACCTTTTTGCGGGTAAGACTGTCCTAATTCAGGTGCACCGTTTCTTTCACGAAGGTAACAATGACCTTTTTCCTGTAAGACTGTCACAAATTGTAAAGTGCTTAAGTTATTGGACATACTATTATAATTTTTCCGGAAAGACCGATCTAAAACAAAAAGTGCCAGTGGTCCTGTATCTTTTAAACAGGCAAGAGGGTAGCATTTCGTCTCGTGACGTTCTTTTCCGTAAACTTTAATAATATAGTTTCCAAGAAAGCATACAATCAAAAAGTGGGTATAACAGAATCAAAAAAACAAGCCATACTGGGTGTTATTGCAAAAAATATTGTGCCCCGTTTTTATTACGATTTTTATAATAATCTTTAGTTAAAGTAAATGTTTCAATATAGAACATCAAAATATGTTTTGTTTTTATTGTTTCTTTTCAAGAAAAAACGTCACTTCTATTTTTTTTTCAAAATATTAAACTTACAACAATTTTTTACATTGAACATGTTATTAAGAACGCCCATATTTATGATTAAATATAATTCTTTAAGTTCTTTATCAAGTGGTAGTAGTTACAGAAGCTAATTACTTCTTACAAATTTCAATCGCTTCTACTGAAAAACAGTGATTTCTTAATTGTGACGGTCCTGTCGGAAAGCAGATATATAGGGTGTCCAGTAAATAAGGGGCTATACAGCGACATGAGATAGTGGACTTGAAAATATGTCATTTATTATCATTTCCTATACAGTTTAAGAGATCCAAGTAAATATTTACTTAACAAAATTGGCGATGATTTGATGCTAAGCGGATATGAATCAAATTGGGGATGTTTTTGAGGGCATAATGAGCTTTAAGATATCTCATGGAAAAAGCTAACTACACAATATAAGTTTGAAAAATTCTCGCAGGGGCGGATGGGATACCTCGGACCGGCGCGGGAAGTCAATTGAAACAGCGCGCGGCGCGTCGATCCAATAAAAAAATGAAATGACATAAATATGTATTTTTTCATTCACTTATACGACATATTTTTTTATAATACTCATAAATAAAAAAACAAACTTCATTTTTTACATTTAAAACACATTTAGGTGAAAAAAATGAGCCTAATGAATAAAAATGTAGCGATTGCTTTTTCTTATAAAATCGAAGTAATTTCTTAAAAGCCAATAAAAAATAAAGTAATTGCTTTTGCTTCCAGCAATTGCTTAAAAGTGCAGTAATTGCTTCTAGTCAATGCTTTTTCTTAAAAAAGAGAAGCAATTGCTATCGTTTGCTTAAAATGTGATGGATAAATTAAGGAATCGCTCTTTCTAGTGTAGCGATTGCATCATTTGATTGGTAGCAGTCAACTTTAGTTATCCGCGGCATACACGTGCGTCGCTCTTAATTTGTGTCTTCAATTATGGCTAAATATATGAACGTCCGTAAAAGAAAAATCTACAGTGTACGTAAAAATTGCAGATATGATGATTTCAGAAAGTTATATCGATTTGACTGCGAAAATGTTGAGTGGTTGGCAAATTATTTTTTGACTGATACTGGGTAAAAGGCGAGGGGGTGCACTGTCGCCTTTAAATAAGATTAAAGTCTTTCTGTGGAAATTGTCGGATCCGGGCTTTTAAAATTCTGTAGGTGAAGAACTCGGTATTCATCAAACTACTGTCTGTAAGACATACACTTCTGTAATGGATGCAGTTTTGGAGAAGGCCAATATTTTTATTAAATTTCCTACAAGTGCTGAAGCTGTTGTGGAAGCTAAACGGTTGTGGTCAGAGAGATTTATTTATGTTCCTTCAATTTGTGAACGAATATCAATTGCTTGTCTTTAATTTCTTCATCACTACTATCACTTTCCTCGTTTTTACTGAAATCTGCCATATCACAAATATAAGTTTCATATTTTCCCCAAAAACGTAACAGATTTCTGTTGTACTATATAAATAGATCAACGTTGTTGTATTTACGTCAACTCTTTTGCAAATTAGGCACCAAACTGAACATGAAATCTATAATCTGAACAAGTGGATAAGCCACGTCTGACCTTGTGTTGAATAAGCATTTTCTACAGAGGTGTAAGAAAAACAGCAATTGCATATCCAAATCTAGCGATCGCTTTTACTTATAGCATTTGCCAGTCGAGCAATTGCTTTTACTAAAAAATAATTGCTTCAAGTAATTACTTAATTTTTATTCATTAGGCCCAATATTAATTTATTATTAATATAAAAATTAAATAAAAAATATTCAACATAAAGATAACATAAAAATTCAAATTGTTAAAAAAGAAAAGAAAAAGTTGGCAAACAGCGGCGGCGCCTATCGGCGCCTGAGGGTCCGGCGCACCGGAAAATCTCGCATATATTTTTTGTCTCTCACATTTCTGACCGCTTTACTTCAAATAATATACATATATTAAAAAAAAGTTGTAGTTTATGAATCTCGATATTTCATTTAGTTTTTGAGATAATTGCATTTAAATCTTAGATGGCAAGAAACATTTAAATAAACACCTTTCCTAACGAAACATATTTATTGAAAACCGTATGTTCTTAAGCATAAATGACATTTTCAAATCTACTATAGTTGAATTCACATAAACTTTTAACGCCGTGACATTTCAGTTCTGTCATACTTGTCAAATACTGCAGCAACTCATAAAATATAAATTTCTAATGGCTAAATTTAATTAATTGTACTGCACACAAAGTATGTCTATCTTGTATTATTTCATACAATTAAAAAGAGATAGAAATAAAAAGAGTTGGCCGAACAATTCCAGAAAAGAAAAAGAAAAAACACTGACCAATCTCAGCTGTATAAGAAATTTAGTAAGTTGGTGAATTCTAAAGTAACTAGACAATGACAAGTCTTGACATTTGGCATTAAAACTTTATGTGAATTTAACTATATCTCCTGTTACTGTATTTGCCCATTAGTTATGAGACATCCTTATATAATGATAAGTAAATTGTTTAACTAGGCACTTCTTTGGTTTCATAATAAATAAGTCAACCAAAATGGTGTTTGTACTCACTATTAACTCAAATAATAAACACCATAATAAAATCCAAAAGTAAAATGTTTAAAACACACACTACACAAAAAACATCCACAGAAACACTTAAACCTGACTCGTAAGCTTGCTACGGCCCACTGCTGATCTGGGAACTTTAACGACGAAACCAGATCAGCTGTTAATGTCAAATGTCGTTGTCTTCTGTCGAAACGCTTTGTTTTAAGAAAAAGTAACTCTACCCGCGACTTTGCTTACATAGTAAACTGATAAGAATCGAATCGAAGTAAACCCATTTTGTCACTGCATTTCTCCAAATTTGGAAATAATAAGATTTAAGGATATTGAAAGATGCATTTTTTAATTACGTTTCTCATGCAACGAATTTCAGATTCGAAATACTAATAAAAACAATATTAAAATAAAATAAGATAAAATAAGAATAAGTATAATTAATAATAGTTATTTATGTATCAAGGGAATTATAAGGGTCTTAATTACCGAAGGCAAAGTTTACTTTTGACCGAGGTAATTGAGACTCTTATAATTCCCGTGGTACATAGATAATTTTATTTCTGACCGATTTAAATTTTTGTTCATTTTTAAACCGGAATAAATGTTTCAATTTATTACCTTTCCGGTATATTTGAATCAGGTGCCGTCAATAATGACATTGACGTTGTAATGACATGAATAAAAAAAATTTTTTTGCATTTCTTGTTTTATTTTACCTGTAAAAGTTAGAGGGAATTAGAGAATCTTTAATATCCCAAGGGAGTTATAACCCTCTTTATTGATAGCGTAACCATGATGATATAAACTTATAATATCCCGGTCAGAAATAAAAACCTAATTTATGCTAGTATAAAAATAGGTCGTCTATAGAAATTATTTTACCTAAGGAAAGCTCTAAATAAGAAATGTATTACATAAAAAAAATATTTGATCCTTAAATGATAGATGAGTTTTGGACAGCTCTATTTATAGTAGCTAGGTATAGTAGGTATATGGCTATGCATAGTGCATATAGTAAGAACCCAAGACAAAATATGAGTAATTACCATAATGGCACTTTTATTATTATTCAACAAATAAATGATTTTCAAGTTAGGATTATAATATTTTTTAGTTAGTAAAATATTGTTAATAGTTTTATTAGTTAATAAAAATACATTAGGTATTTGATTTTTAGTTAGATATCTACTAAAGTTATGTTTTTGGATTCGTAAAATATTCACTTATAATATCCGTAGTGATTAAATTATTACCGGAAATTTTTCTGTGGTCATGAATATTTTGAAAATTATCTCGAGCCGAAGGAGAGAGATAATTTTTTAAAAATATTCATGATCGAGAAAAAATTACCGGTTATTAATTGAAGCACGTGGGATATTTGGGTAAGAAAATTTTACACTCATTTATTAAAGAATCCTACCCTTTTATTTGGTAATCATTCTGAAATATATACTTGCTTCAATATTTATAAGTTTTACAAAATGAGAAATTTGTTGGCGAAATAAAATATAATTTTCCAGCTTTAGTTATATGAATCATTGATAAGTAAATAAAAAACATTTTATATTTTCATTTTTTATTAACTTCATTCAACTAAACTTGGTGGAACATCATTTTTTGTTAATATTTTTGAAGCATGTACCTACTTTAATATGGCCAGATTCTCTACAAAATAAGAAATGTGTGGGTGAAATAAAATATAATTTTCCAGCTTTAGTTGTGTAAGTATTTAATAAATAACTTAAAGACATCTTATATTTTGATTTTTATTAACTGTAATCTGCTAATCCAGGTGAAATATCATATATTCTTATATTGAATAAATTGGCTCCTGACTTTAAAAAATACGGATTGTGTACATTTTGCGAAGCATATTTGGATATTAAAAAGTATCACCGTTATCTTACCTACCTGCCTCAATTGATTGAAGATGTCGGGTATGAAAACACAGCGGATGGAAAGCTATTTACAAAAGTCCAAGAATATCTACAGACCTATTCAAGTAAATTTAATAAAATATCAAAATTAAAACTAAATAAAATTTTATCCAAATATTTTATATATTTTATCAAACATTCACATTTACAAACTGCTGTTTCTAGTCCTGTTTATTCTCCATTAAAACGGGAAGATTTTTTGTTAGAGTACCAGTTCCACTTTAATTTGATTTCCTAATGTTTCATCTTGTTTATTATAATATACCCGTAATTTAATCTTTAAGGTAGGAGTATCAACATGCTTGCCAACCTATAACCTATTTCGCGTAGATTTATTTATGTTTTCTAGCTTTTATACAAAATTTAAAGAAAATCAGTATCGACTTGATATTCTATAGGTAATAATTGACATATTTAATAAATATCAAGGAATTTCATAACTTATTTTAGGAGAATTGTATAGGGAAAAATATCGGGTAAGATTTTTTTTAACATTATTATGTCATTGTCACTCATTGTTCTTTCACTATACAATTCTCCCAAAATTAGCAATGAATTAAATTGATATTTTTGTAATATATCAGATACTACCTAAATAATGTACCGACGATATTGATTTTCTTTAAATGTTAGTTATTAAAATAATAAACTCAAAAAATCAACGCGAAATAGGTTATAGGTTGGCAATAGATTAAATGACGTTGAGAATTCAACCTTAAGAAATAAATACATATTACCAAATATACAAATTTCTTTACTTATCATTCTTGTATTGCCAAACAAATTTGACTCCCTTCTAATTCCTGCGCTATGATTTTGACATTCTTGAAATGTCTTTGAAATGACGTTTCAGGAAAATTTTCATTTATTAATTTTTTCACAAACGTCAAAAATTTCCGGTTATTCTTTAGGTTTCTATGGTAACCGAAGAAAAATTAAGCTTTTGATTGGTTTAAATTAAGAGTGTACAATTTTCGGGGAGAATTTCATTCACCGTATTTTAACAATCAAATACCATAATTTTATTGTGTATTACCATGGTTATTCTATTGTTGCAAAAAATTATCCCGATAATTTTTTGACAGAAAAAAATTATCATGATAATTTTTTGACATATTTTTTTTTTGTCATATATAATATCACAAGAGATAAAATTTTGTCGGCAAAATTTTCGAAAGGTATGAAAGTTTGTTGCTTGGCAATTTCGCGAATGACATTTTTGACAAAATCACGAGCCGTCAGGCGAGTGATTTTGTCGAAAATGTCATGAGCGAAATTGCTTAAAAGCAACAAAATTAAATAAATCCTTGAGAACAATTTTGCTTACACAATTTTTTCTCGAGTGGTATTCGACATGACTATTTAACTAGAAAAAAGACAAAATTTTGCCGCGGCAAAAATCACATGTGAATTTTGTCCAGGTAGGTGCAGGTAGTAATTTTGCCAGTAGAAGACCGGCCGTTGCTATGACATTTTGCCAGTGTAAAACACTCTAGTTAAATAGTCATATATAATATCACAAGAGATAAAATTTTGTCGGCAAAATTTTCGAAAGGTATGAAAGTTTGTTGCTTGGCAATTTCGCGAATGACATTTTTGACAAAATCACGAGCCGTCAGGCGAGTGATTTTGTCGAAAATGTCATGAGCGAAATTGCTTAAAAGCAACAAACTTAAATAAATCCTTGAGAACAAGTTTGCTTACACAATTTTTTCTCGAGTGGTATTCGACATGACTATTTAACTAGAAAAAAGACAAAATTTTGCCGCGGCAAAAATCACATGTGAATTTTGTCCAGGTAGGTGCAGGTAGTAATTTTGCCAGTAGAAGACCGGCCGTTGCTATGACATTTTGCCAGTGTAAAACACTCTAGTTAAATAGTCAGTCATAATGATACACAAACAAAACATTCATTGCATTTATACTAATGTTAACAAAAACAACAGGCATGTTATCCTATATTTATATTTTATTATAGAAGAAAAAAACAATATTAACAATCGTATAATAATATGAATAAAAAAAATTTCTGTAAACCTTCTGGTGTATTTTCTTCCCAAATTTGTACCATTTGCAAATACTGCTTATGATTAAATGCAACTGCACTTGCTGTCCTTTTTTCTGGGTTTCTTTTGTAACATTTTTCTTGCAGCATCGCGAGCATCTCTTGCTGGTTTGAAAGAAATGTCAGTAAATGGATCTATCTTCCTGTTATATTCGTTGTAGTACTTTTCTTTTAGAAGTTTTGCAGTGACGTTCCACATTGTTTTGACGACTGCTTCCTTGTACTCACTAACATTTTTCTTGCGCATATTGGCTCCCCAATCTTTCAATAAAGTCACCAAAACTTCTTCAGCGGTGTCTGGACCTAATATATAACTTTTTTCCTCGCAGAATAGTTGAAACTGAGATCATATGGACTGCTTTGATCGTTTAGTATGTATGGGCGTTAGATTCTCAATATTTTCATTTATATTTTCCATTGACTGGCGTCCAAATCGCGACATTTTTTTGACAGATGCATTGAAATGTTATTTGGTTACCCTAACAATGTTATACCAGCTACTTTTCTGTGAGAATGACATAAAACGTTCAACTATACGTGGTAAAGGAAAATCCGTTCATGAAATTATCCTACGAATATTATAACGCGGGCATTGATAATTATTGGTAATTTTAGGCAAATATGCCTTCATGCAATTTGGAGCAAGCAAAAGCATTCGTGCACTACGTGCACTCATGCTTTTTCTGGCTCCAAATTGCATTCAAGCATATTTTTCTAAAATTACCGATAATTATCAATGCACTTGTTATATTATATATGATAATACCATAAGTGCATAAAAATTTCCGATAAATGTTTTTTGATAACTGCATGAGTTTATTTTCATCGTTGTTTTAAACTATAAATTGCCCGACTCCGAAGGAGGAGGGCTGTTTTTGGAAACAACGATGAAAATAAACGAATGCGGTTTCCAAAAAACATTTCATTTTTCAGAATTTTCGGGAAATTTTTATGCACGAATGGTATTCGGTAGAAAATTTACAGAATAAATAGCTAACACGTTAACATTTTATCTTAGTTTTTTATTTATTAAAAGTAATATTACAATTATTGTAATTTATTATATATTTATTGTGTGGTCTTATTTGAGTCCATAATATATAGGTTCTCTTAAGTGCTTGATGTTTTTCACTGGATTTTGGGGTGCTATCTGTTCTCATTTTTTTTACAATGGCTTCATGATGTTCTTGATCCATTTGAAGGTAGCTGGCAATTGATTTGGAACTAGCATGGCCAGTCATTTTTATAAGTTCCTGTTCTGCAATACCGCTTTTTGCAAGTTTTGACACGGCTGTAAACCTAAGTGAGTGATTAGTAATTTTTGTTTTTTTAACCTCTAGTCCCACTGTTTTTGCTTGAGTAGTAGTCCATTTTGCTATTTCATTTCGCCCAACAGGACTGTTTTTATACCATCGACTTCCAGTTTTCCAAAATGGATTGACCGTTAAAAATAAACGATCATTTTCAATACCTTCTCGTTTTGATTTTAGCAAGTTAAACAATCTGATTGGACAAAGATCGGGATTTTTCTTATTAGCGACTAGCCATTTAGATGGAGCGCACGGTTTGGAGCCACCTTGTGTCGTTTTGCTGAATATGGGATTGTATTCTATTCTACCTGCATGTTGTTTGCCCCCCATTGTCAAATTCTTTTTAAACAAATTCCAATAAGGTTTTGCTGCCTTCTCCCCCTCTCCATGCCAATTCATAGGAGAATATAAAAAACAACTTTTTTTGCAGACCTTCTGGGGTACACTCGTTGCAATTGTCAATTAACATTTTCATTTCATTATATTTTAGGGCAAATGAACTGACCTTTCTTTTATCCTCGTGCTTTTGCAATTCCTTTCTTTTAGCATTTTTTGCATCCCTGGCAGCTTTAAACTCTTGATCTTCAAATGGGTCTATTTTAATACCATATTTTTAAAAGTATTCCTCACCATTTTTGCAGTTAAATTCCACATTACTTTTATTGTGCTTTCTTTATATTCATTGCCATTATTTTTTCGCATGTTCTAGCCCCAATCTTTAAGTACTTTAGCAATCTTATGCACTGATGTTTCCCGCTCTAGTTTATAGTTTCTAACAACACAAAACTCCATGAATTGTTTCCATACGAACGATCGGCTTTTCTTTGTATTGGGTGGGATAGTTTTTTCTATATTTACATCAATCGCATCTTCACTAAATTCACCAAAACGATCCATTTTTCAAACGATCGGCTATCAAATAATTATTAATAAAGAAGAAACGTCAAAGTTGACTTCTTTATTATTTGTTGCTATGGATTTGGGGCGTTTTTATTTAAACATACAAATAATTATTATTAAAATAGAAACGTCAATGTTGACTTCTTTATTACTTGTTGCTATGGTTGCTACAGTGCAATTTCCAGTGATGCAATTTCCACTGTAATTCAGTGGAAATTGCACACCTCTTATGGCATTTTTTATACATGAGGGAAATTTTCTTTTAAATACCATGCGTGCTTTAAAATTAACCGGATAATTTTAAAGCGCTTATGATATTACCCCCGATTATTCCCTATATTTCTTTTGAATTGATTGAGAATAATAAAATAGATGATCTTATTGCTTGAACAATAAAATATTTAATAGAGGCTTCTGCCAGGAATTTATTAGGATAAGCGAATTTATATGTGTAAATGACAAAAAATGTCTAGTTGAAATGTAACCATTTGTGGTGGTTGAGGCCTGCTTGATTATACAGGGTGATTCATTAAGGGTGGCGACCGGCCATATCTCGGAAACTACTAGGCATAGAAACTTGGAGAAAAAAAAATTATGATTAAAGCGGTCATGAGAAAATTCTGGAAATTACTCTTAAGTTCCTCATTTCGCCGCAAAGGGGCACAATTAAATTTTTTTTTTTAATTCTAAATTTCTCCGAAATTTCCCATATTAAGGTATAACTTTCACTACATCATCGAAAAGCTTAGACAATTCTGCATCATTTTGGTTTAAGACTCATTGGCGTACCGACCTTGATAAGAGTGGGGGAAGCTATTAAATGTGTAAACATTAAAATCGCTGTAACTTCTAAACGACTTATCCGATTTTACTAAATTTAAGCTTGCTTGGAAGGGAAAAGTAAGTATTTTCAATCGCCGTATCCAACAGTACACGATAGTGTTTAATAAAATTGCTAGAGGGCGCAATTTGTAATAATAACGGTTTTTTCAATTTTATCCCGGAAATTCAAATCATACGGTATAACTATGACATCATAATCGAAAAGTAGATGAAATTTGCAAAAAAATATGTGAAGACCGCAGTTCGATATCTTTGTTCGTTTCAGAGTTATTGCCAAAACAATAATTTTTAATACAAATTGCGCCCTCTAGCAATTTTATTAGAAACTATCTTGTACCAATAGATACGACAATTGAAGGTTCTTCCAAACAAGCTTAAATTTAGTAAAATCGGATAAGTCGTTTAGAAGTTACAGCGATTTTAATGTTTACACTTTCAATAGCTTCTCCCACTCTTATCAAGTGAAACTGTAAACATTAAAATCGCTGTAACTTCTTAACGAATTAACCGATTTTACTAAATTTAAGCTTGTTTGGAAGAGAAAGGTAAGTAACTTTAATTGTCGTATCCAATGGTACAAGATAATTTCTAATAAAATTGTTAGAGGGCGCAATTTGTATTAAAAATTATTGTTTTGGCAATAACTCTGAAACGAACAAACATATCGAACTGCGGTGTTCACATCTTTTCTTGCAAATTTCATCTACTTTTCGATTATGATGTCATATATACCGTATGATTTGAATTTCCGGGATAAAATCGAAAAAACTGTTATTATTACAAATTGCGCCCTCTAGCAATTTTATTAAACACTATCGTATACTATTGGATACGGCGATTAAAGATACTTACCTTTTCCTTCCAAACAAGCTTAAATTTAGTAAAATCGGATAAGTCGTTTAGAAGTTACAGCGATTTTAATGTTTGCACATTCAATAGCTTCCCCCACTCTTATCAAGGCCGGTACGCCAATAAGCCTTAAACCAAAATGATGCAGAATTGTCTAAGCTTTTCGATGATGTAATCAGAGTTATACCTTAATATGAGAAACTTCGGAGAAATTTAGAATTAAAAAAAAAAATTAATTGTGCCCCCTTGCGGCGAAATGAGGAACTTAAAAGTAATTTCCAGAATTTTCTCATGACCGCTTTAATCATAATTTTTTTTTCTCCAAGTTTCTATGCCTAGTAGTTTCCGAGATATGGCCGGTCGCCACCCTTAATGAATCATATGTATATTAAAATTTTAAAAAATATGGTTTACAGCCGAAGTTGCTTGAGACAAACTCAGTATCTCCCTAGCTTAATCATTCGACTGTTATTCGAGAGGTTCTAAGTTCAAATCCCGGCAGAGGCATACCTATACATTTTTTCAATTTTAAATTGTTTGCACGCCATTTTTCAAACATTTTTCAGTAATATTTTTAAAATTTACATTATCATTTGATCTGTTTTTAAAAATGTAATTACCACTTAAGGTTAAAAACATAATTTATTTTAAAGATTATAATATTATTAAGTTCCCAAATTTTATCACAACGTGTTGCTGTATAAGTTTTTCCTTTCTAGCGTATCATTATGTAAAAAAACCAAAATTGTGCATTAAAAATCCATCAACGATGTATGCAAATTTCTTTAAAAACTTTAAAACAGGACATATTGGACCGAAGTGCAGCAGACATTGAAAGAGCCGAATGTGATTTGACGGCGCCAAAGACGTTTTTAGGCAAGCGGAATCCCAACACAAATTTGGGTCCAAAATGATAGAGCGCAACAGAAACCTAGCCAGAGGCCTAAAGGAGGCGAATCGACTTCAGCAGACAGATAATTATTACTTATGCTCGGGCCTCTACAGTCGTATGTGTTATTATATATTTTTTATGCCGGAAACACTGGGCATCGGTTTTTTAAATGTGACTGAATTTTATATTGTTTTAAATTTTCCTAACGCCCCTTGAAATAAGTGACATGCAAGAACTAAAAGACCCATTTCGTGAAAGCCGTCAAATTAACATTAACATGCTGGCTGGCAGATGTTTTTTTTATATTTAATATAAAAATATTTTATTTTGTTTTTCTTGCCAGTTGTACTAAAGGCTACTTTTAACGTACTTTTGTGTATCTAAGTGGATACGCAGGCCTCACAATGATAACAGTTAACATGCAGTGTGTATCAGCCAAATGGAATAAATTCGATTTTAAATACCGTGCGAGCAAAAATTATTTGCATGAAAGAGGACTTGGATTAAAAAACGTAGGGCTTGGTTTAGACCACAATGATATGGGGACGATATATCTAACCAAATCTAGGTTAAAATTTTGTCAAATTCATATTATGACATAATATGCCAAACTAATGAGTAATAAAATAAGTAGACAAATACAAAATTATTTTTGTTGTTTAGAAAATTAACAAAGTAAGAATATACGGAAAGAAAAAGAAAAATAATTACATAAATTGCTGAAATTAACCACCCCCGTGCTCCAAGCATAAATTCACACGTCTCTTCATATTTTCAAAAATCTTGACCAGCATCTCTGGAGAAATGTTACCACATTCTTGGATAATCCTTTTTTGTAATTGTTCTTAATTTGCAACTGGTGTTTTAAAAATATTGTTCTATAAACGAGTAAAAACGAAGTAATCCATAACCGTTAAACAAGGTGATCTAGGTGGGAATTCAATGTCTGATCGAAAACTGATCAATCTGTCGTCGAAAATAATGCGTAAGTAGTTAATAGTTTCGGCGGCTGTATGGGCCGTTGCACCGTCCTGTTGAAAATATCCAAAACGTAGTTCGTCGTCAAGTAATTGCCCCACAAATGGATTCAAAATATTGTTTCTATATACCGCTTTGCTGTAACTGTGTCATGGAAAAAAATAGGACCAACAATTCTTCTTCGGGAAACAGCTAACCAGACATACATTTTTTGAGGGTTCAATGTGAACTCTACAAAAAAATGGGGATTTTCACTACTCTACATGCGTGTATTCTGAGAATTCACATAACAGGAGAGGTGAAATCAGGCTTCATCCGAAAAAAATGTCAGGTTTAATAAATCATTTCTTTCCAATAAATTTTGGATAAACCATTGAGAGTAATTCCTGCGTGTTTCAAAATCTGCGGCTTGTATTTGTTGGAATACTTGCACTTTATAAGGAGATAAACTTAGCTGCTTCTTAAGAATAGTCCTGCATGTTCCATAAGATCGTCCCACTTCTTAGGACATGCGTCTTATACAATTTGGTGGCGTATTTTGCATTATTTCACAAACGTGTGCAATAAGTTTTTCTGTTCTTACAGATGGTCTTCCTGCTCCCCTTTGTGTTGTATAAAACCTGTTTCCCTAAACACAGCCACGGTTTTTTTGAGGCAATGATAAAAATCCCCATCAATAAAAGCAACGTTAGGAAAATGTTCGTGAAAATCGTCCATGCACAAACCCGGATTGTATTGCAACTCACCATTTACTCTAACCCCGTTTCGAAAATACGCATCAACCATAAATGTTTTGTGCTGTTCCGTAAAGCCCATTGTGTGAATTGTTCAAGAAATTGGAAAAATTACCGATGAATCAAATTACTTGTAACCAGTGGCGTAGCGTGCAGGGGGCCAGGGGGGCGACTGACCCCCCCCCGCCCTTTGAGCCTTTCCCAAACGGCGCCCCCTTCCCACTCTCCCAATAGTTCCCAGTTCAATTTCACTTCACATGATAATTGATAATATTGTTTACCTATCGCAGCAAAAGGAAATTTACTATGTTTATGAATATAAATAATAATTATATAACAAAATCCTCATTATTTATTACTATTATTATTATAATTATTTTCTAGTTCTTTGTTTCTGTTTATATTATAAGATTACCATTATCAGAAAAATATTATTGGCAAAAAATATGGTATTTTGTGAAGCTCTCTTTCTCTTTGTTTTTAAAGTATTTTTATGGGGTTTAATTAGCGTTATTATTTGTTTATAACTTTTAGAGTAAAGAAGGAGATAAAATAAGCCTGTTACTTTGTTACCTATTTCGAGATTTTATTTTATTTTCACTATTTGATTTACTTTATAATAACAATATTTTGGCACGACCAATAATTTGTATTCTTTCAGTTATTTTGCTTTAAAAATTAAAAATTGCTTGAAATCTTTAATTTACTAGAGACTAAATTTTATCTTTTTAAAAGCGTGTTATTGTCGCCAATGAGAATATATGCTCATATTATTATGAAATAAGTATGCATAAAATATTTTATAGAGTTTTAACAAAATTTCCCTTGCCGTGTTCATATTCTGTTTTCATGTGGCCATTTTAGACATGACGAAACAAAAACTTTATTTCTCAGGCTAAAATTTACTAAATAAACGAAATTATACATTAGCAGTGAGGCGCCCTTTGAACAAGGGCGTAGATAAGGGGGTAGTATCCCCCCCCCCCCAGGGACCCATAATGAGCCATGAAAAAGAAGCACTTTTTTTTTGACTTGATCAATTTTTTGTGATTTTCTTGAGGATCTTGTGTTTTTTATATTTTAAGGGCGTGGCACCCAAAAAAATTTCGCTATTTTTTTTCTTTTACCCCTCCCCATAAAAAAAAATATCTACGACCTTACCTTTGAAGCTTTCGCCCCCTCCGCCCCTTCAACCACGCTACGCCACTGCTTGTAACGACTGTCAAAGCTGACGGAATAACTGATTGATTGTTAATTCAGGTAGTTACTGACACCCAACAGGTATTAAGCTCTACGGCTAAGCATTACGTCCTTAGATGCAAGGCCCTCTTTGATGCAAATAATTTTTGCTCGCACGATATATATGGGGCGTGTTAGAAAAAACGCTGGGACACGTCGATTGGCATTTTTAGTTGCACATTTTTTTTTCAATAAAAACTTTTTATACAGAGTTTGTCATGTAACAGTGGCCAATAACAACTTTCTTATTTTAAAGGCAATACCCTGTATAATATTCAATTTTTGGATTTTTCAGAGAGTTCTAGACATATTTCATGTACAATATCCTATACCTACATTTATTCCAAAATTTAACAACACACTCAAAAACTAATAAGTACCTAATACTATTTATTTCTTGATAATGTAAAAAACAAAAGAAAAACATTAATGTAGGAGATGTTGAAAATGCTCGCCGCGAACGTCTTGGCAATATCCTAATCTTAAATAGAAATTTCTTCTAATGTTACTGAACATCACAGGCATGACCGATCTAATCGCAAGCGTTTTTTGTCTTCTTAAGTCAGCTTAGTCAAGGGGGTATAAGTCTGTCAAAGTTGGAAAGACATTATTTTGGAGCAGTGCTAAATAATTATCGCCATTTAAATTGCCATTAATGAAAAAGGGACCTATGATATGATCTCCAACTATTCTCGCAAAAACATTAACCTTTTCAGGGTATTGCGTATGTTCGTCTCTAATCCAGTGAGGATTTTCCCTAGACCAATAGCAGCAATTCTGACGATTAGCATGACCGTGAAGTGGAAAGGTGCACTCATCAGAAAACAAAACATGTTCTAATTAGATCACATTGTTATCTAATATTGCCATCATTTTTTCACAAAAATACATTCACCTATCAAAATCGTCTTCCATGAGCTCATGAGTAAGTAGGTGCCATTCTATAGAGATAGGTACATTTTATTTTCTTGTGATGTTCGAATAACACAGGCCTGCATTTTTTAAATATACAAAATATACAAAATATACAAAATATACACATATAAACTATTATAAATGGTTATTTATTCGTTACGCTTCTTCAAAAAATGTTTTCTTTTTTCAGAAAAGCTTCTTTTGGTTGTTTTTCTGTTCCAACAGAAATCGGCCATCATTTTTGTGTCCTAGCGCCCCTGGTATCTTTTTTCCATCTCTTTAATATATTGATGAAATCTTTCACCTTGCTCTTCACCCACGTCCCCAAGATTTTCCGGGAATTAGTCCAAATGGGAATGTAAAAAGTGAATTTTTATGCTCATATTCTGAAATTCCTGAAATTTTCCAGCATATTTTCAATAATCTCAACATAGTAGTAATTTATGTTCAACTTCTTTAAAAGCATTCCATGCATGTTTTTCCTTATGTTCCATTACCTTTTCAAATTCTGTATCTTTCATCAAGCTGCTAATCTGCGGCCCTACAAAGATTCCCTCCTTTAATTTTGCCTCTGACAGAGCCGGTAATGTTTTACACAAATATTTAAAACAATATCCTTCTTTGTTTAATGCCTTAACAAATTGTTTTATACGTCCAAGTTTTATGTTAAGTGGTGGAAGTAAAACTTTTTGAGGGTCAATAAGACTTTCGCGAATTACATTTTTGTTTCCAGGTGTTAAAGTCTCTCTTTGTGACCAGTCTCTTTTTATCCAATGCTGTTCTCGCTAGCTAGACCACTCGCACAGGAAACATGAAAATTAAGTAAATCCAGACTGCTGACCTAAGAGAAGACTTAAAATGTTTAGATCTTCACACACTTCCCAGTTGTGATTTTCATATTGTATTCCTAAAAGTAATTCCTCTAAATTTTCATAGTTTTCCTTTAACTTAACTGTATGGCCGACCGAAACAGAAGCAAAAACATTGTCATTATGTAAAAGAACAGCTTTAAAGCTCCTTTTTGAAGCCGATAAAAAGTCTCCAGTCGGAAGGTGTGTAGCACACCAGAAAATCATTTTTTATTCATCAATCATTTAGAATTTGAAGTACTACATTCATTTAAAAATGTATTAAAACGCCTATTATAAGTTTTTTTTTTTATTTTTTCTTTTTTTTTTGCAAAAAAAAATCTGTGGGTAATAGAGACCAATTGTATTTTAATTAGTTATTTCTATATAAAAACTAAGCTCAACAAACAAAAATCACGTCATCACAAATTTCATGCAGGCCTGTGTAATCGATGAATGACCAACATCGAACATTGGAGCTGTTTTTCGACTAGAAGTATGTGGGTTTTTCTCAAACTCAAGCATAATATCTAATTTGGTATCATTACTTATTGCAATAGCAGATACTTTTTTATCTACTTTACATGTCCAAGCTGGCGAAATTGTTTTTCGATTTTACTAGTTTTCCCTTGAGTTATAGGCGGCAAATTTGGAACATTTTCATAAAATAAGCGAGCAACTTCCATTTGTGTCCGTATTTTATCTCCATAACCAATCATCTGTAGAATTGATATTTTGTGCATTTCTGTTAAACAAACCCTTTTTCTGATATGCAGTTAACGAAATTCAAACGACTACAACACTGACAACAACTACTGTCATACAGATAAACAACAATTTGCTAAGGTCAGGAATTTTAAACAAAAGTAAACAAAACTATTTATTCCTTTTTTTTTCTTTCATATCAGTAAAAAGAAAAGCTGAAATGCAATAAATCTGAAAACACTTAAAATTTCCGAAACAGTTGAAGATATGTATAGGATATTGTACCTGTACATGAAATATGTCTAAAATTTTCTGAAGAATCCAAAAATTGAATAATATACAGGGTTTTGCATTTAAAATAAGAAAGTTGGTATTGACCAGTGTTACATGACACACCCTGTATAAAAAGTTTTTATTAAAAAAAAATGCTCAACTAGAAATACCAATCGACGTCTCCGAGCGTTTTTTCGAACACGCCCCCATGTATTTATTGTCGAATTTATTCCATTTGTTTTCCATTGATACACACTGTAGAATGGATACAGAAATTTGGGTCTCAAGCTCTATAATATTTTTTTCATTAAAGACAGCTTAACACTAAGTACAATTATTGATTTAATTAACAATCTATCAACAGAGATAGCTAGATAACCACAAAATAGTAATTGCAGTGCTTGTCGACCTAAGAAAAGCCTTCGATGTGGTAAGTCCAGATGTAAGTACTACTACATAAATTAAGGTATATTGGGTTTTCAGGACCAATAATTATAATTAAATCGGTTATTTGGAAAAGGGAACATATCAAATTTTTTGCTATTTTAAGATTTTGCCGCCAACGTTATTTTTAAAGGTAAATACATGAATTTACGCGAGAACGGAACATCCGATTATTACCATATTGGTAGTGATGACATTTGTTCTACGTTGGGTTCGAAAAGGCAACATGTCCTGGATATGTTACTTTTTCGAAACAAACGAACCATCAGTACGGCCGACGGCGCGGCTAGTAAGTGTTCTCGTAGTTATGCGTCATTATGTCGTCTTTGAGCAAATGCAAACGATTTTTTATTTTTATTTTATCACGTGTCTCAGATGGATAGCAGTACCGAACTTTGGCATTGCCTATGGAGGGCTTTAGGTTAGGAGTACGATCGCAATACATTGGTTTCGGGCAAAGTTTTGGATCGGTAAAGCAGCTTTAAAAATGGCCGTCAGGGGCGCATGTGTTCCTTTAAATCTGTAAAATGCATGGGTTCTTATGGGATAATCAACTGTTTTATTGAATTTAGTTAACTAAAACCCTCTACAGGCTGAGATATGTATATATTATATCTTATAAAGCTTATTTTATTAATTATTGGATAAAAATACCGCTGACGTCTATCAAAACCTGTAAAAAGTCAAACACTTGACGATCACTGCGCCGCGACCGGGAAACAGCGAAGTAACTACTAAACAGGGGCGTAAATTTAAAGAACAGCCATTTTCGATCGGACTCCTTCCTAAAGCCCTCCATAGTATTGCCAAAAGAAAAATACGACAGACAGAATATATACACATAATGAGTATGTATGTACAGCTAATATTCGAATCATCGAAAAATGATAAATTCACAGTTGTCAAAGTCAAGACTGAAGACATTATGGACTTTAAGAAGTGGTGGCTAAATTTCTATAAAAAGACTGTTCTTTCGCACCGAAGTCAATCTAAAAAGGTACCAAAAGAAGAAAAAATCTCGTTGAAAATAACCGATTATTTCCATTTTGAATACCACCTCTCCGATCCGGGAGTTCTTCTTCTTCGGCCATATATCGATAACGCTGTTAGTGAAAAAATTTCCCCTATAAAACCACAACACTTTCGTCCAGACTTGCCTACTGTACTAACTTAAAGGGCATATGCTGATAAGCTACCCATTAATGAAAAGAAAATGAATAATATTAAAACTTAAAAGTCTTTTGCAGTACTTACCTGATGATAAAATCGAGTTTTACAACGAAGTGATGAAGTGGCTAGTAAAAGATTCAGAGGAAGGTCCTAAAGAAAATTTTTAAAGTTTCATTAGCATTATTAATATTATTTTTAATATATTATAAACCGATTATAATCAAATTTAGATTATTTTTATTCTGTTTAGTTCGAAAAAGTAACAAGTCCAAGAATTAAAAAAATTGATAAAAAAATTTCAAGAAAAAATAATTTATGTTTTAGCTCACAAAAGTATCAATAATACAAAGTATTACAAGATAAAAAAATTGTATTATTGAAAGCTTAGCGTGGATTCGTTTAATTAGTTTTTTGCTCCTCCTGTAAAATTACCATTGCTGGACATGTTCCCTTTTCCAAATAACCGATTCAATTAATCTCTTGAAAACATTTCTAACAAATAGAAAATCGTTTTACCGATCAATGATTTTACCGGGTTGTTACCAACATATGAAGGTATATAAAAATTATATACATCATCAAATTTAAAAATATTAGGGAAACTAATTCCTCCATCTGCAAAACAATCTCCTGTAACAATAACTCGGTGTTTTGTTTATTGGACGAATGACCATTGGGCTATTTTAATAAGATTGGTTTCTATTCTCTATCTTCTCTACCTATATATTTTTGATAAAAACCGCTGAAAACAAATCAGAAGTAAGCAATAGGTAATAGGTAAACAATGTCGTTGATTATGTCCAGAATTTAAAGAGGATTTACGAAAATAAACAGCGAGAAATTATTTTCTGAGACACTGGTAAAAGTATTACATGTATGTTGTTGCTACTGTTGCTAGTTATCAGTTTTGGTAAAGAAACGGTTATTATTGTAAACAAAAGGGTTTACAATAAATAGCAGCCAAAAAAATCTAACAAACCTTAAATTAATCATCGTCATAGTAAACATTAAATGCATAAAAATTATCTATGACCTTAAATATTTTTAATATATTTCAGAGCAGATATTATTTATTACAATTTGATTTGATTGTTGATAAAGACTGATCGAAAATCCTAATTATAATTCTGCCCTTAAACCTGCCTTTTTTTATAAACATTTTTGCTTAAATAGAATTGCCTATATAATTATAATTTTGGGGTATAGTTAGAAACAAAACTATTAGTTTTTTTTAAGACAATTTAGAAGTGGTTTGACAGGAATCCTATAAATCTTATCGCGAGAGATACTCATACGATATTCATAATTATTATAGGGAATCCAGAGTGGATCAATAAAAATACTTATTAAGCTACTTGGATATATTAGGTCGATTAACATTTTGGGCGGCTGTAATAAAATGTAGGTGTGGCAGAAATAAATTAAGAAAATTTATGATCTGTCCAAAGTTACCGAACGCACAGACGCTCGGTAGATAAAAAAAATTATAAGTATAATCAAGAGGTTTAAACTTTTGGGAAAATAACATGGTTTATCCTGTTATCAGCTCTATAAGTATAGCAATTTGTACTGATCATATAAAATAATAAAGCCACTGAAAAATGTCCACGTTTATTTTATTTTTTTCTTTAATGTGTCGATTTTTATTTTCATATATGGTAAATGTGTATAAGAGAACGCATGTGTATAAGAGCGCGCAGAAGGGTTTTAAAATACAGGGTGTTAATTAGGTACGTAGACAAACTTTAAGGGATAATTCCTTGTATAATTTTAAGATAAAAAGTTCATATAAACGTATATCCTAAAATGCTTGGTTTTCGATACACAGGGTGCTAAAGTTTTAATTTTTTTTTGGTTTTCTTAATATTTCTTTGGAATCTTTAGGAATAATTAATTCAAATTTTGCACAAATAATAGATTTACTAGTATCTACGAACTAACATTATTAATATTTAAATTAATCTACAGGGTCCTCGTTTTTTTGTGGTCATGACCACTTTACGCCCGTCCAATTTACTTAATACGACGTCACTGACTAATTTTAGGAACAAAATCTAATTTGTCAGTTTATTCTCTAACATTTACCTATCTTTAAGTTTTTTACTATCTCTTACGGCTTAGAAGATATCTTGAGAAAAATAAAATAATGCATCGTTAATATTGGATAATTTAATAAGTATTGTTTCGTCCATGAGACAACGTTATTCAACGGCGGTCCTGGAACGTTTTTCTGGGGGGGGGTATTTCCAAGGATTTGCGCCAAAGGCGCAATCTTCCTTGCGCCGCAGGCGAAAATTTTTTGGGTGCCACGCCCTTTTTTGGGTAAAATAACCGTAAAGCTTAATCTGCGGCGATATGCCAGACTTTAAAACACTCTTTTAATTTAAAAGAAATTTGAAAGGGCGACAAAATAAACAAGTTTTAAAAGCTTCGAGGGCATTATCCGTGACAGATAAACTTTGTTTATACAATTGTACCTACTATACATATCTGGGGGGGGGGGGGGGCTGAGCCCCATCGTAAATACGCCACTGATGTAGTATGTTTTAATATTGTAACATAAGTCAAAACACTAAAATAAAACAAAACTTAAATGTATATGTATAATAAAGAAATCAGAACATGAAAATAAAGCTAAAAAAAATTACAATTGTTTTTTAATATATTTTGCATCGACTTATCGACGGACTATAATAGAATATATTATAATATTAAGATGTTGATATTTTTATATAAAACAATGTTTTTTCAAATTTATTGGTTTTGTTTTTTATTTAAAAATAATAAATATTTATAGTTTTTTGGACATATTATTTTTAGTTTTTGCGTCCTCAACCTGGTCTCTGGGGGGGGTAATTACCCCCAGTACCCCCCCCGTAGGACCGCCCTTGACGTTATTTGATACATTTTAAATTCAACCATTTTAACAAAAACAAAACTGAAAAATCTCTTACACAAAGTGCAAAAATAAAAATTTGTAGCAAGTTTTGATAACTAAACTGTCATAATTGTTGATTTTATTATTTTTATTGTTTGTCAAAGCCGACTTTGTTATTTTGGCTTAAGGACGCTGCCAACTTACCATTTGCAAATTATCCAATATTAACAATGCATTATTTTATTTTTCTCAAGATATCTTCTAAGCCGTAGGGGATGGTAAAAATTTTTAAGATAGGTAAATGTTAGAGAATAAAATGACAAATTAGATTTTGTTCTTAAAATTAGTCAGTGACGTCGTATTAAGTCAATTGGACGGACGTAAAGGGGTCATGACCACAAGAAAACGAGGACCCTGTAGATTAATTTAAATATTAATAATGTTAGTTCGTAGATACCGGTAAATCTATTATTTGTGCAAAATTTGAATTAATTATTCCTAAAGATACCAAAGGAATATTAAGAAAACCAAAAAAAAAATGAAAACTTTAGCACCCTGTATATCGAAAACCAAGCATTTTAGGATATATGTTTAAATAAACTTTTTATCTTAAAATTATACAAGGAATTATCCCTTAAAGTTTGTCTACGTACTTAATTAACACCCTGTATATGCCGCCAACTATAAAATATTTTAAACAGTTAGTTACATTTTTAACCCCCAATTATAAATGGATAATAAGTAGAAATCTGCATTACCGACGCGGTGTAAACAGCATGGCCACTATAAGTTTTCAGTGAACTCCGATGTAGTTTTGCGCATGCAGATTTTAGTGTTTTTAAAGGTACCTAAGTGGTAAAATATAATATAATCTATGTTTTTTTATTATTATTTAGGTTTTTTCCAGTACTACATGTGAAAAATAAAGAAAATCTAATTTTTTGCAAGAGAAAGAGTATTTAAAATAAATTTACCTATGTGTATAAGAGTACGCACCGAACACAGGCATAAGAATGCGCAGTGCGCGCTCTTATACTCGAAACCTTTTATTGTGAAAATATCTAGATATAATATGTGAAGATGGTGTTATAATACCAAACGCATTAGAAGTGGTTGAAGAAGATGCATTAAATCAGTCGGAATCAGTCATTAAGGCTTCAGGTGTCTTGCCATTGCCAAAAATAAACGAAAAATCGAATCGTAAATCAAGATCCCAAAAATCGGAAATCCTCTCTAGTAGTCCATTTATTAAACATGAATTGGAAGAACAAGCTGAAACAAAAAGAGCTAAACAAGAAAAGAAAACAGAAGCAGCTAAAAAAAAATTAGTAGAAAGTTGTGCAAAGTCTGGCAGTTCACTAAAACAGCATAAGAAAAAAGAAAAAAAGTTAAAGATGATGTTAGTTGTCCAGGATGTGGGGGGGGGGGGGGGGGGGGGTTATTCACAATCTGACGAGGACTGGATTATGTGTGCGCTATGTAATAAATGGTGGCATGAATCTTGTACCACCTACGTAACGGGGGTATTTATTTACCTGTTTTAATTGTGAAGAGGAACATTAAGATTACCTAACAACTTACTAAAACTTTTTCTTGGTTTTTTTAACCTTTTATTTCATTACTTAAACTATAGTTTAACTTTTTTCAACATTTATCCAGGAATTTGGACTTAATAAATACAGTTCTGTAATTTCGTTAAATTACTTTTATTTATTTACAAACTTTTAAACAGGCAAAACTGACTGCGTACTCTTAGGCATTAAATTGCGCACTCTTACACACATATGTGTAAAAGAGTACGATCTTGCAGAGTTTCCGATTAAATTAATTATCTTACATTAAACAACACAATAACGAGAATAAGGGATTACATGCAAAAACGTCAATACATATTAAAACTCAAAGAGCTATTGCAATTTATCCACTAAGTGCGTACTGTTATACGCACCTACCCTAGTGTGGTTGTTTAAGTGTGCAACATATGGGCATTTTTTTTATTACCGATTTCTCAGAAAATGTTATCTCGATAAAAGTTGGTGCATGTTCGATAATCATATTAGGTGCACTTGGAATGGTTGCAAGTCAAACGGCGTACAGGGTAGGCCAAAAAATATAAAAATTGTAGAAGAATAAAGTACCCCTATTTCAGAAAATTCAACAAAATGTTATTAAGAAAAATTGTTTAGAATTAAAAACTATTTATAGATTTAAAAACGTGACCTCATAAAATAAAAAAAATATATATTTTTAAAAAACATTAATAATTTCCCAAATATATTTTTTTATATTCACCATAAAAACCTTCATAAATTAATCAAAATCAAATCAATTTCACATATCTTTGTTTAAATTCGAGCATATTTGTAAAATTTACTTGAATTTTTAATTTATTAAGGAATCACAAACTTCATGTTTGTTGCAACGATATTAAACACAACTTTAAAATATCCCAAAAACAAGATAAAAGTTTAGTAATAATAATATGCTACTTAAAAAACTATCATTCAAAGTGCAAAATTTTTATTTTAAATTTTATTAAAAAAACTGTACAAATTAAGCGACAAACATGCAATCCTACTAAAATAATCGCAGATACCTATGGAAAAAAAACAAATAAGGTCACGTTTTTGAATCTATGCATAACTTTTAATTCTAAACAACTTTTCTTAATACAATTTTGCTGAACTTTCTGAAATAGGGGTACTTTATTCTTGTACAAGTTTTATATTTTTTGGCCTACCCTGTACGCCGTTTGACTTGCAACCATTCCAAGTGCACCTAATATGATTATCAAACATGCACCAACTTTAATCAAGAATAACATTTTCTGAGAAATCGGTAATAAAAAAAATGCCCATATGTTGCACACTTAAACAACCACACTGTAGATGTTTTAAATATTTTGGTAATTTTTATTGGCGAATAAAATTTGAAAATCATGTTTTGATGTATGCTAAAAATGCATTCAGTGTAAAGTATGTTTAATGACCGCTGACCGTTACAATACGACTAGTGCTCAGGGCCGCCGCCAGAAAAAAATATAGGGGGGGTCAAGATGAATGTGTCATAAAAAGTTGAAAAGCGCCGCGAAATTTTTTTGGTTGCCACGCCCTAATTTTGCCAAGAAATTACCCAAAATTAAAATGAAAACACAAAATAAAATTCCAAATAATGTTCATACACAAAAAGTTATTCGCTAAACAAATACTGTAACCTTCTTCGGTCTTGGCCAAACTTATCTATAACTTTTATTATAAAATTATCCTTATTCTTAAGTAGGTACGTTTTGCCTATGTACACTTAAGGTTGAATTCTCAACGTCATTCAATCTATTGCCAACCTATAACCTATTTCGCGTTGATTTTTTGAGTTTATTATTTTAATAACTAACATTTAAAGAAAATCAATATCGTCGGTACATTATTTAGGAAGTATCTGATATATTACAAAAATATCTATTTATTTCATTGCTAATTTTTGGAGAATTGTATAGTGAAAGAACAATGAGTGACAATGACATAATAATGTTAAAAAAAATCTTACCCGACATTTTTCGCTATACAATTCTCCTAAAATAAGTTATGAAATACTTTGATATTTATTAAATATGTCAATTATTACCTATAGAATATCAAGTCGATACTGATTTTCTATAAATTTTGTATAAAAGCTAGAAAACATAAATAAATCTACGCGAAATAGGTTATAGGTTGGCAAGCATGTTGATACTCCCACCTTAAAAGCAATCGATCTTCTGATATGCTTGCTCGTAGCCATGTTTTAACACGTCGCAGTGTGCTAAACGATCTGTCAATGGTGACGCTAGTTGGAGGTAATGCTAAAAATATTAGTCGCCTTTTTAATTGAGGGACAGAAATATACGTCGTAGCTTAGAATATCTTGAAATTCTAGGTTTCAATTGTTTTCCAAAGTTCCACCCACGTTTTAATTTCTTCTGCAAAGTTTTCAAGATTATATTTCTGGGAAATTTCATCGTTTCTAAGTAACAGTTCTGTACCTATTTTTCTAGGATGAATTTTTGAGAGTAAAAATGCGGTGGTGGCGTCGCGTCGTCAGAGAATCTGATCGAAATGGACTGTATAATAGAGTCCATATATGGGATGAAAAGGGAAACTTTATAGTATCCTTCAGATCCATTTGATAAATAGTTAGTTCTTTGTGTTTGTCTAGATGCTATTCGCGGTATTTTAATTTCTAAATTAAATTTATTGGCGTACCCTACACTACCAATGAAGGATCAGATCGCAACGCTAGATCAAAATAGAGGGCGTCAAAGTTGTTATTTTTTAAACTTTTTTGTTTATATTTATCTTAATAATAGAATAATTTGTACGAGATTCGGTACTTAGGGGTTAATCAAAAGTAGATTACAGTCTCGAAGCTTAAAGTGTCTAGTGGCAGCAAATACTTTATTTAGTGTCCCGGATGTATCAGTGAGGACGAGATAACTAAAGAATTATTGGTGCGAACAGAAGAAAAAATTGAAGCTTTAAAGCTGCAGGTACTGGTTTTACAGAAACGAAATAGGGCAATGGATGAAAAATTTCGAATGATCCTTACGAAAATGGATCCTGAAGGGAAACAGGTTACAGAAAAACTTCACATTTATAGCCGGCCGAGTATGGACCGGTGCCGCTAGATGGTGGGACCACAAACGTCAAAAGTATTGACACTGGCAGTTGACGTAAACGTTGACAAAAGTCGGCCGAAAAGTGAGGGAAACAAAATTTAGGCAGCGAAATGACAAAGATTGGTAACAGGTGCGCTTAAGAAGGGGCCGTATGCGCAGGAAAGAGACAAAAGTGGGGACTGGTGAAGAGGGTACTGCTGGAAGGGGAGGGCCCAAAAATACGGCAACGAAGAGAACATGAATTTATGTTGGCAAGATCATGGGTACAGAAATAACCAAGCAGGATCTAAAGGACTATTTAAGTGATACGGTAGGCTACCAAGAAATAATTTAAAAAAAACTAAAAAGCAAAGGTAACAACTCACTTTAAGCTTGGGTCTGCCAAATGGATTAGTTGATAAGATATTTCAACCCTCCTATTCTAGAGAGTGGTAATCAGAGAATTCTAGGTAAGGACCATTTTATTTAGCAAAAAGAAGACAGGAGCAGGAAGCATATATGTATAAGCAACAAAGTAGGTAAAGAGGAGAGTGGGCTCATAAACCTAATCTTTTACCAAAATATAAGGTCACTGGGAAGCGTGGTAGAGGCTTTCCTAGATTAGCTTGCATGTCCCTTTGTATGCTTGATAAAGCACTTGCTCAGTACAGACCACTGGGAAGCGTGGTAGAGGCTTTTCTAGATTATATATAGTAAAGGGCTTTCGAGTTATTTGACTGCAAATAATTTTATCCAGCGATAAAACGTCATAATAATAATAATAATATTTAGTTAGAAATGAATGATTGATGATGAATTACAACAAAGACAAATTTTACTCATAAAGTTTTATTAAATAATTAAATAAAAAATAAAATAAAACACAAATCTGCTGTTTTGGTTTTTATTGACTCTGTGTTATTCCTATTATTCTTTGTCAGTTCTTTCTTACATTCATATTACTGTTTTTGTTGTTGTTCGTCGGTTGGCCCTTAAACACGCTCCAAATTTCTTGGACCAGTCCTAAGCCTGGATAAAGTGTGAAGGGGGACTACGATGAGTTGTAGTACGCAATAAAACATTTAAATTCGATTAGAAAGATGAAAATGTATTTTATTTTACTAACGCCCTATAACAAATATATTATTGAAAATTCATGCCCCTCTTAATATAGAGGAAGACAAAGATATTACTCTGCTTCGATAACAGACAACATAAAGTCCATGAAAAAAAATCAGGGATTATACTTTAAATCGTGTTTGACGAACTAACGCGCATTGGAATTACTATACCTAATCAATTACGAAACCAAACAACATAATATGCTTAGGATTCACAAAAAAAAATTAAACTAAAAATTTAATTTAGTTTATATATAATGAAGTTATGGTTGCTTTCTAGAAGCGTCATTGTTAACATATTTTTATAGGTGGAATTACTATACCTAATCAATTACGAAACCAAACAACATAATATGCTTAGGATTCACAAAAAAAAATTAAAATAAAAATTTAATTTAGTTTATATATAACGAAGTTATGGTTGCTTTCTAGAAGCGTCATTGTTAACATATTTTTATAGGTGGAATTACTATACCTAATCAATTACGAAACCAAACAACATAATATGCTTAGGATTCACAAAAAAAAATTAAACTAAAAATTTAATTTAGTTTATATATAACGAAGTTATGGTTGCTTTCTAGAAGCGTCATTGTTAAGATATTTTTATAGGTGGAATTACTATACCTAATCAATTACGAAACCAAACAACATAATATGCTTAGGATTCACAAAAAAAATAATTAAACTAAAAATTTAATTTAGTTTATATATAACGAAGTTATGGTTGCTTTCAAGAAGCGTCATTGTTAACATATTTTTATAGGTGGAATTACTATACCTAATCAATTACGAAACCAAACAACATAATATGCTTAGGATTCACAAAAAAAAATTAAACTAAAAATTTAATTTAGTTTATAAATAACGAAGTTATGGTTGCTTTCTAGAAGCGTCATTGTTAACATATTTTTATAGGTGGAATTACTATACCTAATCAATTACGAAACCAAACAACATAATATGCTTAGGATTCACAAAAAAAAATTAAACTAAAAATTTAATTTAGTTTATATATAACGAAGTTATGGTTGCTTTCTAGAAGCGTCATTGTTAACATATTTTTATAGGTGGAATTACTATACCTAATCAATTACGAAACCAAACAACATAATATGCTTAGGATTCACAAAAAAAAATTAAACTAAAAATTTAATTTAGTTTATAAATAACGAAGTTATGGTTGCTTTCTAGAAGCGTCATTGTTAACATATTTTTATAGGTGGAATTACTATACCTAATCAATTACGAAACCAAACAACATAATATGCTTAGGATTCACAAAAAAAAATTAAACTAAAAATTTAATTTAGTTTATATATAACGAAGTTATGGTTGCTTTCTAAAAGCGTCATTGTTAACACATTTTTATAGGTTGAATTACTATATCTAATCAATTACGAAACCAAACAACATAATATGCTTAGGATTCACAAAAAAAAATTAAACTAAAAATTTAATTTAGTTTATATATAACGAAGTTATGGTTGCTTTCTAGAAGCGTCATTGTTAACATATTTTTATAGGTGGAATTACTATACCTAATCAATTACGAAACCAAACAACATAATATGCTTAGGATTCACAAAAAAAAATTAAACTAAAAATTTAATTTAGTTTATATATAACGAAGTTATGGTTGCTTTCTAGAAGCGTCATTGTTAAGATATTTTTATATGTGGAATTACTATACCTAATCAATTACGAAACCAAACAACATAATATGCTTAGGATTCACAAAAAAAATAATTAAACTAAAAATTTAATTTAGTTTATATATAACGAAGTTATGGTTGCTTTCTAGAAGCGTCATTGTTAACATATTTTTATAGGTGGAATTACTATACCTAATCAATTACGAAACCAAACAACATAATATGCTTAGGATTCACAAAAAAAAATTAAACTAAAAATTTAATTTAGTTTATATATAACGAAGTTATGGTTGCTTTCTAGAAGCGTCATTGTTAAGATATTTTTATAGGTGGAATTACTATACCTAATCAATTACGAAACCAAACAACATAATATGCTTAGGATTCACAAAAAAAATAATTAAACTAAAAAATTAATTTAGTTTATATATAACGAAGTTATGGTTGCTTTCTAGAAGCGTCATTGTTAACATATTTTTATAGGTGGAATTACTATACCTAATCAATTACGAAACCAAACAACATAATATGCTTAGGATTCACAAAAAAAAAATTAAACTAAAAATTTAATTTAGTTTATATATAACGAAGTTATGGTTGCTTTCTAGAAGCGTCATTGTTAACATATTTTTATAGGTTGGTAACCTATAACATACCATAATACATGTAATGTAAGAACGCCACAATTATTCTGAATTATTTTTTTTATAGCCTCCTGTGAAAAATAAAATGCTGGTATGCACCATGCAGCATGACTTCTTAAATATCAAAAATATATAAGATACTTTTAAGGTGTAGGGACAGGTTGGTCGAGATGCAAAAATGCAAACCTCCTCTGCACTCTCAGCTTTCGCATACCATAAAATAGGTTTAATTTTTTGTTCTTGCGAATAAGCCATTTCAAAATGCAAGCAAATATTTCACCATATACATTTACCCTTAGGTACGTAATCTCCTGCGCAAACAAAAGTTACGTTTTATGGGTGAAAAAATACGTCCGAGCGCATCATGATTGTGTTGAAATATCCACTGGTTTATTAGAGGACTGTTTAATAAAATAAACATTTAAATGGCGTAAACTGTATCAAACAAGCGTTTTTCAATATAACAACCTCAGATAGCCCAAAAACGAGTAGAATTTAAGAATAACGGCTACTCTCAATTTCCTTGAAAACCTGTTTTTCTGGATGAAACCTGGATATACAGTAAGGGGTTTTTAGGCGAAGTTGGCAAGATGTCAGAGGGTGTACGGTATATTATTCTACATGCTGTTTCAGAAAATGGATTTGTGAATAATGCAAGTTTGATATTCAAGTCCGGCCTGAAAGTTGGTAATTATCATGATTCGGTGAATAGCGAAAACTTTGAGAAATGGTTTGAAGAAAAATTGTTACCAAACTTGGAAGAACCGTAGCTTATTATCATTGATAAGCCACCTATCATTTTGGGCTAATTGAAAAAATTCCAAATACACTTTAATCAAAAAGATTACTTAGTGCATGGTTAGAACAAAGACAAATTCCGGTTTCACCATTTGCAATGATGGATCAGATCTGGATAATAGTGAAGCAGCATATTCCATCCAAACGTTACAAGTAATCTGAAAAGCGCTGATGTTTATTTTATTTTTTAATTATTTTAATTTTATTTTAATAGGTTGGACGAAATAGCATAGCATAAAGGGGCCAAAATCGAACCTTGCGAAACACCACAATTAAATTAAGAAATTTGCTATATTTACTTTTGATACGAAATTTATTAATTAATTAATTAAAGCATTTCTAAAAATATTTTCAAATTGTCTGTTTTTAATACACATGTTTTTATTTCCACTTAAAATATTTTTAATAAAATCAATTTTTTAATGTTTGTTGGTAAATAATCGTTTAAATAAAAACATAAATGTTTTACATTTTTTTGTCCTATGGACCTATTTATTTTAGGTTTTATGGTTATTTCATTTTTATAACGTGCATTATGATTATGGTTTTTAAATTGTATAAGGTTTTTATTTTTAAATATATATATTAAGATGGTATAAATGTAAAGTTGTCTTATCTTTAACTCTTTTGTTTCTGAATATAATTCTTTTGAAGGATAAAGATAATCTTTATTGTATATAATTTTTAGAAACCTTTTTTGTAGTATTTCTACTTTTTTAACTAAAATTCTATTTATTCCTCCCCAACCTAAAATTCCGTAATTTAAATGAGTTTTAACTAACGCGTAATATAATATTTCTATGTCTTACATTTTAAATTTTTTTAATGTTTTTAAAAATCGGTAGTAAACTTCTTAATTTTTTAATTAAGTATTCTAAGTGAAAATTCCAATTTAATTTACTATTAGGGTGATTCTACAGAAATTGGATAAATCAGAGAAACCCAATAAAATAACACAAACCGCAAAAAAATATTAAACTTTTATTAGAAATATTTAAAGGGTGTGTTCTAATTCAAATCGGCAATTAATAAAATTATTAAGTTTTTAACATTAATTACATTTAATTATAATATTAAGAGCTATATTATCAGTACCCTGGAGTGTAACTGGGATAAGTCTCACGTCAAATATTGGTTTATCTGGGTCGTAAATTTTTATATTTGATATTTTCATAGTGCATATACACTACATGGAAATCGAGTTTTAAGTCTTCCGCCATATCATTATGACTTTATAAATAAGATGAAAATATTTTAAAGAAAATTTATAGACTAATGCACTAAAGATGCACTAGACAAAAAATATATGATTCAATTTTAAATTTTATAAATGAGTTTTAATTATTATTCAATAAATTTAAATTAATTAGAAATTTCATCCTGATTTTCAAAAACAAAATGGTTCATTCCATGATACTTTTTACCCTAAATAAACTACTTATTTCTGACTTAATTAACAGTATAAAAATAATAATTAAAAGTTTGAAAAAACGCGCTTCCGTTTTTATGTAGATCAAGCCTAAGAAAAATCATAACCTTTGCCACCGGTAAGTCATACTGACTGAATTAATTTACGACGTACAGCAAATATGCAGAATATGACGTAACGGTCAGCGGTCATTGAACCGGCTTTACCTGTGTTTTGGAAAGTGATTTTGCCGTCACAAAGAAAATGTAAAATAAGACCAGTATACAAAGTTCTCTGATGTCCATTTATAGTTATGTCATAGGGTAGTAAAAAGGTAATAAATTATTGGCTCATACCTAATAAAGAATTTATTTCCAGAAAAAACTTAAATATTTCAAAGCAGTCTTTGACATGGGAGAAGCAAATCATTTAAAAACACGGGTTGTTACTTAATAATTCACAATCTTACAAAGTAAATTGGAGTCGAACGTCATAAATTGTCGCGTGTTAGAAATTTTAACAACCCTCACAAAATTGTTTCGGCCATTTTTAACCATTTTTGTGATACCCACCCTAATATTTAGTCACCTGCTCGTTTTTATATTATTCTCTATTTTTTGGGGATATAATTATCTGGTAAATGATTTAAAATGGCTGGTTTATCGGGAGGAGAATAAATCTATTTTTTAATGTAGCATGATTTGGCCTATAGTTATTCTTTTATTTGTTATACAGCGGTGGCATCGGAACAGTAGGACATTTCCTGCTCCCTTCTGAGTAACTCTCCTTGGAAATGGTCAAATCATAGACATGGGTATTTAGACAAGCAAACAATAATCACGAAAGTGGCAAATTTATGGCCTTGCGCACGTAAACAAAGCCATACAGAAATAGGCATGCGCACTGCAAAACTCTTAAGGAATGGCAAGATAGACAGGTCCGGGCTTTAAAAATTAAAATTTGTTACTAAAAGCTTAATGTTGTGGTGCACAGATTTTAGGCTCATATTCCACGAATTAAGTCCTTGGGTAAAAAATTGTAAAAGTTGGCCTCCAATTTATTTTCGCGTGTACTATTAGTAGTAGAAGTAGTAGTAACATGTTTTATTGAGCAAAAAGCTACAATTAAATATTTTTTAATACATTTTTTTTAACAAATATTTATAGATTTATTTTTAAATTTTTAAACGCAACCTTCTTTTAACAAAAACAGACACTAAAGTTAAACATTTTGTAAAATGTATCAAATAGGTAAGGTAAGTCGGGGCAATTGCACCCCTAAAAATCACAAGTTCAAATACCTATCTGTTTAAAAAATAGTAAAGTTTGCATTAAACGCTATAATAATTTTGACTACATTCATGTATATAGTGACTTCAAATAAATATGAAAATTTGTATTTAAAATGTCATATTGACAAGATGACACTAATTAATTTTTTGCGATGACAGTGGGCGCACTTGCCCCACCAAACGGGGCAAGTGCGTTACTTCCTGATATTGGTACAATCCAATTTTATTCATTTAAATAAGGGGCAAGTGCGTTTAGTTTATAGTCGACACTTTCTAATGCCGTTTACAGATTTATATTATTTTCCTCCATTCAAGAGATATCAACCCGAATGTGTGGCAAACAATACTGTTTTATTTCTTTGTCAATCTCTTTATTAGAAGTTAAAACAATTTTACAAGTTAAATGAATCCAATTAGTGCCTAACTAAAAAATTGTCTTAATTACTGAATAAAATAATTATTAAAGCTAACTGGAAATTCAAGTTCACCTCTCCTGCCAATAGAGGGTTTTGGCAATATAACAACAATATCACCTTCATGAATCAATGACACATCTTTAACTGGAGGATAGTGGAAAAACTGATTTTTTTTTAATCCGATTTTCTCAGGAACTTTGTTACTACTGTAGATTCTCGGTAGTTTATTTCCACGATTTGCCCATAATTGCCCAACATATTGTTTTATGTTTCTTTTTCCTGGAAATTTTACTAGTCTCCAATCTTTAACTTGCTTCTTGTCTAAATCTTGAGCTAAGTCTTCTATCTCAGCTGCTTCCATCTCCATATTTTCTATGATCTGATCCAAAGATTCTTCGTCATCTTCTTCATATTCTATTTCTTCTTCTGTTTCACTTTCTGGTTTTCATCTTCTGATATGGGGCAAGTGCGTTTTGTGTGAGGCGCATTTGCCCCTTCCTATAATTTCACCGGGGCAAGTGCGCCCCCTACTTTAATTGTAAACATTAACTAAATTTTACAAAAATATACATTGCAACAGTAAATTACATGCTAAACACATAAAAAGTTTATTCGCAAAAGGAATTACCTACTTTTTAAAAATGTGGTACTTACAAGGTTTTCAGATTTTCACCACTAACTCGTCTTTCCAGTTACAGAAGATGCATACAATTTGACGTTTTACATTTGACACAAATTTTAAGTCAGTGTTGCCAAATTGCGTTTTTATATTAGGAACGTATTGTAGAATGTAATTTTAATTTACTTTTTTTAAATATTTGCAGAAGTCAGAGTTGACAATAAAAATATGCACTTGCCCCGAATGCGCACTTGCCCCGACTTACCTTATTACGTATCATAATGTTTTTTAATTAAATCTAATTTTAAAGTTTTTTTAAACAGTTTTAATGATTTTTGGGATTTAATAGAATATTCCAAATTATTATATTCTATCAAACTTTTAAAAAAATAGATTTAGAAGCTAATGTTTTAGACACTCTAATTTTGATTAGTTCTTTTCTTGTTTTATAATTATGATGGTCATAATTAAAAGAACACACATTTTTTAAACAATCAGGCAATAAATTATTTTTAATTTTATGTATACACATATTAAATAAAAAATTTAATTTCTGACATTCAACCAATCCAAATTTTTCAACATATAATTAATTTTTGTATATTTGTCACAATTTAAAATAATCCGCATTGCCTTATTTTGTAGAATTTGTAATTTTTCAAATATTTCCTCACTAGCACAATATAAAATGGAAGAACAATAAAGAAAATGTGGTAATATAATAGTATTTAATACAGTTTTTTTAGAAAACAAACTTAAATTAGAACTGATTCTTTTAAAATAACATACTTTTCCGGCAATCTTCGATATGATACTTTCAAAATAATTAAAAAATTTAAACTTTGAATCAATGATTATCCCTAAATATTTAAAACTGTTTACTAATTCCAGTTTTTCACCATCAATTACAGCATTTATAGTTTGACAATTTAAATTATTACCCATAAAAAGATTAATTTTGCCACAATTTATTGTCAAGAAACTGGAACTTGCTCTAATTCTTTTACCAAATTTTAGGAAAAGGTAGTGATTTCTGGTGTGTTTATATAGTGCCTGCCAACCTATCACATTTTGGCGTTAGACAATCGTTTTTATTTTTAAAATTTGTTAAAAAATGATTTGCCATCGTGTTTTTAGTTCGAAAAGCAAGAGAACAAGTGAATAAACTTACCTTATCAAATCGAAAATAAAAACAAACGAAACAGCAATTTTCGATGTTATGGCGTACCTAACCTCAAGCAAAATATTAGTTGGTAATATTTAACAAATTGCCAGAACTTGACAACTGGGGTACATGCAAAAAACCTTTTCAATCATAATTTCTTATCTAGAATTTGAAAAATTTTCATTGTCTATAGCACAAACACAATTCACTTACACTACACAATACACAAGTACACAAAAACTAGAAATTCGAAATATTAAACAACCACAATTCACAATAACCGATTTGTTCTCGAAGCGTTCCTTTAACAACTTATAGCTAAGGAAATGTTTTTACTTTGCTATGCTGTTTAAAAGAAGCAAAAGGAAAGTACCTAACAGCAAAGGATAGAAGAAATCCACAGAGAAAACGTAACAGCTAAAATGGCGTCAAGCAGATTTTGGAGTGTATTTATATGCTGTCGATAAAGAATGAAAACCTTGTAACAAGCATGCCCATGCCTGTTGGGAGCCAAGGCATATTACCGGCGAACCGTGCGTACAAATATTTTTTTGCCCATAAAAGTTTGTTGTTTGCGCACGAGATAAGCTGTTCGGATCTAAATGTATATTGGTCAAACTCAACAATCTTTAAAATCAATAGCCAACAGCTTCTCAATATTGTCTGCTTTTTTACCATCCTACTTGGTAATTTATACTACTAATCGCATGATCACACCACATCCAAATTAATTGTCAATTTTACAATTATAATTTTTAAAACTTATGTTACTATAATACTAAATAAATACAGTGCGCGACCAGTAAAGTCCGCATCATATGGGATTTGTTTTTTATTAGTAGCTTTATTCGAAATTTGACTTTGGCATCAAGTTAAGCAAAAAAAAAAATAGTAGTCACGTGATTCGCATTATCTGTCAAATTTTAAGTTTTTTTCAAAAAATAATTCAAAAGTGGGGTTATTTCTGAAAATATCGAAAAACGTTATTAGAAAAAGTTTTTTTAAATGCAGTTTCTAGCCCACATGCAAAATTTCAGCTGCATAAAATAATTTTGATTTTTTCCCATAACTAAAATGTATTTTCCACTTAATGAACACTTTACTGATGACACTGTGTTCTTTTTTGTCTTAATATTAAGGTGGATTACTTTCAGACACAAATTACGTTTTCAAAAATACTTATTTTATGAAGCTACCTTATAGAGGGTCAAAAACAAATAAACTTTGCATCACATGCGACCAAATGGCGCTACTTTAAAGGAAATGTATAAATATGAAATATAGCATTGTCAAAACTAAGAAGTTTTATGTAGGTTGCGTTGAGTATTGTTTTGCAAAAGTGGTGCAATTTACAAACTATGGGTACAAAATCAAAATTATCTTATGCAGCTGAAATTTTGCATGTAAGCTAGAAACTGCATTTAAAAATACCTTTTCCAATAACTTTTTTCGATACTTTCAGAAATAACCCCACTTTTGAATTATTTTTTGGAAAAAATTTAAATTTGACAGATAATGCGAATCACGTGACTACCATTTTTTGCTTAATTTTCATCTCCATCGAAGCAGAACTTGATGCCAAAGTCAAATTTCGAATTTAATAAAAAAAAAACACAGATCTTGCATCTTACGCAAGTATGTTTGAAGGTTGTAGACAATGATGTATCTTGAGTAATAGATGTGTTTTGGACTTCCATTGCCTTTAGGTTTTCATATCACACGTTTCAACTGGTAAGTATCTCCAGTCGTCTTCAGGTGAATACTGTATTCACCTGAAGACGACTGGAGATACTTACCAGTTAAAACGTTGTGATATGAAAAACTAAAGGCAATGGAAGTCCAAAACACATCTATTACTCAAGTTACGCAAGTATCATAGGCGTATTGAAAATACCTACGACATACAGTGGCGAGACGGAAACCATTATGTCACAGCACAGATTACTCCTATCTGTGAGTATGTAACGTGCCGCTATCACGCGTTATTATGACGGCATGGATGCTCCGATTTAGTTGGAAATAATAATTAAATTATTATACTTAGAAATGTGTAAATTATACTTAGAAATGTGTAAATTTGACTGTTCTTTAGCTATACACAGCCATTTACCCGCTGGTCCTTGTACTCTTTGTTCATGAAATGTCTAAATCTTAAGTCGGCTATGAAATGTTTTGGATTGGTATATCCATTCTCCCCCGACTTTCTGTGTAATACGCCAAGACCGCCGCGCTATTTCGCTTTGTTTCAGCGACATTCACTGTTTATTTTTTTCCAGTTTTATCAAAATTGAAACAATCAAAAATGCGGTTACCATGATATCGACTAATATGGACACCTGAAAATTTTAAAAATTACGAAAACGTTATTTGATATCAATGAAATTTAGACGAATAAAATCTATTTGCACTGTCGATATGAACTTTGTTAATGAAACGTGTGCAACGTTAAACCACGAGGCGTCAGCCGAGTGGTTTAATTGTAGTGTTCATCGAACTAGTATCATTAATAACTATCTAATAACTGTTCTCTCTCCCGGCCATATTATCTTAATATCAACAAATATAATAATAAATGCCGAAACCCAAAACAAAACAATATTAACACTTAGCAGATGATGTCATCGATCCTGTGCTGCTCGAATGTTTGTTTAGACTTCACCGCCGTGTTATTTATGTTCACCGCCGTGTTATTTATGTGCATGTCGCATGTCGCGTTCATTTTTCATGAAATAGATCCGTATATACGCACCCAGTAGTAATTTCAATACTAAAAATCCCATATGATGCGAACTTTACTGGTCACACTGTTTTACACTTATTTTTCATGAATTACCTTAATCTCTATATTTTTAGTGAACATTAATAAAGTTTTTTTGTACCATAAAATGCTGTTTTTTTAATATTTCTTTTTCTTTAAATGTTTTCAAAACGTTTGTGGTGTCTTTCGTCAAATAAAATAAAAATTTTAAATCAAATAATACAAAATAGTTTGGTAAAAACCTAAACTATGGTGTTTGTTTCAAAATTTTTGTAATACTTAATGCGTTAGAAATATTTTTTAAGCAACTAATCCACAGCAGTATATTAATTCAATTCAATTCGTTAAGATAAATAAGATACACATTACCATATTTAGTACTTACGTACAATAATGAAAATTAGTTTTATAGTAGCCCATTATAAACCATTATTTATCAACTTTATTTTGCTGAAGGCGGTAGGAATATATTTTTTAGCGGTAATTTGAAGGAGCACTAATGAAATATAAATACATAGGTAGAGTATTTTAAATATTTTTTTATAAATCTAGTTATAAATAAGTACGAAATAATAAAAAACAGTTTGTTTGTAGCCCCAATCTATCTTTTTTACCATCTTTACTTTACTAAAACTGGTAGGTAAATAAATAATAATTATTGTCTAAATGACAGTTTTTAAATAATTGAATAGATTCTGCCTTTACTAGATGGAACTCTGGCAATACACTTAATTTGTTAGGAAAATAAATAAACCTAAAAACACCAGCTCTATTAATTTATTATTAATTATACCTTAACAACTTACCATTGTTATATTTATTTTGGTATTTAGTTTATTAATTATTAGAAAACCGGATATTTAGGTATATAAAATTACACTTCTGTTGATTTTAAATACTCTAATTAAATATTTATGTACCAATTTTAGGAAACGTTATTATTAATCATTTTTATTTATTTATTTACATCCAAATGGTGTCGCTAAAAAAGGCGAGTTTAAGTAAAAACAATATTTGTTAACGAGATACAAACTATAAAATTCTACTGGAAATAACCAGCAAGAACAACAATCATATCTGACGGTGAAACAATAAGCTCGTCATATATCTAATTTGGGATATATTATATCAATTTTTTTTTATAAAAAAACTGTACTTAATTTACTGAATTTATTTCAAATTACAAACTCGCACTTTATACATATTGGAGCGAAATTAAAAAAAAATTGCATTAAAGTTTAAAATGTAAACGTAACTAAAGTATCTGAAAATTGTTTATTTGAAAAATGTTTTTCTAAATTTTATCGTTTTTCCGAAAAACGAAAACTTTTTTACAAAATTTTCAGTATTATCTATAATGAAACACATGTGTATAATAACAATTACCATATAGCCTGTTTTGAGAAATAAGGTGCCTTCGGGTTATATCGCCCAGTCTGAAATATCGCCCGCTGTCGAATATTACCCTCCTAATCCATATATTTTGACCAGCCACTAGCAAGGATCGGTCGTAGTAGTAAGTAACCAATCGAAATTGCCTGATGAAATCTGCAATACGAACCAATACATTCCACCGCTAACAGCGAAAATGTTCAATGTAGGGGAGAGTGGGGATACCTGGGCACTTTTTTCATAAAATGCTTCTGTATCATTAACGAGCAAGCATTTCTATGTTGTGTCGTTTTCAATGTCATCTGGGATGCTTTAAGAGTAATAATTGAAAAGAAATAAGAATCCATAAGTATAACATTTTAAGATATTTTCAATTCCAAAAATGCTTGCAGAACTGCCCAAACCTCCCACCCGTAGGGTGGTTTGGGCACCTGAGGTGGGAGGTTTGGCCACTGATATATAAATAATTGAATTTAATTATTTTCTTTGAAACAGTATATTTATATTATAAATTTAAACATATTTGCAACCTAACCAGTTGAAATTTCCAAAAAATACCAAAACAAATTTACAGTAAAAACATGTTTTTACATTATTGTCTTAAATAAAACCTTTTCTAGTTCAAATAAACATGATATGTTGACTAAATATATTTTTACCATTAAAGTAATTTGCAATAAACAACATGAAACAATATTTAAAATTTTCCAGATCGATTGGGCTATCGAAACAAAGATTTTCTGAGATTTGAGAGAAAAAAAAAAGGGCGTGACACCTAAAAACTTTTGCCTGCGGCACATTTTTTAAGGAAAAAATAATTACGGACCCCCCCCCCCCCCCGTATCCAAATCCTAAATACGCCACTGTTTATAGAAGATCTAAAAATTAAAAACTCTTTATTTATTTTATTTTTTATTTAACATTCCACTTTCGCGTAAAAGCGTGTGAGAATCATATTTTTACTTAAATGTACACAAACAATCGTACACTTATATATACATAAGTTTAGTTTATATTTATTTAAAGCCGACGAATAGAAAATCAAAATAAATCGGGGATGGTTGGGCATGCCCAATCCTTCCCCTGGCTTCTGTGGCCAAGCATCCCGCATGGCACTTAAAATATATTAAACAAAAATACGTTATAAAAAAGTTAACTATTAATAAAATAAATAATGATAAATTATGCACATAATAGGTAGCTATAAGAAAAAATCACAACACAATGTACGTACTTACCTCTTTATTTTCAAGTGAAAACAATTACTCTGACATATAAAAATTTGACTTTTCAATCACTGAAATAAACAAAGTGCGCCCGTCTATACAGCTGAGCCGCCATTCCGGCAAGTGGCCGTTTACAGGGTTGCCATATCAAGAGCATTACAAACGGCAGCAATAGAACCCACCAGTGAACTTGTAGAATATTATAATGGCATGTGCTCAGGTCTCCCACCTGCCCAAGGATCCCCACTCTCCCCTATTCCGATTTTATAAGATTATAGTTGTTTTAAATAAGGTTTAACTTCTAGTGAAATAGTTTGTAAGGTAAGAAATATAGCTTAATATATTCACCATCGTTAGGTCTTGCACTTCAAAGCATATGTGTGGAAGCAAGTTTTTTGAAAGAAATACATAACCTTAAAATGTAAACTAAACATAAGTTTTCGTTTTTAGTGAGTCATGGGCGATATTTTAAACCACGTGGGCGATAATATAGTAACGGGTTGAAATACCACCCAATTCTCATATTTTTTAAAAGTTCAACTTTTGTCGGTAAGAATTTTATTTTTTATTTTTTTGTTATGCTGGTTATCGACACATATAGTTATATTTTGCATCTGATGCATTTTTTTTACCCTGTATCTAAAAATAAAATTTCTGAATATCATATATAGTCTTAGGTATAGTCTTAGTTAGGCACCTTATCATTGGGTGTGATGCGAACGCGCACCACATAGCGTGGGGCAGTACGGACATCAATCCCAGAGGTGAGTCACTTTTTAATTACTTATTGGGGGAGCAACTAATAGTAAATAACGTAGGCTCAGAACCAACCTTTATCACTGTAAATAGGAAAGAGGTACTAGATCTAACAATCAGCACAAATTTTTTAAGCAACAAAATACAAAATTGGCATGTGTCCTCTGAAACGTCATGTTCGGATCACCGGCACATACTATACAATATTGTAGCAGGGACCAGACCCATAACTCAGTACCGAGATAAAAGAAGTATGGACAAAGACGGATATAGACTGTCTCTGACGAACCATCTTCAGAACGGTCTGATTACAATCAACAATCGCGATCATATGGAGATTGCTGCGGAGCAATTAAATGCTGCAGTATTATCTTCATATCACGAAAACTGTCCACTGAAAACAAAAAAAGACAACAGAAACGTGTCTTGGTGGAATAAATCGCTGGACAATCAAAGAAGAGAAGTCCGCCGACTATTTAACAGAGCTAAAGAGTCGGGCGAATGGGTCCTTTACAGATCAGTTCTGACCAACTACAACCTAAACATCCGCAGAGCAAAAAGAGACTCTTGGAGAAGGTTCTGCGAAAGTGTGTCTGACACACATAGCAGCACAAGAATTCACAAGATTCTATCTAGAGAGCCAGCCAAGGAGACGGGGTCGCTAATACGACCAGACGGCTCCTTCACTGAATCCAGAAAAGAAACGTTAGAGCTACTGGCGCAGAGTCACTTCCCAGGAAGCCAGATCCTAACCCAACAACACACAGCCGAACACTTAGACCGATCAAAACGGCCTAAAAGAAACGACTGGTTGACGGTTAAGAAGATTATTACCCCACAGGCGATACGGAGTGCAATCAACTCATTTCTACCATACAAATCGCCAGGAGAGGACGGTATATTTCCAGCTCTGTTACAAATCGGACTGGATATACTACAGCCCTTCCTAATGAGACTTTTCAGAGCCAGCCTAGTTTGGAACTACATACCAACTAGCTGGTCGGCGACCAGGGTAATCTATATACCCAAGGTTGGTCGCCCAGAACCTCATCCGAACTCGCTCAGACCAATTAGCCTGACCTCATTTCTGTTGAAGACCCTCGAGAAGATGCTGGATGTGCATATCAGGGAGGAAGTGCTGAGCGATAATCCACTCAGTATCCACCAGTATGCTTATCAGGCAGGCAAATCGACAGAACTAGCCCTTAACAACCTAGTAGCGGGCATAACCAAATCCTTGGATAATAAAGAGATAGCTCTGGCAATCTTTCTAGATATCGAAGGAGCATTCAACAATGCACTACCAAACTCCCTATATGATGCCGCAATCTCTAGGGGAATTGAACCTTTAATCTGTGACTGGATACGCAACATGCTAAAAAGCAGAACTATCACCACTGAGCTGCGGGGAGAAGAGGTCAGATTTAGGGCTGCCAAAGGGTGTCCGCAGGGGGGTGTCCTGTCGCCCCTCTTGTGGTCACTACTGGTGGATGACCTGCTGGCCATACTCTCCCTATGGAAGATCAGTCTGCAGGCATATGCGGACGACTTAGTCATATTAATTAAAGGAACCTCGGAGGAACGAATATCTAATATTCTACAAAATATCCTCAACACTATTTATGCATGGTGCCTGAGAGAGGAAATGTCAATCAATCCTCACAAAACGGTAATTGTGCCATTTACCAAGAAAAGGAAGCTGGAAAATCTAAGACCGCCTACCTTAAAAGGAGAGAGTATACCATTTGCAAGAGAAGCGAAATATCTGGGAGTAACCCTAGACAAAACGCTAAGCTGGAACTCTCATATAGAAAAGACTATCCGTAAGGCAAATCTTTCTCTATGGACATGTCGCAGAATTTGCGGAAAATCCTGGGGCATGGCACCAAAACAACTATACTGGCTTTATGTGACGGTCATCAGACCAATGATCACGTACGGCTCTGTCGTTTGGTGGAAAAAGGGCCAACAACGACAGGCTCAAGCGAAACTATCCGGACTGCAGAGGCACGCATGCCTTGCGATCACTGGAGCCATTCGCACAACACCAACGGCATCGATGGAAGTCCTATTAGGACTTATACCACTTCACATATACCTGGAGAAGGAGGCCAAATGGGCCACCTACAGACTATATCAAGCAGCTACTAACAGGCCGCAGTCATGTATCATGGAGGACACCAACTTGTTGGGCGGCATGTTAACCTGCGACATGTTGAATATGCCCTCAGACATGATGACAAGAAAATCCAACAACGAACCGCCTTACAAAATCATCCACCCAAAAAGGGATGAATGGGTCAGTAACAGCGCCGACCTGTTAAAGGCGGAATTTGGAATATTCACAGACGGCTCCAAAACTAAAGAAGGTATTGGAGCCGGAATTTATGGCGAAAACCCAAAAATAGAACTAACTATCAGCCTGGGAACTATGACAACCATATTTCAAGCAGAGGTTTATGCAATTGAAATGTGTGCAAGACTGCTGACAGACCGACGGTATGCACATAAAACAATCAAGATATTTTCCGACAGTCAAGCTGCATTAAAAGCTCTTGAATCGAGATGGTGTACCTCAAAAACGGTGTGGAGCTGTCACGAGGCACTATCCGAACTAGGTTTGAACAACAAAATAACCTTAATATGGATACCGGGACACATGGGTCTGGAGGGTAATGAAGCTGCCGACAAGCTCGCTAAGAGAGGTGCAGCTCAAAAATTCACAGGACCCGAGCCGGTAATAAGTATATCTCATGCTACGGCCAGAAAGGCAATACTAGCTGAAGCAGAAAGCAAATGGGAAAGACACTGGTTGAATTTACCAGGTCTAACACACTCAAAAGCATTTATAAACAACCATATAAACCGACAGTTAACTGACAAACTACTAGAGCTAAACAGGTCATGCCTTAAAGCACTAGTGGGATTGTACACCGGCCACTGCAGACTGCGACACCACATGTATAAAATTGGAATAGCCCCAACTGATGAATGCCGGCTTTGCATGGAAGATGCAGAAACAGCAGAACACGTAATGTGCGCCTGCCCCGCAGCAGGAAGGATCAGATTCGCCCTATTTGGCGAGATGACTCTGCTGCCGGATGACATGAAAAATGTCTCCCCCAATATCCTTATTACCCTAATTAAAAGGTTGGACTTATTGGGGGAAATATAAATAAGGTGTGAGCCACAATAGACCGCATGGTCGCGGTGGAGGGTTGGCTGTAACCCACTCACTTTCAACCTAACCTAACCTAACCTAGTCTTAGGTGGGCGGTATTACCGGAAGGTACCTTAGTTATAAAAAAGGAGCAACTAGGCGTGGAAAATTTATTTTATATTTTTATTAATCGGTTTTTAATATATTTGCGTAATAATTATTAGGTAACGATCTCATTAACATCAACAATCTGTACAAAAACACTTCATACAAAACTTCTCACCATATAATTACCAACAAAATAACCTAACTATACAAATTTAACTTTCAAAACCTACTAACAAATTATAAAATTTTTCAAAATACAAAACTAATCTTTTAAATAAAAAAAACTGTTGAATATAATTTAATTAATTATAGTCAGAAATAAGTAGTTTATCTTAATTTTAATCTTAACATAGTATAAAACAAAGTCGCGGTCGCTGTCTGTCCGTCCGTCCCTTATATGCTTAAATCTTTAAAAGTACGCAACGGATTTTGAAGCGGTTTTTTTTAATAGATAGAGTGATTCAAGGGGAAGGTTTTTATGTATAACTAGTCTTAACATAGTATAAAACAAAGTCGTTGTCGCTGTCTGTCCGTCCGTCCCCTTATATGCTTAAATCTTTAAAACTACGCAACGAATTTTGAAGCGGTTTTTTTTAATAGATAGAGTGATTCAAGGGGAAGGTTTTTATGTATAAATAGCGACCCGCCCCGGCTTCGCACGGGTGCAATTTCAAAAAGTGGCATGCCGGGTACTAATATATCGGGTTTGTATTTATACCAGCGGGTTGCAACGCATGCCGGATACACGCTAGTTAAGAATAAAAGGTATCATGGGATGAAACATTTTGTTTTTAAAAATCAGTATGAAATTTTTAATTATTTTAAATTTAGGTACTGAAAAATAAATAAAACTCATTTATAAAATTTAAAATTGAATCACACATTTTTTGTCTAGTGCATTTTTAGTTCATCAGTCTATAAATTTTGTTTTAAACATTTTCATTTTATTTGTAAAATCATCATCATCAGATTCGTCTAAGTTAATAATAAGGGAAATAGTATCTGAAGCATCGATAAATCTTTCCCGTTCCCACACATCGTTTATAATTATTTTATTAGTGTGTGTTACATAATTTTTCCATTTTGCCACTGTAACATTATCTATGGCTTTATTCCACAGATAAAAAACTACGTCATTTGTTACAGAATGCATAGAACTTATTTTTGCATCGTAATAGCGCTTACATTCCGACCAAATCATTTCAATAGGATTAAAGTGGCAATGATATGGAAGAAGTCTTAAAACTCGATGTCCTTGGTTCGTCCAACCTATATTAAAATAAAATCAAAATAATTAAAAAATAAAATAAATAGCGCTTTCCAGATTACTTGTGCCGTTTGGGTGGGATATGCTGCTTCACTATTATCCAGATCTAATCCTTCATGGCAAATGGTGAATCCGGAATTTGTCTTTGTTCTAACCATGCAATAAGTAATCTTTTTGACCCACTTGTATTTGGAATTTTTTTAATTAGACCAGAATGATAGGTGACGTTATCCATGATAATAAGCTACGGTTCTTTCAAGTTTGGTAACAATTTTTCTTCAAGCCATTTTTTAAAGTTTTCACTATTCAATTATGATAATCACCAGGTTTCAGGTCAGACTTGATTATCAAACTTTCATTATTCACAAATCCATTTTCTGACGTTTTTTTTACCTGTATGAAGAGTATCATCTTGCCAACTTCGCTTAAAAGCCCATTTACTGTATATCCAGGTTTCATCCAAAAAAAAACCGGTTTTAAGGAAATTTTTTAAACAGTCCGCTAATGAACCGTTGGATATTTTAACACCATCAATGATTTTAAAATTTAGTTGTATTGAGCGAATGCTAACGTGTTCACCTGCTCTATACAACTCATAAATACGCTCTCTTATGGTATGTTCATGAATCTCGTAAAGTTGTCGACCACAGGATGACAAAATAGCTATACATTATTGCGATTCTTAAAATCTACATCCTTCTCTATCCCCTTTGCCTTAATTCGTTGGATTGTTGAGTACAAAACTCCGAACTCTCAAAGCATCAGAAACTCTTTAAAACAGATGGGTATTCATAAAAATATTGCCATATATTTTTCATGTTTATTATTAGGTTTTCACAATTCCTGCTTTATCGTATCTACTTACCTCGTAAACTGCGTTAAAGGGTAAAAGAGTAATTCCGGCATCACTTTCTCTTTGAAAATAATCAAATAATTTTAAAATTAATGCTTGCTCTTTTTCACAATATACAGTGTCCGCAAGAAAGTCCGCATCAAATGGGATTTTTTTTATTATTAGGTATAGGTAAAAATTGAACAGGCAGTTAGTTTTTGCTTACCTAAAAACCAAAAATGACGTATCCTAAAGCAGCTGCACGACTTGCGTTACCTGTCAAATTTGACATTTTTAATAAAATAGGTTCAAAAATGCCCTTATTTAACAAAATATCGAAAAACTTTATTCGAAAAAGTTGTTTATTTAGGCATTTTTAGTCTCTGTACGAAATTTTGAGAGTCTAATACAATTTTTATTTTTTGCCAGGTTCTTGAAAATTTTGATCAACCCTCGTAGATTAACTTTTATACATCGATGTAAAACCATTTGCCTTTACTTCATTTGTAATCTTAATGCAATTTTGTGTAAAATTTTTGTTTCCTATTATTTGTTTTGCTTCAAAAACTGCTGTTTGATGCAAAGTTTACCTAATTACATCAGTTTTGCCAAAACCGACGTTTCTTATTTTTCTTAAGTTAGTAAACAGATGTACAAAAAGAAAATATTAGGAAGCTTTCGTTGAAATTTTACTTAATTAATATTGGATTAAAAACAATAAATATTAATCGCTCGAAACATTTTATTCAACAAAAATATAGTTTAATATAATAAATTTAATTTAATATTAATTAAGTAAAATTTCAACGAAAGCTTCCTAATATTTTCTTTTTGTACATCTGTTTACTAACTTAAGAGAAATGAGAAACGTCGGTTTTGGCAAAACTGATGTAATTAGATAAACTTTGCATCAAAATTACATACTGATCAATAACAATTTCAGTTTTTGAGGCAAAATAAATTATAGGAAAGAAAAATTTTACACAAACTTGCATTAAGATTACAAATGAAGTAAAGGCAAATGGTTTTACATCGATGTATAAAAGTTAATCAAAGAGGGTTTATCAAAATTTTCAAGAACCTGGCAAAAATAAAAATTCTATTAGACTGTCAAAATTTCGTACAGAGGCTAAAAATGCCTAACTAAACAACTTTCTCGAATAAAATTTGTTGATATTTTCATAAATAATGGCATTTTTAAACCTATTTTATTAAAAATGTCAAATTTGACAGGTAACACAAGTCGTGCAGCTGCTTCAGTATACGTCATTTTTGGTTTTTAGGTAAGCAAAAACTAACTCCTTTTTTTACCTATACCTAATAATAAAAAAAATCTCATTTGATGCGGACTTTCTTGCGGACACTGTATATGTCCTAGGCTAATTACAAATTCAGTCGTTTTATAAATGACTAGGTATTGTAAAATGAAGAATAAATACAAAATTTTTACAATTCGACTGAACTTTTTAGGCGTTTCATAAAACGCCGAATTGCTCTCAGGCTCATTGTAAACGGTTCTTCAATCTCGATTATAACTAGTCGTTTTGTAAAAGACTGGAAAGTACTTAGGCATTTTATAAAACACCGACTTATATTGTTGCTTGATCGTATAATATTTCAAACAAATAAATAGTAAGTTGGACACTTTATTTTTGTCATCATAACATCATAAAAGAAATTAATGGGTAATTCTTACAACACATGTTCCGACATTTGCTACGTAAATTTAGGTATATATTTACATAATGTAATCTAACATAATCTAAAAGTAATATTATTTTACTCTTTGAACACGGTCTGCTTGAATGTCATTTACTATTGCATTTCAAGTAAGCCCTAAAACAAAAACACTTATTTGTGTGGCACTGCGTTTTGCTTGCTTTGCAGGAACATTTTTTGAATCCCTGCCCTCCAAATTTAGAAAACTTTGTTAATGCTTCTCTCAAAGAAATCATTTTTCCTTTCAAAAGCTGAATTGGTTCGGGATACTCCATTTTTTTATTTCTACGATAGTTCCCAATATATTTTTAGGGTCTAGTGGTCCCCTATCGAATGTAGGTACTTCAACCGCAATATTCTAACTCAGAAATAGAGGTTTCAATTTTTGGTTGGTATTTTAAAGCATTTCTTCTGCAGCACGTTTTTGACTAGCAACACATCCCATTCTTTGTAACCGATATAAATCGGTGTTTTATAAAATGCCTAAATACTTTCCCGTCTTTTACAAAATGACTGGTTAATATCAGTCATATTCTAAAAGAAACGGGATTGAAGAACCGTTTACAATGAGCCTGAGAGCAATTCGGCGTTTTATGAAGCGCCTAAAAAGTTCAGTCGAATTGTAAAAATTCAGTATTTATTTTTCATTTTCCAATATACCTAGTCATTTAAAAAACGACTAGGCGTTTTATAAAACGACTGAATTTGTAATTATCGTCCGACATATACACATTTTTGAAATAATTTTGATTAAAAATGTCATTGTCAAAAATGACAATAAAACTTTTTTGACTGGTAAAATTATAGGACATTTATTATTGACGCCAATTTACTATCTCACCTAGTTCACGAATGTTAGAAAGATAAGGACTAGTCGTGACGTAACGGTCAGCGGTCATTGAACAAACTTTTACCTTCCCTAATTTCTTCTAAAATTTGACACAAGCTTTAAAATACATTGGTCTAAAAGTTCTAGAAATTTAAAAAAAAATAAAAATTCTCTTTTCATACCTTGTAATATGTAACCAACAAAAATCGATTGCTAATCTGTAATGGATGTTCATCCTTTCCTTACCACTGAAAATAAATCATCATGTGGCTGCTATCAAATTATACACCGAAAGTTGACGTTTCATATAACATATATATTGTATACAATGCTCAACCTGAAACAATAAATCATTCGCAGCACCATTTTCCCTAAGCCTGTAGTTAGTCCATCACACATGATGTAGTGTTATATCAGTCTAAAATTATTACGTAGTTTCAAAGAATTCAGGTTTGCACCCATAATGCCTTCAGAACTAACAATTTTCCTGCATGCAACACAACCTAAAGAAATTGGTTCGTATTCGAAGTGTACACAGAAAAATATTACTGTGTTTTTTAATAAAGCATCATAAGCTTTTAGTTTCCAGTATTTGGATATAATATAAATTTAACGAACGAATTGAAGCAGAGCAAGTATTTAAGTACCTACCTATTCCTATTTTAAATAAACAGGAAAAGTTAGCTTTTAAATCTACATATTATACAGATAGCAGACACTTTTACACAGATAATTATACAGGGTGTCCCAAAAGTAATGGGACACAGAGCAACAGCAGACTCCTTGAGTCGAAATAATGCGATTTATTTAAACTTGCCTTATCCCAAAATTGATAACAACAAAGTCAAAGTTTTAATTTTCTTTTAGTTTTTTTGCGATTATTTTTTAACGAAACGACATAGCAGCACAAAATTAAGGGTTTTGGGGTTTTTTGAGGTGAGGAATTCAAAATTATCCATAGTTTTTGTGTAACCAGTAGAGGGCGCTGCCTACGGCATGGCCCACTCCTTTTAGGTGGCATAACTTTTTTTAGGCTTTTTATATCGATACGACTATTAAAACCATAAGTTACTTTACTTCTTTTACATCAAAAACGTATAGCTCATTGAAGTCGCTAGGAGCAACCATTTTCGAGATAATCGCATTCGATATTTTTAATGCAAGAATCCTAAAATATTTAAAATAATTGTGTTTTCGTATTAGTATTATTTATCACAGCTGGCCTTGATTAAAAACAACGACGTATCTAAGGCAACAACATAATGTTACACAAAGAAGTATCATCTGTCAAAGTTAATAAACTTTTTAATTAGAATAAAATTATTAATTCCGTATACGAAAAAGCGTTTTTATTAGAAAAAAATAGTCAACCTTAAGTATTTACATTAACTTTGATACTTAGCAAATGTAGCTGATTTACAATAATTTTAAGTTAGAAATCCACCGTTGCTCGATTTTCCGTTGTTTTTGGACCATGTATACTTGTTGCATTGGCATATAAAATGCGATTATCTCGAAAATGGTTGCTCCTAGCGACAATGAGGTATACGTTTTTGATGTAAAAGAAGTAAAGTAACTTATGGTTTTAATAGTCGGATCGATATAAGAAGCCGAAAAAAAGTTATGCCACCTAAAAGGAGTGGGCCATGCCGTAGGCAGCGCCCTCTACTGGTTACACAAAAACTATGGATAATTTTGAATTCCTCACCTTAAGAAACCCCAAAACCCTTAATTTTGTGCTGCTATGTCGCTTCGTTAAGAAATAATCGCAAAAAAACGAAAACAAAATTAAAACTTTGACACCCTGTATCTTTGTTGTCATCAATTTTGGGGTAAGGCAAGTTTAAATAAATCGCATTATTTCGACTTAAGGAGTCTGCTGTTGCTCTGTGTCCCATTACTTTTGGGACACCCTGTATAATAATTTTTTAGAAAACTTATAAAGTTTCAGCTTATATTGAGTTAGAGTTATACAAAGCATTAGCCGGATTAAAAGAAAACCATTTTAATATTATAAACAACATGTAACATATTTACACCAGTCAAGTTATCAAAATTTTAGTGCAACATGGAAAAAATTGATATCCAAAATTTTATTGCTGGAAACTGTTTATGGGGTAAGTATAAACGTAAAAAAGCAAAAATAGACAACTGGATCGGTCATCCCTCCCCGTGGGGGGTCGAAAGGGGGTGAAAAATGGTGTTTCGTGATTTATGGTAAAAGGAGACGTCCTAGAAAAAAATGTTTTATACAAAACTTGTAGATCATGTAAAAATCTACTACTTTTGTGAAAAGCACTTTTTCACATAACCTCAAATTTTTTTCGATAAGTGCGAAAAACAGGTTTTTGTGTTTTTTAATTTTCATTTGAAAACATGTCAACTAATATTTATGAAATTTTAGGGAGAAATAGCTTTTCTTATGACAAATAAGGAAAAGTTTTTTTGTTTTTATTTCATGGGCTGTTTTGAAGATATTTGCTTTTTTTTTGTATTTTTTTCAAATAAAATTTGTCCTTCGAAAAATCAATTTATAAACTTTTGGTTGTGCTAATTTTTTTCGTTTTTAGTTGCACTTTAACATGAGAAACAAAAATAAAGTCGGGGCGCAAAAACATCCTTTAAAATGCACAAGAAGCCAAAAGTGAGTTATACGAAATAGTTATTTTCCTAACAAGTGCGCAAAGTGATACTTTTCCGCACGCAAGTACAGTTGGACGAACGACGCGAAGCGGAGTTCGGATAAGTTCTTGCGTGCGGAAAAGCACTTTGCGCACTTGTTAGGAACAACATTTTTCCTACGAGCTTCATATCAGATAACAACAAAAATAAAAATATGATAATTTATTTAATAATTTTTAATTCGACTTTAAAGAAAGAACTATAATATACTTACAACTAAAAATTACATAACAAAAAAAAATAATAGAAAATTAAAAAGTTACACTTTTCCGCACCCAGTGCGGATAAAAGTCTTATCCGCACTAGTGCGGAAAAGTGTAACTTTGCACACAAAAATGCGTGCGCAAAGTACTACTTTGCGCACGCTCGTAGGAAAACGAATATTTCAGTATAAGTTCATAATTCGTTTAAAATTACGAACATTTTTTAAAATCAAGTACTTATTTGTATTCTATGGGAAAAAATACTAAAAAAATTATTAAGAAATTTAGGTTAATTAAAATTTAAATTAGCAAGAATTTTAAAATACGAATTTTTGTAATTGATCGAGAAAAGTATAATTGCGTAAGCGAGTCACAAAAAAAATAATTTTAGGTAATTTTGAAGTACTCTGGTTCTTTTTAACTAATAAAAATAAACTTAAACTAGATTCAAATAAATAAATAAAATTCAAATAAATAAATAAATAAATCTATCAAGTGTGCCTGAATTTAAAATGGAACCCCAAACAAAAATCACCTATACTCAAGAACAATTTTTATCAAATACCACGAACAAAAATGAATTTATTAAAAAATTTTAAAAAAAGTTTTCCGATGAAGGTTACACTTATAAACAAGCAGAAGAAGATGCGGATGCACTTTTAATTTATTCAGCGATAGAAATAGCAAGAACGTACAAAGATTTATATGAAAAAGAAAAAAAAAACTAACATAAAAAGACAATCGTTATAATTGGTCAGGACTATGGAGAACTATAGGGTAGGAGGCCGATCGACAATGGCAGCATTTTCAAATTCTGTCCCGGTTTTTTGGTTAGTTCGCTATTGGCCGATAGATGGCTCTTGCGTCCGAAGTGGGCTAATGTTGTCTTCTTCTTCTTCGTTTTTAATATGGAAAACTAGATCCTCCATAGTTTTTAACTTTTACTTAAACCCTTTATTTTTCTGTGCTTTTACTTTTGACAATTGACATTTTATTTTTCGAAATAACAAATAATGTTTGAAGGCAAGACAAGACAAATAACGTTGTATTGTAATTAATTTCCATATTTATAATAAATAATGGTACAATTTACAAAAGTAGAGTTTGCTTTGTGTCGGGGTGTAAGACAGGATCTTTTTCAGAGAGAAAACGCAGCCAAATAAGTCTCTTTCTAGCTTCAAAGGTATAGCTAGAATGTTTATTACCCTGTATTTTAAAAACCAAGCATCGTTGGAACTTTATACAGGCCGAGTTTACTAATAAGTATAACAAAGTAAGTGTAAATTCATATAAAAGTCCTTATTTGTTCCTTAAAGAACTAATTTAAATAAAAATAGTTATTGCGTCCATAAGAAACCATTATTTGATAGCCCACTTCGAACACGCGCGCCATCTTACAGCGACTCGTAAAGCTGAATTACCGATGCTAATTTGGGACCGAATCCAATGCATTGCGATCGGCCTCCTACCTCAAGTCCTCCATAGTCAGGACATAGATCTTCTTGTTCTCTTAAACCAATTACATTCAGATGAGTTACGAATCTTTTTCCTTAAACAAGGAGTAGGCAACGTCAGCGATGCAGTCTACTCTTCAAAAAGTTTTCAACACCAAAATTTACGATCAATCGTCGCCTTTCTTCACTGTTTCATTGGTTGCGATACAAGCTCTGGATTTGCTGGCAAAGGAAAAAAAAACAACTTTTCATTCATTATTAAAAACTCCAAACTTGACTACTTTGGTTGAACCTTTTTATAAAGAAAGACAATGTAGACCCCACGATCATTTCTGCTAACGGCTGTACTTTAATAAAATCAATTTACAAATGTGAAAAATCCAAAGAATCACTTGATGAATTGAGGTTCAGCCAGTATAAAAAACTATTGACTAGAAAAGGTTTCAAATTAGAAAAAATACCACCAACTGTTGGGGCAGGTACGCAACACTCTTACAGATGCTATTTCCAGGTTCAAAAGTGGCTTGGAAACAATACTTTACTTGCTACTAAATGGGGCTGGAATAAAATAACAGCTAATAAGAAAGACGTGCTGTTACCTCATTTCACAGACGATCCAGTTATTCCGGACACATTACTTAAATCAATTTCTTGTAGCTGTGAAAAAGGCTGTGGTACTAAGTGCGGATGCCGAAAGCAGGGTCTACAATGCACTGACTTATGTGCAAAATGTCAGAGTGCTGGTAATTGTACTAATTTTGAAGCGCGAGAAAATTTGGATGGCTTTATTGATGTAGAAGATATTTTAGCTGCAAACGAAGAACCAACCCTTTGCTTAAATGCTGAAAAACAAATATTTGAAGATATTTTTCACATTAGTAGTGAGGAGGAAGACGGCAATGAAGTTGAAGAAAACGTTTTAGCGGAAAAATAAATTCTAAATCAGAATCATATAATTTAAATGACGAAAGTGTACCAAAAAAAACGTAGATTGGTTTAGTACTTATATTAAATATTTATTTAAAATATAATAATGTAATAATTTTGCAATTCTTGGGTTTTTCGTGAGTTATAGGTTAAGTATCTACTAGACCAAACAGGTTTTGTATACCACTTTTTTTCAATGTTACCATCGTTACCATGCTTTATGTTAACATGAAGAATTTTTTTGAATTAATAATTTATATTTGGTTAAAATATATACTTGTTATTTGAATCTAGTTTAAGTTTATTTTTATTGGTTAAAAAGAACCAGAGTACTTCAAAATTACCTAAAATTTTTTTTTGTGACTCGCTTACGCAATTATACTTTTCTCGATCAATTACAAAAATTCGTATTTTAAAATTCTTGCTAATTTAAATTTTGATTAACCTAAATTTCTTAATAATTTTTTTAGTATTTTTTCCCATAGAATACAAATAAGTACTTGATTTTAAAAAATGTTCGTAATTTTAAACGAATTATGAACTTATACTGAAATATTCGTTTTCGTATAACTCACTTTTGGCTTCTTGTGCATTTTAAAGGATGTTTTTGCGCCCTAAATTTTTTTTTTCATGTTAAAGTGCAACTAAAAACGAAAAAAATGAGCACAACCAAAAGTTTTTAAATTGATTTTTCGAAGGACAAATTTTATTTGAAAAAAATACAAAAAAAAAGCAAATATCTTCAAAACAGCCCATGAAATATAAAAAAAAAAATTTCCTTATTTGTCATAAGAAAAGCTATTTCTCCCTAAAATTTCATAAATATTAGTTGACACGTTTTCAAATGAAAATTAAAAACACAAAAACCTGTTTTTCGCACTTATCTAAAATAATTTGAAAAAGTTTTGTATGAAACATTTTTTTCTAGGACGTCTCCTTTTACCATAAATCACGAAACACCATTTTTCACCCCCTTTCGACCCCCCACGGGGAGGGATGACCGATCCAGTTGTCTATTTTTGCTTTTTTACGTTTATACTTACCCCATAAACAGTTTCCAGCAATACAATTTTGGATATCAATTTTTTCCTAACATTTTCCAGTCTGACTGGTGTAATTATTTGGTATTATCGTTTGAAATATATACAGAGTGATTCATGTTGGGTGGTCTATTAAAGGATCTCGGAAACGAGTAAAGTTATTATCTTTAAACTCTGGCAGTAGGCATAATCGTCTTTGAACTATAATTATTATTGTTTGACGTTTGAATCACTTCCGGTTATACCGTTAGTTTTGACCACCTTTGGTATTTCAAATAGTATATTCTGTATATTTTACTTTTTTTGGGTACCCTATTAAAACCTACAATCTCGAACCGTTTTTGAGATATGAATTATAAAATTAATTTTTTATTTAAAAACATACCGAGAAGAAATTTCAGTAACTTTCAAACTATTAAAGCTAAACTTTTAAAAATTTGTTAGCTTTTAACTAAAACATAGATCTTTACATTCCATAACGTAGGATTTCCGTTTTTCATACAGGGTGTTTTTAAAATTGTGCCAATCTAGAAATGTAGATAAATGTGCATAAAACAATTTTTGTAAATGGAACATCCTGTGTTTACCTCACTAACGTGTAGATAAAATTTCTAAAAAATCTAAAGGTCTATAGGTAGTATGTCACTATCCATATTTTTAGTCGTTTTGGAATTGTGAACAATTAATAAAATTTTAATATATTTATTTGTGTTAGGTTAATAAGACATTGTCATTATAAAGTAGACAAATCGATTATGTTAATGGTAAATTAAATACGGCTTGCCACTACCTACTGTTACAAAGTATCTAAGCGGCACTGCCAAAATAACATCGTATTTGGAAAATTTTGAATCTACGGCCAGGTTTGGTATTGTTTTTTGGGAAGCAAACTCACAAATCCAAAAAAAAATTGTAATTCAAAAACGAGTCTTAAGAGTTCTGTATAAAATGGCATATTTAGAATCATGTAAAGGTCTGTTTAAAGCAAAAAGAACAATTTATGCGTTGTACATTTTTGATAAAACTATGTTTTTCTATTAAAATAGTAACACATTTGGTACCCATTATCAACATTATTATAACACACGAACTAATGATATAAATTACCCCATTCACCGACTGACTTTATCTGAAAAAAATCCCTACTATATGGGTGTTAAATTTAATAATAAACTAAATAATGATATTAAAAATGCACCTTCAGAGAAATTGTTGAGAGTAAAATTGAAACAATTGCTTATAAATTTGGAGCCATACAGCATTAGTGATTTTTTGGAGATGTATAAAGAGAGAAAAGGATCAGGAATTGATTAGGTATTTAAACTTAGATTTTTTGTTGATACCACATTTATGTGGTGTAATTATTTGCATCATAGAGGGCCTTGCATCTAAGGACGTAATGCTTAGCCGTAGAGCTTAATACCTGTTGGGTGTCAGTAACTACCTGAATTAACAATCAATCAGTTATTCCGTCATCTTTGACAGTCATTACAAGTAATTTGATTTATCGCTAATTTCTCCAATTTCTTGAACAATTCACACAATGGGCTTTACGAAACAGCACAAACCATTCATGGTTAAAGCGTATTTTCGAAACGGGGTTAGAGTAAATGGTGAGTGGCAATACAATCCTGGTTTGTGCATGGACGATTTTCACGAACATTTTCCTAACGTTGCTTTTATTGCTGGGGATTTTTATCATTGCCTGAAAAGAACCATGGCTGTGTTTAGGGAAACAGGTTCTATACAACACAAAAAAGGAGCAGGAAAACCATCTGTAAGAACAGAAGAACTTGTTGCAAACGTTTGTGAAATAATACAAAATACTCCAACAAATTGTATAAGACACCTGTCCCAAGAAGTGGGAAGATCTTATGGAACATGCAGGACTATTCTTAAGAAGCAGCTAAATTTATTTCCTTATAAAGAGCAAGTATTCCAAGAAATACAAGCCGCAGATTTTAAAAGGCGCAGGAATTACTCTCAATGGTTTACCCAAAATTTATTGGAAAGAAATGATTTATTAGACCTGACTTTTTTTTACATGAAGCCTGGTTCCACCTCTCCGGTTATGTGAGTTCTCAGAATACACGCATGTGGAGTAGTGAAAATATTTTTTTGTAGAGTCCACATTGCACCCTCAAAAAATTGGTGTCTGGTTAGCTGTTTCCCGAAGAAGAATTGTTTGTCCTATTTTTTTCCATGATACAGTTACAGCACAGCGGTATAGAGACAATATTTTGAATTCATTTGTGGAGCAATTACTTGACGACGAACTACGTTTTAAATATTAGGGCGGTGCAACCGCCCATACAGCGGCCGACACTATTAACTACTTACGCAATTTTTTCGACGACAGATTGATCAGTTCTCGATCAGACATTGAATTCCCACCTAGATCACCTTGTTTAACGGTTATGGATTACTTCGTTTTTCCTCATTTAAAGAACACTATTTTTTAAACACCAGTTGCAAATTTAGAACAATTACAAGAAAGGATTACCCAAGAATTTGGTAACATTTCTCGAAAGATGCTGGTAGACACTTTCGAAAATATGAAGAGTTATTGTTCTTTTTCTTTCTGTATATTCATACTTTGTTAATTTTGTAAACAACAAAAATAAATTTGTATTTGTCTACTTATTTTATTAGGTAGGTACTCATTAGTCATTAGTTTGCCTTATCATGTCATAATATGAATTTGACAAAATCTTAACCTAGATTTGGTTAGATACCTATATCGTCCCCATATTATTGTGATCTAAACCAGGCCCTACGTTTTTTAATCCAAGCCCTCTTTGACGCAAATAATGTTTGCTCGCACGGTACATGTGTATTGATTAACGTAAATTAAAATATATTTTTTTTATTCTATTCTAAAATTGTGACATGTTTATTTAAACTATATTTAAACAAACATTTTTTTAGAAACGAATAAACGTCACTTTTACATACATTCATATAGCGTATAATTTGGTAGGTACATTCCCAAAATATATGTTTCGTCCCCTCATGTTTATACAAAATTAAAACACTATATGTGGAGACAGTTTTGTTTAGTAAAACAATTTTTATGTTCGATGTCATGCACTAAAATATAATCCAATAAATTGATCGGTTATTAGTTGTTTATACATCCCCAAGTTGACAAAAACAAACGGACACATGCAGGTAATTATTTAACGACCAATGTATCCTTTCAGGTCATTTATTTACTTTGACAGCTTGTTCATTGATTGGTCGGTCCTGACCACGCCTTAAGCTAAGACACCCATGCAATGTTAAGTCTTCTTTTTATTGAGTGTTGGCAAGCAGAAGAAATAACTAAAGTAACTAAATAATCTAAACATACATTTAGTTCATTGTCCCTACTAGCATAGAATCTTCTACGTATACTTTTGTTTCCTATAGGTAAAATGTAGTTCTTAGTGTATGTGTTGAATAACTTAAGGTAGGTATGGTTTTTGTAAATAAATTTTTATTTTTATTTTGATACAAGATATCTATTTTTTTCGTTCATTACATTTTAACTAAAACATGAACGAAAACTGTTGCATATTAGACAACACCAGCGTTAAAGAAGTCTCTATAGTGTGAGTAGGTACTTGGAATAATTTCAGTAAATCCATTACAGTTTTTTTTTGGAAAAATGCCTGGAAACGGGTATTAACATTTTAAGTTGTGGTCTTTTTTATAAAAAAATTATTGGTACAATGTGTGCCAAATTAGAGATGTGACGATAATTTTTTTAAATGGCAATCCTAATTTTTTATTGACTATTTTTAAAGTGCATATTAAGTTATACCGTGCGAGCAAAAATTATTTGCATCAAAGAGGGCCTTGCATCTATAAGGACGTACCTAATGCTAAGTCGTAGAGCTTAATACCTGTTGAGTGTCAGTAACTACCTGAATTAACAATCAATCAGTTATTCCGTCATCTTTGACACTCGTTACAAGTAATTTGATTCATCGCTAATTTTTTCAATTTCTTGAACAATTCACACAATGGGCTTTACGGAACAGCACAAAACATTCATGGTTGAAGCGTATTTTCGAATTGGGGTTAGAGTAAATGGCGAGTGGCAATAATACAATCCGGGTTTGTGCATGAACGATTTTCACGAACATTTTCCTAATGTTGCTTTTATTGCTGGGGATTTGTATCATTGCTTGAAAAGAACCGTTGTTTAGGGAAACAGACTCTATACAACACAAAAAAGGAGCAGGAAGACCATCTGATTCTGTAAGAACAGAAGAACTTGTTACAAACGTTCGTGAAATAATGCAAAATACGCCAACAAATTGTATAAGACGCCTGTCCCAAGAAGTGGGAAGATCTTATGGAACATGCAGGACTATTCTTAAGAAGCAGCTAAATTTATTTCCTTATAAAGTGCAAGTATTCCAAGAAATACAAGCCGCAGATTTTGAAAGACGCAGGAATTACTCTCAATAGTTTACCCAAAATTTATTGAAAATAAATGATTTATTAGACCTGACATTTTTTTCGGATGAAAGTAATTATTTTTCTTTTTCTTTCTATATATTCTTACTTTGTAAACAACAAAAATAAATTTGCATTTGTCTACTCATCTTATCTGATGATTATTAGTTTGGCATATCATGTCATAATATGAATTTGACAAAATCTTAACCTAGATTTGGTCCCCATATCATTGTGCCACACACAATTTGCAACAAATTACAGAATTATATATTATATAGGTATAAAATCTTGTATATGGTCCCGGATATTATAACTGTACCTAGGCAACTCAATGCCTGTATGTGCACAAATGCAGCACATATTGTCTAATTTGACTTGCAAACTTTAAAAAATTGGCTATAATAAATCTAATCTAATTTAACAGCATAGCTTAGTTTTTCTAATGTTTCCCTAATTGTACATTTATTTTATAATAAATCATTTATAATTTGTTTAATTCTACAGTGTGTACAGGGTTTTTCCGTATATTTTGGAGCACCCCTGGAGCTTTTATTTGAAGACCTAGAAAAAACTTTAAATTACCAAAGTTGCATGATTTCTCCTGAACTGCCAGAATTTGTTATCGGACAAAACAAATGAACATCGTAAATTTGTTTAATAATGCCAATGTCGATTTTTTTAAATGGAACACCCTGTATATTAATTTTTTTTTAACTCCTCACTCTTTTCTGATTCCAAATATGTATATATGTTATATGTTTACTTTAGTCGTTTAGGCAAAATTGCATTTCAAAATATTGCGGATTAGAAAATCTATATTGGTGTGAGGAAAACATGATAGAACATAATGCTTATTCAGTAACAATAATTAATATAAATAATGATAATAATTTATGAAACAACCATATAACATATATAGATATTTGGAATCAGAAAAGAGTGAGGAGTTAAAAAAAAAAATATACAGGGTGTTCCATTTAAAAAAATCGACATTGGCATTATTAAACAAATTTACGATGTTCATTTGTTTTGTCCGATAACAAATTCTGGCAGTTCAGGAGAAATAATGCAGCTTTGGTAATTTAAAGTTTTTTCTAGGTCTTCAAATAAAAGCTCCAGGGGTGCTCCAAAATATACGGAAAAACCCTGTACATAAAGTAAGGAACAAATTCATTATTTAATAATCTAAAAACATTTCGTAAAAATCCTCGGACACGTATGTAATAATTTTTGATTGCGCATATTTTGACATATACACATATTATACAGGGTAGCTCATGTAGTAGATATCACATTATCGACGATTTTTTTAAACGAAAACCCCTATATTTTAGTTCAGATTTGTAATCTCCAATAATAGCTGATTTCAAAAACATAACATACTTAGGATCTAAAGTTGATAGTTTCGTAGCTACAGGGTGGAACAAATAATTTTATTTACGATACATTTTTTTTTAAGGTAGGCTTATTTGCTGTTATGTAACTATGGTTATTTAGATAATGATGATATTATGCTGTCATTACAGTGAATTTTGCTATTAAGATTAGTAGAAGTAAAAAATTAATTTTAATATTTGTTAATACTTATGCGTTTATCTAACACACAAAGAATAGAAATTCTAATGATGATTGGATATGGTGATAGGATTCGTACTCAGCAAGAAGTGTGCATTTTGTTCAACGCTAAGTACCCAGAAAGACCAATTACTAGATCAACTGTAAGTAAACTTGAAACAAAATTTCGAGAAACGGGTTCTGTAGAAGATATTCCCAGGAACGGCCGTCCAACTATTCCGGATGATAAAAAATTAAATATTTTATTGGCTATAGAAGAAAATCCCCATAACAGCGTCCGCCAGATTGGCATGGATCATGAGGCAGCTGCTATGACCGTACATAACCTATTAACAGTAGAAAAATTGCATCCGTTTAAAATCCGACTGGTTCATGAGTTGAATGAAGATGATCCAGATCGTAGGATAGAGTTTTGTCAAATATTAATGGAAAGATGTAACGTAGATCCTTTGTTTGTTGAAAATATTCTATTTTCGGATGAATCTACTTTTAAATTAAATGGTGAAGTAAACCGGCAAAACTGTAGATATTGGGCAAAAGAAAATCCCAGGTGGATGCGTGAGCATCATACTCAATATCCCCAAAAAATTAATGTTTGGGCGGGTATAGTGAAGAACAAAATTATAGGGCCATATTTCTTTGACAATAATGTAAACGGGCTAAATTACCTTCAGTTTCTTCAAGAATTTCTTATCCCTACGCTAGTTAACTTATACCCGAGTAGAAATAATCCTGGAATTCTAGATGAAAATTTATGGTACCAACAAGACGGCGCACCTCCACATTATGCAGCAGTAGTGCGCCATTATGTCGATCAAGTTTTTCCGAACAGGTGGATTGGAAGACGTGGGTCTATTGAATGGCCGCCTAGGTCTCCAGACCTTACACCACTGGACTTCTTCTTGTGGGGTCACCTAAAAAATGTCGTTTATAAAATAAGACCTGCCAATATTGAAGATTTAAAAAATCGAATCACAACAGAATGCAGGAATATTTCAGAAGAAACCATAATAAAAGTCCAACAAGAGTTTATTGATCGCTTGGGGTACTGCCAGGCACATTAAGGATAACAATTTCAATACTTAGTTAAATAGTCTATTTAATTTTATTTAAATTTTTTTAAATTAAAAATACTTCACATTTTTTTTCTTGCCCTGTAGCTACGAAACTATCAACTTTAGACCCTAAGTATGTTATGTTTTTGAAATCAGCTATTCTTGGAAATTACAAATCTGAACTAAAATATAGGGGTTTTCATTTTAAAAAATCGTCGATAATGTCATATCTACTACATGAGCTACCCTGTATAATATGTGTATATGTCAAAATATGCGCAATCAAAAATTATTACATACGTGTCCGAGGATTTTTACGAAATGCTTTTAGATTATTAAATAATGAATTTGTTCCTTACTTTATGTACACATTGTATAATCTAAATTAGTGTAATTTTTGGCCCGTTTTGGATTCTGAAATTTTTTACAGAATATCATAATAGTTAATTTCCTCCTTTAAAGCATTTATCATCACAAAGATATTAGGTTTTGGTTTGGCAATTTTTTTGTTAAAGCGGTTGTGCTACCGTGTTTGTACTGCGGTGACGCTCGCCGTGGCATATCCATAATATGGGATCTGCTTCCATCCACTGATTAACAAAATAATCATTAAATTTATTTACCAGTTCGTCTTGTGGACCAGTTAATATGATTTCCAACCATCCAACCAAGCGTCGGAATGAAAGTGCTCCGGTAAATGCCTTATTTCCGTGCTTTTTCTGTAGAATGGAAGTAAACCAAGTTCTTGCACTTACTTTTCTCCATACGGCTTGGTTGAAATGAAAATTGCAGCCAATTTTTTCTGCTTCCGGAAATTCACTCTGTAAAGCATTAATTGCTCCATTTTCAAAATTGATATCGTATCTTTTCTGGCTTAAACTTGGTTTTTTCCTTAATAAGCCTAAATAATCTTTTATATGTACCTAATCTTCTTTCTATTCGACAAAAGGGCGTAAACTGCTGGAATTACAGAAGTGGTCTGATCTGTACTGCCAATCTCCACATGAATAGTATATAACTGCTCAAACAGTAGTAATGCAGTAAATATGCATTTCTGTATTTCAGTTTTGGCTACATTAGCAATGCAAGTGTGATTTTTTCCGTTAAGTATTGGGGTCTTAGGCTTAAAATGTCTCTTTAATTCAGAATAAAATATAATAATTGTTAACAATATTAAACCACTTTTGACCAGTGAAAATATCGTAATTAAGGTTATTAGAAATTATGCCCGAAATGGGAACTACCGTAAAACAGGGGGGGGGGGGGTTACTTTGTCACCCCGAGGTAACTTTGTCATCTTCAGCGGCGCGCCATGTTTTTTTATATATAGGGAGCATAATGGGCGGCGAAGACTCAAATAATAATGATGATTCTTTTGTTACAAATCCAGCTACCTAATTGAGGCATGAGGACCTACGAAAAAAACCCCTGGCAGCCGACCATATGGCAACTATAGCAAAGAAAATTTGGAATCAGCAGTGGAGGCCGTTCGAAACGGTATGAGCAAAAAACTAGCTGCTCAAACCTATGGTATTCAACGCATGACTTTAGTCAATAGATGCCTTGGAAGGCACAAGAAGTCCATGGGACATCCGACAGTCCTTAGTAAGAAAGAAAAGCAGTTAATTTTAAAGAATCTGGGAGTCGTTGCAGAATGGGGATTTCCACTAACTTTAAACCTTAAGTTTTGTGCCATACTGATTAGTCTTAGCTCGGTTTTGACTTTTTTTTTTGTTTAGTTGAGTTTATGTTAAGTTGAAATTTATTTTGTTGTTTATGTTTATTCTAGCATTAAGGTTTGGGTAATAAAGTTCATGTTTTCTATTCGTTAATAAATGTACTTAGAGTTTTCTTTACTAGAAATAAATATTTTGCTACTTTTGTATAAAGCAGTAGTTTATTTTTCGCGTTTTTCATCATTTTGCTATTAAAAGAATTGATATATATACCACCCCAAAAAAATTTACATCCATATCTGGGGCTACTTTGTCGCTATAATGTTGTTTCAGGTGTTTTACGTGTAATTAAAATTTGATGACAAAGTAGCCCCAACCACGGGGCTACTTTGTCACCCTAAATATATATATTTTTTTATTCTACGGTTTATTATAAAAAATTTTGCATAGTTCATAGTTGTAGAGGATGATTACGTCGGTATAGTCATAATTTTTGCACACCCAAATTCCAAAGGATACCCGAGTTATAAGTTAAAATATGTTCAAAAAGTGAAAAAGTAACCCCGTTTTACGGTAATTGTTAGATATCTTGCTTTGCACCAAATGGGAAGGTTTCAGGTAGTTTTGAAATATTGCCCCCGAAATAGGAATGCCTGAAAGAGGAAAACACTGATAGCACAAGGTAGATGGGTCGTTTTAGTGTCGTCCCTTTTCTCTTGTATTCTAAAGATTTACGTCCTATATTTCTTTTAATCTGTTAATGAGCTATCAAGCCGATTCAATATTTTATAAATCCCTTAACCCCCCTCCATGGCTGCACCACTGCGGCCATTGTGAACAATACACTCCAACCATTGAATATCAAACTATAAGAAGGCCATATGAGCCGATTTCCTAAATCTGCTACGTCAAATTCATAGATGGCACAATGAGTTCACCAACAAGAAAGCGACTAACCTTTTTACTGCTAAATTAAAACATTGTTGCCGCCTGTCTGTTTGACTTGCTGCATGAGTTTTTTAAATTTATTTTTATAGCTTATCGTAAAACTTGATTTCACATAAGTACCTACACCTATCCACGTCTAGACCTAAAAATGTACCTATTTTTAATTGCTTTGTAGCATATAATATTTTCAACCTTTTGACGTCCCAACGTTAATTACATGAAAACATATTGACCGCCATGTATTCTATTTCTAACAGAACTAAATGACGACTCTCACTATTCAATACCTACCTAAGCTACAACCTACAACGTATATGTTGGGTAAAATATGAATGATGCGCGGTTTGTATAACTTGATTTTTATTTGCAATTATTACTACTTTTCAAAATGGTTAAAATAAGTAGGTTTTACTTTCTTACTTAAGAAACATTCAGTTTGTTTGTATTAGTGTATTACGTATTTTGCCATTTTTCGACGAAATAAAACCTATTTTAGTTATACTTGCTGTCGCTTTTTATCTACTTTTATTTGTTTAACATTTAACACCTAATGCAACGGTAAAATCATTATGAAAGTCGGTCCAATTACCCCGGAGTAATCAGCGTACATATTATTATCAAAAACATACATTCGGCTGCAGTGCCGGATTTAAGCACAGGCAACATAGTCGGTTGCCTATGGGCCGCCACCACAAAGGGGCCGCCACTACACCAAAAAAAAAATTAAATTAAATCAATAAAGGCTCAGTAGAAACAAAAAAATACTGAGTTTTGTTACAAATAGTTAGACGAAAAACTTATTTTTATCTTTGAGCGGGAAAAGTTAACATTTAAAAATCTGCGAGATCAAGCAGCACGAAATATGAACACAAATGGGCGCCTTTCGCGCATTCTACCGCGCCGCGCTAGACCAATAGCAACAGCGGAAAATGGCGTGTTACACGCACAACATTTGAAAAAATCTAAATATATACTTTCTGGAACTCTCATTATTAGATTCCCAATGTATTTCCTTATAAGTTTTAATAATATTGAAAACAAACTGAAAATGAGTTTCATATTATGCTAGTACATAATTTATTATGAAACCATCTATTTCATTTGATTTCTTTTGTAAACTGTCATCAGTTGATAAAAAGTATTTTTTGATTATATCTTCACAAAAAACCTTTGTTTAATTTTAGCGTAAAACTCGTTCCATAAGTGTTAATAAGATAAAGTGGTTTGTGTCTAAAATCAGTAACTTTAACCCCTTGTTCTTCGAGAACTTCCAAAAAATTCCAAACTGTTTCAATAAAAAGTGGTTTATATTTTTTTTGTTTCAAATCAACAGAGTTAACCAATGCTTGAATCATTTCAGTATCATTTTTATCCACAAAACTCATATTTAGAAAAACCAAATCTAGCACAGACTCCACAGGATTTTATATAAAGTATTTTAGGACAGCATTAATGTTATGGTGACCAACCACGAGGGACGTCACTGCACTGCATAGTAAGCACCAGCCGACGAGCATACCCGGAAACCTCGGATCCAAGTCCACAAGGAACCAGCAGCCAGTACAGTAGAACAGTCTACTTACCACTCCGCTAGAAACAAGTATCTCATCGTGCCCTTGCCCATAAGGCACCGAAGCTACCCTAAGTCTGTAAACTAGTGTAAAGTCTAGTGTCGCCCGCTTTGTAATTTATATAATAAATGACTGTGTAACAACGACGTCGTAAAAGTATTATTTCTCCCTCGCCCAAACATCACAATTAAATAGGTATTTTTTGGCGGAAATATTGGTTTCCTTATTAGAGAGCTCCGAGTAAAGAGATATTGCATCTGTAATAGATAACTGTTCTAGCCCAAGAAATACAGCATGATTTCTTGCCGACATAGCTCTGGATCCTAAAACACTAATATAAAAGACTGATTTTTCTACATTTAATCCGTATAACACCTTGTACAATGCTCCTTTACCTTGACCTTAATAGAAACTTTCAACAGTTAACCACAAACGATTTGAGGGCCTCCACCACATGCTCTGCCTATGGGCCGCCGAAGTCTAAATCCGGCGCTGTTCGGCTGGAATTGAGAACCTCCTATTTTATTGTCTCTTAAAAATGCTTGAATTCTTAAAAATTCCAATAAAATACGATATGCGGCAACACCACGACATCACATCAGTGAATTTGAGACATCTGTTGCCGAGGCGCTGCATTATAACGACAGACAGGCGACAGATTTAAGGTTAGAGTTACGATCAGCTCCACAATGGCGGCCAAACCAGCTCCAATACGTCAAAAAATGGGTTGTCAACTTTTCTCGGACATCCGTTAATCTTATATAGTTTTATATTCAATGCTCCAACGTTTACTTTAATTTTTATGTGAGTTTTGGTTAAGTAACAAGGATCCAAAAAGCCCTTAAATAAAAAAAAAACGAAAACTAAAATTCCTGAAAATAAATCAGACCAGGCCCAAATGTTAAGTGTACGGTTGAGAGGCAATAGATAACATGTTTAAAAGAAGTAAGTATGGAAATCGTAATATCGGGCTTTTATAGCGACTCGATCTGTTATTACTATAATTATAGCCCGCAGGCTTGGCCCTGGTCTGTCTGTTGGCCGTCGACCGTTTCTGTATCGAACATGACGGCAGTCTTTCAACCATTTGATTGTAAAATGTTATTTATCTGACTGATGTTTTGAATTGGCATTTCAGTAGCGTAGATAAATGAAATTTGCCGTCTTTTTTTTGATAGCTTTTAAATTGTAAAACCTAGGCACTTGGAATGCCTGTTGTATCTATAAACTTTTAATAAACAGTTTTTTTCGAGACTTATTTGCAATAAATTTTATTAATAATAGGCAACTAAAATCTTTTAAACCAAGAAAAAGCCTTCTATTCCTTATAAGCATTCTCATACTCTTTATACAACTGTTTAATACTATATGTGACAGCAACGCTCTTTCCTACTGTAAGACAACGAAAATTGCTAAAACATTATAATATATACACTGCGCGGCGCAGCATATTTAACGCATAAGGAAAAAATGACCTCAATTTTAAATGTAATATATTTTCCAAATTTGTGGTTCGTTTTTAATGATTTTTTTTCTAATTGTAGGTTTTCCTTAAGCATATCACTGCCTTTGTTGTTTTGCTTAAAAAAGTAACTTTGGTATTATACCGGGTGTTATAAAACTGTTATGTTTGTTTTACGGAAATGCAAAACACCCTGTGGGATTTACTAGCCATTGCAAGTTATCGCAATTACAGCCAAACGAAAGTCCCATGTTTACTTTACATTTTCTTTTCTGATTCATTGGTTTATCTATGTTTTTTCATGAAATCTTCAATTTTTAGTTTGACGTGATTTTCATAAAAAACTGTTTAGTTAAATAATACAAGATAAATGAAATGCTTTGATTAATGCAACAGCAAGAAAAAACAAATTATAAAGTAAATATATAAATAAAGAATCAATATCTGGTATTAATTAATTTTATTGAATCTACAAAACAGGGCAAAAAAATACATGGAAAAAAATTGTAATATCTAAAGGTATTCAAAAAAATTAAATATGAATAATTAGTAATGAGTATTGCCTCCCCTTGCTTTAATGGCTGCTTCGCATCTTCTTGGCATACTTAAAATCAGATTTCTGATTTCATCTTGATTAATCTGATTCCATATTTCCATAAGCCTCAATGACAGATCATTTAAGTTTCTAGGCGGAGGAAGCATGGCTCTAAGATGCTCAATCGGATTAATGTTAGGGCTTCTTGCTGGCCAAGGCAAAGTTAAAATTTCTGTTTCTTGGAGATAATTTTGTGCCACTCTTTTTATTTTTTTTCCTGTATTTTTTGCCCTGTTTTGTGAATTCGATAAAATTAATTAATACCAGATATTGATTCTTTATTTACTTTATAATTTGTTTTTTCTTGCTGTTGCATTAATCAAAGCATTTCGTTTATTTTGTATTTTTTAACTAATCACGTTGAACTAAAAATTGACTATTTGATGAAAAAACAGAGATAAACCAATGAATCAAAAAAGAAAATGTAAAGGAACATGGGACTTTAATTTGGCTGTAATTGCGATAACTTGCAATGGCTAGTAAATCCCACAGGGTGTTTTAAATTTCCGTAAAAAACATAACAGTTTTATAACACCCGGTATAATACCAAAGTTATTTTTTTAAGCAAAACAACAAAGGCACTGATATGCTTAAGGAAAAAACCTACAATAAGAAAAAAAATGATTAAAAACGAACCACAAATTTGAAAAATATATAACATCTTTTTCGGTATGCGTTAAATATGCCGCACAGTGTATATAATGTATAATATCATGGTAATTATCAAGTTCTATTGGGGTTGTAATCTGGTTTTATATACTGTATTAGTTCCGACTGGCAGTTGTAATAAAATTTGACATTAATCATAATAATATTTGCTTGCTACGGTTAATAAAGCATAGACTTACCACTAAAAATCTGTACTGTAGTTCTCAAAAATTTAAGTAGCTTCTAGTGTGATATTGTTCTTGTCGTTTAACATTGCTTGATTATATCTATTATGCAACATGGTTTACTGAGATGGTAAATCTCGTCCATAGATTATAAAGTCCAATACTAATGATGGGATGTGCGAAAAAAGAATCTTCTATTGCTTTATCTGACATGCAAAGTTTAAAAAAACTTAAATACAAAGTAAAAAGAAAATAATTGAAATAGGTATTGGTACTATTAATAAAATTCAAATTTAGATAGGATAGCTAGAAGATTCCGAACAACGATGTGACCTGCGCAACGTAAAAACGAATATGGCGGATTCAATTCGTTTTTGGGGACGCTATTCTGCTTTCTTAATTGTAGAGAAAGCGCTTTACTGGAAACAAAATGCGTCGCATTGAGAAGATACAATTTATTTTTTAACAAAATTGCTGTATTAAAAGTAGTTTATTATTCAACAAGACTGTGCTGCTAATGGAACTGATTACTAGCAATAAAGACACTGTTCTAGCAAATCTGAAATTGATATAACACTAAAGCGGGTTTGATACACAAGCATCTGTATTAAAAGTAGTTCATTATTCAACAAGACTGTGCTGCTAATGGAACTGATTACTAGCAATAAAGACACTGTTCTAGCAAATCTGAAATTGATATAACACTAAAGCGGGTTTGATACACAAGCAGCTGTATTTAAAGTAGTTCATTATTCAACAAGACTGTGCTGCTAATGGAACTGATTACTAGCAATAAAGACACTGTTCTAGCAAATCTGAAATTGATATAACACTAAAGCGGGATTGATACACAAGTAGCTGTATTAAAAGTAGTTCATTATTCAACAAGACTGTGCTGCTAATGGAACTGATTACTAGCAATAAAGACACTGTTCTAGCAAATCTGAAATTGATATAACACTAAAGCGGGTTTGATACACAAGCAGCTGTATTAAAAGTAGTTCATTATTCAACAAGACTGTGCTGCTAATGGAACTGATTACTAGCAATAAAGACACTGTTCTAGCAAATCTGGAATTGATATAACACTAAAGCGGGTTTGATACACAAGTAGCTGTATTAAAAGTAGTTTATTATTCAACAAGACTGTGCTGCTAATGGAACTGATTACTAGCAATAAAGACACTGTTCTAGCAAATCTGAAATTGATATAACACTAAAGCGGGTTTGATACACACGCAGCTGTATTAAAAGTAGTTCATTATTCAACAAGACTGTGCTGCTAATGGAACTGATTACTAGCAATAAAGACACTGTTCTAGCAAATCTGAAATTGATATAACACTAAAGCGGGTTTGATACACAAGTAGCTGTATTAAAAGTAGTTCATTATTCAACAAGACTGTGCTGCTAATGGAACTGATTACTAGCAATAAAGACACTGTTCTAGCAAATCTGAAATTGATATAACACTAAAGCGGGTTTGATACACAAGCAGCTGTATTAAAAGTAGTTCATTATTCAACAAGACTGTGCTGCTAATGGAACTGATTACTAGCAATAAAGACACTGTTCTAGCAAATCTGAAATTGATATAACACTAAAGCGGGTTTGATACACAAGTAGCTGTATTAAAAGTAGTTTATTATTCAACAAGACTGTGCTGCTAATGAAACTGATTACCACAAAAAAAATAGTGTTCTAGCAAATCTGAAATTGATATAACACTAAAGCGGGTTTGATACACAAGCAGCTGTATTAAAAGTAGTTCATTATTCAACAAGACTGTGCTGCTAATGGAACTGATTACTAGCAATAAAGACACTGTTCTAGCAAATCTGAAATTGATATAACACTAAAGCGGGTTTGATACACAAGTAGCTGTATTAAAAGTAGTTTATTATTCAACAAGACTGTGCTGCTAATGGAACTGATTACTAGCAATAAAGACACTGTTCTAGCAAATCTGAAATTGATATAACACCAAAGCGGGTTTGATACACACGCAGCTGTATTAAAAGTAGTTCATTATTCAACAAGACTGTGCTGCTAATGGAACTGATTACTAGCAATAAAGACACTGTTCTAGCAAATCTGAAATTGATATAACACTAAAGCGGGTTTGATACACAAGTAGCTGTATTAAAAGTAGTTCATTATTCAACAAGACTGTGCTGCTAATGGAACTGATTACTAGCAATAAAGACACTGTTCTAGCAAATCTGAAATTGATATAACACTAAAGCGGGTTTGATACACAAGCAGCTGTATTAAAAGTAGTTCATTATTCAACAAGACTGTGCTGCTAATGGAACTGATTACTAGCAATAAAGACACTGTTCTAGCAAATCTGAAATTGATATAACACTAAAGCGGGTTTGATACACAAGTAGCTGTATTAAAAGTAGTTTATTATTCAACAAGACTGTGCTGCTAATGGAACTGATTACTACCAATAAAAACACTGTTCTAGCAAATCTGGAATTGATATAACACTAAAGCGGGTTTGATACACTAGCAATTTATTTAATATGGGTCAATAAAAAATAAGCTTTTAATACAAACTATCTCTTAGAAAACCTGTTGTATTAGATAATTTTCCTCAGTGTACAAACGTGTTAAAAATGGAATTTTTAACACCTCCCAGTTGCCTTTAAAATGCTACTTTAAGGCATTAGTGTTATAAGTGAAACATCATATTTTGAAAGCAAACGTCAAAAATACATTTTTATTTTATTTAATGGTACAATTTCAAAAACTTGAAAAATAAATTCTTTTAGTTCTACCACTCTCCGTGGTTGAGGAGAATTGAACAGAAATAACCGCATTTCCAGTTTAAGTTGAGGCAACATCTGCTGACGTTTTTTTTATTATAAGCATTTTTCAGGAAATAGAATTATTATTTTCACTTATAATCTCCCTAGCAGCAGAATTATTACCGATAATTTTGTTAAGGTCACGAATGGTTTTGTTGATAAAAATTATTCGAAGACGAGGGAAATTTTCTATCAACAAATACATAAGTGAAACCGAGAAAAAAATTATCGGGAATTAATTTTGCTGCGTGGGAGATTCGCCGCGGTAAGAAAATTTCATAAATTGGAGTTTCTTTTAATGTTCCTGAAATTTTAGTTATAAACCTTAGTTACTAACAAGTAAAATCAATTTCTATTGTAAAAACATTGTGCGTCATATTAAACTAAACTCATCGGAAATATGTTTTTGGAAGTTATATTTGAATTTAAAATTATAAAGACCTTGGATTTCAGATAACAAATTTGTTATTTAATGTTTCTTACATTTTAGCAATAAAAATGAGTTAGGTACTAACTGCTCAATTTCTTTAGGAATCGAACTTGCTGATTTATTACCAAAACGAATCATTTTTTACACAATATTATTATAACAATAAATATCATGGTACGACTAAAAAACTGATTGTTACTTGCTGGTTTGTCTCACCTGTCACTTCGAAATGACATGACATATGAATTAAAATTAAGTCGTAGTACCGTTCGAGCAAAAATTATTTGCATCAAAGAGGGCTTGGATTAAAAAACGCAGGGCTTGGTTTAGATCACAATGATATGGGGACGATATATCTAACCAAATCTAGGTTAAAATTTTGTCAAATTCATATTATGACATGATATGCCAAACTAATGAGTAATAAAATAAGTAGACAAATACAAATTTATTTTTGTTGTTTACAAAATTAACAAAGTAAGAATATACAAAAAGAAAAAGAAAATAATTACATAAATTGCTAAATTGGCCACTGCCATGCTCCAAGCATTAATTCACACGTCTCTTCATATTTTCGAAAGTCTTCACCAGCATCTCTGGAGAAATGTTAACACATTCTTGGATAATTCTTTCTTGTAATTGTTCTAAATTTGCAACTGGTGTTTTAAAAATACAATTTGTTGAAGTATTTTGCATTATTTTACGAACGTTTGCGACAAGTTCTTCTGTTCTTACAGATGGCCTTCCTGCTTCTTTTTTGTGTTATAGGTATAGAACTTGTTTCCCTAAACACAGCCACGGTTCTTTTCAGGCAATGATAAAAATCCCCAGCAATGAAAGGAACGTTAGGAAAATGTTCGTGAAAATCGTCCATGCACAAACCCGGATTGTATTGCCACTGACCATTTACTCTAACCCCGTTTCGAAAATACGCTTTAACCATAAATGTTTTGTGCTGTTCCGTAAAGCCCATTGTGTGAATTGTTCAAAAAATTGGAAAAATTTAGCGATGAATCAAATTACTTGTAACGACTGTCAAAGATAACGGAATAACTGATTGATTGATTACTGACACCCAACAGGTATTAGGTTCTACGGCTAAGCATTACGTCCTTAGATGCAATGCCCTCTTTGATGCAAATAATTTTTGCTCGCACGGTAGTATACCTAAGAAAAATTATCAATTATTAATTTTATTAGGTTAATAGGCTATAGACTATTGCGATAATCTCCAGTTGCTATAAGCAACGTAATCAAAAAGGAGCCTTCTAATTGGTTGAAAATAAATTTATGAAATTTTCCACCTAATCTTCGATGTACCCCCTCAGCAACAGTCGAGGATTTCTACCTCGCAGCCCGCTTAATTGTTGGTAAATTGGCTCCAGCATCGGCAAGTAAGCTCACCGTTACCCGTTACAGAGAAACGAATTTTGAAGTTGCAGAAATCTTGTTACAGCAGCATGAATTTTTGCAAACAAATTAATTCCGACCGGATTTGCTCCATTGCATTGCTTTGCGTATTTCCCGTATTTTAGGAAAAGCCGACGGTGTCGGATAATTGTAATGTGTTTTCGATAAAAATCTAAATAAAATTAATTTTAGTTGGACTAAATAAATTTTATAAAAAATGAAATTTCGTGAAACATTGGTTTTAGTATTTGATATTTAAATCATTAATGAAATGTCCTTATATCGTCCATATTGTCAAGAGTCAAATGGCAAAGCTCCTCCCTGCGGCAAGCACCAAATATTCCCATAATCGCAGCTACTTTCATCAGAAGGTACTCATCATCGGTTCTGGTGTCATATAAGGCCCTTTGAATTTCTTCCTGTTTTTAGGTTTATTAAAAAGTTTACATTAAATGAAACAATTTAATGCGAAAAAAATGCGGATAAAAATAAAGTTTAAAATGTTAGCTTTTAACTTTGTCGCTATTAATATGTAACATAGCCTTGGTCATTTAATAATTCGACTACAGGGGTGATGCTTTCCAAACCATCGCTTTCTCCTCAAAATATGTCAGGAATACATTTTTAGTATATTTCCCAGAAACGCTGTGGCGTACTTTTTAGGGAAAATAAAAATTACCAAAAAAAAAGTACTCACCTACTTACAGCAGCTTTTCGTCGGTTGAACAGATGGTGACAAGTGATGCTTATGCTTATAAGGGCGCCACTCAGCTACTATTAGACTTTTAGTATCTAGAGCTTTTTAACTGAGAAGTAAAGCTATGTCTACAAATTAATATCTAATAGATGGAAATACGCAATGAAAATAAACACTGAGATAAGCTGCGATGAGTTAACTGTAAAAATAGAGTTTGTTGTAGGTATGAACAAATAAGTGTGATTAATATGAGAAAAAGGTACGAAAACATAATATGCGTGAAACTGCTTGATTTCTGATAAATTGAATTAAGAAAATAAAACCTGTATGCACCACACTTATGTTTTTTTTAATTATACACTAAGAAAAAGTCCTATTATATTCCTTATAAGACTTCACATACTCCTTATACACCTGTTTAATACTAAATGTGACTATATTATATGTTGTCAAAAACAGAAGAAAAATATGCACAAATTGAGAAGAAAGGAATTTTTTTTTGCAATATAAAAGTTTCATTTACTTATTTATAGACTAGATATTAAGGTTTTTTCGGATTATAAACCATTGGAGTCAATTTAAAAAGAAATATATTTATAGCTGGAAGTTCAAACACTAGAAACACGCAGTAAAGGAAATAACAAATAAATAAATAAATCAAGAATCGGTTGGTAAAACTTGGAGAACCTTTTATGTCTTGCCTATTTCGCCTCAATATTTGTCCTGACAAATCTTTTACAATATAAGACCTAGACCTAGGTGCTTTATGGATATTAACAATTTTTGCTGAGAGATTTAGTTCTGCGATTATATATCACAACAGTATCTCCTATCAGGCGCCGGATTTACGCCTAGGCCCACTAGGCCCAGGCCTAGGGCGGCAAATTCGTAGGGGCGGCAAATTCCAGGCAATCGAATATCACCGAGTCTTATTACACATTAACTACAGTTCGATTTACAAAAATGACAACCCGCGCTGCCCACTAGCCTATTACCTAATTTCTTTATTTTTTTAGTACTGACATTTTAAAAGATAAATGCAAGTCTTTATTAGCCTGCTACCCCAATGCAGTGGCGTAACTAAGGACATGTGCGCCCCCCCGCAAAATTTTGAAAGCGCCCTGCTATTTTGCACCTGTCATACCATAGTAAAAAATATTGTCATTTGTAAGCGTTATTTAATATACAGTGACCGGCAGAAAGTGCGCAGCATATGGGAAAGTTTTTTACCTTTAAGTTTAGAAAATTAATTTTATTATAGATAGGTTCTGCATGTTCTCAAACCAAAATAACACTCATTAAATCCGGTAAAAGTCTTATGGTATACGAGGTAGGATCAAAAATTTGAAATTCCGCTAAGAGTAAAGTACCACCATCTTTCATTTTAGAATATTTTTTTACAAAGAATTATTGTTTTAATTTTAAAGTTATACCCAAATTCCAAATTTGGCTTATTTTGGACAATAAAAATGGATTTAATCGTGTTTTCTCAATAACTTAGTATAAAAAATAAATGGCAACCGAACAGTACGAAAATAAGATTTTCTGCAGACTTTGTTAGAGATTACCGTCGATCATAAGTCCGATTAGTTTGTTTTCATAATATTATGCCTTTTTAAAATAAAAACATAAAAATATTAAATATTTTTGCTGCACACCGTATTTTATTTTTCATTCAACTGATATTTTTTAATTTATATTGACTTAAAGCATCTCCTCAATAGTTTTTTATACATTGAAGTATGCATAGAAAGTTTTCTTTTGATTTATAAAGAAAAAAATTTAAATTAAAAATATATTTTGAAGGGATTTTATTCGTCACGCAAAATAAGGAAACTTTCTATGCATACTTCAATGTATAAAAAACTATTTAGGAGATGCTTTAAGTGAATGTAAATCAAAAAATATCAGTTTGATGAAATTAACTTTTTCCCTCAGAAAATAAAATACGGTGTGCAACAAAAATATTTAATATTTTTTTGTTTTTATTTTAAAAAGCCATAATAATATGAAAACAAACTAATCGGACTTATGATCAACGGTAATCTCTAACAAAGTCTGCAAAAAATCTTATTTTCGTACTGTTCGGTTGCCATTTATTTTTTATACAGGGTTATTGAGAAAACACGATTAAATCAATTTTTTTGTCCAAAATAAGCGAAATTTGGAATTTGGATATAACTTTGAAATTAAAACAATAATTCTTAGTAAAAAAATATTCTAAAATGAAAGATGGTGGTACTTTACTCTTAGTGGAATTTCAAATTTTTGATCGTACCTCGTATACCATAAGACTTTTACGGGATTTAATGGGTGTTATTTTGGTTTGAGAACATGCAGAACCTATCTAAAATAAAATTAATTTTCTAAACTTAAAGGTAAAAAACTTTCCCATATGCTGCGCACTTTCTGCCGGTCACTGTAGAAAGATCTCGAGAAAGATATAGAACATTGTAGAGAACAATTTTTGTTGTAAAAATAATGTACTACTACGAATTTCAGCTTATTGCTGCGCGCCAAAATATGAATTTTGGTGCGCAGCGAGTTCTCTAGATTAGTAAGGTGCTCTAATTCTCTAGATTAGATTAGTAAGGTGCTTAAGGTGGCCCGATCCGTCTCCTGGCGGGTTTTCAACAAATGCGTGTGTGATTGTAGCGGCGCCCACGCGGGGTTTCCGGCGCGGATATTTGTACGAACCTTGATACTGTTATTGGGGTAAAACTGTTAATTATGATTTACGTTACCCCTATTTTATATAGGAGACTCATATTAGTCATATTTCATTGTTTCTCATTCATTATTGTTAATTTTTAACTTTAATATTGTGATAATGAAACAATTATTTTATTATTTCTTGATTTTTTTTATATATAACGTCGCTTTTCATTTGTTTTATTTTTTCATCAAGGAACTTGAGGGCGCCCCTGGCTTTGCTGCGCCCCCCCGCAATGCGGGGTCTGCGGGGGCGTTAGTTACGCCACTGCCCCAATGACTTGGATGAGTCAATGATTAACAAATTGATACATTTTCGTGAATTTATAAAATCTTGCCTAAATTCACCAAAGCCATCTGCCCGAGAGCTTCTCAAAGCAGTTTATGACAAAAACGTTCAAGACCTTTTTCCAAACACCTTCATTGCTTTGCGTATCTTTCTATGTACTTTTATTACAAACTGCTCGGCAGAACGCTCTTTTTCAGCACTGAAACGAATAAAAACATATCTAAGATCAACCATGGCAAAAGAAAGACTTGATTATCTTGCAGTTTTGCATATAGAATCAGAACTTTTACGTAATATTAACTACGATGAGGTTATTGATGATTTCGCTAAGAAAAAAGTACGGCGCAAACCTTTGCAAATTTACAATTACATAACATAAAACTAATAATTTTTACTTTTGGCTTTACCCTTGCCTGTATGATGCTATTTATGGTATCGTCAAAGTATTGTAAACATAAAGACCAATTTATGTTATACAGTGTCACCAGTAAAGTCCGCATCATATGGAATTTTTTTTATTAATAGTTTTATTCAAAATTTGACTTTGGCACCAAGTTCTGCTTCGATCAAGACGAAAATTAAGCAAAAAAAATAGTAGTCACGTGATTCGCATTATCTGTCAAATTTTAATTTTTTCAAAAAATAATTTAAAAGTGGGGTTATTTCTAAATAATGTCGAAAAAAGTTATTAGAAAAAGTTTTTTTAAATGAAGTTTCTAGCCAACATGCAAAATTTCAGCTGCATAAGATAATTTTGATTTTTTACCTATATTTTGTAAATTGCACCACTTTTGCAAAATAAGACTCAACGCAACCTATACATAAAACTTCTTAGGTTTGACAAGGCTTTATTTCAAATACATTTTCTTTAAAGTAGCGCCATATTAAATGTGTATTTTTCAACAAAATCAAAATTGGGCTATTAAAATTTGGTCGCATGTGATGCAAAGTTTATTTGTTTTGGACCCTGTATAAGGTAACTTCATAAAATAAGTATTTCTGAAAACGTAGTTTGTGTCTGAAAGTAATACACCCTAATATTAAGACAAAAAATAACACAGTGTCATCAGTAAAGTGTTCATTAAGTGGAAAATAAATTTTAGTTTAACTTAACGTAAAGTATATCTATTTTCAACGATTTAATTTAAAACCCCTTTACTTTATTTTTTATTTTTTTACTTTCAGGCACAAACTACGTTTTCAAAAATACTTATTTTATGAAGTTACCTTATACAGGGTCAAAAACAAATAAACTTTGCATCACATGCGACCAAATTTGATTTTGATTTTGTAGAAAAACACACATTTAATATGGCGCTACTTTAAAGAAAACGTATCTGAAATAAAGCCTTGTCAAAAGTAGAAGTTTTATGTAGGTTGCGTTGAGTCTTATGTTGCAAAAGTGGTGCAATTTACAAAATATAGGTAATAAATCAAAATTATCTTATGCAGCTGAAATTTTGCATGTGGGCTAGAAATTGCATTTAAAAAAACTTTTTCAATAACTTTTTTCGATATTTTCAGAAATAACCCCACTTTTGAATTATTTTTTGGAAAAAATTAAAATTTGACAGATAATGCGAATCACGTGACTACTATTTTTTTGGTTAATTTTTATCTTGATCGAAGCAGAAATTGATGCCAAAGTCAAATTTTGAATAAAGCTATTAATAAAAAAAAATCCCATATGATGCGGACTTTACTGGTGACACTGTTATAATGACGTAACACAGCATTCGTTTTTGAACAATTTTCATATTTCTGTCTGTGCTTTTTTGTTTCTTTATTTGAAATATTGTTTGTTAGAAATATATGGCTAACTTAATGAAATTGAAGAATAATTATTTTTTTATTTTTTGAGGTATTGTGTTTTTTAATATTTGTAGTAAATTGTTTAACATTTAATATTCTAGGTGGGGGCGGCAACATTTCTTTGGGCCTGGGGCGGCGGTTACCATAAATCCGGCCCTGCTCCTATCTTCAATGGAATTATAGTTATTATTGATACTAGTTCGATATAAACACTTTAATGAAACGTGTGCAACCTTAAACCACGAGGCGTTAGCCCGTTAGCCTACTGGATTAATTGCACAAGTTTCATTAACAAAGTTCATATCGAACGTGTATCATTCAAAATTTAATCTACGACAGTGCAAATAGATTTTATTCGTCTAAATTTCATTGATATCAGATAACGTTTTCGTAATTTTTAAAATTTTCAAGTGTCCATATTAGTCGATACCGCATTTTTGATTGGTTCTTTGACAACGTCATTATTGCCGTCTAATTTTCTATTGTATGCAAAGTATTGGCCAAAAATAATTTAAATATGGGATATTCTGAATCCGAAAGTGTTCCTTCGTTTTTCTAAGTAATAATAACAAATAAATAGTTTGCACCGACTTTCTTTTTGTTTTTGTATCTTAACATTTGGATGTTATTATGAATTCATAGTGGCACTGAGTGCTATTATGAAGGTCATAATGACATCTAAATGATAATGCTAAATACGTCATAATGGCATTGTCGTTGATTAAATCTTCAACAGTTTTATCAAAATAACTTTTATTTAAATTCATTTTACATTTTGGCATATCCTTGGTTCAAGTAGTTCTAAAGATGTAGATATTTTAGTTTTAACCCTAAGACTATTTAAAAGTTGAGAAGGTGATTAATCCATAATATGTTTCAATGGTATATTTCTAGATATAATTTAGTAAAGCTACTTTAATATCTTTTCCTCCTAACGATTTTTTTAATATGTTTTTTGAAATTGATACAGCTTTTTCAGCCAAACCATTAAAACGAGGAAAATTTAGGCTACGAAATTTAATTTCAATTGCCACTCTTCGCAAACTTTCTAAATTCCAGGCTATTAAAGGGGACATTGTCTGCAGGGTATAAAAAATCAGATTAAATGATTAGAGACCGAATTGTAATGGGGTTTTATGACAAAATGACACAAAAAAAACTTTTACGTGAACCAAGCTTGACATTAGAAAAAGCAACAGATTTTTGTCGTGCTGTAGAAGTAAGCAAAAGCCAAGCTAACGTCCTGCAGAATAGGAGTGATAGGAGCTCTGATACTGAAGTAAAAACTCTTGAACTTATAAAACAAAAGTTTGAAGAATACTGTGCACTTAATAATAAACCTGAACAAGTACTTAAAATAGTACCAAAAAAGAACGAAACTGAAGTCACGAAAGGCGACCTCTCCGTACCAATTCTCACGGCAGAGAGATCAAACATCGACACCGGGTCCTGCTATCGACGCGGTCGGGTAACAAAAGGTACGATGTCATTGTACTTGCATGCATAGTACGCAATGGCCAACGCGCTAAAAAAGGAAAGTACAATACACAAGAAAAATAATAAGATGGGTAGCGTTAGAATTTAAATACTACCACGCCTTTCTCTTTACACTATTTCTCAAACTTATTGTAGGCAATCTCAAATTGAATTCCTGATTTTCTGTGCAACAAATTCAAGGTAGCTTGAATGACCGCTTCATCTATATTCTCAACTGTATCAATGCAACACTAAGGAAAATGATCTAATACAACAGTTCAAAAGAGTTTTGTCTGTTTCCTTCTGCCAATACAACAGTATTGCTAAGAGACAGTGGCGCAACCAGAAATTTTGATTGACGAGAGCGACAGCCCCCTAAAACTTCTGCAATAATACGCCGCTAGCCTTAACGAAATATTTATGAAAAAAAAAATTTGAGATTTTATTTTAATTAGTAAAAATGCATTTAAAATAAGTAACGCATATATTAAGCATACTTATACTAAAACAAAACAAAAACCTTATACAATAAGTTGTAAGTAATCACTAATAATACTAATATTAAAGTAAAATTCTTCGTTTTGTTTTTGCCATTTCGTCCAGAATTTCTTCCACGGTAATATCAATATCGTGGTTCGCATAAATAGGTAGACCAGGGTCGATAATTTTTGAAACAAAAAAACAATAGTAGGATGAAACCCATTGGAAAAGAAAGAGAATATAACAAAAATTAAAGAAAACATAATTTACGGGCGATCCGAGGTCGGGAAGTGGAAGGGGATGAGTTTTTAAGGCTAGAAAACGATTTATCTCGATTTCCGGGAAAACTACAAGTCCTATGGAAAAACGTTAAATAGCAAAGTTGTAGGTAATAAAAAGATCTACAACTTTTGTATTAACACTTTTTTCACGTTGCCTCAAAATTTATGTAAAAAATTCAAATAACCAAGTTTTTGTTTTTTTATTTTTATCTTTTACAAAAAAAATTAGGTTTTTACGAAATTTGGTGATAACTTACCTTTTTATGTCCCAAACACACTGTAATTATTTTGATTTAAAATAATTATTTTTTCACCTTATTTTGACTTAATATCGAAAAAGCACCCTTATTTTCAATCGAAAATTCTCACGTCAAAATATCTGCTGTTTTAAAAAAGTCGGTGGGCTTTTTGTTCGTTGAAATCTCCACTTTCTGATGGTGTGAAAAATATATACATTACTATGGTAAATGTTCTCAAAAAATGCAAAGAAACGGAAAAACTCGAATCCGAATTTTTTTTTAATCATTATGTACAATTTTGGGCTATTTATTAAAATTTATACTTTAATTACTCGAAAAACGTAAGATTCCATGTTACATTGATAAACAAAAAAATTACAAATCCATAAAACATTGAGATCGCAAAAAACATGCGAAAATAGTTCGCGTGACATGAAAAATTGCTTTGCAATTAAACGAATAGGCTAAGTTTCTAAGCTCGGGGGGGGGGGGGGGGCTGCAGCCCGGCAGCCCACCCCCTGGTTGCGCCACTGCTAAGAGATGTTTGTATTGATAGCTTATTTGTTGTTAACTCATATTAAATAAATTTGCTAGAATATCAAACCCGCTTTAGTATCATATCAAATCTAGATTTACTAGAACAGTGTTTTTAATGGTAGTAATCAGTCTCATTAGTAGCACAGTCTTGTTAAATAATGAACTACTCTAAATACAGCAATTTTGTTAAGAAACAAATTGTATCTTCTCAATGCGACGCATTTTGTTCCCAGTAAAGCGCTTTTACTACAATTAAGAAAGCAGAACACCGTCCCCAAAAACGCATTTTATCCGTTAGAACCTATAATCCAGAAGACGTTGGTGGGGGTTCGTACCGATTGGCAATCGCCGCGCGCCCTAGTATTAGTTTGAACGTATTTGTTGCGCAGGTCACATCGTTGGTCGGAGTCTTCTAGCCGTCCTGTCTGAATTTAATTTTTTTTGATCCTACCAATACCTATTTCAATGGGTCCGTTACATTAGCCCCCCCCGGTACCCATAACTGCGTAAAATTTTAGCACCATATAGACCATACCTAGCACTACCTAGCACCCAAATTATAGAGCTAGCACCATAGTCGTTACGGAGCTATTAAGCACTTTTACCGGGGGGGCTAATGTAACGCTAGCCCCCCCGGTACCCATAACTGCGTAAAATTTTAGCACCATATAGACCATACCTAGCACCCAAATTATAGAGCTAGCACCATAGTCGTTACTGAGTTATTAAGCACTTTTACCGGGGGGGGGGGGGCTAATGAACCGCTAGCCCCCCCCCGGTGCCCATAACTGCGTAAAATTTTAGCACCATATAGACCATACCTAGCACTACCTAGCACCCAAATTATAGAGCTAGCACCATAGTCGTTACGGAGTTATTAACCTAATTTAAAAATGACATCAACAACGTTGCCGCTTCAGACCAATTACCAGAGACAAAGCTATTTACAGTTGGCCATAAAAACACTTTTATATTTACAGTACAAGAATTTATGCACTCTAGTAGTAATATTGCCATATTACCCCAACGCAGGGGTAATATGGCAATATGACTTTTTGGCAGGGGTAATATGGCATTTCTCATAAGAAATTAAACTATTTTATTTAATTAAAAACAGTGTGTATCTTTTAGAAAAAAACAAAGAACAAATTTAGTTAGTAACTCATTGATACTTAGATCTTCTGATGTCGCCGCAGCATTGGGGTATTATGCCGCAGTTGCGGCGTATTAGTATTACCCCAAATTGAACCTCATGACTTTAAAATATGACAACATCTATTTTAGATAAGTATAGCGGTTGGTACCGCCAGAAAAAGATAGGTTATAAATCATATTTTGGCATTCTGCCATTAAAATAGGATATAAAACTCTTTTAACTGCCTGTGCCATTACATATTTACATTTACACATTTACATATTACATAACAAACCCGAACAAACCCGAACAAACCCAAACCTAAAATATTTTTGAACCGGTACTCACCTTTTATGCTGATTTTCTTCACTCAAAAGATAATTAATTGTATTAGTTTCTGAATTAGGCGTGATTGCTACACTACACCAACGCTTTAAAACTAACACTGTTGCCAAATTGTGGCCTTAAAAGGTAAATACCGAACTGCGGCGAATTACCCAGTGCGGCATATTCCCCCGCTTTACTCTATAACTTTTTAAAATTTATTTATTGTAAATAAAGCCCATCCTTTCTCTATCCCTAGTTAGATACAGACTATTCTCTGCTAAGTGCAGATTATTTTTCCGCAGGAGGCTGCAGCTTATGGAACAAGAAATGCTCTTGTTCTGTCAACAATCATAATAATGAGCTTGATTTTTTTAGCGCTAATAATATTATGTACATTTTATAAGAGACCGTTCACCATCCGTGAACTGAGGATCGTCAGAGTTATAAACAGTTAGGATATTCGATATCCTGATCGTTTTGTAAACGCCACCATTGTGAACGGGTTCAAGTTGTTTACTGCAAAAAGTCAAGGTACATTAGCAACAGGAAAAAAAACTCCCCTAATATTTCCTATATAAGGAGTATGTATACCTATGTATACTTTCGTGACTGGCATGGGTATTTCGTGCTTTTTGTAACAACCGAGACATCGCGTGTCTGCAACGTAAGTTTGACCATTTTTCTTGACTCAGTGTGTCGGGATTTCTAAGAATCTTGAGTTTCTGTGAGAAAGTCCGATATTGTTTTGTAGATTGAGGATACTAACATTTCTGTCATGACTTCTGTGTATTTAGGTTCTGCTTATGCTTATGTATTATTGTTTATATCGCCAGACAAGTAAAGGTCGCCATTTGCAGTTTCTATAGATACCTACTTGGGTATATCAATTAAAAATAAGTTTTAAAATTGGTTATAATTTACGTTAGGTAAATGCTTTATTTTTTCAATTTGACAACACCATCAGTACTTAAATTACCATGTACCTAGTAGGTTCTAGCATTTTAATTTTTCTTTATTTAGATATTACCTATGTAATATGTATTTGCGATATATTTAATGTCCTACTCGAATATTATTGTTTCATAATCATAGTTACCACAGACACTTTAAATGGTATATAATACCCTAGGCCCTAGGGCATTAAAAGGAAGTTTCTAATGCCCTCGGGCATTAAGAGAAATATATAGGAGAAATCAAAGTAACAACTTTTTATTAACGAAAAAACTTATTTATCATTTATATTAAACTAGCGTGTACCCGGCATGCGTTGCAACCCGCTGGTATAAATACAAACCCGAACAAACCCGATATATTAGTACCCGGCATGCCACTTTCTGAAATTGCACCCGTGCGAAGCCGGGGCGGGTCGCTAGTTATACATAAAAACCTTTCCCTTGAATCACTCTAACTATTAAAAAAAACCGCTTCAAAATCCGTTGGGTAGTTTTAAAGATTTAAGCGGACATGAAAGGGGACAGACGGGCGACAGCGACTTTGTTTTATACTATGCTAAGAAGATGAACAGATATGAAAAGACAGTAAAAACGAATTTATAGGCTCTTGATAAGTCAATGTTTTCTATTATTTTGTGATTTTCACTAACAGAAATTGACGACGTTGATGGTACTCCAGCTATCAATTTCGAAATTTTGTTTTTAGAAGACATACTCTTCCAAATATCCCTCAACCACAGCTGAACTTTTCCAACCGCCATGTCTTTTCAATGTGGTCATGTTTGCCTCCGCGTCCGCCAACAAAGTTGCAGAAGTTTTGCGCCAAAAATTACTAGTATATTTGTCCGCATCGCTTAGATCCAGGTATTTTGCAATAATGGAAGGAATCTTTCCTATGGTGTTCTTCCCAACTGGCTGTGAAAAACAACGACCGTTAACACAAAAATAATCTATTGATGTTGCAGTTCGTCGGGCGTAAAGAGCAATAAGTTCTCAGTAGCTTTAAATAATTGTATTTGTAAAAATCGTAGCAACCTCTGTGGATGTCTACCAAAATGCATGGAACTTTACCCCTTATACCATGCACGGTATAGTAATATGTACTCTGCTTATACCGTGCGAGCAAAAATTATTTGCATCAAAGATCAAAGAGGGCTTGGATTAAAAAACGTAGGGCTTGGATTAAAAAACGTAGGGCTTGGTTTAGACCACAATGATATGGGGACGATATATCTAACCAAATCTAGGTCAAAATTTTGTCAAATTCATATTATGACATCATATGCCAAACTAATGAGTAATAAAATAAGTAGACAAATACAAATTTATTTTTGTTGTTTACAAAATTAACAACGTAACTTATACAGAAAGAAAAAGAAAAATAATTACATGTATTCTAATAATTCACATAACCAGAGAGGTGAAACCATCAGGCTTCTTCCGAAAAAAATGTCAGGTCTTATAAATCATTTCTTTCCAATAAATTTTGGGTAAACCTTAAATTCCTGCGGCTTGTATTTCTTGGAATACTTGCACTTTATAAGGAAATCAATTTAGCTGCTTCTTAAGAATAGTCTTGCTTGCATGTTCTATAAGATCTTCCCACTTCTTGGAACAGGTGTCTTATACAATTTGTTGGCGTATTTTGCATTATTTCACGAACGTTTGCAACAAGCTCTTGTGTTCTTACAGATGGTCTTCCTGCTCCTTTTTTTGTGTTGTATAGAACCTGTTTCCCTAAACACAGCCACGGTTCTTTTCAGGCAATGATAAAAATCCCCAGCAATAAAAGCAACGTTAGGAAAATGTTCTGTATATGTATGTATTGCCACTCACCATTTACTCTAACCCCGTTTTGAAAATACGCTTCAACCATGAATGTTTTGTGTTGTTCCGTAAAGCCCATTGTGTGAATTATTCAAGAAATTGGAAAAATTAGCGATGAATCAAATTACTTGTAACGACTGTCAAAGAGGACGGAATAACTGATTGATTGTTAATTCAGGTAGGTATTAGTTACTGAGACCCAACAGGTATTGGGCTCTACGGCTAAGCATTAAAATATGCAATACGGATTTTGCTTCAAATTACTTAAAAGGTTCTAGAGGCGCCTCTAAATTTATTTATTTCAGCACCCAAGCAACAATCCGACGTTGTTACAACGTTGCTGTAAGCAACCACGACGTTGCTATGCAATGTGTTCAATCAAATATGAGTTGGTACGACGTTGGATCCGACTTGATAGTTCAACCAAGTAACCAAATTTGAAGTCGAGTTGACGTTGGCTATATTCACTATTTCCGACAGATCTAGTCGACCAAAGTCGGGCGTGCTACATTTTTCTGTACTAATGTTTTGTTGGTATATTTTTAGTAAACATAAAACAACTAAGATTGAATGATGCTTATACTCTCTCTTACATTTTACATTTAAAAGAAATAGATGATGAGAAAGCAAACCGCGTAAGTAAACGTTATATTATTATGTGGTATTTTATAATATTCGAAAATAATTTTCTATGGATTGAAAACCCAAACGGAAGTGTGTGTGTGTTGTATAGAACCTGTTTCCCTAAACACAGTCACGGTTCTTTTCAGGCAATGATAAAAATCCCCAGCAATAAAAGCAACGTTAGGAAAATGTTCTGTAAGTATATGTATGTATTGCCACTCACCATTTACTCTAACCCCGTTTCGAAAATACGCTTCAAAACCATGAATGTTTTGTGCTGTTCCGTAAAGCCAATTGTGTGAATTGTTCAAGAAATTGGAAAAATTAACGATGAATCAAATTACTTGTAACGACTGTCAAAGAGAACGGAATAACTGATTGATTGTTAATTCAGGTAGGTATTCGTTACTGAGACCCAACAGGTATTGGGCTCTACGGCTAAGCATTACGTCCTTAGATGCTAGGCCCTCTTTTTGATGTTAATGCAAATAATTTTTGCTCGCACGGTAATAATAATCCGTGTATCAAAAAATAATCATTGGCGCTCGAAGAGGGAGGCAAGACAGTTTCCCTCTCTGTCCGAAAATGCTAAAAGAAAGTGGAAATCTTTTTCTATTTCTCCAAGTTTATTTTATTGCTTGACGATTATTGCATCCATTTTTTCTGCGTTAAAATTAGGTACCTACCTACTTATAATATCATTAAAGTGAATCATCACTTTGCTTTATTAAGATATTTGCGTTGATTTGGGTTTTTAACCGTGACCCAATATTAGTATGTTAATAATGAACAGCCAAGAACCATTTTTACCTAAGTAATTCAATTACACTGCAATCAAACACTCAAACAGCTTAAATTGTTTAACTATTTAACTTAATAGCCTTATAATAGCACAAACAAAAAGTCAATGTTTTGTTGATTAGCGTGCCTAATTTTCTCTTCACTTAAATATGATTTAATACATACCGATAGCTTAATGTATAATTAAAGAAAATTCCTGTAATTTTAATCAATTACACCGAATTATGTATTTAAATCTCGGTCTCGTGCCACAAATAGATCCCAAATTGATATATGAAAGGTTCCTACGAATGGTGAGCTTTCGCTTCTGAAAAGGAATCGGCATTTTGTAAAAGTTGAAGCGTTGGCTAGTAGATGGCGCTTAAAGTCCGCATGAGGAAATTTTATAGGTCGGTAGTTCTAAAGTCGTTTGCTAGCTTTACTGATAGATTTTTCATTTCAGACTTTATGTTTTAATATTTACCATCCCACATCCAAGTGTAGTTAATAATCTGATTACATCGGCCTGGTAAAATACGGGCGTGCTCCACTACAGGGCCATGGGCTTAGAATGGTAGTGCTTTACATGTATACGATGTGTGACCAAAAAAATTTTGCTACAAAATTTATGTTATCAAAAAAAAATCTAAATTCGTTCCTACAAAAATTAGTCTGACCTAAAATATATTTTTTAATAATAAGGAAATATAGGTAGGTATACTTAGTTGAATTCACATAAACTTTTAACGCCGTGACATTTCAGTTCTGTCATACTTGTCAAATACTGCAGCAACTAATAAAATATAAATTTCTAATGGCTAAATTTAATTAGTATAATTGTACTGCACACAAAGTATGTCTATCTTGTATTATTTCAAACGATTAAAAAGAGATAGAAATAAAAAGAGTTGGCCGAACAATTCCAGAAAAGAAAAAGAAAAAACTCTGACCAATCTCAACTGTATAAGAAATTTAGTAAGTTGGTGAAATCTAAAGTAACTAGACAATGACAAGTCTTGACATTTGGCATTAAAACTTTATGGGAATTTAACTATAGGTACTGTTGCGCGTAAGTATATGCCCTGAGGAAAATGATCTAATAAAACAGCTTTGCTAAGACATATATCTAGTTTGTATTGAGAGCTTATTTCTTATTAACTCATATTAAATAAATTGTTAGAGTATCAAGCCCACTTTAGTAGGGTAGACTGGGAACAAAAGTAACATTTTCACTTTAAATATTTTTGGGTGTTAAACTATAAGGTTTATTTAAAATTTCTTTGCATCAGTATTATGACGATTTTTTTTTAATATGGCCAAAACGGAAATACAATTGTCCTTCCTTGTTTAAAAAGTCGATAATTCATATAAAAGCCCAAGCTATTATTTATATAAATAAACTAATTTAGTTTTCAATAAAAAGGACACTTAGAGTACAAAATAAAAGAAATAACCCGATAATTTTCTTAAAAAAAGAGCCTTCTTGTCCACTTCCGCACCTGTCCTACGTAGCAACTGCTAAATTGGATACAATTTAATTGTTTGATCAAAATACAATTATAATAAAAAACAATATAATATCATAGATTTGGTTATTCTTTCTACTAAAATATTCAATGACATAACCGAGATAACCCGCAATAGTCTTTGCACTATTAGCTTTCTAGGACTGTCACCTCGGAAAAATGTCCATTCCGCACCTACGAAATCCACACATTAAGACAGCGTCAGTTTGGTATCAGTGTGTTTTTATCATTTCTGGTTTTGTTATAGTGTTGTGCTCCGCTTAAAGATATTGGTAAGTACCGATTTTTTGATATATATTGGCAAAACAGTTAATTAAAAAAAGAAAGTAAAAAATGCTCACTTTCTTGCGTGTCCTCTCTGCACCGCAGTTTCCGTTTACGTTACGTATTTCTTTTAGAAAAATAGATTATGGTATGGTGCATTTTTAGGTCGGCAAAACATAACCTAAGAATAATTCGAATCAGGCGTTGCCAGAATTTGTGAATAAATTAAAAAGTCAAAAAATGTCCATTCGGCACCGTCCGTTCCGTGCCTGTTTTATGTTGGTGCGGATTGGACAGTTAGGTGCGGATTTGACATAAATAAGTATTTATCGGTGTTGGTTAATGGTAATGTTGTCTTTTCTTAGTACTTATTTGAAATTTACATTTTGGTTTTTAATAAATAGTTCTTTACCTTTTTATATTGATTTAATCGAATTTAATCATATACAATGTCTAATCCGCACCTTAAGTGTCAAGTCCGCACCTTTTGTAAAAACGGTTAAAAAAAAAGTTGAGGCACCCAATTAATATTTTTAGTCTATTTTTTATAAAGACTCCAAACGTTCTTAAATTTCCTTAAAATATTCTAGGGGCATTTACCGATGAAAAATATATCCCAAAATATTATTTTTATATTTGGGTCAATAAATTTTCCTCTTAGTTTTTTTTCAAGATTTTATTCACACAAGATATATTTTTTGAAGATCTGGACGTCTATTCTCCAATTTAAGAGAAGTGAACGCTTTCTCGCGAGAAGGGACAATTCACATCATACGCTCACATCGTGTGGAAATGAATAGTAATTTTAAGTTTCAAGAATACAGTTTAAACATTTTTAAGAGAAAAAGTAATCACTTCTCTTGAAAGGATCATTCGCCTATTTCGAGAATAGACGTCCTGTTGTAATTTAAGTTTTGTTAATATATAATGCATAATTTATTCTTACTTCTTAGCATAAAAAATTGCCTTGGTTTTTAAGGTGCGGAATGGACAAAATTATCGACCTTTTTGAGCAAAATAGCGTTTTGAGACCTTATTTTACAAAAAGTTGTTGATTTTATTCCCGAATATCTATCCTCACACCTTTGTTAAGTAAGGCAAATAACAAAAATATTAATATCTAAACTTAAAAAAATTAGAGTATAAAAAATGGTTTTGGCCATATTAAAAAAAAAATCGTCATATACACTATCTTATTGTTATCGGTTTGCGAGAATAATTTTTTCTTGTAACTGAAAGCAATACAAAAAATTATGTTTTTTAATAAACATGTAAAGTGTTACAATTGTCCCCTACCTCGAGACAATTGTAACAGTACTAGGGGACAATTGTAACAATGGTAGAAATGGATTACTTTGAACATTACTTTTATCGAAACAACTAGACGAGATTAACTATATATTTCATACAATAAACGTGAAACGCAAACATCAATTAAATTTATTCTGACTCACAATTGTGACAAACGTATAAATCATTTTGCTTCGTACAGTCTACATGAGACCAGCCCTTACATTCAATACACTGCACCCAGTTTTCACCCGCCTTACTTGAGCTATACGGCTCTAAACACACTAAACAACAAGTGTCTTCTTCATCATCCTCACTTGATGACATGACTTCTTCTTTTTTATAATTATTTTTTATAACTCTCTTACCAGGTTTGTTTGTTTTATTTTTTACCGAAAATTCTATATTTTTTTCAACTTTTTTTTCTGTTTTTCATCGTATTCAGATTGGATGGCTTCTTTTTCAGGAGTATCAGTATAGATGGCTGATTTCCTCACTTTCCTTTTTCTTATCACATTTTTTCTCGGGGGAGCTTTTGGTAGTGTTGTAGTATGTTACAACCGTCTCCGGGCATGGTTGTTACAATTATCCCCACACTAAATGTCGCCTCTTAAAGCCTTGTAACTTATTTAACAATTACTAAAATCATTCTAAGATAACAGAATAGTATGTAGAAATAAGCAGTTATTCATTATCAAATATTATATTTCAACCATATTCCATAAACGTAAAAATATTTTAAAAATTGTACTTACGTGAAAATTTACTTTTAAGCGCGAAAAATTAATTTTATACACAACGTACCTTCGTTCACTCTGGGGGTTGCATGGACAAATACTAATAGATAAGTCGAAGACGCTGTAAAATATGGATAGTCAGTGGGAGTGTTGCTGGCTCTAATTGCGGAAATATATTGACTGTTACTATTGTACCCTGTTACTTTTGTCCCCAGTCTACCCTATTACCGATATCAATTCCAGATTTACTAAAACAGTGTTTTTATTGGTAGTAATCAGTTTCATTAGCAGCACAGTCTTGTTGAATAATGAACTATACTTTTAATACAGCAATTTTGTTAAGAAATAAATTGTATCTTCTCAATGCGACGCATTTTGTTCCCAATAAAGCGCTTTTTCTACAATTAAGGAAGCAGCACAGCGTCCCCAAAAACGAATTGTATCCGTTAGAACCTATAATCCACAAGACGTTGGTGGGGGTTCGTAGCAATCGGCAATCACCGCGCGCCGTAGTATTAGTTTCAACGTAGGTATTTGTTGAGCAAGACATATGGTTGTTCGGTGTCTTCTATACCTGTCCTGTCTGAATTTGAATTTAATTGATCGTACCAATACCTGTTTCAATTAATTTATTTTTACTTTGTATTTAAGTTTTTTTAAACTTTGCATGTCAGATAAAGCAATACAAAAGATTTTTATTTCGCGCAACCCATCATTAGTATTGGACTTTATAATCTATAGACGAATTTTACCATCTCAGTAAACCATGTTGCATAATATGCAATGATAAACAATAAGAACAATATTGTACTAGAAGCTATTTAAATTTTTCAGAACCAAGTATACAATACTGATTTTTAGTGGTAAGTATTTGCTTTATTAACCGTAGCAAGCAAATATCATTATGATTAATGTCAAATTTCATTACAACTGCCAGTCGGAACAACTACAGTATATAAAATCAGATTACACCCACAATAGAACTTGATAATAAAGGCAATAATGGCTATAAATTATTCTATGGTAGCATTAACTCCTATTTCCTATTGGCTAAATTACCGTGATATTATCCCTACACAACGGTCTAGCAATTTTCTTTGTCTTACAGTAGCAAAGCGCGTTGCTATTACCGAAATAAATAAATTAATATAAATAATTTTATTAATATAAATATACCCGGCAGATGAAAAACACCTTTCAGATTCTACACTAGTACGGGAGAAATTTATTCGAACAGAAAAAAAAGTATGAATTTAAAGAATACATTATTGTGTAAATAAATTGAAATACCTACTTTTATCCCGGAATTTAACTAGTCATATCCCGGGATTTTTCGGGATAATATTTTAACGGGATCCCGGGATTGCAAGCTCTACTTGGAATCCAACTTGCGAGAGGAATTATAGTTATTTATGTATCAAGGGAATTATAAGGATCTTAATTACCGAGGGCAAAGTTTACTTCCCGAGGGCCCTTGGCCCGAGGGACAGCAATTGACCGAGGTAATTGAGACTCTTATAATTCCCGTGGTACATAGATAATTTTATTTCTGACCGATTTAAATTTTTGTTCATTTTTAAACCGGAAGAAATGTTTCAATTTATTACCTTTCCGGTATATTTGAATCAGGTGCCGTCAATAATAACATTGACGTTGTAATGACATGAATAAAAAATAGTTATTTTAGCATTTCTTGTCTTATTTTACCTGTAAAAGTTAGAGGTAATTAGAGAATCTTTAATATCCCAAAGGAGTTATAACCCTCTTTATTGATAGCGTAACTATGATGTTATAAACTTATAATATCCCGGCCAGAAATAAAAAAGTTTCCTTAAGTACTATATATCATTTCAAAGTCACGTTGAAATACTACCGGATACCGGATGTATGTTATTATATTAATTTTGCATTAACCCACATGTGATCAGAAATATGTACATCTGAAACATTTATTTGTGTTAGTACCTTCTTTTGTTGAAGAAAAAATTAAATCAATAACGGAGAAACCTGTAAACGAGATACGTGTTGAGGAGGTTATTATTTGAATAAGACAAAATGTTTCCGTCAAATTAATAAGTGAGAGAACCCGCATTATTTGACTGTGAAATGTATGTTTCCTATATAATAATCGAATTGCTGGAGAGTTTAATTTTTATCCAGATTTGTCCCAGATAGTCCCTGCATGGTCTACTGGAGAAGTATAGAGAACTCTGTGTCGTTTTTTATGTATATACCAACCCCACCTTCCATCTGTAGTATAAAAATGTAATTACTGTACCTAGTCGTATAGCGTATAGCCGTCAAATTATAGGTAACAAAAAGTTGAAGTAACATTTTATAGGATTATTTTATAAAACTTAATTTTGCCTTAAAATATGCAATACGGATTTTGCTTGAAATTATTAAAAGTAGGGTTGGGATTTTGACCGTCAAAATCTTTTGTGGTCAATTGACCGGTCAATTGACTAAGCCCCGGTCAAATTCCTCAGTTTTGTCAAAAGAAATGAAGCCATGAGTAATTACATATAAACGTGTCTTTATTAAAAAACAGCTAATAAAAAATAAAGAAACCATTCTGAGGTACAAAAAACACAAAAATGATACATTATATTATTATGTATAATATTAATCTAACAATACTAAATTACTAATGAAGTAATGAGTGAGTGACTGATTGATGATGAAATGAGAGACTGCTGGCAGTACTGGCCTTGGTATATAGCTTAGATAAAGGTACATCATCTTCGTCACTGAACTCACCCCTGACATTGCCTTTATGTTCTTCAGAATCTGAATCACTCCTTTCACCCTCACTACTGAAATTTAGCGCTGGTTCCTCCGAATTTCCATTTTTTTTATTTCAACTGCTACTTAACAGCTTTAAGTTGTACTTTATATAAACAAGCTTTCCTGAGCGAGTGGTTTTCAAGCGGTTGCGAAGCTTGCTATGGACAATGCCCCATGAGGACCAATTTCTCTCACAAAAGGCTGCAAAAGTTTTTGACCGAATTTGACCCGGTCAAAATCTCGGTCAATTGACCAGGCACAACCCAACTTAAAAGGTTCTAGAGGCGCCTCTAAATTTATTTATTTATTTTAGCACTTAACAGGAATTAAAATTTATAAATGTAAATGACCCAATTACAAAGTACCTACTTTATATAAACATAATATAGAGACGAGACAGACTACAAAATAACTAATTCTACCATAAGTATAAAATACTAAATACCTACTTACGATATTGTTAACAGTTTCTTCTTAAGAAATGCATAAGTTACCATAAAAATATCTACCTCAGTTTGTATTCTGTTGTAATCATGGCATAACCTAAATAGTGGCGAATTTACAAGATTGTTACTTATGGCAATCACACACAGATAAAAGGTGTTTAGGTCTCTTGTCTTATGAGTTGGAACAGTAAGGTTAAGTCTGGATAAAAAGTTAGCATTATCAGCTATACCACGTACAACCTTATGCAGATATAATATATTAATTATTATACGTCGCTGTTCAAGTCTCATGAGGCTATACTTTTCACAAGGCCATGTTACTGAGATCCTAACATTATAATCATTTATTGCCCTAACGTATGTGTCAAACAACTTTGTTCTGTATTTTTTCTAGTAGGTATTTATAACAAAGGTATAAGAGCTCCAGATGTATGTATACAGGGTGTTTGGGGAGGAAAGGGCAATATTTTGGGAATGTGTTCAGAGGATGAAAATAAGAGAAATAAACCCATATGTTTTAGTTTGATTCTCAATTATTTCTGAAATAATCGGTTCTGAATTTTTTTATATTAAAATAATGAAGGAGTCTTTAGTTTTAAACGTCCGCTACATTTTGATTGATAGTTTTAACATGTATACCTAGTGGTTGTCAGTTAGCTTCATATCGAGCGTATCGACTTGAACCAAGGTTTTCACACTTACAATGCCCCACACATTCAGTCACAGGGAGTATGCCGACATGATATTCGTGTATGGTTACTGTAACGGTAGTGCGATGCGCGCAGTTAATAAATATCGACGTCGTTTTCCAAATCGAAGAGTCCCTAATAGAGTTTTTCAAAAAGTATTTGCAAGTGCTCGGGAAACTGGAATGTTTCCAAGCGTGAGAATTGATTCTGATAGAGTGCAGGGTCTAGATTTGGAAAATAAAGAAAATGTTCCGGCTATTGTCGCAAAGAACTCAGGTATAAGTACGAGACGGGTTGCAAATGAACTTTATACATCACATCTAGCCGTGTGTGAGTCACTTAGAAAAAACGGTTTAAAACCTTTTCACGTTCAACCCGTTCAGCCTCTTCTAGATGGTGATCCTGCTTCAAGGGTACAATTTTGTGAATGGATCCATCAAAATCGAAGTCTGCACAAATAAATTTTATTTAGCGATAAAGCTCAGTTCACTCGTGATGGAATTAATAATTGCCACAATAAACATCGGTGGTCAGATGAAAACCATCATGCTACATTTGAACGAAACTTTCAAAATCGATTCAGTATTAATGTCTGGTGTGGAATGCTCAACGACCAGTTGTTTGGTCCATTTGAAATGGATGGGCGTCTTACTGATGAAGAATATTTACGGTTTCTGGAAGACCATTTGATACACATTTTAAATGATGTTCCGGTAAATGTTCGACAACGAATCTTCCAACATGATGGAGCCCCACCTCATTTTAGTATCCATGTGCGAAATTTCTCGAATTATCGTTTTCCTAATCGCTGGATTGGCAGAGGTGGTCCGCAAGTTTGGCCACCGATGTCACCAGACTTAAACCCGCTTGATTTTTGCATTTTGGGATGGATGAAATCGTTAGTATATGAAACACGAGTGGAAACGAGAGAAGCAGTCCGCGATCGAATTTTCAATGCTGCAGATTTAAAAAAAACAATCCCCACTCAATCCAACGTGCTACCCGAGCTATTAACAAACGTGCCGAAATATGTATCGAAGTTGGTGGTGGGGTTTTTGAAAATATTCTTTAAGTTAGTTTGTACTGCAGTAGGTACCTGCAATTATTCACTTTTAAAATAAAAATTAACTTACAAAAACTTTAGAACTTATTATTTCAGAAATGGTTGATAATCGAACTAAAACATTTAGGTTTATTTCTCTTATTTTCACCCTCTGAACCCATTCCCAAAATATTGCCGTTTCCTCCCTAAACACCCTGTATATTATGTAAACTATATAATATTATGTTTTTACGTCTCTACATGTTATTTGTTGTTTTGTTGTTTCATCAATTACAGTTTACTTAATTTAAAGGATTCATCGATCTACCGGCTTTGTCATTTTAGGTCAATTTTGTAAATGGAACTTGCAAGCCAATTTTTAATCCTCCACCAGTTTTTGTTTCTGAGATACTCTAGAAATTCCCATAAAAATTTTAACCCCCTAAGGGGTTTATTTTCGAAAAATCCCTTCTTAGTGGAACTTACTGGCCGACGTTCATTATTTATACTATTATCTTTAGTAATAGTATCATGGTCTACGTTATAAGGAGACCTCAAGATGTCATGATAATAGAAATAGGGGTTGACTTAGGCTTTCTGTCATAATTACTATAAACAGCTTTTTTTGTTATGCTTTGAATGTGGTCTATATCAGGAGTTTACACGTTTTATTTATATTTAAGAAATGAAATGATAGATATTCGCCAAAAGTTAAAATGAGAGTACCTAAATTAATTAAATTTTTCACCGACTCAAATATTTTTTTAACCCGATCTGAAAAAGGAAAATGCATTTTTCTCTTGCCTAAGTTCACAACTCTATAGTTGAAATATTTGGTCGTTTAGAATGTTGTCGATACTTGCAGGGGCGGATCGTGGTTTTTTGGGGCCCTAGGCTGATTCAATTTCTGGGGCCCCCAACCCCCCGAAATGCTTTTTTTTTATTTCCATGATGTAGGATGTAGTTATTTTTTGTTATAAAACAAATAAAACGACTAATGTAAAAAATAAAAATCTATTCTATTTAAACTAAAAAAATACGAGAACAGTATTAAAATTAAAGCTAATTACATAGCAATAACAAATTTTAAAAAAAAACTGTTGTCTTCTGCACTTAACTGAAACGAATTCGCGGATTGCTTCTTCATATGAAATAGATCTAGTGATGTCATACTCAATTGACAAAATTGAAAGGCAATTAAGCCCCTCGTCCGTCATTGTTGACGTATATTTATTTTTTATAAATGCCATTTTCGAAAAGGACCTTTCTATATATTTTATAGTAAAACACTTATAGCTTTTTAATGTTTCATTAGTATTTATAATACAGTATCATAAGTACTCTTGAAAAAGCCCTAGAAAGGCGAAACATAAGTAGAGCAGTTCTATAATAAATACCAATGAAACATTAAAAAGCTATAAGTGTTTTACTATAAAATATATATATAAAAAATGTTTCACAAGGAACGAACCAACTGCTGAATCAGTACAGTGTATTAAAGGACCTTTCGGCTTCACAGCTTGTTATTGGTATCGTTAAGTAAATTTTAAGAATTGTATACAGATTTGGAAATATATCAATAAGTTTTTTTTCAAAAATTAGTGTTAACACTTCGGAAGCCGTAATACACTCATTTTGTTTAAACCATACCACGTTTAAATAATGTTGGAACTGAGTGCATTCACTTAAGAGAGAGAGGCTTGAGTGCAGCATAGTGCGTGGCCTAAGTAGTAAATAAATGATTTTATTTTACAAAAGTATAGTTTTTTAAAATTTTATTTTTATTAATGATTTTTTTTATTATTTATTTTTAATAATCTTATTTTTAAGCACATAATGCAAGCGGTCATGAGATCGGTATTTGGTACCGTTTTTTAATGAGGCCCCTGCGGGGCCCCTTTTTGCCGGGGGCCCTAGGCTTCAGCCTACCCAGCCTAATGGGAGATCCGCTACTGGATACTTGATACTCTAGGAACTAGCCAAAATTTACCTCTTGGACCTCTAGCAAGAGCAAAAATGTTCTTGTTTATGACATGAGGCAATGAACTCTTATAAAAGGCATTGATACAATTTCTCAATTAAATGGCAACAAATAACTTTAAGGTTAACGATTTTTGGGAATGAAAGTCATCCCGCAATAGCTAACATTCCTGCTGCCTACAGAACAAACCTTTTAATATTGCAAGGTAAAAAATTCCCAGTAATAGTAAACGTTTGTTGCTGGTAGTGGAAGTTCGACTTGGTTGCCAAGCTCAAGACAGCTTGCGGAACACGAAACCAACACCGCCGCATACCAGGAAAGCGGCTTTTCAAAGTTAGAATGCCGTCCCTGCGATGTGCCATTGTTTTCACACACCGAATCGTCGCAAAAAGAAGGGCGGCATTAGCTAGAACACTCTTTGATTCCTAATGTGTACGTCATTTGTTTAGCAGAAAAACGAACGTCTGTATGCGTATATAATGTACTGCGGTCTGAGGACTTATTGACTTGGGGACGTGAGTCATTCTAATACTTTATAAACAATAATTTAAAAATAATGTTACACATACCTTCCGTCAATTGCATTTTTCTAGGTAGTAGTTAATTTAGCCGAGATAATACCGTGCGAGCAAAAATTATTTGCATCAAAGAGGGCCTTGCATCTAAGGACGTAATGCTTAGCCGTAGAGTAAGGCTGCCAACCGTTCCCGTACAAGAACTGTAAACAAGATATAATCGTTGAGTCCCGTATTCTTTAGAATTGTCCCGCCTCTAAAATTTTACTTAAAATCGTCCCGCATTTGTTAAATCTGTCCCGGAATGACCATATTATTTTGCAAAGCATCATATGCAGCAGTTATATCGACATTAAAAATATCGATGGATCTCGCCCCACCCAAATTTCATGGAGTTGAAAAATATGATTTTAAAAATAAATAGAATATATTTTGTTTAATACCTTGTTTACATTTTTTTGTATTCAAATTCATTTTCTTTAAATAAATTTTGCTTTTGTTGTTCTATTCAATTAAATTAAATAATAATTTGATGGCCCAAGGGCTGGACAACCCTAACTCTAAACAAGTTTACATGTAATGGTGCAAAAGCGAATATTGTTCTGTTGTCCCGCATTTGTCATTTAAAAGTTGGCAGCCTTACGGTAGAGCTTAATACCTGTTGGGTGTCAGTAACTACCTGAATTAACAATCAATCAGTTATTCCGTCATCTTTGACAGTGGTTACAAGTAATTTGATTCATCGCTAATTTTTCCACAATTCACACAATGGGCTTTACGGAACAGCACAAAACATTTATGCAGCGTATTTTCGAAACGGGGTTATAGTAAATGGTGAGTGGCAATACAATCCGGGTTTGTGCATGGACGATTTTCACGAACATTTTCCTAACGTTGCTTTTATTGCTATGGGGATTTGATTGCCTGAAAATAACCGTGGCTGTGTTTAGGTAAACAGGTTCTATACAACACAAAAAAGGAGCAGGAAGACCATCTGTAAGAACAGAAGAACTTGTTGCAAACGTTCATGAAATAATGCAAAATACGCCAACAAATTGTATAAGACGCCTGTCCGAAGAAGTGGGAAGATCAATGGCCAATTTCAGCAATTTAAGTAATTATTTTTCTTTTTCTTTCTGTATATTCTTACTTTGTTAATTTTGTAAACAACAAAAATAAATTTGTATTTGTCTACTTAGGTATTCTAATACTTATTAGTTTGGCATATCATGTCATAATATGAATTTGACAAAATTTTAACCTAGATTTGGTTAGATATAACGTCCCCATATCATTGTGATCTAAACCAAGCCCTACGTTTTTTAATCCAATCCCTCTTTGATGCAAATAATTTTTGCTTGCATGGTATGTGGCATATCAATTTTAGAAAAACAACGTTGATTGTTGGTTAAAATATATAGGTACCTAATAAGCTAGAACAATAAATATTTATTAAAATAAACTGCTCGTCTCACGATTCGATAAACTGTTTTGTTCATATTTTTATATCTCAGCAGTTCACAAACGGTTTTATTAATTTTGAAACTGTTGACAGATTTTAAAAAATGTAGCATGGTAATTTCGTAATCGAGTTTGACGTTACATAATACGTTGTGCCAAAAAGAATTGTTTTCGAACCATTGTCATGTCAAACCCAACAACCACAGTATATAGTAAACGGCACGAATTCTCTTGTTTTAAAACAAATGACAGCAGAAACTTGTCATCGATCAGCTGATATTGGGACATAATAATATCCCCAGATTAGTAATGGGCCGTAATGAGCCCAAACATCGAGTTATGAATTGCGTTTTTGTGCTTTTTGTTACATTTAATTACGTTTTCAAAATATTTAGTGTTAATGGTGCCTTTTATTTTTACTTTCATTGAATTTTAATTACTTTATGTGGCCGGTAAGTAGGTACCTACAATTATTATTCATTTGACCAAAAATTTACAGGTTAAATTTTTTAAAATTGTTTTTTATTAGGGATCATAATTGTGTGCCTTGCACGTTAGTCGATTTTATCGATAAGTTTCATTTCATCTGAACGCTGTTTTTATCGAAAAGTTCTATAAAAACTATATTTGGGTCTATACGTATCTTACGTAAGTCATACAATAGACAGTTTTCGTTTTATTGGCAAATTCAAACGGTTAACCATAACGAATACGAATACGAAGCCGCTATTTGACAGATCGTAAAAATAGTTTTCGTTCAATTCGCTTAACGTTAACGTTAACGTTAAGTCGAATCGACAGTAAACATAACAAATTTAACATAACCTATCTTTAATGGTTTGTGTTCATATTTTCATATACGTTTTGTGCTATCTTTTTTTTTAAACATCATGATAGACGAAAGGTTGCTTTTATTGGACTCATCCAGTGATTCGGATTTGGATGATGCCCTTCTCTTGGAGGTGCTTGATCGCCAGGACATTCAGTATCGAGCACAGTTGTATGGAAATTTCAATTTAGAAAACTATAATAATGCTGAATTCAAACTTTATTTCCGATCAAAAAAATGGTCATTACGCATGCGTTCCGTTTTCGCTATGGCTTTGTCTTCCGTCCGTTAGCTCCCGCCACTTATCCGTAACGATAACGATAAATGACAGCTCAAATGTCAAAGTTGTCAAATAGCGGCTATCGGAATCGCTTTTAAAAGACAACGAAAACTGTCTATTATGGGGATTTCCTTAGCAGTAAATGTAATATCTGACTGAATTCAATTAGTTTATATTGAACTGTAGGTACCTATACTTAGTATTTTACCTATAGGTAGATATCTATAATCTGAAGAAATAAAAAAAAATCTGTTGTAAATATGGGTGACAGAGTCCTATTTAAAGTTGCGTTTCAGTTAATTTAGTATTTTCAAGGTTTGGATAATTAAAATATTATATAGTTTTTAAATATATTTTGAAACTTTATCTTTAAACCATATATAATCTCATGTTTATGATTACCAACCTTAAATTTTAATATTTATAAAACAAAACTTTCAAAAGAAATTATTATTATTATTTGGCAATATTAAAGCGGTAGAACCGATAATACTATTGCATTAATTGTTTTAGAAGGAATCACATGTATAATTTTCAAGTCCGGTCCTGGAATTCATACAAACCTGTCAAACTTAAATATACCAAAATTGACAGGGTGTCACGTGACTTTGCCTCCATTTTGCGAGAGTACTTACAATTTTTACTATACAGTGAGGACCTAAAGTTCGTCCCCCCCCCCCTCTAACTTCTAAACCGTTCGGTATATTTTAATGAAATTTTGAACGATAATATTTGAGCAAGTCTTGCACTTTTTGACATACCAATGACAGCTTCAAATGTCAAGATGACAGCTGGGTCCGCTTTTGGAATATTTTTTTAAATGGAACACCCTGTATATTTTTACATTTTTAAATTCCACATAAAATTATAATTATTTTTTATTAAATGCATTATTAGTCTATACTTCATAGTTTCCGAGACATTGACTCTCGAAAAGTGACATTTTTGAAATTTGACAGCTTATAACCTTCTAACAGTACGTCTTAGAGCAAAACGGCTTACATGTCCCTATCTTCAATTTTTATTATCTTCCCAAAAAAATCAACTTCCAGTTAAACCGGAACAACTATATTTCCTGCTTTCGAGTTACATCCGGTTTAACCGGAAGTTGATTTTTTTGGGAAGATAATAAAAATTGAAGATAGGGACATGTAAGCCGTTTTGCTCTAAGACATACCGTTAGAAGGTTATAAGCTGTCAAAGTTCAAAAATGTCACTTTTTGAGAGTCAATATCTCGGAAACTATGAAGTATAGACTAATAATGCATTTAATAAAAAATAATTATAATTTTATGTGGAATTTAAAAAAGTAAAAATATACAGGGTGTTCTATTTTAAAAAATACTCCAAAAGCGGACCCAGCTATCATCTTGACATTTAAAGCTGTCATTGGTATGTCAAAAAGCGCAAAACTTGCTCAAATATTATCGTTCAAAATTTCATCAAAATATACCGAACGGTTTAGAAGTTAGAGGGGGGGGGGACGGACTTTAGGTCCTCACTGTATAATATTTAAGTGAGCCGCTCGATAAACAAAATGGCGAACGAGTGATTGCAGTTTTGTTAACCAGTTCAACAAAAAACTACGTAAATATAAAGACAATATATCTATGTGCATTGGCGGCGACATTAGCTATAAAAAATAAAAGCACAAAGTGGATGAAGATATGGCTTTTGAAGAGAAACCCGTTTTCCCTTATTAACCTTTAAAACGCTTTGAAACTGGACCCGGGAAATTGGTTTAATTACACTGTTCAACACAAAAATCCTCTTTATAAAAATATCGTGTATTTTGTAATATTTGGACCTAAACTAATATACAACTGACCACCAAATGTTTATATTGGCCTCAGATTTCTTGGAAGGGTCGAATAGGCCCATTAATAGGTAATAAACGCTCGCACCATTGTTATTTGCAGGTAGTTGGATCTATGCTTGAAATATGCCTTTAGTCGTTACTATATCATCATTTAGTAAACATCTATTCATATTTTCGCTTAGATCTACGGGCGTGGTAAAACGGTACCAAAAATGTCGATGCGCGTTTGCGTTAATAAAGCCAATAGCTTCTGTTATATTATATTTGTGGCGAAGTTACCGCAAAAGCGTACCAAAAACCGATATCTTCATTATAGTAAAAAAGCTTATGAACTGTACTTTGGATGCAAAGTTGGCGATCAAGATAGGTCCTGGGCCCCAAAAATGTGTTGCAGTTCGTGCTCGAGAACATTGACTGGATGGCTGAAAGGTACTCATAAATCTATGCCATTCGCAGTTCCAATGGTTTGGAGGGAACCTCGTAATCACGTAGATGATTGTTATTTTTGCATGACGAATATTAAAGGAATTACTAGCAAAACCAAGCGTAGCATTCAGTACCCCAATATTCCTTCTGCAATGCGACCAGTGCCCCATGATAACTCATTACCCCATCCCCTGCCACCTGAGAGTTACACGCTTGATTCCGAATCAGACTCCGGAAGTATTTCACCAGAAGCCGGACCAAGCTACATCCCTAGTTCTCATAATTTGCCTGATACACCTCATTTAATCACTCAAGGTGAATTAAATGACCTTGTTCGTGACTTGGACCTCCCGAAAACAAAAGCTGAACTTCTCGGATCCCGCCTGCAGCAGTGGAAGCTCTTGGAAAAAGGAGTGAAGTTGTCCTACTACTACTCTCACAAATTTTTTTGCAGTGGAAGGTGATTTAGTATTTTGCCATGACATACCTGGCCTAATGACCGAACTGAACTTACCATATACTCCCGATAAATGGAGACTATTCATAGATTCGTCTAAAACAAGTCTAAAAGCTGTTTTACTTTTTAATGGAAACGAGCATCCATCGGTTCCTATAGGTCATTCGGTAAATATGAAAGAAACATATGACAATCTTAAGATGTTACTAAGATGTGTAAAGTACGAAGATCACAAATGGAACATATGTGCAGATTTAAAAGTGGTGGCGTTACTGACAGGACTGCAATCAGGATATACAAAATACTGTTGCTTTTTGTGTGAATGGGACAGCCGTGCAAGAGACAAACATTATAAAATTAAGGTTTGGCCTCCACGTGACACAATACAAGTTGGCGTTAAAAATTTGACCCGAGAACCATTAGTTCAGAAAGAAAAAATATATTTACCTCCACTTCACATTAAGCTGGGTCTGATCAAAAATGTTGTTAAAGCACTGGATAGAGAAGGCAATGCTTTCACGTATTTAAAAGACAAATTTCCACGTATAAGTGAGGCCAAAATTAAAGAAGGAATTTTTGTTGGTCCCCAAATTAGGCAATTGTTTAAAGATGCGAACTTCAGGCAAATTTTAAGTGACAATGAAAGTCGGGCATGGAATGCATTTAAAAGTGTTTGCAACAATTTTCTTGGAAATAATAAATCAGAAAATTATCGTGAACTCGTGGAAGAACTACTCACGGCCTATCATATTTTAGAATGCAACATGTCACTAAAACTTCACTTTCTCCATTCTCATTTGGACTTTTTCCTGAAAATTTAGGAGCAGTATCAGATGAGCATGGAGAACGATTTCACCAAGATATTGCCTCCATAGAGAAAAGGTATACAGGAAAGTGGAGCCCGAATATGTTAGCCGACTATTGCTGGACCCTAATACGAGACACATCCAGGAGTTCTTATAAAAGAAAGACGTTAGGAAAGTAAATATTAAATTTTAAATTATTTATAAATGTTTATACTGTACCTAAGCTAACTGTTAATAAAATATATTATATGTTTTTAATTGTTAAAAATTTAATAAATCGGCATTGAAAGGGGTTTTTATTGACTTTTTTCTTAACATCAAAGCATATGTCCCTCCCTTATCATTGGAGGCTGATATCCAAAATCTGAGGCCAGATCCGGATTCAGCAGGCCAAAATATATCAAATCCAGCCAAAATCATTCCAGGGAGGAAAAAAACGTTTTAAAATGTTCGTCAGTGTTATTATTAGCGAATTAATTACGAAACCTATTGTACTATTTTAAAATAAGTAACCCCTCTTATCATCAGTTAAGTTAACACAAGCTATTACACTATAATATGCTTACAGCAACGTCAAAATTTCTTGCCACAGGCAGAAGTTACGACGATTTAAAATCGGTTATCAACTAACTACAAGCTTTGCACTAAGAAAAAATCCTTCTATTTTTTATAAGAATTCAAATTAGTAATCTTTATACAACTGTTTAATACTATATGTGACAGCTATGCGCTTTTCTGCAGTAAAACAACGAAAATTGCTAGACCGTTGTGTAATGAAAATATCACGGTAATTTAGCCAATAGGTATTAGTGTGTTGTTCTTGTCGTTTAACAATGCATATTATGATTATCTATTATGCAACATGGTTTACTGAAATCGTAAAATTTTCCATTCAATATAATGTCCAATACTAATGATGGGTTGTGCGAAATAAAAAACTTCTATTGTTTTTATCTGAAATGCAAAGTTTAAGAAAACTTAAATACAAAGTAAAAATAAATTAATTAAAACAGGTATTGCATGGTACGATCAATAGAATTCAAATTCGGAGAGGACAGCTAGAAGACTCCGAGCAACGATATGACCTGCGCTACAAATATGTTAAAACTAATACTGCGGCGCGCGGCAATTGCCGATCGCTATGAACCCCCACCAACGTCTTGTGGATTATAGGTTCTAACGGATATAATTCTTTCTTGGGGAAACTGTTCTGCTTTCTTAATTGTAGAGAAAGCTTTTTACTGGGAACAAAGTGCGTCACATTGAGCAGATATAATTTAACAAAACTGCTGTATTAAATGTAGTTCATTATTTAACAAGACTGTGCTGAATGGAACTCATTACTATACTACCAATAAAAACACTGTTCTAGCAAATCTGGAATTGTTATAACACTAAAGCGGGTTTGATACACTAACAATTTATTTAATATGACCTAATAAAAAATAAGCTATCAATCAACAAACTATGTCTTATACAGGGTTAGGAAAAATTACCAGAACGGTCGATTATTTCAAAATATACAGGGGTTATCAAAAAACGTCTTATATAAAAAATGTAGGGCTGTTAAAAATCTACATATCAGTGATAAATTGAAATATACAGGGTCGCCCACAAAGTTGTGGAGAATGATAGTTATATTTTTTTAAATGGAACACCCTGTATATTTTTACATTTTTAAATTCCACATAAAATTATAATTATTTTTTATTAAATGCATTATTAGTCTATACTTCATAGTTTCCGAGATATTGACTCTCGAAAAGTGACATTTTTGAACTTTGACAGCTTATAACTTTCTAACAGTACGTCTTAGAGCAAAACGGCTTACATGTCCTTATCTTCAATTTTTATTATCTTCCCAAAAAAATCAACTTCCAGTTAAACCGGAACAACTATATTTCCTGCTTTCGAGTTACATCCGGTTCAACCGGAAGTTGCTTTTTTTGGGAAGATAATAAAAATTGAAGATAGGGACATGTAAGCCGTTTTGCTCTAAGACGTACTGTTAGAAAGTTATAAGCTGTCAAAGTTCAAAAATGTCACTTTTCGAGAGTCAATATCTCGGAAACTATGAAGTATAGACTAATAATGCATTTAATAAAAAATAATTATAATTTTATGTGGAATTTAAAAATGTAAAAATAAACAATTAAAAAAAATATAACGATCATTCTCCACAACTTTGTGGGCGACCCTGTATATTTCAATTTATCACCGATATGTAGATTTTTAACAGCCCTACATTTTTTATATAAGACGTTTTTTGATAACCCCTGTATATTTTGAAATAATCGACCGTTCTGGTAATTTTTCCTAACCCTGTATAGTAAATCTGTTGTATTAGATCATTTTCCTCAGTGTATATGAGCGACTTACAACAACGTCAAGATTTCTTGCTAGCGGCAGACATTATGAAGATTTAAAATTTTCGGTTCTTCTCACTTCAAGCTTTGGGTGACATTATTTTTGACACCATAAATTTTCTATTTTGATAAATAAAATCGGAAAGTAGTTATACAGTGTCACCAGTAAAGTCCGCATCATATGGGATTTTTTTTTATTAATAGCTTCCCAAGTAGCAATTATAGACACAAATTGGACACAAATTCTTTGCTGAGAAACGTTTCGAAACATTTTCGATTAAAATTATTTAGATTGTGTGGAGAAACATGTGTTTCGAAACTTTTGCGACACATTTTCGAATTTAGTTACTAGAAACGATTAAGAACTGTTAGTTTCGAAATACTTTCCAAACTACAGTGTCGATAAATTTAGGAAACGCACAAAAGAAACTTTTTCGAAACATTTTTATATAATATTATTAAATTGTGTTTAGACACATGTGCTTCCAAATTGTAGCGACACATTTTCGAATTAAGTGATTCAAAACAAATTGGTATTCTTCTGCTTTGAAATATTTACCAAACAGTGATATCCATTTAATTACGAAACTTGCGCAGAAAATAATTTTCGAAACTGCCAGAAACCTTTACACTACCGCACCCGGACAATTATTATAACCTCGTTTATAACGATTATAACCTATTAATTGTACATTTTTCCTTTGTCTCGACAATTGAGTACATGTTTTAGATTATTACTTAGGAATAAGTTATAAGTAAGTTTTATTAAACGTTCAACAAAGTACAAACCAATTTTGTAGGTTATATGTCACAGAAAGTGTAAAGTGGTAGTGTATACCGTGACGGTATACAGAAGTTTTATGCTTCTAAGCTTAACCTTCCTCTTGACGGGACTGTGCATTTTTTACTTTAGCGACGTTTGTTTCGCATGGTTTCGGTACAATATCGAAACATTCTTCATGTTTCGACACATTTTCTATGAATTATAGCTACATGATTATCGAAACATTATAGAAACCAAATACTAGAAATTGTGTGTCGACTCCATTTTAGACCAGAATAATTCTCGCTTTCTGGCGGCCATTTTGACTAATTCATTTTTATATTATTAAAATGGACTTTAATTAACTTCCTGCGTCATTTGAAATGTAAAAAAGTGGTTACATTAGTTCCATTTTGCTAGCTTAATCAATTGAAAGAAGAATTAAGTAAAATTTTAAAAATATTTAAGATTTTATTTTTTGACAAAGTATTTATTTTGTGTGTAAATGTCAATATACCTGGAGCGTCTTAAGAATATAAAGCTAAATTACTAAATTGCACGATAAAATTTATTTCGTCAACGATTTTTGAATCTCCTCTGCAATAAACCATACGAAAAAAATGTATCACTTATAGAAAATACTCTGGTGACAAATTCATTATGGCGAAATTATGCTGTCATCATATTGTTTACTTTCTTTTATTTTACAACCTGCAGAAAGATAGATATTATATATCGAATTATTTGTTTCAATAATGTTTCCATTTTGACAATTTACAATTCCAACAAACAGCGCCCTCTTTGTAAAATAAACTCTCACTCGACACATTTATGGAAACATGTTCCAAACATTTCTGAAAAATTTTCGAAACATTTTCGATAAAAGTTTCGATTTTGCGTCGAAACAGCGAAAGTCACAGCCCGTACCAACCACTTGGAAACACGTGCTAATGCGCCATTTAAAATGTATACGTTTCGAAAATATTTCCATACATGTTGCCAACAATTTCCAATTTGTGTCGGAAACAGAAACAATAGTTTAGACACATTTACCGTAATGTGTCTAAAAATGCTACTTGGGATTTATTTAAAATTGGACTTTGACATCAAGTTTTGCTTTGATTGAGATGAAAATTAAGCAAAAAAAATAGTTGTCAAATTTTAATTTTTGCCAAAAAATAATTCAAAAGTGGGGTTATTTCTGAAAATATCAAAAAAAGTTATTAGAAAAAGTTTTTTTTAAATGTAGTTTCTAGCCCACATGCAAAATTTCAGCTGCATAAGATAATTTTGATTTTTTACCTATATTTCGTAAATTGCACCACTTTTACAAAATAAGACTCAACGCAACCGACGTAAAACTTCTTAGTTTTGACAATGCTTTATTTCAGATACATGTTCTTTGAAGTAGCGCCATATTAAATGTGTGTTTTTCAACAAAATCAAAATTGGGCTATTAAAATTTGGTCGCATGTGATGCAAAGTTTATTTCTTTGTGACCCTGTATAAGGTAACTTCATAAAATAAGTATTTTTGAAAACGTAGTTTGTGTCTGAAAGTAATACACCTTAATATTAAGACAAAAAAAAAACACAGTGTATTCAGTAAAGTGTTTTTTAAGTGGAAAATAAATTTTATTTTAACAACGTAAAGTTTATCTATTTTCAACGATTTAATTTAAAACCCCTGTAATTATTATAATTTATTATTAAGCTATGTCGTGTATTACTTTCAGACAGACACAAAACATTTTCAAAAATACTTATTTTATGAAGTTACCTTATACAGGGTCAAAAACAAATAAACTTTGCATCACATGCGACCAAATTTGGATAGCCCAATTTTGATTTTGTAAAAAAACACACATTTAATATGGCGCTACTTTAAAGAAAATATATCCAAAATAAAGCATTGTCAAAACTATGAACTTTTATGTAGGTTGCGTTGAGTCTTATTTTGCAAAAGTGGTTCCATTTACAAAATATAGATAAAAAATCAAAATTATCCTATGCAGCTAAAATTTTGTATGTGGGCTAGAAACTGCATCAAAAAAAACTTTTTTTAATAAATTTTTTCGATATTTTCAGAAATAACCCCACTTTTGAATTATTAAATTAAAATTTGACAGATAATGCGAATCACGTGACTACTATTTTTTTGCTTAATTTTCATCTCGATCGAAGCAGAACTTGATGCCAAAGTCAAATTTTGAATAAAGCTATTAATAAAAAAATCCCATATGATGCGGACTTTACTGGTGACACTGTACCTATACGATTTATATTATTTGAATTTTAAGTGGTATGCAATTTACTACGCGACGTTTTAAATGGCGAAAGACGGAAATAATTAATTATTAGGATGTGTCAAAATAGGGTAAAAATTGCATTTTTCGTCGTAATAATTTTATTGAGATTGTAGCGTTTCGTGCTTTGAAGTAGGTAACTATTAAAAAAATAGAAAATATCTACTTTCTAGTGAGGCAGAGATATTGGCACAATATAAAGGTTTTATTAACAAAATCTTTTGTTCTTGGGAGTTAATGTCATTTAATTAAAAAACAAAAAAATAAATATTTTCTGTTATATTTTGACAATTTGAGCAATGTTTCCTAATCAGTCCGCAGTATTAATTATAATATTATCTAAATCATTAATATTTTATAAAATAAATACCGATTACCTTCAACTACACGTAAATTAAGAAACTCAATTTTATCATTACACTTAACTACCACTAACTTGGATATAACCAATAACTTTCAGCATATTTTTACAATATGATTTTAATTTAAGTTTCATTCCGTGCGAGCAAAAATTATTTGCATCAAAGAGGGCTTGGATTAAAAAACGTACCGGCTTGGTTTAGATCACAATAATATGGGGCCGATATATCTAACCGAATCAAGGTTAAAATTTTGTCAAATTTATATTGCATGATATGCCAAACTAATGAGTAATAAAATAAGAAGACAAATACAAATAAATTTTTGTTGTTTACAAAATTAACAAAGTAAGAATATACAGAAAGAAAAAGAAAAATAATTACATAAATTACTGAAATTGGCCACCGCCATGCTCCAAGCATAAATTCACAAGTCTCTTCATATTTTCGAAAATGTTGACCAGCATCTCTGGAGAAATGTTACCACATTCTTGGCTAATCCTTTCTTGTAATTGTTCTAAATTTGCAACTGGTGTTTTAAAAATAGTGTTCTTTAAATGAGGAAAAACGAAGTAATCCATAACCGTTAAACAAGGTGATCTAGGTGGGAATTCAATGTCTGATCGAAAACTGATCAATCTGTGGTCGAAAAAATTGCATAAGTAATTAATAGTTTCGGCGGCGATATTATGGGCGGTTGCACCCTTCAATTGAAAATATCCAAAACGTAGTTTGTCGTCAAATAATTGCTCCACAAATGGATTCAAAGTATTTCTCTATACCGATGTGCTGTAACTGTGTCATGGAAAAAAATAGGACCAACAATTCTTCTTCGTGAAACAGCTGCAGACACCAATTTTTTGAGGGTGCAATGTGGACTCGACAAAAAAATGGAAATTTTCACTACTCCACATGCGTGTATTCTGAGAATTCACATAACCGGGAGGTGGAACCAGGCTTCATCCGAAAAAAATGTCAGGTCTAATAAATCATTTCTTTCCAATAAATTTTGGGTAAACCATTGAGAATGAGAGTAATTCCTGCGTCTTTCAAAATCTGCGGCTTGTATTTCTTGGAATACTTGCACTTTATAAGGAAATAAATTTAGCTGCTTCTTAAGAATAGTCCTGCATGTTCCTTAAGATCTTCGCACTTCCTGGGATAGGCGTCTTATACAATTTAATGGCGTATTTTGCATTATTTCATGAACGTTTGTAACAAGTTCTTCTGTTCTTACAGATGGTCTTCCTGCTTCTTTTTTGTGTTGAATAAAACCTATTTCATTCTTTTCAGGCAGTGATAAAAATCCCCAGAAATAAAAGCAACGTTAGGAAAATTTCGTGAAAATCGTCCATGCACAAACTCGGATTGTATTGCCACTCACAATTTACTCTAACCCCGTTTCGAAAATAAATACGCTTCAGCCATGAATCTTTTGTGCTGTTCCGTAAAGCCCATTGTGTGAATTGTTCAAGAAATTGGAAAAATTAGTGATGAATTAAATTACTTGTAACGACTGTCAAAGATGACGGAATAACTGATTGATTGTTGTGCACGGTAGTAAAAAACTCTATTTATTTATAACATATTAAGCGATTTTTTTATCTATTGTAAAAAAACTGAACGATTTGAATAGTTTTATGATTTCGCATCCAATAAAAAAGCTACAATTAAAGAAGTCACGCAACAAAGAAATACAAAAGAGTATAAAATGACAGCCAACTGCAGACTATTGTGTTGCTCACAAAGAGGTACCTATCTATTGACATGAAATAAAACAAAACAGGCAACAGTAGTTTAAGAGGTGGGCATGAGAAACTATGGATTATGATGCGAAGTGCTTTACACGCTTTTGTTCGTCGTTCTGATGCGTCATTCACAATAATAAACTATTTCAATGTTAAAAACTCTTATGGGTTTTTCAGGAAGCGTAACCTAATCAAGATTTGCAATATCACAATAGTTTACACGTTATGGCTATTCATTGAATTTAAAAAAATATCTCATACTAAATACCAGATTAACATATATTACTATATTCTGTTTACAAAAAGAAACTATACCTATCATTTTTTGTACGCCTAACATTAATATCGAGGTATAATTTGATTGTAACATTAAAGTCATCAATTAATATAAAATCGTATTATGTTGATTGTAATTTTGATACAAAAACTGAAAAATACCTATGCCTTTCACTTTCCTCGCTAATATAATTTTTGGTTATTCACCCTCTATATCGAGTAGACTCATATTACTGATCGAATACTCATAGCAAACTGAATTTAGTCTTTTAGCTAAACTAATGTGATGTGCCTAGTCAAACTTTTCACTGACTGACCAGAACTTTTACATTATCAGAGAAAATGCATTCTTAAGGTTAAATTCTCAACGTCATTCAATCTATTGCCAACCTATAACCTATTTCGCGTTGATTTTTTGAGTTTATTATTTTAATAACTAACATTTAAAGAAAATCAATATCGTCGGTACATTATTTAGGTAGTATCTGATATATTACAAAAATATTAATTTATTTCATTGTTAATTTTGAGAGAATTGTATAGTGAAAGAACAATGAGTGACAATGACATAATAATGCAAAAAAATATCTTACTCGATATTTTTCGCGATACAATTCTCCTAAAATAAGTCATGAAATTTCTTGATATTTATTAAATATGTCAATTATCACCTATAGAACATCAAGTCGATACTGATTTTCTTTAAATTTTATATAAAAGCTAGAAAACATAAATAAATCTACGCGAAATAGGGTATAGGTTGGCAAGCATGTTGATACTGCCACCTTAAGTGTCAAGCGTAATATCAGTGAGTTTTATACTCTTGTGTTCTAAAATAACAGGAAATTACTTTTATTTTCAATAAATATTATGCTGACAAGAACATAGGAACTAAGTTGGAAGACAAATTACAGAACGTGTCATGTCATGGCGGAAAGAAGAAGGATTAAAGTAGCGCCTACAAAGTACAAAGCCATAAATAGAATCATTCAAAAAAAAATGTAGTGAAGCAAAAGAATCTTGGCTCTCTTTTAAATGTAACGAAATAGAATCGCTTTAACAAAGACATGATACTTTTAACATACATCGAAAAGTTAAGGATATAGGTACGTCAAAAATCTCCTGCAACAATCTTAAGAAACGAAAACAACGATGTTATTATAGGTATAGAAGCAAAGCTAAAAAGCTGGAAACAGTACAGGGTGTTGCACTATAAATGGACCCCCCTTTAACTTTTTTATCCAATGGTATTAAAAAAAAATGGCAAATACAAAAGTTGTAGGATACAACGTAAAGTTTTTTATGAAATAGTTTAAATATATATAGGGTGTTGCAGAAATGCGTAGCAAACAAAAATATATTTTTTCTTATGGAACACCCTGTATATATAATACTCTTAAATGATAGGGCTGGTCACCTTGATAAAAATTATATATAATTTGTTGTAATTATTATTATGTTAAAGTCATAAAACGCATATTTAAATTGTAATTGTAGTAGGCCATGGATTAAATTGTACTTGAAGCAGGCCATGGATTAAGCATGGCGCTTTCAATTATTATTTGGATGTTATGTTTGACAACTTGTCAGAATTATCTGATTATAATAGTAAACGTTTTAAAATGATTTATACAGTGCAAAAAAAATTTGAAATATCGTCGTTATACATTAAAAATAATAAGAATAGACATGCTGCCAGACGAGAATATATGGTTCTACATGACAACGAACCCGCGCCAGCTTTAAATACATTTAAGCGTGTATATGAACTACTAAGGAATACTAACGCTTTAAATAGAAGAAAAAGGACTGTTACTATAAATGAAGATGAAGAATTAGAAATCCTTTTATATTTTCAAGGTATGTTTATTTATCGGTTTATTATATAAAAAAAATCTTAAATGCACTATTAATAATAATGCTGCATTATTAATTCTAGAGTATCCTGCTAATTCGATAAGAGATGGTGCCCAAGATCTTGAGAAAAGTGTATGGAAAACTTATAGAACTTAAAAAAAAACACAAGTTCCACCCGTTTAAGCCGACAAAAGTCCAACATTTAACTAAAACGAACAAACAGAAACGTTTGGAATTCTGCAGAATGCAGAATTATGCTAGAAACTCTTGAAAGGTATCCAACTTTCTTTTACAAAATAATGTGGATTGATGAATCATGCTTCAGCACGGCAGGAATTCCAAATAGAAAGAACATACATTATTGGTCTACCGACAATCCCGAAAAGTTTTTTGAAATTCTGGTCGCCGATCTGTAAATGTTTGGTGTGGGATAAAAGACTTTAGGATTTTGGGTTCGATCTTTTTTTAACCATTCTCTGACTGGCATTATGTTACCTTGACATGCATCAAAACGACATTGAAGATTTGTTTGATGATTTACCCTTAAATGAAGTGGAAGGTATTGTTTTTCAACAAGATGGGGCACCAGCCCATAATGTAGGCGGGGAAACAACTTTACTAAATGGAAAATATGAAACCTGGATTGGGAAACATGAAACAATTACGTGGCCGCCGAACAGTCCAGACCTAACTCCGCTTGATACCTTTTTATGGGGGTATTTAAAAAATAACATCTACCTTAAAGAACATGATAATGTCGACTTATTAAAAGCACAAATTCGATATCAAATCGATACTATAAATAGAAATCAACACTGGGTGGTCAAAGCTATCCGTAAATTAAAAAAAGCATATCGTCTTGTATAGAGATGAACGGCGGTCATTTCCAGCACCTTAAGGAATTTCAATAGAAATATGTGTTCTTAGTTCTGCTATCTTTTAGTTTTTTTGAATGTTCCTAATAAAAAAAATAATTACAATTTAAATATGCGTTTTTTGACTTTAACATAATAATAATAACAACAAATTATATATCATTTTTATCAGGAAGACCAGCCCTATCATTTGAGAGTATTATATACAGGGTGTTCCATAAGAAAAAACTATATTTTTGTTTGCTACGCATTTCTGCAACACCCTATATATATTTAAACTATTTCATAAAAAACTTTACGTTGTATCCTACAACTTTTTTATTTACCATTTTTTTAAATACTATTGGATAAAAAAGTTAAAGGGGGGGTCCATTTATAGTGCAACACCCTACCCCCCCCAGTACATAGAAGAACTATTTCACAATAACAGGCCTAAATCGCCTCCATATTAGATAGATAGATAGATTCGGAGCTCAACGAAGAAGGTCCAGCAATCAGAAAAGATGAAGTCATCCATGCCATAAAAGCACAAAAGAATAGAAAAACAACCACTCCGGATAACATTCATGCTGATGTAATCAAACTGTTAGCAGATAAAGAAGGTAAAGGATTGGCGATATTGACGTCACTATTTAACACCATTCGTAAAAATAACACCATACCTTTCGAGTGGTTAAGATTCACTTTTATAACTCTGCCAAAAAATCATAACGCCTCAAACCGCGACGACTACAGAATGATCAGTCTCCATGTCCCGCATCCTTAAGATCTTTCTAAGAATAATACACACACGAATTTACAAAAATGTGACATCGGGGTGAATAGGACTCAATTTGGTCTTAGAAATGGTCTTGGAACCCGCGAAGCACTTTTCCCTTTAAACGTGTTGACGCAAAGGTGCAGAGACATGAATGTTAACGTCTATACTTGTTTTATCGACTACCGCAAAGCGTTCGATTGTGTCAAACATGATAAACTTATTGAAATTCTTAAGAAAACCGGCATCGATAGAGAAGAGATCAAAATTATATCGCAACTATGTTGGAACCAAACGGCAGAAGTTAGAATAGAGAACGAAGCATCGAAAGCTATTGCGATAAGAAAGGAAGTTAGGCAAGGCTGTATCCTGTCACTACTGTTATTTAACATCTATTCTAGATTCTATCTATATGCAGAGAAGCCTTGAGTGACGTTGTAAAAGGCGTTAAGATAAATGGTGTCAGCATAAACAACATTAGCTATACAGATGACATCGTAATGCTATCAGATAATATAAATGATCTACAGCTTTGGATGGACCAGATGGTACAACATAGTGAGAGTTTTGGCCTCCAAATAAATATAGTATCAAAAACTAAGTTGCTTATATTCGCAAAAACCGAACTAAATGCTAACTTATTTATAAATGGAAATAGGGTGGAACAAGCTAAGATTTTTAAATACTTGGGAATAATTATTAATAATCAATGCGACCAAAAGAGGGGGATGAGATCACGAATTGAGCAAGCAAGGAAATCATTCATTACAATGAAGAAATTCTTCACGAGGTCTAAACTCAGTCTAGAGCTTAGAATACGAATGATTAGGTGATATATATTCTCCGTACTGCTGTATGGGTGTGAAGCATATGGACAATTTATCCAACTATGGAAAAGAAACCGGAGGCGTTTGAGAAGTACCTATATCGACGAATATTGAAAATATCGTGGGTGCAGAAAGTTACAAATGTGGAACTGCTTGTCCGGATGAGGAAGCCGCTGGAACTTCTAGTTACAATTAAGAAAAAAAAGAGAATATATAGGGCATGTAATAAGAGGAGAAAAGTATGAGTTCCTCAGACTAATAATTGAGGGCAAAATTCAGGGCATGAGATCAGTTGGAAGAAGGCATTGGAAGAAGGCATAACTCTTGGATGCGAATCGACAGATATATTTAGAGCTGCAACTTTAAAAATTATTATTGCCAGATGGATCGCCAACCTTCGAGCGGAGACGGCGGATTAAGAAGAAGAAAGGGTAACATTTTTCGGCAAAATAAATAATAAAATGATTCCCAACTTAAGCAGACCATTGTATATCATCGCTGGCACCACAACGTGCTATGTGAAAATTTGGTGTTCTTAGATAATTAAAAAAAACGTATATTTTTATTGTCATGGATAATGTAAATAATCAGTTTTTATATGTGATCGATTGCACATAGCAGATATTTAAAATACCTATTCACATAACAGAATTTTAACATTGTAATTATTTTCAACTTTTCAACACTTAGCAGGTTTTGGATTCTGTTAGGGATGTCATCTAGATTTTAATATCACCAAAAGCTGAAAGTTGGCAAAATGTCACTAGCTGGTATTGCGGTGCCAACGACGATATGCAATATTTTGTATTTATTTTTTTGTGTTTGTACCTAGATATCTTAAATTCTAATACAAGAATTGTTTTATTTATTTAAATTAAGAAATACGATGCCCACTTTAATATCCTTTGCAGGTACATTTTTGACTAGTGCTCAAATTATATATCGAATTAAAAATCTAGATACGTAGGTGTCTATTATACATCTGCCAGGACTCTTGTGTAAAACAAACGGCCGATGAGTTACCAGGAGAATAATTATGACAAAAAACTTGTGCCAAAAAATACTTTGGATATTATAACAGATATCTCGAAAACCATGCGGTGGAGCAAAAAAATGTAATAAACTAATTTTGTAGGAAATTTTATGAAATTCCATTTTTACATCAAGAAATTTTCGCTACAGTGTACCGTTATCGAGTTAAAAGCGAAAAATTAAAAAAAAAAACCACCCCAGCATATTCCTGAAGCAAAACATGTATACGCTCCCTCCATCATACATTCACTAGTCCTCCCCTCATGGCCAAGCCTATCAAGTTAATTCAGCTGAGGATTTTGCTGTGTAATTCATGTTTTTAGACATTATTTAATATTTCTTGTGTTCTATCCTTTTTGTTGTAATGTTGCACAACTAGTATTTTGGTAGGTAGGTACTTGTGTTAATGGTCTTAACAGTGCAAAAACTACTGCTGTATAATATAAGTTAAGTTACGAATTTCAATCAATAGAGGAACAAATTCAGCTATGAAAATTATATTATAAATTTCATTCCTTTTAATATTTAACATTCCTGTTACTCGTAGTCACTGAACCGTGTCGTATATAAAAATGGACCTTAGAAAAGTCAAGTTTGTTTAATGGAGCTTCCCCCGCATGAAGAAGTCGTTCGGCGATGTTCTGTGACACTTGAAAGAATGTTCTTCCGGTGGTGCAAAGAACAATCGCAGATTCATCGGTGCGAGGAACATTGCGCCAAGCCCATATATGTCAGGCGACGCCGACGCTCCCAATCAGTGGCGGATCAAGGGGGATTAATAAAGTAAATTTATAACACAGGGATCAAAGATTAGACAAAACAATCAATCAAAAATAGTTATCAACACGATGAAACGCAAAGGCTTCTTCCTAGCTCTTGAATGTGCAAAGTTATCAACAATATCAGAAAACTTACACACAGTGTCACCAGTAAAGTCCGCATCATATGGGATTTTTTTTTGTTAATAGCTTTATTTAAAATTTGACTTTGGCATTAAGTTCTGCTTTGATCGAGATGAAAATTAAGCAAAAAAATAGTAGTCACGTGATTCGCACTATCTGTCAAATTTTAATTTTTTCCAAAAAATTATTCGAAAGTGTGGTTATTTCTGAAAATATCGAAAAAAGGTATTAGAAATAGTTTTTTTAAATGCAGTTTCTAGCCCACATGCAAAATTTCAGCTGCATAAGATAATTTTGATTTTTTACCTATATTTTGTAAATTGCACCACTTTTGCATAATAAGACTCAACGCAACCTACATAAAACTTCTTAGTTTTGACAATGCTTTATTTCAGATACATTTTCTTTAAAGTAGCGCCGCGCCACATTAAATGTGTGTTTTTCTACAAAATCAAAATTGGGCTATTAAAATTTGGTCGCATGTGATGCAAAGTTTATTTGTTTTTGACCCTATATAACGTAACTTCATAAAATAAGTATTTTTGAAAACGTTGTTTGTGCTTGAAAGTAAAAAAATAAAAAATAAAGTAAAGAGGTTTTAAATTAAATCGTTGAAAATAGATAAACTTTACGTTAAGTTAAACTAAAATTTATTTTCCACTTAAAAAACACTTTACTGAAGACACTGTGTTCTTTTGGTCTTAATATTAAGGTGTATTACTTTCAGACACAAACTACGTTTTCAAAAATACTTATTTTATGAAGTTACTTTATATAGGGTCAAAAATAAAAAAACTTTGCATCACATGCGACCAAATTTCAATAACCCAATTTTGATTTTGTAGAAAAACACACAATTTTAATATGGCGCTACTTTAAAGAAAATTTATCTGAAATAAAGCATTGTCAAAACTAAGAAGTTTTATGTAGGTTGCGTTGAGTCTTATTTTCCAAAAGTGGTGCAATTTACAAAATATAGGTGAAAAATCAAAATTATCTTATGCAGCTGAAATTTTGCATGTGGGCTAGAAACTGCATTTTTTCTAATAATTTTTTTCGATATTTTCAGAAATAACCCCACTTTTGAATTATTTTTGGGAAAAAATTTAAATTTGACAGATAATGCTAATCACGTGACTACTATTTTTTTGCTTAATTTTCATCTGGATCGAAGCAGAACTTGATGCCAAAGTCAAATTTCGAATAAAGAGTCAAATTTCGAATAAAGCTATAAAAAAATATCCCTTATGATGCGGACTTTACTGGTGACACTGTAGAAATTTGTTTTCAATAGTATATTTTCTGGCATTCTGGTTGATCCTAGGTAATTTTTGACTCTATTAAGCACAGAAATATTTCTTATACCGCTGCAACTGCAATTTGTCACAGCAGTGCGTAGATGCATTCTTGGGGAGATTTGGCAATTTATAAAAGTAGTCTTGGATTTGGTGACCTTAAATATTTTAAAAAGTGAATGAGAGAAGCAAAGGTTTTGGATGTATCTTTGAGCTATGTACATTCGATATTCAGTATCTATTATTATACAATGTCGGTTTGTAACTTGGAATAAATTCAGTAATTACAGTACAGGTTTTTTTTCAGCTATAATCATTTTAAGTTGTGGCACAACTTAAAATGGTTATAGCCGAGTCCAAGCAGTTGTGGTCTTTTTTATAAAAAAAATATTGATACAGTGTGTCACAAATTAGAGATATGAAGCATCGGTAATTTTTTTAAATGGGAGCATTTTTTTTTTGGACTATTTTTAATAGCCCAGTACGTGGGGTTTTTTTGAATGCAAAGGGTGGTGTAGTAGCGATTTTTTAGTATGTTGTTAGGCTTGGGGCCCTAATGAAAAATCCAAGTTTTCGACCTCGAGGCGCATGCGCTCGAGCCGCCATCTTGGATTTTAGGTACAAAAATTCGATTTTTTGACAATAACTCAAAAACGGTGGCTTTTACGACAAAAGATATTTCTATATAAAGTTAAAGAAAATAAAATTTAGTACATTTTTCGTTAAAAAAAAAAATGTTTGTAGCACACATATGTTAGGAGTTACAGCTCCGTGAAGTTGCACTATTTGAAAAAAAAATGCGGAACCTTCATTTTGGTTGGGTTTTATTTTATTATTCTTATTATATATCATTATAGTTTTACATAATTAAAAAAAAACTATGCACTTGAATATTATTTTCAACATGAACATAGTTGAAACATGTAAACATGTAAAACTAAATTTATAGAGAATCACATAATGAAAGTTATATCGACTTAACTTTATGAATGTTTGATCTTTGTAAGGGAGAATTCAGATCTTTTTTTCGAACATATCAGAGAACACTCACTTGACACAAGAAATAAAACAAATTTAAAGAATACAAAGTATAATTTCAGCTTCATTCAAAGAAATGTAGAATTTAATTTAATAGAAATTTACAATAAAACTCCTCGGGAAATAAGGGAATTATCCTTCAAAATAAAAATAAAATCGGTACTTATTAGAAAGGCCTATTACACTGTCAATGAATATTTTGACGATGGTATGGCATGGCAGTAAGTTATTTCCTCTACCACTAAACATTGCTGCTTACTGATTGCTAGGGGATTGACACTCCTTGTCTAGCTTTTGTCTATTTTATTCTCTTTCATGTACAATGTTTATTGTATAATATGTTTGTCTTTGCAAGGTGTGAAATTGTATTTTAGGAATTTTAAAATTTTAAACTTTACATTTCTTACTATCTACATTTATTGATCTTGGGCTTTCAAGACTTAAATTCTATGTTTTTGTTTTTTACTGGAGGACCAATAAAGATTTTTGATTTTGATTTATTATCATTTAACAGTAGTATACTTTTCGTAAACAAAGTTAAAGGCGAAAAGTATATTGAATTATCTTTTTAAATAGTAAATTATGATTTAAGATCGTTACAAAAATTAATTTCTACAACATTTTGGTACGTTTCGATGGTCCGGATTGGTTATTGTCGGTGTCCTGGTCGTAGTTGTCTGTGTTCTGCTCGTAGTTTTGGTCCGTAGCCTAAAAAATGTCGTCATCGTTTTTTTTTTACGACAATACGCGGCGATCAGTTTTTCATTATTATAATTTTTTTGACATGCGCCATGCACAGTTACCGAAGATAGTGTTCTCAAAATGCGCGTATGTGCACGATTACCTCGTAACTCACTCGATTTTAAAAGTGTCTTTACACCTCTTTCCTTTACAACGACAACGTCACTTTCACTTAAAGTTTTCTCACAAATAAAGCACAAATCAACTTGGAAATTTTCCATTATAACAGCGTAACCTTCTGCAAGCTAGACATGACACATGACACACTGACGCATACAGACTCGATGCACGGAAGGTTATTTATGACCCTGTCTCAATAGAGTATCTTTAAAAATTATTTCAATATGATTTGTATTTGTTTAAATTATTTATATTCTTTCACAAAATTTTGTGGAGGAAGACTTTTAGTTTTTTCCTATTTTTCTATACTTTCAACTCCACTTTAAGCATGGACTACTTCTTCAAATTATTTATTTTAGTTATTAACAGCCAATTTTTTTTTTTTTTTTTTTTTCAAATAGTGTAACTTCACGGAGCTGTAACTCCTAACATAGGTGTGCTAAAAAAATTTTTTCTACAAAAATGTAGGTAATTTTGTCTTCTTTAACTTTGTATAGAATATCTTTTGTCGTAAAAGCCACCGTTTTTGAGTTATTGTCAACAAATAAAATTTTTGTACCTAAAATCCAAGATGGCGGCTCGAGCGCATGCGCCTCGAGGTCGAAAACTTGGATTTTTCATTAGGGCCCCAAGCCTAACAACATACTAAAAAATCGCTACTACACCACCTTTTGCATTCAGACACCCCTTTTTGATACCCACGTACTGGGCTATAAAGTTAAATTATAATATAATATCAAATATCATGATTTATAAGATTTTAAAAAACCAAAAATTAATTTAGTTGAAAAATAAAAATATCTTCTATCCATCTTTATTACTTTTTCTGCAATAAGTTCAATAAATGCTCAAAATGTTGTTCACTCACTATTTGGCAAGATCCTGAACGCAAGCAAAACTTTTTTCAAACATCTCTAATTACCTACTTCGGGAGAAATTAACATACACTTATGTCTTATTCGTGCTTTCAACTCCTCAACATTAATTTACCGATTTCGTACAAGCAATAAAAATTTGAACTTTACTTCTTATGTATACCTTAATATGCACTTTAAAAATGGCCAATAAAAAACTACCCATTAAAAATTTTTGCCTTTAAAAAAATTTATCAATATTGTCATAATATCAGTAATTTGGGATAACCTGTTTCAACTTTCAATATTTTTTTGTTTTAAAAGACCACAACTTAAAATGTTAATACCTGTGCCCAAGCACTTTTTCTAAAAAAAAAAGGTTACTGGATTTACTGAATATATTAAATTATAAACTCACACAGCATCAAAGATAACTAAAACAAGTGTCCCTTTGATATCCTGCTAACAATTTTTTCAATGATTATGATAAACTTATTTAATAATTTAAAATTTAGGTAGGGCAGTAGGTCATTTGAAAAAAATTGCAGTAATGTTTATGCCCCTTAAATTTCGGTGCCACACTGAGAGAAAACTCTATTAGCCGTAGCTTGAAATCCATTATTGGTAGCAAAAATCTGCATTAAATAGGCGCCGAAAAAACAACTCTGTTGTAGCAGGTTCAGTTTTTTGAAATGACTTTTTAACCTCAACATGGTCGTTTTTTAAATATTATTTTTATTTTGACCTAAAACAATATATGGTGGTGGTAAAAATATCTTTTATTTATAAAAAAATATGATTTTGTAATTAATTGAGTTCTTGTAGTTAAAAAAGTATTGCCTTTTAATCCTAAAAATTGTCGGCCAGTTATAAAAAAAAATATTTTTCTCACTGGTAGTTTACCTAGCTACTACTAAAGAACCTTATTCTGAGTTCCTTTTTTTAGGATTGGCCCTTAGTGGCGTATTCGCCATTTTATTTAATTTTTTATTACAATTCTTGACTTTTTTTAGCCAAATTAAAATAAAACTATGTAGTGACTGTGTCGTTTTGAGCTAGTTACCTAGGTATATGTACCTAGATTTAAAGAATAACACATTTTATATATAATACTTTTTAATATATATGTGTTATCACGTACAAACTTAACTTCACTTAAAAAAAAAATGTATTTATTGTAAAAACATAATACACAAATAATAACACAATTTTAGATTTCAAACGGACAGCGTAACAGTCTAAAGTTAATGAATCATTACATTATGTTAAATATTATCCTATTTATATAAAATAAATGCTTATGCATCAAACCTAGTTTTATGGGAATTGCGACATAAGGTAGAACCGTCTCAGGTTCGTTGTAATATGCTGACATGACACCGGGTTAATTATGGTCAAAGTCGGCACGTGGCTATATGAGCATATAACAACTCCCCCTTTAATAAAAAAGTCGGTGCATTGCAGCGACTTTTAACGTCCATGGATGGGCTGAAGTTCCAATGGTTCTTCTTCCAGGGCTTCATCTGTTGACCGGGTGCTAGGTCGTCTTTTTGGCATTAGATTTCGTAGCTTCTGGTGGACAGTTCCTCTAGATTTTGGTACTGGAGGTGGAGGTGGACTGGAGTTATCGTTGGTGATGGCCAATCCTATTCTTGGGTGTCTCTTACGTCTACATTTGCAAAATATGTAGATGGCAATAAGGGCGACGATTAGAGTAATGGTAAGGATTGTGAACCAATGGAGGTGTTTGTTAACGAATGGTTCATTGATGAGTTTATCCAGTTCATCGGAATATTGGCTAAGCTTGTGTTGGGCAATATTCAAATCCCCTACGTCGATATTGTTTAGCTTCAGCGGTTTTAGGTCTGGAATGTGAGGCTTGTCAGGAAGATGGTCGCAGCATTCGAAGGGTATCACGACTGGATGAGCTTGATATGTTAACATTTTGTGTTTGTCGACAGGATATCTGGCATGCACCCTAGTGTTCCCAATAAAGGCAGTACATCCAGGTTGCAACTTCAAAAGCGAATTAGTGTTAAGAAATTTGGTGACAACATCTTTGTTTTCGCATTTCGCCGTGACTGGCAGAGGATCAGAAATAGTAATCAACCAGTAGTTTTGGCTGAGCTCTTGATCGTTGTAGTCCTTGACAAGAAGCAGTGAAGTTTGGCACGTTTTGGGTAGCTTGCTGAGATGTTTGAGTAGTTGGGCTTCACACATGGCTTCACTGTCGATTGGGTATGGAAGGATATTGAAACAGATCTTGGTGTTGGTGCCTAGTTGTTTACAGTTGTCCAGGTTCCGCAATGATATGTACAGTAATGAATCATCATCACGCGCAATGTATTTTTGAGTTGTTGGTAAAATATGGTGAATACCTGTTCGATTATCTAATACCGGGATTGGGTACAAATGGTTAAGGGTGTAAGTTTCGGGATCAGTAAGTGGGATCGTTAATACAAAAATTATTTTGGAATCGGATTGATAAGCTTCTAGTTCTATAATGTCTAGGTATTCGGCGATGTTTGACCCGTATGTCGGTAAGGGTAAGTTGTTTTTTACTAAAGATCGAGAAATTTCTTGCAAAGACGAGACCAGATCTCTTGGAGTAATTATTGAACTATAAAGAATTTTAAGACGAGAAAAGGTTATTGCGTTCAATCTGTCGTTCAGACAGTCCTCTAGGAATACATAACTTTCCATTAATGTTTCGCATGTACATGCTTTTATTTGACCTTCATAAAAACCCATATAATTTGAGACATTGAGAAGAGCTTTTCTTATTTCTATGATATCTTGGTTAAAGGTTTTTTCGTCTATTTAAAGTTTTTGGATAGTGGTATCGAAAGTTTTAATTACCGATGTAGTTACCGAAATTTGGTTTTTTAATAAATTTTCTATTTGGTGTTCGTCGTGAATTACTTTGTCTATGTAATCGTTAAAATATTCGCCATCCGAAGCGTCAAGGTTGCCCGTTATGGATTTCCCAAACAGTACCTATACCGTTGAATACGCCACGTTTCATTCGTAGGTCGTACCGTTTAGTATCGGCCATGATTTCTTTATATTTTTGGCTTATAGAGGCAGAGATTTGTTTTAGAAGACTAATATGTGTTTGAATGTCAACTATGAAGAGTAACATTTTGGGAAGTTGAAAGGTTTCTACTAAATAAGATAAAATTTTATCATTGTTTGCTATTGCATTCTTAAGAGGTTGTAGTTATTTATAAACCAGGAGGGTCCATTTGTAGTAGGAGACTTAGATGGCATTTTCTTCGTGAAAGAAGAGTCCTACTGTGTTATTGATAGGTGTTATGGTATAATGCGCCGTCACGGCTGATAGTAGCCCGAAGATTCTGAAAAGAAGAGACTATTTGTAGTACGGCTTTAATCTATCGAAATTAATCTAGGATATTTGGTTAGTTAGGAGATTTTTTAAAGTTGCCGATGTTTTAAAAATTTCTTGTATTTCAAAGGGACCGTTAAATTTATTTTGGGCTTTATCTTTAATTTGTGACTCTTTGTGTGATACTTTGTCTCCGGGTTTGTAATCGGGGATTTTTTCCGAGACAGTTTTGTCAAAGCGTATTTTGGCCTTTTCTTTTTGTTGTTCGATTTAAATTCGAGCGACTTTATAGTAATATTCCATGCGATTGCTTAGGTCTCTAACATATTTTGAGATTAGTTCCTTTTGGTTTATAGAGTGTTTTAGGAGGCCTATTGGACATGTGTCCAAAAATAAGTTCGTATGGTGTAAATCCATGGGTCTTATTTTTGGTGTTGTTATAACAAATAACAGCGTAAGGAAGTATATTAAAAGGATGTTCATCAGGGTTTTCTGCCGTATGGGCTCTAAGCATTTCCGTAAGGGTTGCGTGGAACCTTTCTAAGGAACCGTTTGATTGTGGGTGGTTAACGCTGGAAAAGGTTAATTTTACGTCGTAGAGTTCACACAAATCTTTAAGCAGGGTATTGTCGAATTCACGACCGTGATCGCAATGGATTCGTAGTGGTGTGCCATAATATTGAAAAAATATAAGTGTTGACTACCGTTGAGGCCTTTTTGTCCCCCAAGGGATAGGCCTGAGTGAATTTAGTTAATTCGTCTTGAATGGTTAGAGCGTAATTACGTTTTTCCGACAGATTTTTACTTTTTGACAAATTTCGCAAATTTTGATTCATTTCTCGACGTCTTTGGTAAGGCCTTGCCAATTATATTTTTCTTTGACCCGTTTTATGGTTTCGTTTATACCACGATGTAAATTATTTTTGCCTTTGTGATATTGGTCTATTATGATAGGAATTTGGTCGGCGTCGGGGGTAGTAACGACATTTTGACAGATTTTTAGTTTAATTTCTTTATCATTAAAGATAAAGGAGAGAATTTCTAATATGGGTAAATTTAAATTGTTTTCTATACAGTACGAATTTGCGTTGTCGAATTCGTGTTGACCTTTGTATAGAATATAAAACAAATGAGATACTACATTTTCAGGGTCGTAGGTAAAGGGATTATAAAATATTTTCAATATTTTACACTTTTTTGCTAAAATATTTATTTGGTCTTTTGAAAAAGCGGGATTTTCCTCGAAAATATCGTCAATAATTTTGTAATGGAGATCTTCCATGTTATTTTGCCAAAAGAATGTAACTATGTTCTTATGGGTTTTGTCTAACAGTTGAGCGTTGGAAATTTCAAATTTTGAATAATCAATAATTGATTTGGTTTTATATAAATGTACAAAAGTGTTATATTCGTCTTTTATATTTTCCGTTTTTATTTCCGTTTCACTATTTTCATCCTCGTCGCTTATTGGTATGTTTTGTAAACCGCTCGTGGAGGGCCTATTGTGGTCTTCTTTGTTAGTAGCGAGAATACTATATTTAGACTGAAATTTAGCGCATTCTTGAAAATGGTTAACTTTTATCCGAGTTAGGGCGTCAACGTTTTTATTGATTTTTCCGGGTTTGTATTCTATTTTATAGTCGTACTCTTCTAATTTAAGGCGCCATCTGGCTAGACGGCTTCCAGGGTCGTTAATGGAGAAGAGCCAAGTTAGGGGTCGATGGTCGGTAACAAGGGTGAATTTTCTTTCAAATAGATAGGGTCGGAAGTGATTTACGGCCCAGACTATGGCGAGTAATTCGCGTTCGATTGTTGAGTATTTGGTTTCGGCGATACAAGGGTTCTAGAAGCATATGCAACGGGAAGATCCTTTCCTATTGGGCCTTGTGAAAGTACAGCGCCGATGGCGAATGCACTGGCGTCTGTGGTTAAGAGGAAGGGTTCCTTGAAATTGGGGTAAACAAGTATGGGATTAGAAATTAAGGCTTTCTTTAATTCATCAAAGGAAGTTTTGCAGCCTGAGTCAAAATAGAAAGGGGTGTCCCTTTTTAACAACTTTGTCAGGGATTTGGAAATTTTAGCAAAATTGGGGATGAAACGGCGGTAGTAGCCTGCTAGTCCTAGGAACGATTGAATATCTTTGGATTTTTTTGGTTCCGAAAAAATTTGGATACAGTCGACTTTTGATGGGTTTGGCTTGACGCCATCTTGCGTAATAAGGTGCCCAAGGTATGCGACTTCCTTTCTTATAAATTCACATTTGTCAGGCTCGGTTTTGAGGTTAGATATTCGGAGACGTTTAAAAACTTTGGTTAATCGAGAGATATGTTCGTGGATAGTTGAAGAGTATATAATTATGTCGTCCATGTAAACTAAACAGCGTTCGTTTTGAACGCCAAGGAGAATGTTATCCATGACGCGCTGGAATGTGGAGGGGGCATCTTTCAGGCCGAAAGGCATTTGGACAAATTCATAATGTCCATTTTCAACTGAAAATGTGGTTTTTTGAATATCTTGGGGCTCAATCTCTATCTGATGGAATCCAGAGGCGAGATCTAGTGTCGTAAAATATTGGCATTTTTCCAATTGATCCAGGAGGTCGGAAATATTGGGTAAAGGGTATTTATTGCCTACTGATAGTTCGTTTAATTTCCGGTAATCGATTACTACTCGCCATTTCTGTTTTCCAGAAGCATCCAGTTTTTTGGAGACCACCCATACAGGTGAGGACCAAGGTGATACAGAAGGGCGAATGATTCCTTCGTTTAACATTTTATTGACTTGGGTCTTAACTTCCTCTTTATGTATTTGGGGATACCTGTAGGATTTGGTAAAAACAGGGTGTGCGCCGTTAGTTTCAATAGAATGTTTAATTTCGTTTGCAAAATAGAGGGCGTCTCCTTCTAGATAAAATATGTCTGCAAAATCTAAACATAAATTCGTGACCAGTTCTTTTTCTTCGCTATTTAGATGTTCCGTTCTTAATTGATTTTGAATGAAAGCGGAAATTTTTCTCTCTATTGCCGGTATTAAGGCTGTAAAATGGTTCAGTATATAGTGTCATCTACCGGTTCCAATAAGATATTGGCAAACTCGATCACCTTTGAACTGGCGTTTGCATTAATGATGGACGTATAAAATTCGCCGTTTTCGTCAATCTTTACGAGCGCATTTGGTAATCTTACCTTATCTTTTTCTTGCGCGGTAAGTATCGCGTCGGTATTTACAAGGTCACATTTTAATTTTAAAATTCTTTCTGTACGGCCTTCTATTGAAATTTTGATTTTCGGGAATATTTTTGTTTCTGAGTTCGACTGGGTTCTCGACTTTATATAAAGGGATAGTTTTAAAATTAGTAATTAATTGTTTAGATTTGAAGTTTATTACACATTCGTAATGTTCCAGGAAATCTAGGCCTAAAATACCATCAAAATCAATATCAAAAATTGTAGATATAAACCTTATGGGGGTTTCCTACAGTGAAAGGGTCTAGGGTTGATTCTTTAATTGAAAGTTTTTGATTGGTGATTCCTTGAATAATTACGTTTTCGGAAGATCTTTGTTGAAAGTTTTTTTAGTGTTTGTTCTTTAAAAATTAAAATGCCTGCTCCAGAATCGATGAGGAGATTAAATTTTTGTGTGGCGTCCTTAATATAATAAAGATTTTTGGAGTTTACAGTCAGAAGTGGGTTTAAAGAAATTTGTTCTCCGGGAAATTGAGGTTTGCGTTCATGTCGTCCAGATTCATTGTCTGGACTTGGCTCTGGATTTGGTCTATAGGGTCGATTTCTTGGTAACTCCCCAGGAGGGTGCTGTTGCACAGTAGATTGGAGAAAATCCTGATAATTTTCTTGCGGTTCAGATACGTAATAGTCATTGGTCTGGACACAATCAGGATAAGGGGATTGATAGTTCGAAGGGCTTTGATAATTATTACAGCCATTGTAATAATAATCATTAGAATAGTGTTCAAATTCATCTTGTGAATATTCGTCGGTAGTGACGTTATGTGTTCTTTGGGGATAATTTGGCCTAAAATTGGGATTTCTGTTTGCAAACGGAGGGCGGTTTTGAGGTGTATTGTTGAGGTCGTGCCTGATTTTGAAATTGGCCACCTGCTTGGTGGGAGAAGCTCGTTGCAGGGGATTGGTTTGTTGGTTTTTGAAAAGTAGAATTTTGAGGAAGGGCATAGCGTTGTTGTTGCTGGGCGCGACACTGATTGGCGGTATGGCCAATGCGGCCACAATTAAAACATTTTAGGGGTTGAGGCGGTAACCTTCTGGGAATTAAGTTGGGTTTCGGTAGACTGGGTTTGTCAACTTTTTGAGTTTCAAGATATGACAATTGGATCTCTCTCCTAATGCGTGAATGAGCATCTAACAGGCCAGTTGGGTTTCCTGCACGAATAAGTTGACCTAATTTTGGTTCTAAACCTACCAATAAGGTTTTTAGGGCCATGGTATCGATTAAGGACGCTTGCGCTGTTTTTTGCTCGGTGGATAGATTACTCGTCTTTTGTATGTTCGCGTGTATTTTTGCGTTTAAAACTTGAAGACGGTTGAAAAACGTAAGGGGTGACTCATTTTGGAGTTGCTTTAGTCTTTGAAGGTCTTGTATAAGGGATGAAAGATCCCTAGAATCACCAAAATGTAAATTTAAAAGTTGTTTTATTTCTAAAAATAAGCCCGGGTTTCTAGAACTCACGAGCTGTGCAGCTCTGCCTCTAAGCTTATTTTTGATATGAATTACTAAAAGGACTTTTTGATCGGTTGTAGCCATATTGTATGCATGTTCACACGCGTTTAAAAATGTAACTAAAAAGACCTGATCGCCTTCGAATTCGGGGACGATGGAAAATATTTCCGATAGTTTGTAAGGTTCAATTTCGGGTAAGGCTGGCACGGCTGCGCCGTTATTTGGTAGTGTCATTTTTATTATTTTTATTTTTTCCTAACTATATCGCGGTTCAAGAAAAATAATTATATTATCGCTTGGGATAAGATATAGCACAGGGAGATATAGAAAATAATGGGATCAAATATACAGGGTGTCCCATAACTTATGGGCCGTAGAGTAACTGGAGATACTAGACATCAAACTAAGCCGATTAAGTCATATAAGTTTTTTCGGATTGTTACTCGTTCTAGAGATACAGGGTGTTGAAAGTAAAAGTTTATTATTATTATTATTAATATTATTATTTATTTAGTTAAAAGTGTAATAAAGTGTATTGAGGTCAACGGTGGTCACTTTCAACATTTACTAAAGTGAGCTTCTTGTTTTTGTTCCACTGTTTCGAATTTATTGCGTTGTGATAATTAAAATATTAATTTAATTATGTACTATTTTTTTTATGCTTTGGGATGTTTAAAGGGAAATATCTCGAAAACCGTTAAAGATATTAAGATCAATCAAGTACACCTTTTTGACTCAGAAAATGCCCTTCTTTAAGAAACTTTAATTGAAAAACACCTAATATTACAGGTAAGAAAAAAAATCATAGATTTATGAAGCCCAGTGTATGCAACTAGCGCCCTCTAGTGTGAAACCTAAAAATGTCTACAAATTCTTATTTCTTGCTCATAAAAACATAATACTGCCAACTTTTAATTCAATTCATTAAACGGTTTTAAAATGATGGCTTATTTTCGAGAATAAACTTTTACTTTCAACACCCTGTATCTCTAGAACGAGTAACAATCCGAAAAAACTTATATGACTTAATCGGCTTAGTTTGATGTCTAGTATCTCCAGTTACTCTACGGCCCATAAGTTATGGGACATCCTGTATAGAAAATCGAACAGTTTAAAAATCAATAATTAAATAAACGAGATGATTCATTAACTTACAATAGGAGCATCGAAGACATCGTGTTCTTGACAGTTGACTACCAGGAGCTTCACTGGGTGTTCCTTCCGTAGTATGACAAGTGAGAGCTATCTAATAAGGTCCGTTTTCGTTAAGGGATTGGAATCCGCCGCTACCAGTTGGATAGTTCGTGTTCTGACAGCGTTAGACGAATCCTACCGATGACTGCGCCAATTTCTTATCACGTACAAACTTAACTTCACTTTTGAAATTTTTTTTATTTATTGTTAAAACACAATACACAAATAATAACACAATTTTAGATTTCAAACGGACAGCGTAACAGTCTAAAGTTAATGAATAATTACATGTTAAATATTATCCTATTTATATAAAACAAAGGCTTATGCAGCAAACCTAGTTTTATGGGAATTGCGACATAAGGTAGAACCGTCTCAAGTTCGTTGTAATATGCTGATATGACACCGAGTTAATTATGGTCAAAGTCGGCACGTGGCTATATGAGCATATAACATATGTATTCCCCAGACTATCATCAGTGATGTTTATTTTGCGAAAATAAATTGAGAAAATCATGATAAAAAATAAAATGGCTTAGAAGTTCTTACCTAAAGAAACATACCAGTTGGGATAAAACACAAAAATGAATGACAACATTTTTTATATGAAAACAATTATTTTTACAACCACGTTATACCAAATAAAATTAGTTTTCTGTTCCATTGTAGTAAGGGATAGACTATATAGCGCTACCTGAAAGTTACCTAAACGCTGTCTCCATATTTAAAAAAAAGAAACTATTTAGTTTTAGTATATTTTAGTTATAAAAAGAGGATTTATTTTTTGTGATAATTAAATAACCTTGTAGGAATTAAAAAATACTTTATTAAATATATTTAATTCGATACATATTTTAACGGTTGAACGGTATTTTGTTACCGGAAAAAATATCGAATAGGCGCAAAAATATGTTTTCAAAATAACAACCTCGCATGTGTCTAAATGAAATAATTTAGGGATTACAGGATTTCTTTTTGTGGTAACCCATATAAGTTAAAAAAAAACTTGTAGGTATTGAATGATTTTCCTCAGTGCAGTGTCGAAATAATTGTCGCATATTTTTAAGTCTATTTCATTATTAATGATGAAACAATTAAAAAGAAAATCTAAGATTATTAGTCATCATAGATAGCATTAATCCCCAAAAGGAGGTTAAACTTCGAAGAAATTTGGCACAGTTATACAATACCCAGCTAGTCGGATTGTAATATGACAGCATGTGGTCCCTTTGAATTAGGTTCATAGACCCCCCATGAAGCACTACTGTTTAATTATAATGTATCATGTGAATAAAAACACCGACGACCTGACGTACATATAGACTATCTTTTTATATCGAGATAATTAGATAAAGGTGTAACAGTGTCATAATTACTCTTCGGTGTAAAAAATGTGGAAAACATTAATCTCGCACGCTTAAACATTGCATTGGGTAGTTCATTAGCGAAGTAATTAAATAGAAATGTTTGATGAAGGTAGAAATATTAGTTTGACCGTTGAGGTAATCATTCTTTTCTTTTCCCAATGTTTTATTGTCGGCAAATATCTGAATGAAAAAGTTAAATATAGGTATTGTACCGTGCGAGCAAAAATTATTTGCACCAAAGAGGGCTTGGATTAAAAAACGTAGGGCTTGGTTTAGATCACAATGATATATCGGGACGATATATCTAACCAAATCTAGGTTAAAATTTTGTCAAATTCACATTATGACATGATTTGCCAAACTAATGAGTAATAAAATAAAATAAGTAGACAAATAGGTACACATTTATTTTTGTTGTTTACAAAATTAACAAAGCAAGAGTATACAGAAAGAAAACGAAAAATAATTACAAAAATTGCTGAAATTGGCCACCGCCATGCTCCAAGCATAAATTCACACATCTCATCATATTTTCGAAAGTGTTGACCAGCATCTCTGGAAAAATGTTACCACATTCTTGGATAATCCTTTTTTGTAATTGTTCTAAATTTGCAACTGGTGTTTTAAAAATAATGTTCTTTAAATGAGGAAAAACGAAGTAATCCATAACCGTTAAACAAGGTGATCTAGGTGGGAATTCAATGGCTGATCGAAAACTGATCAATCGGTCGGCGAAAAAATTGCGTAAGTAGTTAATAGTTTCGGCGGATGTATGGGCGGTTGCACCGTCCTGTTGAGAATATCCAAAACGTAGTTCGTCGTCAAGTTATTGCTCCACAAATGGATTCAAACTATTGTCTCTATACCGCTGTGCTGTAACTGTGTCATGGAAAAAAATAGGACCAAAAATTCTTTTTCGGGAAAACGCTAACCAGACAACAGAAGAGGTGGAACCAGGCTTCATCCGAAAAAAAGTCAGGTCTAATAAATCATTTCTTTCCAATAAATTTTGGGTAAACCATTGAGAGTAATTCCTGCGTCTTTCAAAATCTGCGACTTGTATTTCTTGGAATACTTGCACTTTATAAGGAAATAAATTTAGCTGCTTCTTATATAAGAATAGTCCTGCATGTTCCATAAGATCTTCCCACTTCTTGGGACGGGCGTCTTATACAATTTGTTGGCGTATTTTGCATTATTTCACGAACGTTTGCAACAAGTTCTTCTGTTCTTACAAATGGTCTTCCTGCTCCTTTTTTTGTGTTGTACAGAACCTATTTCCCTAAACACAGTCACGGTTCTTTTCAGGCAATGATAAAAATTCCCTGCAATAAAAGCAACGTTAGGAAAATGTTCGTGAAAATCGTCCATGCACAAACCCGGATTGTATTGCCACTCACCATTTACTCTAACCCCGTTCCGAAAATACGCTTCAACCATGAATGTTTTGTGCTGTTCCGTAAAGCCCATTGTGTGAATTGTTCCAGAAATTGGAAAAGTTAGCGATGAATCAGCGACTGTCAAAGATGACGGAATAACTGATTGATTATTAATTCAGGTAGTTACTGACACCCAACAGGTACTAAGCTCTACGGCTAAGCATTACGTCCTTAGATACAAGGCCCTCTTTGATGCAAATAATTTTTGCTCGCACGGTAAATGCATACTGATATTAAAATTTTTTCGATTAATTATTATTTGCTAACTATGAAATATCGAAAACTGCAATTGTTGTGAAAAGTTGTTTGGTATAAAAAAACTATGTAATTACATCCTTCTACACTGATTACCTAATATATTTTTTCTCCTGGCGAAGATTTTTATAATTTTTATCTTTTCATTAACACACTTTTAATTTTATCTTAAGTACATAATGTTGCTGGTATTTCTAGATGGATCTTATTTTATTGTATTTAAACATATTTTTATTTAATAGTGTATTACTCGAATTTAAAAAAAATAATTTAGTTTTGAGAAAATTTCCTTATTATTTTTGAAACGGAACATAAACGTTATCATGTTTTCAATAAATAAAAAAGGTAAATGTTCTATAGCCGTTATTTCAGAAAAATTTGTAAAACTAATAAATCGTGGGTTTAAAAGTAAAAGTCACTAAGTAACAATTTTTTTTTAGAACACTTTAGGAGATAACAACGATTTTATACAAAAGTTGCGATAAAAAAAAGAAAAGCCGTTAACTTTTTTCTTGTGATCTAAAGTAAGTAAAAAAGTAAAAAAATATTCTTTAACAGTTGTCTTTACTAGACAAGTAAATATTTACCTCCCTAGGGAAGTACAAAGTACGCCAGCATAGACTTCTCGGTGACTCTTTCATCACTTGCATTAATACTGCACCAATCCTTGAAGTCCTTGTAACACCGATTGTACCGTTCCTTCGATTTCTAAGGTAATAGAGCATAGTTTTTCATTCCGAACGACTTTTCATAATTACAGTTTTCGATATTATCACAAATAAAGTTACCACACTGAGGAAAATGGTCTAATACCACAGGTTTGCTAAGAGATAGTTTATATTGATGGCTTATTTTTTATTAACCCATATTAAATAAAATGCTAGTGTATCCAACCCAGTGGCGGCTCGTGCCATTTTAGTGAAGTAGGGCCAGGTAAACCCTTAGCGCCGCAGGCAAAAAAATTTGGGTGCCACGCCCTTTTTTGTTAATAGTTCTTGCTTTTAAAGTAAGAAAAATAAGCAAAAAGGCACCTAATTTAATTTATGAATTTACAATCATATCTTGAATATACCTAAACACGATAACAAGTTGAAACACACAAGCAATGTCAGTGGTTTCATCTGCGATAACAGCGATAAACGGAGAGTCCTTTATTTCTTTTATGACTTCATCATGATACACATCTAACATACAGTCCAGAAGTTCATTTTGTAGGGGTTTTGATGTTCCTTTAAATACTTTCGATTTTTCAATATGATCTTTAAGAGTTTTGTCTAATTCTGAGCTGAAAATTATTAATTATTTCACGAAATATGCCCCTATTTTCCGACGTCTCTTTTTCGTCATGACCTCTCAAAGCCAACTCAAATGCACCACAAACCCGAACGCAGTTTATAATTTGGTTTAATATGTATCTGTTTTTATCAATTTGTTCGTTTTTCTTCATTATTTCATTGTGATATGCGGAATTTAATTGAGTTTTAATGTTAATTTTACCAAGCATACTGAAAATAAATATATTGTTTAAATGTACCTTCGATTTTTCATGTGTCTTCATTTTGTCCCAGAAATGGACCAAATCATCTGTACCTTTTTGGGACCAAGTTTGCTTCCCACCAAATAAAACACACATAAAACAAAATAGTCTATTAGATTCATCACAACCGCACACCCAAGTATTTTTTCCATAAAGTTTCCTTTAAAAATCTAATAGTATTCATTACTTATGTATTTCTAAAATAAAAAGTTCGTTAACCCTACATTAAATCAGCCGCCGGCCGAACGAAAACAAATCGGGACGCGACGCGAATATGAGCTGTTTGAAACGTCTAACATCAAACGGTCAAACGAAGAGAGCCTGGCTACGTCGTCGAGATTTTTGCCTGCTTGCATTCAAGGTCATTTTCCAACGTTTTTTTTTATTGAGGTGATGGCATTTCGTCACCTCCCGTGTGCCTCGTCGCGCTTGACGCGGAAGCTACGTTACCGTTTTACGCATAATCGCTTCCTTTTAGATGGAAATTTGCACCCGACTGTGTTCCATTTTTAAATTATTTTGCTAATTGCTTTAAAAACGAGAATATTAATTTTAATAGGTTTTGGTAATTTGTAAAGGGCAGGACGCCTGACAGGAGGGCAGGTAGTGCCATGGCACTGTGGCTCTACCCCACGAGCCGCCACTGATCTAACCCGCTATAGTGTCATATCAATTCCAGATTTGCTAGAACATCTCTAGTGCATCAGTCTATAAATTTTGTTTCAAATATTTTCATATTATTTATAAAATTATTAAAAAAGAAATATAATAAAAAATGACAACACAACAAAATACAGTTTTTTAATAATTAAAATAAATTGTCTCCGCAAGGATCTCAGATTTGTCCAAGTTAATACTAAGGGGAAAAGTATCCGAAGCATCGATACATCTTTCTTGTTCCCACATATCATTTATAATTTTATTAGCGTGTGTTACATAATTTTTCCATTATTACATTTTCTATGGCTTCATTACACACACCCAAAACTACGTTATTTGTTACAGGATGCATGGAATTTATTTTTGCATCATAATAGCGCTTACATTCAGACCAAATCATTTCAATAGGATTAAAGTGGCAATTACATGGAGGACTTAAAACTCGATGTCAATGTTAAAATGTTAGCTCGTCCAACATATTGAAATAAAATAAAAAAAATTAAAAATAAAATTAATAGCGCTTTCCAGATACTTATATCGTTCGGGTGGGATATGCTGCTTCACTACTATCCAGATCTGTAAGTCATCTTTTTAACCACACCCAAAACTACGTTATTTGTTACAGGATGCATGGAGTTTATTTTTGCATCATAATAGGGCTTACATTCAGACCAAATCATTTCAATAGGATTAAAGTGGCAATTACATAGAGGACTTAAAACTCGATGTCAATGTTAAAATGTTAGCTCATCCAACATATTGAAATAAAATTTAAAAAAATTAAAATAAAATTAATAGCGCTTTCCAGATACTTATATCGTTCGGGTGGGATATGCCGCTTCACTACTATCCAGATCTGTAAGTAATATTTTTGACCACACCCAAAACTACGTTATTTGTTACAGGATGCATGGAGTTTATTTTTGCATCATAATAGCGCTTACATTCAGACCAAATCATTTCAATGGGATTAAAGTGGCAATTACATGGAGGACTTAAAACTCGATGTCAATGTTAAAATGTTAGCTCGTCCAACATATTAAAATAAAATAAAAAAAATTAAAAATAAAATTAATAGCGCTTTCCAGATACTTATATCGTTCGGGTGGGATATGCTGCTTCACTACTATCCAGATCTGTAAGTAATCTTTTTGACCACACCCAAAACTACGTTATTTGTTACAGGATGCATGAAGTTTATTTTTGCATCATAATAGCGCTTACATTCAGACCAAATCATTTCAATAGGATTAAAGTGGCAATTAAATGGAGGACTTAAAACTCGATGCCAATGTTAAAATGTTAGCTCGTCCAACATATTGAAATAAAATAAAGAAAATTAAAAATAAAATTAATAGCGCTTTCCAGATTACTTATATCGTTCGGGTGGGATATGCTGCTTCACTACTATCCCGATCTGTAAGTAATCTTTTTGACCAACTTGTATTTGGAATTTTCTCAATTAGCCCAGAATGATAGGTGTCCTTATCCATGATAATAAGCGATGGTTCTTCTAAGTTTGATAACAATTTTCCTTCAAACCATTTCTCAAAGTTTTCACTATTCATCGAATCTTGACAATCACCAGATTTCAGGCCATACTTGGATATCAAACTTGCATTGCTCACAAATCCGTTTTCTGTAGCATGTAGAACAATATACCGTACACCCTCTGATAATTTTTTTACTGTATTCGACTAAAAGCCCCTTTTCTGTATATCCAGGTTTCATCCAGAAAAACAGCTTTTAAGGGAAATTGCGAGTTGCCGTTATTATTAAATTTTGGGCTATTTGGGGTTGTTTGATACAGTACATTTAAGACATTTAAATTTAATTTTTTTTAAACAGTCTTCTAATAAACCAGTGGATATTTCAACATCATCAATGATTTTCAGGTTTAGTTGTATTGAGCGAATGGTAACGTGTTCACCTGTTCTATACATCTCATAAATACGCTCTCTTGTGGTATGTTCATGAATTTGACGAAGTTGTCGGATGACAAAATAGCTACATTATTGCGATTCTGAAAGCTACATCCTTCTCTAAGTCCTTTGCCTTAATTCGTTGAATTGTTGAACACGAAACTCCCAAAACATCAGAAACTCTCTAAAACAAATGGGTATTTATAAAAACATTGCCATATATTTTTCCTGTTTATTGTTTATGTTTTCACAATTCCTGCTTTATTATATCTACTTACCTCGTAAACTGCGTGAAAGGGTAAAGGAGTACACGCATTGAATCGACTCGGACCGGTCGACTCGGACCGGTCGACTCGGAAAAGAGTAGTCGGAAAAGAGCAGTCGGAATATCAACGCGCATTGAATCGACTCGGACCGGTCGACTTGGAAAAGAGCTGTCGGAATGACGTCAGCCGCGAATTGAATCCGCTTTGCCGGCAGTCGTCCACTAGTAGTCGAGTATAGAGGAGCAGGAGAAGATAAAAATGACATATTCTTCAGATTTATTAACGTAATATCAAATGTAAGGTGTGGAATTTCAATAAAAAAATGTATAAAGCATTAGGTAAAAATAATTTAATTATATAAAATTATTTTTTAAATTCCTTTACCTTTTATGTTATATTTCGTGAGATTTTTAAAAAGCAATGTTATATTCAATAAACATTTAAACGTTTTTATTATTATCCCTTAAAATTTTCTTTAAAATAACATTAATCTTTATGTGATATTTCGTTAACTTAACTATGAAAGATACTAGGGTTTGTAGTGACATTAAGTAGTAGATGTAAAAATAATTAAAGGAAATATTTTTACGGTGTGTTAGCATGAAAAATCCTTTAATATTTATAATTTCCATAAAAATAAATTAAATTTTTTTGTATGCTGTAAATTTAAATTGTATGTCTTAATTTTCCATAACTTTCCTAAAATTTACTTATACAGGGTGTTATTTAATAAGTGTCCGATATTGTACAGGACGATTCCACAGTTATTTATAAGGTGAAAAGTGCATATAAGCATGGGTTCGCAAGGCCTTCATTTTTAAGATACAGGGTGTTAAAAATTTTATTTTATTTTTGTTGTTCGTAAATAATTTTTGAAATAATGTCGATACTTGAAAGAAAATTAGTATTTGTGAATTTTTTACTATATAAAATTCAAATTTAATCTTAGTTTGGCCTTTAATTGTATGGGACGCCACCCACACCCACAATTTTTAACACCCTGTATCTTAAAAATTAAGGTCTTGCTTATATGATCTTTTCACCTTATAAATAACTGGGGAATCGTCCTGTACAATATCGGACACTTATTAAATAACACCCTAAAGCATCACTGTTAAAAATATCTTGTTTTATTGTTTTATTGTAAAATTAAAATAAAATTTAATATTACAAAAACATTAATGTATCCTTATCTACCACATGAAAGTATGTGCAAAATTTATATTTTTATATTTTTTAAGGAACTATCATGTAAAATTCAACCCACTTTTTACAGTGTGCAATAAAAAACTTACACTCAAGTTTGTTTTACTAAAACTAAGGTTCGAGAATTTCGATATCAAGGTAAATTAATATGTTGACATTTAAACTTTTTCCGCTACACTAAATTTCATACAGAAATCGTAATTCGCCGTCAGAGCATTCGGTAGTTTTTGCCCCTGCAAGCAATTCCGGGTCGAGTCGACCGATCCGAGTCGACCGGTCCGACTCAGTGCGCGGGGTCTAATTTAATTACATGAATATCAAAAATTTCCGACTGCTCTTTTCCGAGTCGACCGGTCCGAGTCGATTCAATGCGTGTACTCCTTAAAAGAGTCTTTCCGGCATCACTTTCTCTTTAACAATAATCAAATATTTTTAAAATTAGGGCTTGTTCTTTTTCACAATATCAAGACATTTTTGATATAATATTGATTTAAAATGTCACTGTCATAAATGGCAATAAAACTTTTTTGACTGGTAAAATTATACGCCACTTTATTATTGACGCATATACTATCTTACCAAGTTCACTAATGTTCGGAAGATAAGCACTAGTCGTGACGTAACGGTCAGCGATCATTGAACAAACTTTATGTTACAAAACCTTCCCCCACAATTAAAACCTATCTACGCTTTTGGTAACTTATTCCGGACCAGACCTAGGGCTTTGTAAAACAAATGCATATACAATTTTATGTTTCGTGCTAAGTACCTATTTCGACAGACAGTGCATCTAAAATCAGGAAAACTACTTTGATTATAGTTTAGCACAACTAAAACAGCGTAACCATAAAGCTAGATAAAGAAGGTATATGTAAAATGCAAAATAATAATTACAAAGGGAGCCGCATTTAAGGATTCATTATTGTACTGGCATAGCATATATTTTTCATTTCTTAATAAAAATGGTAATAATACCGCAAGGCCCGTTTCCATTCACGCGAAATAGAAAAGCTCCACTAGTTATGTGTAAAGTTTTATAACTGCATCGTTTTATTATAGTAATGTTTTTGAACGAAATTACTGTTTAGGTGCCGAGCGATTATTTATTATAATAATAATTTATAGCAATTAAATTTTTATCTTGTTGCTTTTGTAGTCGTTTTTTAACTTTAATAGTACGTAGAATTATTGCTTATAGTGCAGATTCATAAAGTTTAGCGATTTCAAACAGCTTCTGAAGAAATAAAGCAAAGGTAAAGTATTAAAATAGTAGTTTTGGTTCTAATCATACATGTTTGGAAGATATTATTTAAATAAGAACTAATTTTCAGTTGATCTGCAATTTGATCTGTACACTGAGAAAAAACTCTTCCATTCCTTATAAGAATTCACATACTCTTTATACAATTATTTATTACTATATGTGACAGCTACACGCTTTCCTACTGTAAGAAGGAAATTTAATTAATCATAATACTATAAGACAACCATTCAATGTGCGATTATTGATCAAGGGGAAAATGTTATAGCTGTATTTTTGGATTTTAAGCGGGCATTCGAAACAATTGACAGGGCTAGATTATTGAGTAAATTGTATCGGTATGGTATTCGTGGAAACGTTTATAAATGGTTTAAAAATTATTTAAGTAACAGGTCACAAAAAACAAAGATAACAAAAACATAATCAAATAAAAAAATAAATAATATAGGAATTCCTCAAGGAAGTATACTAGGTCCAATATTATTTATTTTATACATCAACGATATGCCTTTAGTTTTAAAAATGTGTATGTTACAAATGTTTGCTGATGACACCTTAGTTTACATTAATTAAATATTTTAAATATTTTTGATGGTCTAACTAAATACTCTAAATTCTGAGATAAATATATTATTAAATTGGCTAAAAGTAAATAAATTAAAATTAAATATTTCCAAAACTAAATGTATGGTTATGGGTAATATTGTTAAAATATAAATGTTTTGATTGGAATTAGAAAACAGTTTTAAATATTTAGGGATAATTATTGGTTCAAAATTAAATTTTTAAAATTATTTTGAAAGGATCATATCGAAGATTGCCGGAAAAGTAGGTTATGTTAAAAGAATTAGTTCTCATTTAAGTTCGTTTTCGAAAAAACTGTATTTAATACTATTATAATACCACATTTTCTTTATTGTTCTTCCATTTTATATTGTGCTAGTGAGAAAATATTTGATAATTTACAAATTTTACAAAATAATTCAATGCGGATTATTTTAAATGGTGACAAATATACAAAAATAAATTTTACGTTAAAAAATTTAGATTGGTTGAATGAAAGAAATTTAATTTTTTATTAAGTATGTATCTTTATAGATAAAATTAAAAATAATTTATTGCCTGATTTAAAAAAAAAATTGTTCTTTTAATTATTATGACCATCATAATTATTATAAAACAAGAACTAATCAAAATTTTTATGTGGATAGAGTGTCTAAAACATTAAGTCTATTTTTCATAAAGGTTAGATAAAATATAATAATTTGAAAATTCTATTAAATCTCAAATATCTTTAAAACTATTTAAAAAAACTTTAAAATTACATTTAATTAAAAAACAAATTGATACCTAATATTTGATACAATTTGCAAAATGTTCAACTTTTCTGTCTGTTTTTGTTAAAAGTAGATTGCGTTTTAAAATTTAAAAATGAATCTATAAATAATTGTTAAAAAAAATGTATTAAAAAATATTTAATTGTAGTTTTTATTACTACTATTACTACAACGAACATTGCTAGACTATTGTGTAGTGATAATATCACGGTAATGTAGCCAATAGGAAATAGGAGTTATTGCTATCATAGAATGGTCTAAAGCTATTATTGCTTTAAATACTCACAGTAATTATCAAGTTCTATTGGTGGTTTAATCTGGTTTTATATACCGTATTAGTTCCGACTGGCAGTTGTAATAAAACTTGGCATTAATAAATAAAACTATTTGCTTGCTACGGTTAGTCAAGCATATGCTTACCATTAAAAATCAGAACTGTAGTTTTCAAACATTTAAATAACGTCTAGTGTGATATTATCTGTGTCGTTTAACATTGCATATGATGATCTATTATGCAACATGGTTTACTGAGATCGTAAAATTTGTTCATAGATTATAAAGTCCAATACTAATTATGGGTTATGCAAGATAAAAAGCTTCTTTCTATTGCTTTTTCTGACATGCAAAGTTTTAAAAAACTTATACTTATACAAATTAAAAATAAACAGGTATTGGTACTATCAATAGAATCAGCTAAAATACTTCGAACAATGATGTGACCTGCAAAACAAATACTTACGTTAAAACTAATACTACGGCGCGCGGCGATTGCCGATCGCTACAAACTTCCACCAACGTCTTGGTGGATTATTGGGTCCAACGGATACAATTCGGTTTTGGGGACGTTTTTCTGCTTTCTTAATTGTAGAGAAAGCGCTTTACTATGAACAAAATGCGTCGCATTGAGAAGATACAATTTATTTCTTAACAACAATGCTGTATTAAAAGTAGTTCATTATTCAACAAGACTGTGCTGCTAATAGAACTGATTACTACCAATAAAAACAGTGTTCTATACTCATAGCTTCAAGCTATGAATACAAACTATGTCTTGGCAAACCTATTGTACTTTATCATTTTCCTCAGTGTAGGTATGTATTGTTCAGTTTTCAATGTTTTTATTATATATTATATATTCCTTATTAGCAATTATGGCGAAAAGTTGTCTCCTTTTTCAGAAACGAAACAGTCTACATATTTATTCCTCATTGTTATTTTTCTTTTTTGTTTACATCAGGGTAAAATTGCCAACTTTCCATAAAATAACTAAATTTGTATACATATTTTATCATATCATAGGTTTCAATAAAACAACAAAAATAATTGTTTATTTTTTCATTTGTCTCCTACTCACGGACTGTCTCCTATGCATTTGCGCCTCTAATCAGCAAAATAAGACTTTAATTTAAGAACTAAAGAGTTAAACTTTAACGTTTTTTAAAAGCTAAAATAAATACGAATATTTTGATTAGGTAGGTATGCTCATCAGAAAAACCTTTGGTTTATATTTGATAAATGACTCGATAGCATTTAAAAAATGTATGCGAAAAAAACTATAAAATCCTGCTTTTCATACTACATCAATATAATTAAGTTTCGAGGGCTTCATATCAGCCAATAGTTAGTACCTACTCAAAAACTGAAGATTTTAATATTGTACTTACTAGATTATAATATTATACATATTACAAATAGGTACACGAGGTATAATTTTTTTATCACAAAAAGTATAATATTGTATACTTACAGGTTGTTATTTAAGTATGTGGCCAAACTCCAAAGGGTACTTTTTTAAGTGATTTTAAGAAGAAAAGTCTATATCAACATGGATCCGAAAATGCATAGTTTTTACGATACAGGGTGTCAAACTTTTAAAAAAAAATCGGATGTGCGTAAATATCTCAATACTCTTTTATTCGATTTTGTTGAAATTTGGCAATTCTGCTTATAATAACAAAAAGATAATTTAACCTCAATTAAATTAAAATTACTAAGTCCAGTGGCGTCCCGGAAGACAGTCCAATTATTATTTTTGGCAAAAAAATTGCGCGCCACTGACTTTTTTAAAAATTATGTATTTTTTTCGAATTAAACAACTACAAATACAACTTTTTTATCTTTTAGGTTTTTTCATATCTTGCTTGGTTTTCGAGAAAAAAATAAAAACCCTTTATTGCATGTCCCCGGGACAATAAGAGTAAAAATTTAAACTACTTACCAAACTATCAAGCAATTAAAATTACACGAAAGTCCTCTTTTAAATTTTTTCGCACAAATTAAAACTGTTTTCGATAAAAGAAATTAACATAAAATAATCGCATAACGTAATAATTTATTACTGCAATGTTTTCAAAGTAACAAGCAGCTCTTATTGTCCCGGGGTCCCGGGGACATGCAATAAAGGGGTTTTTATTTTTTTTCTCGAAAACAAAGCAAGACATGAAAAAACTCAAAAGATAAAATAGTTGTATTTGTAGTTGCTTAATTCGATAAAAATTCATAATTTTTAAAAAAGTCACTGGCGCGCAATTTTTTTGCCAAAAATATTCGTTGGATTGTCTTCCGGGACGCCACTGGACTTAATAATTTTAATCTAATTGAGGCCAAATTATCCTCTTGTTATTACAAACACAACTGTAAAATTTCAACAAAATGGAATAAAAGAGTATTGAGATAGTTACGAACATTTGATTTTTTTTTTAAAGTTTGACACCCTGTATCGAAAAACTATGCATTTTCGGACCCATGTTTATATAAACTTTTGTTCTTAAAATCACTTAAAGAAGCACCCCTTGGAGTTAGGCCACATACTTAAATAACACCCTGTATAATTACAATTATTTTTTTTCAATAATAAATATTTTATTATTTTAATAATACTAGATAGGAAAAATAATAATATTAATAACTTTATTTTTCTTAAGTTGGTTCCTTTAATATATAGTTGTTTAGTTTTTTTTTTATGTAAATATGGTTGCAGTTAATTACTCACTATTAATTAGAAATACTTGATAATTATTAAATTTTGCTTAAGTAAATTGAAAAAAACTTCATTTACGTTATGCTTAAGGAACGTATTTTTTTCAAGAAACTCATTTTAAGCAAACCGTCAGTGAACACGCCATTTTAAAAATATTTAATACAAGACGTGCCTTATATATTAATTCTTTAACCAATCAAAATTCGTTTTTAAATTAAACCAAGAAAATAAAATTACCAGTCATGCTAAAAAGCCGTCTTATCAATTTTAGCTTTAAGGCGATCAACATGGCCAACAACTTTATCAGTAGCGTAGCTATTTATACAGGGTGTCCTAAAAGCAGTTGAGTAGATTGGTTAAAAATTAACTTCATATAAAATTGTCTCCTATGTCCACTAAAGGGGGTACTCTGAAGATGTTTTTTTTTTAAATATTTTCGAACCTTTTGTAAATAATAATTTTAAATTTACATAATTATTTTGGTAAGCTTTATACGCTGAATAAAACTGTAGTCTTCAAAATGTCGATATTTAAGAAGTTTGGCTAGAAATAGGGGATAGTGTGGTAAAAATAGACATTACTTTTTTTTACGCTAACAATAATTATACTATTAAAAAAACCTGACATATTTTACGAAAAAAGGTTCTATTGGTAAGACATGATTGGATGCGCCGTTTTCTAGAATTTTTTCTTTAAATTACGTTGCATTTGCAAAAATCACTAGGTATATTTTATGTTATTTACTAGTATTATACCGTGCGAGCAAAAAATATTTGCATCAAAGAGGGCTTGGATTAAAAAACGTAGGGCTTGGTTAATATCACAATGATGTGGGGCCGATATATCTAACCTATGTTAAAATTTTGTTAAATTTATATTAGACATGATATGCCAAACTAATGAGTATAGTCCGGATTAAAAAGCATAAAAAAACTTAAAAATAAGCACTTATAAAGCATAAAGTTTCACTTAAAAAAAGCATGAAATATGCACAAAAAAGGCATAATAGTATATTAAAGTATAAGTGGATATTAAGGTCTTTAAAACACGCGCGATTTTGCAAGCACGACGGCGCAGCCGGAGTGCTTGAAATAGAGCAAGTGTTTTAAAGACCAGTTATCCACGAATACTTTACATTATTTTTTTTTATTGGTACACTTATTGGTATTTATATTACAAAAAATGGAAATAATAACTTAGTAAGTAGGTGAAATGGTCGAATTCGTGATGTGATATACCTGTCGTTGTCATGAAAACGAGGAGAACAAAAAATCTCTTCCAATCAGTCACATAAGATTCATTGTTGTCACCGTTGACATTGGTTGTGTATTGCTTAAAAAAATATTTTATTTGACGTTAAAAGGTAATTCTGTCAAATCAATAATTAAAAAGTTGACATATTTAGACTTCACGTTTCACGGGATGTTGATGTTGGCATGGTACCTTTAAAACACGCGCGTTTTTGAAAGTGGGATTTAAACACGCTGAGGCGTACTTTAAATAAGCGAAATAGGGTATCAATAAAAAAAAATATATAAAAAAAGCACAAATCAAAAACAATTTATTCTTTCTTAACATAAATAAAATTGCAAAATAAACAAAATCTTAAAATATTATAAAGTTATATGTATAACAAAATTAACTTTTATAAAAACAAGCGATAATCAAATGTTGGTTTAAATGTTGTGAAGTTGTGTCTTCTATCACTTAAAATGTTTTTATAGTCTAAAAAACTCCTTTCTACGTCAACACTTCTTATGGGCGCATATTTAAATTTTGCAATCATATTCGGGGTCAGTCCGGATTAGCGTTTCCTGCTAATACCAAAGCAATTTTTTTTAACTTTTGAAAACCTTTATTCTTAACCAATGTATCTTTTAGCTTTTTTTGTACTATTTAGCCAGTTTCTCAAGGAATATTGGCAATGGCCTATTCGAAATTATTAACTATTTTAATGGAGGCATATAATGGCATTCCTTACAAAATTAAAATTACTCTTTAAATAGGCCAATCTGTTCTTTATTTCTTCTTGATTTAGGACCGATTGACAATCTTTAATTGCCTTGCTGGCTGATCCGGGTAGCTCAAATATAACTTTTTTAAATTTTAGAAATTATCTGCATAATATATTGCAGCTTTTAACCAAGTGTCCCACCTTGCACCTTGTCAAAACAGGTTCAGCTGATAATGGGGTGTTAGGTACTCGTTTTTTGAAGAGTTGTACCCGTAAAGGCACCTTAACAAAAACTTTTTTCCATTTTTAATAAGTTGCAAGTGATTTAACTACTAAAAAGTGAGCAAAGATTTTAAAAACAGGCAAAAAAAGCTATAAATAGGCATAAAAATTAAAAGAAGCATAAAATTAAAAAAAAAGCAAAATAAGCATTTAAAACACCCTCTTTTTTGCAAATTTTTTATTCAATTCATCAATATCTTGAGTTATCTAGGGGAAAGGCGTCAAAGATGGCGCAGAGGGAAAGATGACGCACCCCAATAACTTGTCTGTTTAAAGGTTTAAAAAATTAATTTAAATTTTATTCGAATACTACGTCTTAACATAGATAGCTAGCAACATTGTATGCCGCGAGCGACATGTTTAGTTCGGCAAAGAACCACAAACGTGTTTATCGTTGTGCCGATCTTATTTTTACTCGTGAAAAATTAAGCGGTAAATATTTTATTTTTCTTAATAAGAAAAATGTCTCACTGCATGCCTAATTATATATTAGTTACTTATGTTGTGATGTAACGTTTTTATAAGAAAAATAATAATAGGAAAAATAAATGGATGTTAAAAACTTAAACTCAGATGCGGCAAAGATTGCGCACTGCGCCATCTTAGCCGCTTTAAGAAAATCAGTTATGCTGTAAACTAACGTGACACTACTACAAAAAATGAGATTCCTAAACCACATTCACCTCAACCGACATGTAGCGGTCTCCAGCAAAAAAAAATCATCTTCAACACAATCATGTTAGCGTTAAAGTGGTTTCACCAGTGCCAGCACCACAGAAGAAAAGAGTTCAGCAAAAGAATAATCGTGCAAAGCAGCATTCTGAAATATTGACGGCTACTCCTTTGAAAACAATGCTGGAGGAAAAAGAATTTTAAAAAATCCAAGAAAATTCAAAAAATTGACCTAAAGGCTAAAAAGAAAGTTAAAAAAAAGTATTTATAGAAACCGACAGCGAAAGTGAAGAAGAAAGTTTGAGTGAAAAGGACCTGTACGATGATGATGAATTGGACGATGTTGATGATGGAGAAGCTAAAAACTATTGCAATATTTAAGGATAATTTGGCAAATTTAGGGAAATATGGTATCGATGTGGGTCATGTGGTGATTGGTCTCATAAAGCCTGCGGTGGTCAGTCCAATTCAAAAAAATATATCTGTGACTTTTGTAGACATTAAACGTATTTAATAGTAGTTAGTTTAGTATGTGACTTACAAAAGATAATACATACCTATTAAAGTTTTGGAACCTTAAACCATAACATATTTTTTTAAATTTCCCACGCGACATAATTATGCTACTTTATGCGCCATCTTTCCGGACTATATGCGTCATCTTTACCGCATATGAGGAAAAGATGGCGCAAAGACACATAAATGAAATATTTGTGTTTTTCTTTTTTTTGTAAAGATTCATCAGATTAACATGATTACATCGTTAGTAAACATATAAAGCTACAATTTAACCAAATAAAATTATTGCTTGTAGGTATAATCTTTATGTTACAGTATTTCGCTTAGGTGCGCCATCTTCGACGCCTCTCCCCTACTATTTGCTATTATTATTTACAATAGGCACAATGCCTGAAAATCCGGACTCTACTAATGAGTAATAAAATAAGTAGACAAACACCAATCTATTTTTGTTGTTTACAAAATTAACAATGTAAGAATATAGAGAAAGAAAAAGAAAAATAATTACATAAATTGCTGAAATTGACCATTGATTGATCGTCCCACTTCTTGGGACATGCGTTTGCAACAAGTTCTTCTGTTCTTACAGATGGTCTTCCTCCCCCTTTTTTGTGTTGTATAGACCCTGTTTCCCTAAACACAGACACGGTTCTTTTCAGGCAATGATAAAAATCCCCAGCAATAAAAGTAACGTTAGGAAAATGTTCGTGAAAATCGTCCATGCACAAACCCGGATTGTATTGCTACTTACCATTTACTCTAACCCCGTTTCGAAAATACGCTTCAACCATAAATGTTTTGTGCTGTTCCGTAAAGCCCATTGTGTGAATTATTGTTCAAGAAATTGGAAAAATTACGATGAATCAAATTACTTGTAACGACTGTCAAAGATGACGGAATAACTAATTGATTGTTAATTCAGGTAGTTACTGACATACAACAGGTATTAAGCTCTACGGCTAAGCATTACGTCGTTAGATACAAGGCCCTCTTTGAAGCAAATAATATTTGCTCGCACGGTATTATTACTAATAGAAATAATGCACAATATTTTTAAAATTTGCAAAATATACAAACAAAAACTTATTATTGTTTCTTGGTCTATATAAAGGAATATTGCCGTTATTACCCGATAGAAATATTTTCATAAAATACTACTCTTTCCCATAAGTTATTTTGGTTGAGATATTCTCTACAAAATTATACTCTTCTCTGTTTATTTTATCAGTCAAAAATATGTTTCTATTATTATAATATTGGTTGTTTATATCCGGCACTACTTGCTGTTCTGTAGGATCCGGGGAAGTTTTTTGTTTGAAAATAATATATTACGGAGTATCAATATACAATCATTATCAATTCAACAACAATCTCTAAGCAGTGTATTAAACACTGGTAACAAGAACAGTTTCATGATATTAATATAATAATTGTTTTCCTCTTTCGCGTTTAAGGATGTCTTACAAGGATGTCACGTTGACAAACTCGGTATCTGCTACCTCCGTTGAGATTTTTCTGCCACCGCAACCTGTTTTGTTCTTAATTTTACAGTATTCTATAATTTTATTTTTTGATATCCTGCTTACTTTCAGATCTGCAGCAATATCTTTTACAGGTACAGTTGACAACAGATAATTTCGTACATTAAACTGTAACACTGTAAATTCAACTTTTTTACCTTTATTGCCTTTGTAACGTGTTAATTATTGTTATCATGATATCTGTCAAAGTATTGTTATTACCTTATTTGATTTGAAAATGCCTCATTTAAGGTGGAAGTATCAACATGCTTGCCAATCTATAACCTATTTCGCGTAGATTAGGCAATCCAACGATGTGTCAAAAATTACAGTGGTTGGCAAATACTGCTTTATAATTGGTGCAAGTGGCTTAATGCTTTTTGCCCTTAGGGATGTTCCGATACGGTGAAAGTATCGATATTTTGTATCGATCCAGATCGATACAAATATATATATAGGTATATAGAATATGGGCAATACTGGCATTCTGTATACCAAGAAAGGATAGCCAAAGCTTTGTGTGCGCGCGGATTGAGGGAGAAAAGCAGCAAATGCAGCACGAACGACGCGTGGGTTTTGGAATTTTGGGATCTATCGATACTATCTGAACGATACTGAGTAAAATATTTCGATACTCATTATATATCGAATAAAAAATATCGATACAAAATATCGGAAGGTAAAATATCGATACTAAAAAATATCGTATCGTATGGTGCATCCCTAGTTGCCCTCCACTGTCATTTAAAGTCACGTGGTTTGGATTCCCTAATTTATTTATGTTTTCTAGCTTTTATACAAAATTTAAAGAAAATCAGTATCGACTTTATATTCTATAGGTAATAATTGACATATTTAATAAATATCAAGGAATTTCAGAACTTATTTTAGGAGAAGTGTATAGCGAAAAATATCGGGTAAGATTTTTTTTAACATTATTATGTCATTGTCACTCATTGTTCTTTCACTATACAATTCTCCCAAAATTAGCAATGAAATAAATTGATATTTTTGTAATATAGCAGATACTACCTAAATAATGTACCGACGATATTGATTTTCTTTAAATGTTAGTTATTAAAATAATAAACTCAAAAAATCAACGCGAAATAGGTTATAGGTTGGCAGTAGATTGAATGACGTTGAGAATTCAACCTTAAGTACTATTAAAAAAGCAGGAATAATATGTTTAGTAGAAATAGGGTGGTCTTATGGAAAAAAAAACGATTTTAGAGTACTTAGAAGAACTATTTAATGAATTGTAAAAAAATGGCGTTATCATCAAACACTTGAAAGGTCTGTTCGGTCTGGTTTAAATAATAAAAAATCATCAAATGAAGAAGACCGAAATTTGGTGGAATATTGAAGGCAAAATCCATTTGAAACTGCAGTATCTGCTATGCACATATAGTGAATTTTACCTTAGTTTTTAATGGCCGCCGCTGACACATGTCATTTATAACATTTCTTTTTACAGAACTTAAGGATTAGCCAGGGCCGGACTTAAAAATTATGTGTGAACATGGGTCAATTTATTTGTAGTTGTAATTATGGATGGAAACGATAATTACCTAAGCAATTTTTAAGATATTTAAAAAAAAACACTGAAGGGGAATGGAAATAGGATAGAATATCAGAAAAACAATTTCATTTCATTTTTATCAATAAAGTGCTGTTATTTTGGTAAAAACACACACTTAATTTAGTACAATAAAAAATATACAAGGGGCAGTCGTGAATCTAGTATCAGCAATAATTAACTACGTTTTTTATTAAAGAATTATTTTGTTTTTTAATTTGATTTTAGACCATGCAGTGTTAAGTTGAAAACATCTATATATTATATTTAATAGCTTATTGTTTACTTTTTTATTTTCTTATTCACGGGTAGATATTTTTTTCTTTAGACTAGGTTCTAAAGAGTTTGAAGTTTACAATAGGTCTAACTTTTCGTTGGTTTATAATAAAACAACAAAAGTTTGTAATGTTATCGAATATTTTTTTTTAATGAATAAAGAAAAAATAATGTAAGTAGATACTACAAAAAAATATTTTTGTCCATGCGTTTGCAGAACAGATACCTTAAGCACTCTTCAATACAACTGTATGTAAAACTTATTTTAGCATAATGGTTCACTGTGGTTTTCAAATTTAATTTTGTTGCAAGTTCCCTATTATTTTTGGTCTTCATCTGACAAGCTGTCGATGTCGTCGTCACCGTCCGAGACATTAATAATTATTTACTTACTTCTGCATAAAAAGAAACACGTCACAGATACACACAGTCCGGCAGTTTAAAACCAAAAAGTCTAATACACACAAAATATCAGCAAAATGCTGTCTGAAAAATACCAAAAACAATAACACGAACGATCAAGAATTAACAGCACAATGCACGCGGTGCGCGGTGTGTCCCAATGCGGCTCTGTGATATTTAAAGAACGCGACGAGACAATCGAATTAATGAAGTACGAAAAGAGATATGCGAGAGCAAATGCGTAAGACAAAGATGCACGTCATACTAACGGCATATACGAGCGATGCTGTGCTTTTGACGAGTTTGAGCTCATTGAAGGGCAACGTAATGAACTGTGTAGTGTGCATCTTCGTCATGTACATGTAACTATACGGTCAGTTATATATCCATCTCTTGTTAATCTAGCCAATTCCCGTGCCTGAAAGCCGTTTATAGAATTAGGGATTTTAAAATCACATGTTGGCTAATATGTTTGACAAGAGAGACGTCAAAGCATTAAAAACTAAGGTGAAATCCACTATAACAGGATTCCCTGCTTCATCTAGAACAGCGCAACGCTGAGTAAGACAATGTTCCGAATTAAGAAATCGAGCAGCTGCACTCAAACCGTTTTTAAAAAACAGTGAGAAGGAACAAAGAATTGGGTTTGCTATGCAATATTTACCAAAAAAAAATTTTTTTTTTGGCAAAATGTTATCTTTTCCGATGAGAAAACTTTTCAGTCTACATGTAATGGAAGGTTTCGAGTATTAGACCACCAAATTCCCAATATGATGAGCAGTATATTCAAAAAAAGCAAACCAATGGACGTTTCTCCGTTCATGTGTGGGCATGGATAAGTGTTTACGGTGCAGGTGTATGCTGGAATATTGGTGGAACACTAAACAGTAATATACATCTTCAGATTTTGGAAAATGTTTGTCTTCCTTCTGCCGCTATGGGTTTTGAAGGAAATAACTTTATATTTTAGCAGAATAACTGCCCTATGCATACTGCAAGAAATATAGGAAACTGGTTTAGACAAAACAACGTAACATGTCTGCCTTGGTGCTCAAGAAGTCCTAATTTAAATCCAATTGAAAATGTTTGGGGATTGATGGTTAAAAAATGTACAAAATAAATTTTAAACCACATGCAGAATGAAACAAAGTTATCTGATAAAATAGAAGAAATTTGGGAAGGGCTAACTCTGGATTACACCAGAAGTATTATTTTGTCAATGCCAAGAAGATTACGATTAGTTTTAGAATCCGATGGCGCAGCAATTAAATATTAATGCAAAAAAGTTTTGTCTGTTTTTACAGAATAACCCCTTTACGACTGACCTTTTCTAAGGTACCGTACTGGGACGCAAGATGTCGCACCGGGTTCTATAATTCCCGTCGATAATCGATCCTGACAAGTGATTTGTCTTCGAGCCCTGTTTCCTTCTGCCAAACTGAGCCTCACTGATGAGCCGTAAACGGCGAAACGCGTCTGGGGATGAGTTTGGCGGAAGGAAACAGACAAAACTTTTTTGCATTAATATCTGTGGTCCGGCACTTGTACCGGTTTTGAGAGCGCACTTGCAAAATTTTCTGTTTTTACAGAATAACCCCTTTACGACTGACCTTTTCTAAGGTACCGTACTGGGACGCAAGATGTCGCACCGGGTTCTATAATTCCCGTCGATAAATCAATATTAGTAATTTTTTGTTGTTTGTTAATAAATTTACACGTTTTGGCTTTATACTTTTGTAGTTTTTCTGGTATTACTTTATGATTTTCTTATTTCGCGGCTGTAATTTAAACACAAAAATATTTAGAAATAACCATTATTACTTATGGTAAAAAATCGTACATACAATAATTTACAGCTATGTATAAAGCTGGTGTTCTATCCAGGTATAAGCAGCAAGGTAAGAAACCCGTTTTACCCAATTTTGTTGTAATTGAGTTATGTATGGGTGGAGTGTACGAATTTATATGTCGTCAACTGTACCCTGTCCTCAAAATTCAATAATAACTGTGGAGAAATTTTGAATAAAAACCATTGGTTAGGTTACACATTATTAAATTTTATAAATTCTTGTTTAAATTAGGAAATATATAATAATAATAATGAATTTAAATGTTCTTAAATTACACCAGTGCCAAAAGTAAAAAACACTAAAAGATGGGAAGAGATGAAGCCAGTACATGTTTCATGGGATATTGAGAAATTATTAGAAGAAGTCGTATATGAACAGTTATGGAATTCATAGATGTCCACTAAATTTTAGTTTCCTGTCATGCAAGCGGGTTTTTGAAAAGCGTACCCTACAGAGACAGCAATTCAATGTGTAATTGAGACATGGAGGAGAAACATTGATCAAGGAGAAAATGTTATAGCTGTATTTTTGGATTTTAAGCGATCATTCGAAACACTGGACAGGAATAGACTATTTAATAAATTTTATCAGTATGGTATTCGCGGAAACGTTGGAAATGGTTTAAAAATAATTTAAGTAGTATATAGGTCACAAAAAACAGTTCCTCAAGGAAGTATACTAGGTCTAATATTATTTTTTTTTTCTATAGCTGATGTTAAAATGTTGTTTATAGCAACTCTTTTGAGTAGATAAAGTATCACTTTACCCGCAAGGGTAGATAAAGTAACACTTTAACAGCAAGGGTAGATATAAAGTGTTTTAACTTTTTTTATTTAATTAAATTTACAAATTCAAATACATTAATTCGAAGGATTTTCATTCACCAACAACGTACGCTTCAGCATCGAATAATACGACCATAATGACGATGGCTTCGCTTTCTTCGACTTTTCAGAAAAATACGCCATAAGCACTTTTTCACTCACACCATTCATATTCTTGATGCAAGGACTGGTATTCCTTCTCATACATCATCCTAGATTTTTGGGGCAACAAATAAACTTTCTGCTTACAACGCTGCATCTTCTAAATCTGATGGCAGGTTTTCTTCTCCTTGTGTTAATTCTTTTCCGTACATTTCGTATTCACTTCGTACACAAAACGCAAAATTACTGAGCACTTCACAAAAACCAGAATGTAAAATTTGTTTGACATTTGTTGACAGAGTAATTCATATCCCTAGTAACGGAGCAACACAGATGCGATTTTTGTGCCAAAAATTACATTTTTCGTTGAAATTTTATTTTTCACCTGAATTTAAAGTCTTGCTATAGAAAAAAATGTTGTATTGCACACGACGATAAAATCGCATTATCTTCTTCGTAATTAGCGTCTCGCCTGATGTCTCGACGCTAAAAAACACTCTCAAAGATAAAGTACAATTTTATCGTATTGTACAATAAATAACTATTATACATTAACGATATGCCTTTAGTTTTAAAAATTTTTAATATACAAATGTTGCTGATGACACCTTAATTTACATTAATGTTTCAATTATTTTGAGATTTTTCTCAGTGTATGACCGAAAATATTAACCTAAGTGTCCGGGATTTTTGTCCGCAATTGTACCAATCTGAATTTTCGTTGACAGAACCAGTGCTTATTTTGCTTCCTAGCCTGTGTGCAAATTATTTGGGTATAATGTTGGCATACCTTCGATAAATGCGCCATGTTAAACATTTTTAGTAGACCTAATAAAAAACGTCCAGCCAATAAAAGGCTGTGTTGAAATTAAGTGAAGAAAACGGCCAGTCATGCGAAAGCTTTTTATAAATTTTAGCTGTGAAGCAACCACAATGGCCCATAAATTTATTGATTAAGCCTTGTCGACGATTCATGCTAAAAACTAAAAACCTATAGTTGAGCAACTTTATATGCAGGCTATGGGTGTATAATTTTCTATACTTACACACCCACAAGTCCTGTTGTATAGATTCGAGTATCTATATAATCTGAAAATAACTAAAATGGTATAATATGATATAATATATTAATAATCATTCATAATATTCTTATATGGATTATATATTAAGTTCGGGTAATTTTTTTTAAATGTGCAATTTTTTTTAAAGGAAAATTTACCAAAAAAATTTTTTCAAATATATTTCTAAAAACTTGTTTATCGAACATACCGTGTGAGCAAAAATTATTTGCATCAAAGAGGGCCTTGCATCTAAGAACGTAATGCTTAGCCGTATAGCTTAATACCTGTTGGGTGTCAGTAACTACCTGAATTAACAATCAATCAGTTATTCTGTCATTTTTGACAGTCGTTACAAGTAATTTGATTCATCGTTAATTTTTCCAATTTTTTGAACAATTATTTACACAATGGGCTTTACGGAACAGCACAAAACTTTTATGGTTGAAGCCAATGATCTGCTAGCTATAGATGAAGCAATAACAAACGAACCTATTGCCAAAATCGTATTCCATTCTGAAGTAACTCCTGCTGCAAATTGCGCCCCTCCACTTTGTTTGCCAAACGTACCTCTTAAAAGTAGGTATTAACACTCTTGAGTACCAATACATAAATTACGGCTATACCTAATAATATTTTAAAAGTAATAATAACAACACTTATTTAATAATTTTACATATTATTCATCCCTAAAGTCATAAATTTACAGGTTTTACCTTCCAGAAGAGAAAAAAATATGACGTTATGTGGTAAATTTAAATCTTTGTCTAAAAACCCATAGACATTTCCCTTAAAAATTATGCAGTTTGGCAACGCTACAGTGGTTGCGTTTCTATTGGTCCGTGTCGTTTTTCATTCATAATTTTATTGACGTTTGGTAGTTCTTTGAAAGTTGTTAGAAATATTTTTCGGTTTATCGGTTTTGTGTAATAATTGCTGTGTTTTTGGTGTTTTGTGATATTTTTTTGAAGACTAATTAAGATGGGTCACAGGTGTGAAGTGTGCAAGACTGCGAAATATAATAATTCTGCAGTTACTTTTCATAGGTGAGTACATAAAAAGTTGGGTTATTTGTAGGTTAGGTTTAACTATTCATAGGCGTGGGTAGGTGGGGAAAAATAATTAAAACTTTACATTTTTATTTTATTATACGTATTATTTATTTAAGGAACATTATTGATAGACTGTATAGGTATAACTTCCCAGACAGCACACAATGTCTTAAAGACGTCGATTTTAGGTCTTAATTATGTCTGAACGCCTGCAGACCTACAAAAGACATCTTAAAGACGTTTTTTTCAAGACATACATAAGATGTTGTAAGATGACGTCCATAAGATGTCGCTAAAATATCGTAAATATGACGTTCGTGTTTTTTTAGGTTATAGCACAGAAAGAGATTTGTCTCTCTTCTGTCTTTGTAGTATCCCTGTCTTTTTCTAGCTTATATATTTTTTAAATGGACACTTTGGGTTGCCGCCATCTCGTATCGTCAGCCCGAACAAACCCGACCGTCGCCGTTCTCAGAACTTTTATTATTTTTTTGTATACTTGTCTAATCGAATTTAAATGATTGTTACCAATTCGGACGTTTTCTTGAATAGTTTTTTTTTTGTAAACGACAAACAATAGAGTTAAATTTTAGAATCGGTAAATTTGGCAACATCGCGAACAACTTAGGATTGGCAACAAAGCGCTTCCCTTTGCCATTTGAAATTGACGCAAGGTCAACACTGTCAACTGTCGATGGGCTTGATTTTTGATAGTTTTGCTGATGATGACTTGCAGTTTTTTACTTTCTACTTAGTGAACCGTTAAAAGAAAACGAATTGTAGATTAAAAACGTTTTGTATGGTACATATTTTTCTGTGGTGTGGTGTTTGTTTTTAGTTTTCGAATAATTAAAATTGGTCTATAATCAGTGGATGCAGTGTCAATAAATCTGCTGACAAAACATGGCTTCAAAACAGTAGAAAAGATGCCGAGGATGCCATCGCGACGTGGCTAAGAAGAGCCACAGATAGGCGAAATTCATTATTAAAAAAGTTTTAATTATGTAATACGTTAATAAAACCAATTATTAAGCAATATGATGTTTCATGTTTAACAAACAAAACAAAATGTTTTAGGGCTCTGCGGTTTGGCCTATAAAATTAGATACATTTTATAGGCCAAACAGCAGAGCCCTAAAACATTTTGTGGTGTCCATAAGACATGTATAAGGTATTCATAAGACATCTATAAGACGTCTATAAGGTATACATGAGACATCTATAAGGTGTCCATAAGATATCTGTAAGCCGTCCATAAGATATGGTATAGACGTTGGGTTTTGTAACATACGCCTTTTTTAAGATATCCATAAGATGTCTTGATGGCGTTAAGAAACGTCCATAAGACGTCATGAATGTCTATTGTTGACATCTTTTGGATATCTTTAAGATGTATTTGTGCTGTCTGGGTTTTGCAAATGGTTTGGCTTATTGAATTCTTTAAACAACTCAGATACACTCTTAGTCTAAAATAAACAAGGAAGCCACTTTTTGATCACCTTTAACTCTTCAATTTTGCATGGGATTTCATAATATGTTGTACCAGACAAAATACTTGTGTAAGTGTAAGTATGGCAACAAATATCGTATTTTGGAAAAAGAATGATTTTGTTTCATGGAATAGGACATTAACATAATAATTTACAGTCATAGTCTCACACGAATATTTATTTTCCAAACAGGTTACCTACATGTTTCGCTCATACCTGAGCATCATCAGACCAATGTTAGGCTTATTTTGCTCTGATGCTCAGGTATCTACGAGCGAAACATGTACCTAACCTGTTTGGAAAATAAATATTCGTGTGAGACTTTGTGAAATTTATTAGTTGTACTCAAATGAGGTCTCTTAAAGAAAACTGTTTTGATTTAGATATTTATGTAGGTATCTAGTACCTAGATAATGTTTGTTTTAATAAGTTGTTAATTCTTGTACCTACTTATTATTTGTTAAAAATACTTTACTTGGATATGTAAGTTAATTCCTGTAATAAACTATAGTTATGTTGAGTAATAGATGTGTTTTGGACTTCCATTGCCTTTAGTTTTTCATATCACAACGTTTCAACTGGTAAGTATCTCCAGTCGTCTTCAGGTGAATACTAAACAAGTTAAAAAGCTACGAGCCTATTTATACTACCTAGGGGGGGGCGGAGCTAGTGACGAATTCGGGTGCAGTCGTGAGTCATCTGCTTACGTCACCATGATTATTCATCTGCTGACGTCATCCGCTTACGTCATCACGTTTGCATCACTACTCAATCTGAGCCTGCACCTATTTAACAAGGGCTTCCAAATGTTTCTTATATCTGCAGAAGGTTTACTGAAACAGTCAGAGTTCTGGATTATGACAGCTGCTTCTTTGAATTTTCTCTTCCGCCAATGCTCTTCTTTAAGTATAATTTTTGCGTTTTCCCATTGTAAATGATAGCCGTGGGTCCAAGCGTGGTCTGCTGCACCGGATCTGTTTGTTTCTCCTTTCAGTGTGTGGTTTCGATGTTCTTTGATCCTTGTTTGGAGAGGTCGTAGAGTTTCACCAACATAGGATTGTCCGCATTCGCAAGGTATTCTGTATACACAATTCTTCGTGTCCTTTTGATTTGTTGGTTTTGTCTTCGTCAGGTGGCTTCTTAAGGAATCTTTGGAGCTGAAGACTGTTCGGATGTTGTACTGTTGTCCTATCCTTCGAATTTTTTCGGAGATTCCCTTGACATAAGGTACATTCATGGTGGGTCCAGATTCATTATCTTTGTTCGTTCTAGTTTTGTGATCTTGACGCTTTTTGATGGCCTGATCGACTAGTTTCGTAGGGTAATCATTCATGCCAAGGTCTTGCTTGATGTTGTTAAGTTCTTTCGTCAAAGTCCCCTGCGAGTTGCAAAGTGTGAATGCTCTATCGACGAGTGTTTTGACTATTCCATGTTTGGTGCTGTTTGAATGGTTTGAGGCGTAGTTAAGATATTGACCTGTGTGGGTTTGTTTTCTATATACCGATGTTTGGATGGTGCTCCCGATTTTCTGTACTATGACGTCTAAGAACGGTAATCTGTCGTTGTCCTCCTTCTTCATGGTAAACTTAATTGTAGGTGCCAGGTTGTTCATATGTTGTAGAAAGGTTTGAAGTTCGTCGTCGCTAATGTGTCACATAGTCGTAGTCGATTAATTTCAATCGACTACTCACATTATGATGACCTTCCTTAAATTTTAACACTATTTTCCACTCTTAATTTTACTGTTTTATACATTACTTTCCTCACACTTGATCACTTTTTCTTCCCCTTTCATCAGCATGTTCAAATTTAAATTTTACTCTTTTCTACGGCTGTACTAATTTCGCTTCACATATGGGCCTTGCTTCCTCTAATTTTACTATTATTACCCTACACCTAGCAAATTTAATACTTCGGTTCTTTGTTTTTTGATGCTTTTCTGACTTAGAATGTTAATGTGTCATTCTCACTATCTTAAAGCCTAGCTTAAAACATTAATACTAGTTATTTTCTCGCTTATAACATCTTAATTCTCCTGAAGATGAACATTTCTATGTTCGAAACATGTTGAGGTATCTTTAAATAAGATTCATTTGGAATATATTAGTGGAGGAAGACTTAGAGTTTTTCTTTCCCTTTCAATCTTTTACTCCACTTGAAGTATGGACTATTTCTTCAATTTGAATTCAATTAGTTTATGTTGAACTGTAGGTATTGTATTTTACCTATAGATAGGTATAATATGAAGAAATAAAACAAAAAAAATTCTGTTGTAAATATGAGTGACAGAATCCTATTTAAAGTTGCGTTTCAGTTAATTTAGTATTTTCAAGGTTTGGATAGGTAATTATAATATCATATAGTTTTTAAATCTATTTTGATACCTACTTTATCTTTAAACCATATAAAAACTCATGTTTATTATTAGGTCGATTCAGCCAGTAAACCTGCAAGATGGCCGACATGTCATATGACAAAAGTCATATTCCAGCTAAATAAAATGGATTTTTGCATTTTCAATGACCTTTGTCATATATGACATGTCGGCCATCTTGCAGGTTTACTGGCTGAATCGACTTTACCTACCTTAAATTATAATATTTATAGAACAAAACTTTTAAAAGAAATTATTATTATTATTTGGCAATATTAAAGCGGTAAAACCGATGAGACTATTGCATCAATTGTTTTAGAAGGTATTACATGTTAAATTTTTAAGTCCAGTCCTGGAATTCATGCCAACTTATAAAAGTTTAATAGACCAAAATTGAAAGAGTGTCACTTGACTTTACCTCCATCTTGCGAGAGTATTCAAAATTTTGACTTTACTTTCCATTTGCTGCTTTTAAACAGCTAAGCAAAGTAAATATCTTTGCTAAGCTATGTTAAAGGAACTTTGCGAACAACTTCGTATAGTTCGTAGGTATGATTGGAAATAAAAAGGTGCATCCTGCGTGAGCGCGGCTAGGGGAAGAAAAAATTATTGTTGTACTTTTTCGCTATTAAAAAGTACCTAACGTAAAAGGAACTTTGCTTTTGTAAACTTATTTCTTTTAAATTTCAATAAAACCGTAAAAACCGTGTTTTAAGTACATAGTGTAATTATTTTTAGGTCAGCTCAGTTCACCAAATGTTATAATTATAGCTATCCAAAGTTTCCCTTATAATAATTATTACAATAAATAGTTATTAACTTACATTGAATTTTACTGCTCCGCGGACCATTTTTTCTATCGTACATTAAACTTTACTGTTCTACAAACCTTTTTTTTTACAAACATTAAAAAATATTTTATTTCAGATTGGATAATTATATTTTATTGTGAACCCTGAAACGATACGCCGCTGTGACCATATGATAGCGCATAGAAACGAGGTAAAATTCTAACGGCGGCAACGTAATCCCCACTCCCGGCCATTCTAAGTACTTCACCTCCTCTCTCCTACAAACGATTTTGGCAGCAGATTTAAATAGCGTTTATGAATGGCGTGCGGCATCTATAGGTAGCAGATCATTGGTTTAAGCGTATTTTCGAAACGAAGTTAGAGTAAATGGTAAGTGGCAATACAATCCGCGTTTGTGCATGGACGATTTTCACGAACATTTTCCTAACGTTGCTTTTATTGCTGGGGATTATTATCATTGCCTGAAAAGAACCGTGGCTGTGTTTAGGGAAACAGGTGCTATACAACACAAAAAAGGAGCAGGAAGACCATCTGTAAGAACAGAAGTACTTGTTGCAAACGTTCCTAAAATAATGCAAAATATGCCCACAAATTGTATTAGACGCCTGTCCCAAGAAGTGGGAAGATCTTATGGAACATGCAGGACTATTCTTAAGAAGCAGCTAAATTTATTTCCTTATAAAGTGGAAGTATTCTAAGAAATACAAGCCGCAGATTTTGAAAGACGCAGGAATTACTCTCAATGGTTTACTCAAAATTTATTGGAAAGAAATTATTTATTAGACCTGACATTTTTTTCGGATGAAGCCTGCCTGGTTCCACCTCTCCGGTTATGTGAATTCTCAGAATACACGCATGTGGAGTAGTGAAAATCCCCATTTTTTGGTAGAGTCCACATTGCAACCTTTAAAAAATTGGTGTCTGGTTAGCTGTTTCCCGAAGAAGAATTGTTGGTCCTATTTTTTCCATGACACAGTTACAGCATAGCGGTATAGAGACAATATTTTAAATTTATTTGTGGAGCAATTACTTGACGACGAACTACGGTTTGTATATTTTCCACAGGACGGTGCAACCGCCCATACAGCCGCCGAAACTATTAACAACTTACGCAATTTTTTCAACGACAGATTGATCAGTTTTCGATCAGACATTGAATTCCCACCTAGACCACCTTGTTTATCGGTTATGGATTACTTTGTTTTTCCTCATTTAAAGAACACTATTTTTAAAACACCAGTTGCAAATTTAGAACAATTACAAGAAAGGATTATCCAAGAATGTGGTAACATTTCTCCAGAGATGCTGCGGTCAACACTTTCGAAAATATGAAGAGACGTGTGAATTTATGCTTGGAGCATGTCGATGACCAATTCAGCAATTATTTATGTAATTATTTTTCTTTTTCTTTCTGTATATTCTTACTTTGTTAATTTTGTAAAACAAAAATAAATTTATATTTGTCTACTTATTTTATTACTCATTAGTTTGGCATATCATACCATAATATGAATTTGACAAAATTTTAACCTAGATTTGGTTAAATATATCGTCCCCATAATATCATTGTGATCTAAACCAAGCCCCACGTTTTTTAATCCAAGCCCTACGTTTTTTAATCCAAGCCCTCTTTGATGCAAATAATTTTTGCTCGCACGGTATAAAATCTAAAATTACAACTTAATTAAACCCTAAAAACATGTTTTTCTTAACCAGCATAAAATATTTTTGCCTGCAAAAAAACGTTTGTTTGAAAAGTTTTCACGTATAATAGTGATATAGTCTGATATTAATTAAAGTATGTTCAAAGAAGTAGTCCATTTCTGAAAGAGACCATCAGCAAGAAATCAAAATTCACAAAGTCGGCGTCTAGTCAAATTCCTTGCCTTTATTATATAAATAATAATATTTTATCATTAATGTATTATACAGAGGGTTGCCTAGAAGTCCGGAATAAAATTAATATGGCCTTAATCTATAGGGGAGGATGGGGGAATTCCGCGCACCTAAGGGAAAATGCTCACAAAAACCTTCCAATGTACACAAAAACTTTTATAATTTATTTACCGGATCTTGCACCTATTTGGAGCCTTCTTACCACAAGAAAAAGGTTTAACTACGTATATCCATTAAAATAAAATAAAAGTTTGAAAAACTGTCTTTGCGCGGTATTCCCCCACGTACTGGGTAATACCGCGCATGCGATGGGGTAATTATGCGTAGAGATTAAATAGAGCTGAGAAAGTAAAAAAAAAATTGTTGTTTAGGTAAAAACCAAATATAATGTAAACAAAACAAATTTCCATGAGTAGGTACAAAAAAAATGATTAGGGAATTAATTTTATTTTCTGTCTTTCTCCTCGGCATATTTTCTGTCTCTCTCCTCGGCAAACTCGTATGCTAAACGCCGCAGTTCTGCTGGTGTGATTCCAAAAAACATATTCGCCAATTTTATAACATTGTTGGCTATTGCGGCTTCCTGTTCATCATCAAGAACTGGTTTTCTTCCCAGTTTTCCTTTCGTGTGGATATTGATCTTTAGTTTGTCACGTAGAGCGGATTCTGGAATATTAAAAGAACGACCAACTTTTCGTATTTTTCGCCCAGACTGTGTGGCAGTGATAGCAGCTTTTAGCTTATTTTACGTTCATTTTGACTTTTCGGTTTTCCGGGCATAAGTGCGGGGCATTTTGAATTCTAAAAAGGAACACAAATATTAAATATTGGCATAAATATTCACACGGGGTAATACCGCGCAGCGCGAAATTACCCCGCTTCAGCTGCGGGTCATTGCCCCGATATGAGTCACCTAACCTAATTTATCACCGACAGTTAAAAACGAAATAAAATTAATTGTTCTTGTGCATGAAATTATTAACACATATAAAGCAAACTAGTCATGAAATAAATTTATTAAAAATTAATTATAAAAGGCACTTACCGCTATTCCAAGTTTACTCGAAAATTACATCAGCGCGTCGAAAAACAAACAATCGTCTACCTTGTCTAAACCCACACTCCGAACGCCGTTAAATTATAAGAGGATGTTCGCCGGGCAAATACGAGATGGCGCGCTGTGTTTAAATTTTGAAATAATTGAACTGAGCTGCAAAATGTCGATGCGCAGAATTCCCCCGTGCGCGGAATTCCCCCGTCCTCCCCTACCTTTTGGGGAAAACGCTCGGACACGTCAATTTATTAATTATTCATTTGTTTTTTTATAGACATAATTTGTCAAAGATATGACGATATCGATCTTTTTTTTTAATGGAATCATATAGCTTGTGATACATATCATTTGAAAGCTAATATCTCGTACAGTATGATCATAAATTTTGGCGCAATTCTGTCAAGCTATTTCAAAATGGCGACTGATAAAAGTTTTTAAAAAATCTCTATATTTAAATAAGCGGAAATGATAAATCATTGATGTTTTTTTACCTTTCAAGGGTAAGAAATCTTCATTGTCTCACGTTATGACATTTTGTGACTTAACAATAGTTATGGTTTATTTGCTATTTATTTTGAAAAAAAAAATGTAACGAAGCAAAACAAACCATAACAAAAAGGTGGTTTAACGTGGCAAAAGCTGGAAATGTCCTCCACCCTCTACTTGGCATGCTCCCAGATGCTCCCACTTTCTAAAGTGCGTTGTTTAATCTTTGAATTGTGGTGAATGCTCGGCTGTATGTATATGTCGGACAATCAGGACGAAAGATATCTACCAGGGTTTGGGAACATCTTAGCTTTGTGCACAAATACTAAAACACTGTATCTAACACTAAATCAGCATTTGGAAACCATTTATTGGAATCAAATCATCAATAATTATCGGATTTTTCTGAAAAGCTTAAAATTATTAAAGCAAAAAAGAGTACTATATTATATTCTTACCTGTGTTAACGACGTCTTAAATTTTGAACGCATTTAATTTTTAGTAATGTAAACAATTTATTTGCATAAAAACAAGATAAATAAAGCATTCCTACAATTTTTACATGTCTCTTTTTCTTAATATAAGCAGGATTTTAGTACGTGGGCTATTATTTGACCACACTCAATTACCACCGAATCCTTTACACTAGCAAAAATTCTTTGGTTAGTTATCTGCAGTAATGTTATTAAGTGTTTGTACTCTTTAATTTAATTCGGATTTTTTTTAAATTTGGACGCGTGCGCTAAAAACTCTTTTTATGAAACTTTTTTTTTTTTTTTTTTTTTTTTTTTTTTTTTTTTTTGGATTTTTTGGCTTTGCACATAATGCATACAGCCACTACCGTAACTTTATGAAACTTGTACTTTAATATAGGTACCTACTATTATTTGATAACTGTATTTAATTCAAAATGGATAACAATAGCTATTTATACAATAAGTTGCGAAATGAGTGTTTTTTAGGCACGCGACGTGAAATTGTCCAACGAGGCAAAGCCGAGTTGGACAACACGTCAAAGTGACTAAAAGACATTGTTTCGTAACGAATTGTATACAATATTTTTTCTACTGAGGTTTTATAATAAAAAACTTAATTTTACTAACATTTTATTACCTATGTTTCATTGACACTTGCCAAAAAATATTAAATTATACCTAGTCTGTGGTTACGTTTTAATTGTAAATAATTACCTGCGTTACTTTTAAGCACGTTGCTCCTGGTAACGTGCTTAAAAGTTTTTTAAGCACGCTGCGCTTAAAAGGAGGTTATTAAAAAACCATAATGACAATCGAAAAGAGGTTATTATAAAACGTCAGTAGAAAAAGTATTATTAGTCAAAAAAATTCAATTAAGACACATATTATGTGCCAAATGTCTTATTATGGATGGCCTTCGGCAGTGTGAGTTTGTAACTGGAATACATTCAGTATTAGAAAGCCTCTTTATTTGCTGAAACATATAGAACTATGGCTACGTTTAGTTTTAGTTTGGTATACTTTCTTCGTATCTTCATGAAAATTACCCCTCTTTTAGGGACAGAAAGCGCCCCCAACTTTATTTTCCAAATGTAAAGGAATGTATTGGAAAGTGCATAAAATAAGGAACCACTATTTAGTTTCGCATTTCGGTAGTGCAGACGCAATTTGTTTTATTGTAAGAATTGTTGGAAATGTTGCGCATTTTTTTCTTGACAAACCCCTAATCTAAAGTTAAATTCATTCTTGACATTATATATCATATCCGGGGTTATTTGGCGATTTTCGTGTATAAGTCGTCCTAAGTTCCTCTAATTTTTCTTTGTTACGTAAACTTTTGGTTTTTAGGAGACCCCAACGGAATTAATCTAAATGATTAAGGCTGGCGATCGAAGCGGCCATTCCATGGTACCCCTTTTTTCAATCCAGCGGTTTGTAAAAACTTTACTTTAGTTTTTCTTGGGTGGCTACTCCACAACAATAGTTTAGTCCGTCGAAGGAAGCCTCTCTTAGTCCGTTGAAGGAAGCCTGCCGCTCGATCAAACCATCAATAAGTGACTATCCTTGACCATCGTCAAGTGCCGCACTTAGTCTTCAGTTCTACGATAGGTGACTAGCCTTGACCATCGTCAAGTGACGCGCCTAATAACACGATAGCCCATTACCCGAACGAGTTACAGACATGCTGGTTTCCCTACTAGGGTAATAATCAAGAAGAGACAATAGACGACCATTTTTTAGAATCCAGACTTTCCTTTCTCTACCGCTACGACCCCCACGAAGAGAAACTTCGTGACAATATTGTTGAACATTTATAGCGTAATAAGGCGGAGCTGTAACCATATTCATATTATACAGGGTGTTCTCAAAGTTGAGTCATTTATTTTACCAGGTTGTAGAACTCGCAAAAATAAGTAATTGTACCAAAAATCATTTATATTAAAGTTGCAGAATAAAGAAGTTATTAACAGTTGAAAATATGTAAAATTTAAAAACTGTAAGACCTGATTTTTTGATATTCTCGACCACTGCGTTATCAATGTTTTGTTTGCTGGCGATACTGGGTATGGCTTATTTTTTTTGTAGGATACAAATTACTTATCATTCATTCATTTTACGGGTTTTAGTGGTCGAGAATACCAAAGAGCAGGTCTTAATTTTTTAAATTTTACATTTTTTCAATTGTTAATGACTTCCTTATTATGCAACTTTTATATAAATGATTTTGGGTACAATTACTTATTTTTACGAGTTCTACAACCTGGTAAAATAAATGACTCAACTTTGAGAACATCTCATTATGAAGATCTGCTTCTGCATGGTAAGGAAATAAAGCAGTCGAAGCTGAAAAAAGTTCTCCTTGGAAATAATCCAAATATGGGTATAACAGGCTAAGTGCCATTTTTTTTTCATCTTTTTGCATAAAAATATTCTAAGTGCCATCGGACGTGTCCTCAAAAAATTTCAAGTGCCGCTTACCGTAATAGTGCAATCAATTTGGCAAAGTCGGGGAACCTACAAGTCACATGCCTGATTTTATTCTTTTTTATAATACAGATTTTTTGCATTAACCTTCGAAACAAGGCTAAGCTTACGTTACTATAATATGTTTTAACAAATAGTAAAATCAAGACTTATACAGTGTCACCAGTAAAGTCCGCATGAAATGGGATTTTTTTTTATTAATAGCTTTATTCAAAATTTGACTTTGGCTTCAAGTTCTGCTTCGATCGAGATGAAAATTAAGCAAAAAAATAGTAGTCACGTGATTCGCATTATCTGTCAAATTTTAATTTTTTCCAAAAAAATTTCTGACAATATTGAAAAAAGTTATTAGAAAAAGTTTTTTTAAATGCAGTTTCTAGCCCACATGCAAAATTTCAGCTATATAAGATAATTTTGATTTTTTACCGATATTTTGTAAATTGCACCACTTTTGCAAAATAAGACTATGAACGCAACCTACATAAAACTTCTTAGTTTTGACAATGCTTTATTTTAGATACATTTTCTTTAAAGTAGCGCCATATCAAACGTGTGTTTTTCTACAAAATCAAAATTGGGCTATTAAAATTTGATCGCATGTGATGCAAAGTTTATTTGTTTTTGACCCTGTATAAGGTAACTTCATAAAATAAGGATTTTTGAAAACGTAGTTTGTGTCTAAAAGTAAAAAAATAAAAAGTAAAATTAAGGGTTTTTAAATTAAATCGTTGAAAATAGATCAACTTTACGTTAAGTTAAACTAAAATTTATTTTCCACTTAATGAACACTTTACCTACTGATAGCACTGTGTGTTCTTTTTTGTCTTATAGTATTAAGGTGTATTACTTTCAGACACAACCTGCGTTTTCAAAAATACTTTTTTTATGAAGTTACCTTATACACTTATACAGGGTCGAAAACAAATCGCATCACATGCGACCAAATTTTAATAGCCCAATTTTGATTTTGTAGAAAAACACACATTTAATATGGCGCTACTTTAAAGAAAATGTGGCTGAAATAAAGCATTGTCAAAACTCAATAGTTTTATGTAAGTTGCGTTGAGTCTTATTTTGCAAATGTTGTGCAATTTACAAAATATAGGTAAAAAATCAAAATTATCTTATACAGCTAAAATTTTGCATATGGGCTAGAAACTGCATTTAAAAAAACTTTTTCCAATAACTGTTTTTGATATTTTCAGAAATAACCCCAGTTTTGAAATATTTTTTGAAAAAAATTCTGACTTTCTAAATTACTGAAATGCAAAAGTAAATAGTGGGCCGTATTTCCTTTTTCTTTCCAACGAGCTATCGCAATACATACAGTTAAATTTGAAAAAAAGTTGGACGCGGCATCTATCCAAAAAAAAGGGTAAGTTTTATGAAGATAGGCACGAAAAAAGTCTCTCAAACTAAAAATAAACGCAGCCCTAGTTCTGTATTTTTCAGCAAATAAAGAGGCTTAGGCCTAATACAGAGTTTATTCCAGTAAAAATTCCACCCTGTATAAGAAATTAAACAAACGAAAATTAATGTTTAATACTTTTTCGTCAAAAAATGCTCAAAATGTTGATCATTCACAATTTAACAATATTTAAAAAATTAAATTTAATTGTCAAAATATAAATGTTGTAATTGATGGTGAAAAATTGGAATTAGTAAATAGTTTTAAATATTCAGGGATAATCATTGATTTAAAATGAAAATTTTTAAATTATTTTGAAAGTATCATATTGAAGATTGCCGGAAAAGTAGGTTATTTTAAAAGAGTCAGTTCTAATTTAAGTTTGTTTTCTAAAAAAACTGTATTTAATACTATTATATTATAACATTTTCTTTATTGTTCTTCCATTTTATATTGTGCTAGTGAGGAAATATTTGATAAATTACAAATTTTACAAAATAAGGCAATGCGGATTTAATGTTTAATTTAATTTAATTTAATTTAATTTAATTTAATTTAATTTAATTTAATTTAATTAAATTAAATTAAATTAAATTAAATTAAATTAAATTAAATTTAATTTAATTTAATTTAATTTAATTTAATTTAATTTAATTTAATTTAATTTAATTTAATTTAATTTAATTTAATTTAATTTAATTTAATTTAATTTAATTTAATTTAATTTAATTTAATTTAATTTAATTTAATTTAATTTAATTTAATTTAATTTAATTTAATTTAATTTAATTTAATTTAATTTAATTTAATTTAATTTAATTTAATTTAATTTAATTTAATTTAATTTAATTTAATTTAATTTAATTTAATTTAATTTAATTATATGTATATATGATTAAAATGTCAGAAATTAAATTTTTTCTTTAGTATGTAGGTATTTAGTATACATAAAATTAAAAATTATTTATTGCCTGATTGTTTAAAAAATTTTTGTTTTTTTAATTATGACCATCATAATTATAAAACAAAAACTAATCAAACTTTTTATGTGGATAGAGTGTCTAAAACATTAGCTTATAAATCTATTTTTTATAAAGATTTAATAGAAAATAATTTGGAAAATTCTATTAAATCTCAAAAATCATTAAAACTGTTTAAAAAAACTTTAAAATTACATTTAATTAAAAAACAAAATAATACGTAATATTTAATACAATTTACAAAATATTTAACTTTTCTGTCTGTTAAGGTTGCGTTTTAAAGTTTAAAAATAAATCTATAAAAATGTTGTAAAAAATGTTTTAAAAATTATTTAATTGTAGCTTTTTGCTAAATAAAACATGTTACTACTACTACTACTAACAATATCCTAAAAGCAAGTTAAACTCGTTTTGAACATTTTTAGATACTTCGGATGAAATTAACCTACACTCACGTCTTCTTCCTGCTTTCAAGATTGTGGTAAGTTTACAACCAAACAAAGTTTTTAGAAAAAAGTTTGGTTCGAATCGGTAAGGTCGTTTTCAATCTATAAAGGAATGCAAACACGATCGTTTACGCTATTCAAACCTCTACTTAACTTCTTTAAAACTATTTTATTTTAGTCCATTAGTTTATAATTTGTAGTTACCTTAGTTTTCGGAAATATATTAAAATATCAGTATTCCATAGCGCATCTTTACGACATTAGTCGATTACCAAATTATATTCTTTGATGCCTTTGCACCGAAATTTGCAAACTTAATATGCATCTTCTGGTCGCCAAATTACTTTAAACGCAGAACTGCACCAAAGGAAAACTTAAAACGACCATAAGTTTATTTCTAAAATTACCATAATTTAGTCAAAATCGATTACAGAGAATAGTGTTTGATATCAAGTACTCAATTAATAAACCTTATGTTTAAGGTCCTGCGGATAACAGCACGAGCAATAAAATTATATAGCTTTTCGTTGGGACTTTTCAACCTATAATGGTAGTGTTTTACAACATTTTGGTGGTATTATTATAAGTCAGGCTTTTGAGCTGCCTATCTTGCCAAAATCTTATTTCATTTTGTGTTTAACAGCGGACGTATTGTATATTTACAACCGTAAAACGATATAGTACAATTTTTAAGATATGTTATTTTACCACTGTGTTTTCCTTATCTTTTTTCATATTCAATGGGCAACATTGAACTTTCTAACCCTAATCACCCCTGCACGCCCCCATCCACTAACTAATGGTACGCAAAACTGGTATAAAATTTTCCTCGCATAATATATCCTCATCTCCATCCTAATTTAAGTATGCACGATTAGAGTGTGATCAAGAATCTTGCAACGTGGCATGATCTCGAATTGTACTATTTTTTAGGAAAATACCTAAATAGTGAAAATATTATAAACCACTTCGAAAAATGACATTCACTGCTTCGGGATTTTAGGGGTGATTCTTACTTACAATTTCCCTAGAACATAAATTATTTTCTTCGGCTGGAGCCTCGTAAAAATGTCAAAACATTGACACCTCGAAACAATTTCTGGAATTTTAATACAATCTCGTGGGAGATTCGGTACCAAAATTTTATGCCAAATTTAATTTGAAAATAGAATTAACTTAGTTTCATACCAACCTAATCATAGTATTGTTAATGTTGCATAGGAAGGGTAAACTAAGATGGCCCTAATGGAATGTTGACGCTTTGCCTGACAAAAGTGTATTATTCTCTTACATTAGACACACAAAAAAAATTCGCGTTTCGGAATAGAAAATAGTAAGGTAATAAGGTGAAAGAGATGGCTCTATTAATTCCATAAAGAGATAAAAAAACGATATTGAGACAATTTCTAGACTTTTGTAAAGAATAGAATAGAATACACAATTGAGGCAGGAACCGCTATCTTAGAGTTAACTAAACTTTTGGAGGATTGGGGATTCTATATGAAGAAAAAATCTCAGAAGCCGATAAATAATTTGTTGTGAAGGTAGTATATTACTATTTATCTTAAGAGCAGTAACCCCTTTTACCACAATGAAATGGTCAAACGAAAAGAAAAAATAAAAATTGGTATTTAGAAAATAAATTCTACTTTAAATACCCCATCCAGAAAAGTAAATGACAATCGAAAATATGCCCAAAATTTTTTTTATTTTTAGTAATTTTGTAATATCTTAAACAATTCTTTATTGGTCAAAAGCAAAATTACTTTCCCGGGTGTAAAATGTTGTACCAAACAATTTTTCTTAAAGCCATTTTTCAATATCGGCCTTACTTTTTTCTCAAAAACGTTGGGCGCGTAAAGTGAATTTAAGCGTGTAAAGTGGATTTACGCGCCCAACGTTTTTGAGAAAAAAGTAAGGCCGATATTGAAAAATGGCTTTAAGAAAAATTGTTTGGTACAACATTCTACACCCGGGAAAGTCATTTTGCTTTTGACCAATAAAGAATTGTTTAAGATATTACAAAATTACTAAAAATAAAAAAAATTTTGGGAATATTTTCGATCGTCATTTACTTTTCTGGATGGGATATTTAAAGTAGAATTTATTTTCTAAATACCAATTTTTATTTTTTCTTTTCGTTTGACCAGCAAAACGTTCGGCAATTTTCATTGTGGAAAAGGGGTTACTTCCTCTTAAATCAGAAAATTAATTAATTTTTTTATAGGTACACTGAAAAAGTTTTCTATTCCTTATAAGAATTCCCATACTCTTTATACAACTGTTTAATACCATACTTGATAGCAACGCGCTTTCCTACTATAAGACAACGAAAACTGCTAGACCACCATACCACCAACGTCTTATGGATTTTTAGGTTCTAACGGATACAGTTCGTTTGTGGCGAAGCTGTTCTGCCTTCTTAATTGTAGAGAAAACGCTTTACTCGGGAACGGGAACAAAATGCGTCGCATTAAAAAGAATTTATTTCTTAACAAAACTGCAGTATTAAAAAGAAATGTGCTTCGTCAAATTTCAGCTTAAGTTCACGACGGCGGCGCTTACAAAGAGACCCAACAAAAAGAAAATCAAGTGCAGCTGTCCTTACAAATGAAGAATATACAAAAATTGTTCAACTATGGAATAAAAATAAATCTGTTGCTTTCGAGGAAAATTTTTCACATTATTTCATGCGTGCAACTAGCGTGGAGAGGTGGTGAAGGGGTAAGGGCACATGTGGACTATTTTGTTATAGAAGTAGACCACGAGAGAAATTTTACTGGAGAATTGAATACAATCCCGTTTCTACTGAACAAGTCAAGGTGGTTCAAAAAAACTGGCTGACAGTAAGTGGATAATAAGAAACCACGGCAATACTAACGAGTGTCCGATATGATTATTTAAAAAATATATGGAAAAGTAGGATCTAAGCAGATAGATTGTTCGCAACTCCCAATTCGAATTGGAATGGGAAACTGTTTTTAAGAAGATGGTACGAAAATAGTAAAGAGTAAGTACCTAGTTGTAGTTCAAGCGTCTTAAAGATGTAGTTGTAGGGGAAGGTTGCCCATATTGGACCAAATTCCAGATTTCTTATCATAAATCCTGACAATAACGCAAAATCGATCTTGAAGCTATACCTTAGTATACTTTAGTATGTTGTTCAACTGCAGGATTTTTTGCAAAATTTTATTTCAAAGTACCTATCTGTGATATACCAGGCTATAAAAAAAACCTTTGCAAGTGGTTCAATATAGGAAACCGGTTGCCTAAATTGCACCTGGGGGTTCCAAAATTCGACCACATGATTTAAATCGGAAGCTTAGGTTTTAAATAAACAAATAAAAAATAAAATTGTTGGAATAGGAAGTTTTATACTTGTATTTGAACAAAACATCAAATTTACAATCAAAATGTCGGTAGAAGACATCCTAATGCAAAAAAAAGTATACCTATTAGTTTCCTATATTGGACCAGTCATAGTTTCATTTTTTAACTCAAAGAAAAAATATTTTATCAATATTGAAATGGTGTTAGTTCATGACATTAACTTATTTAAAGAGAAAAATTATTTTTGCACAATTTGGAAAAATTGCCTAAATTGGATCGGTTCAATTTAAGCAACTACCACGTGTTTTACAAAACTACCCAGGAAAGAAACACGAAAAAACAAATATGGCATGGTAATAGGAGAAATAGAAAGAGAAAAACTTACTTGAAAATTTCCATAAAAAAGATTTTGCTTAGAGTTTTATGGTTCTAAGGTAAATTCTTAGGAAAATCCTAAAAATATTACATTAAAATTGTGTAAATTACGTTTTGCTCTGTACACGCCAAGCACTAACAACCAACTAGTTGAGTTTGTTGCCGATCAAGGGTTCTAGGTGGAAGTATGTTACAGTGTTGCCAAATGATATGGCAGTTGTTTAGTTTCGGAGAAATGTACTGTGGTCCAATTTGGGTAGCGGTTCAATATAGGCAACCTTCCCCTACTACGAAACGGCCATAACGCCAAAATTTTTAAATAAAAATTAGTGACAAATAACAAAGTATACTTTTCGTTTTTTTTACATAGTTAAAATGTATTGTCACAAAGTAACGGACGAGTCAATCAATTCTTTGAAATAAAATAATATTTGTACATCTATAGTGGATTTCACCTTAGTTTTTAATGCTTTGACGTCTCTCTTGTCAAACATATTAGCCAACACGTGATTTTAAAATCCCTAATTCTATAAACGGCTTTCAGGCACGGGCATTGGCTAGATTAACAAGAGATGGATATATAACTGACCGTATAGTTACATGTACATGACGAAGATGCACACTACACAGTTCAATACGTTGCCCTTCAATGAGCTCAAACTCGTCAAAAGCACAACATCGCTCGTATATGCCGTTAGTATGTGCATCTTTGTCTTACGCATTTGCTCTCGCATATCTCTTTTCGTACTTCATTAATTCGATTGTCTCGTCGCGTTCTTTAAATATTACAGAGCCGCATTGGGACTTGGGACACACCGCGCACCGCGTGCATTCTACTGTTAATTCTTAGAGTCTTTAATTCTTGATCGTTCGTGTTATTGTTTTTGGTATTTTTCAGACAGCATTTTGCTTATATTTTGTGCGTATTATACTTTTTGGTTTTAAACTGCCGGACTGTGTGTATCTGTGACGTGTTTCTTTTTATGCAAAAGTAAGTAAATAATTAGTAATGTCTCGGACGGTGACGACGACATCGACAGCTTGTCAGATGAAGACCAAAAATAATAGGGAACTTGCAACAAAATTAAATTTGAAAACCACAGTGAACCATTATGCTAAAATAAGTTTTACATACAGTTGTATTGAAGAGTGCTTGAGGTATCTGTTCTGCAAACGCATGGACAAAAATCTTTTTTTGTAGTATCTACTTACATTATTTTTTCTTTATTCATTAAAAAAAAATGCCTAATTCAATAACATTACAAACTTTTATTGTTTTATTATAAACCAACGAAAAGTTAGACCTATTGTAAACTTCAAACTCTTTAGAACCTAGTCTAAAGAAAAAAATATCTACCCGTGAATAAGAAAATAAAAAAGTAAACAATAAGCTATTAAATATAATATATAGATTTTTTCAACTTAACACTGCATGGTCTAAAATCAAATTAAAAAACAAAATAATGCTTTAATAAAAAACGTAGTTAATTATTGATGATACTAGATTCACGACTGCCCCTTGTATATTTTTTATTGTACTAAATTAAGAGTGTGATTTAAAAATAAAAATTAAATGAAATTGTTTTTCTGATATTCTATCCTATTTCCATTCCCCTTCAGTGTTTTTTTTTAAATATCTTAAAAATTGCTTAGGTAATTCTCGTTTCCATCCATAATTACAACTACAAATAAATTGACCCATGTTCACACATAATTTTTAAGTCCGGCCCTGGCCAATCCTTAAGTTCTGTAAAAAGAAATGTTATAAATGACATGTGTCAGCGGCGGCCATTAAAAACTAAGGTGAAATCCACTATAGTAACAGTTTGTAGTGTTTAAGTCATGACCTACCAAGAACAAAAAACATAAAATAGCATTGGAATTTTCCTTTAAAATTTAAAGTGGTGGCAAAACGGTCAATTTTGGGACATAAGTTATTTATGTAAACTTATTTAGCTTAAAATACTTAACAACATGGAGTAATAATATACAAATTGTTCCATTTAAAAAATTAAGATTTTTTACTTTAATAACATGAATATTGGCACCGCCGTAAAAAAAACAGTCCGTACAGTACCTTATAAGTTCTGTCCAGTTTTTGCTAATAAGATTATTATGTCATCCCTTGGGTTACGAAAGCAGTAACCCAGTATTATCAAATTTAAATCCATTTTTTGGATTTAAAAAAATATATATTGGCAACACCGCAACAAACACCAAACTAAAATACGGCATTACCTATAATATGCTGCATTTTATGTTGAATTCAATTCTGTATAAAAAAAATTGGGATTCTATAGCTTTTGTATTTAATATTGCTTTGTATTTCTGTTGACAACTGAGCTATTGGACTTCCACGCACAACACAACACACAGTAGGTAAAGTCTGTTCAATGACCGCTGACCGTTACATCATATTTTTCATATTTGCGGTACGTCGTAAATTAATTCGGTCAGTTTGACTTATCGGTGGTAAAGGTTATGATTTTTCTTAGGCTTGACCTACATAAAGACGGATGCATGTGACAAGTAAAATACAAGCGCTTTTTTTTAATTTCTAATTATTATTTTTTTTTATACCATGCGATGAAACATTTTGTTTTTGAAAATCAGTAGGGGAGAGGCGTCGAAGATGGCGCACCTAAGCGAAATACTGTATTACATAAAGATTATACCTACAAGCAATAATTTTATTTGGTTAAATTGTAGCTTTATATGTTTACTAACGATGTAATCATGTTAATCTGATGAATCTTTACAAAAAAAAAGAAAAAGCAGAAATATTTCATTTATGTGTCTTTGCGCCATCTTTTCCTCTTATGCGGGAAAGATGAGGCATATAGTCTGGAAAGATGGCGCATAAAGTAGCATAATTATGTCGCGTGGGAAATTAAAAAAAAATAAGTTATGGTTTAAGGTTCCAAAACTTTAATAGGTAGGTATTTATTATCTTTTTTAAGTCACATACTAAACTAACTATTATTAAATTGTTTATCTCCAACGCTGTTTTATTGACCTTAATTTAACCCAGAACCATTCAAACATATAACCATTGAGGTCACTAACAAAAAAAAAAACTGATAAATTATTAAATACGTTTAATGTCTATAAAAGTCACAGATATATTTTTTTGAAGTGGATTGACCACCGCAGGCTTTATGAGACCAATCACCACATGACACACATCGATACCATCTTTCCCCAGATGTGCCAAATTGTCCACAAATATTGCAACAGTTTTTAGCTTCTCCATCATCAACATCGTTTAATTCATCATCATCGCACAGGTACTTTTCACTCAAACTTTCTTCTTCACTTTCGCTGTCGGTTTTTATTAATAATTTTTTTTAACTTTCTTTTTAGCCTTTATGTCAATTTTTTGAATTTTTTTAGATTTTTAAAATTCTTTTTCCTACAGCATTGTTTTCAAAGGAGTAGCCATCAATATTTCAGAATGCTGCTTTGCACGACTATTCTTTTGCTGAACTCTTTTCTTCTGTGGTGCTGGCACTGGTGAAACCACTTTAACGCTAACATGATTGTGTTGAAGATGATTTTTTTTTGCTGGAGGCCGCTACATGACGGTTGAGGTGAATGTGGTTCAGGAATGTAATTTTTTGTAGTAGTGTCACGTTCGTTTACAGCATAACTGATTTTCTTAAAGCGGCTAAGATGGCGCAGTGCGCAATCTTTGCCGCATCTGAGTTTAAGTTTTTAACCTCCATTTATTTTTCCTATTATTATTTTTCTTATAAAAACGTTACATGACAACATAAGTAACTAATATATAATTAGGCATGCAGTGAGACATTTTTCTTATTAAGAAAAATAAAATATTTACCGCTTAATTTTTCACGAGTAAAAATAAGATCGGCACAACGATAAACACGTTTGTGGTTCTTTGCCGAACTAAACATGTCGATCGCGGCATACAATGTTGCTAGCTATCTATGTTAAGACATAGTATTCGAATAAAATTTAAATTAATCTTTTAAACCTTTAAACAGACAAGTTATTGGGGTGCGTCATCTTTCCCTCTGCGCCATCTTTGACGCATCTCCCCTACCTATAATAAGAAAAAAATATAATAAAATTTGACATCACAACAAAATATAGTTTTGTAATAATTAAAATAAATCATCTGCGCAAGGATCATCTTCATCAGATTCGTCCAAGTTAATAATAAAGGGAAGAGTATCTGAAAGATCGATAAATCTTTCCCGTTTCCACACATCATTTATAATTTTATTAGTGTGTGTTACAAAATTGTTTTTCTTGGCTTTATTCCACAGACCCAAAACTACGTAATTTTTTGCAGAATGCATAGAACTTATTTTCGCATCATAATTACGCTTACATTTCGACCAAACCATTTCAATAGAATTAAAAAGGCAATGATATGGAGGAAGCCTTATAAAACTCGACGTTCATGTTGCAATGCTAGTTCGTCCAACCTATTAAAATTAAAATCAAAATAATTAAAAAATAAAATAAATAGCGTTTCCAGATTACTTACAACGTTTGGGTGGGATATGCTGCTTCATTATTATCCAGATCTAATCGTACATTGCAAATGTTTTAATCGGAATTTGTCTTTATTCTAACCATGCAATAAGTAATCTTTTGATCAACTTCTATTTGGAATTTTTTCAATTGGTCCAGAATGATAGGTGGCGTTATCCATGATAATAAGCGATGGTTCTTCTAAGTGTGATAACACTTTTTCATCAAACCATTTCTTAAAGTTTTCACTATTCATTGAATCCTGATTATAACCAGATTTCAGGCCGGACTTGAATATCAAACTTGCATTATTCACAAATCCATTTTTTGAACCAGCATGTAGAATAATATACCGTTCACCCGCTGACGATTTTTTTAACTGTATTAAGAGTATCATCTTGCCAACTTCGCCTAAAATTCCTTTTACTGTATTATAGGTACAGGTTTCATTCAGAAAAACAGGTTTATTATTGACTGTTTGAATGTTGGAGACAATGATGTTTCTTGAATGATGAAAGAGTTTTGGACTTCCGTTGTCTTTATTTGTTTTAAATCACAACGTTTCAACTGGTAAGTACCTACCTCCAGTCGTCTTCAGGTGAATACTGTAATACAGTAGACGACTGGAGATACTTACCAGTTGAAACGTTATGATTTGAAACAAATAAAGAGAATGGAAGTCCGAAACTCTTTCATCATTCAGGTTTATTATTCTTAAATTCTCTTAAAAATTTGACTCGTTTTTATATGGGATTGCTCTATTAAAAAACGCCTGTTTTGATACAGTATATTTTTACGCCAATTAAATTTAAATTTTTTTAAACAGTCCGCTAATGAACCAGTGGATATTTTAACACCATAAATTATTTTAAGGTTTATATAGTTGTATTTAGCGAATGGTAACTTGTTTACCTCCTCTATACATCCCATAAATACTCTCTCGTATAATACCTAAGTACCTAAGTATGTTTATGAATTTCGTGAAGTTATCGACCGCGGGATGACAAAATAGTTACATTATTGCGATTCTTAAAATCTACATCCTTCTCTACCCCCTTTGCCTTATTTTGTTGGATTGTTGAATACGAAACTCCCAACGCTTCAAAAACTGTCTAAAACAGATAGGTATTTACAAAAACATTGCCATTCCTGATTTATCAAATCTACCAGTGGCGGCTCGTTAATGAAGGGCTCTGGGGCGCCGCCCTCCCTGCAATTATTTCAAACAGAATCCAAAAATACTTTACTTAAAAAACCAATACAGCAGTCTATGTAAGCAATCCATTAAAATAATTCAAACCAAACATAGCCCTATTCCAGCGGGTAGGTTATACTAAGCGCGGGCATAAATTCAAACCAAACATAGCCTTATTCCAACGGGCAGGTTATACTCATAGACAAGCGAGTTGCGCGCACTCAATGTTTTTTATACTAAGCGCGGGCGGGCGACCGATTATCCGTCCCGATTCAACGCGGCTTCTCGATGAGTTGTCATGACGACAGAGGCGTGACGTCACCTACACATCGCACAACGAGCTGCCACGATGAGCTCCAATTTTTCGCGCCCAACAACAGCTGTTCGCGATGCCACGATAGAATAATCAATATATTATGTACTCTGGCGAGGCGACCTGTCGATGCCGGTAGGCGCTAACGTTTTGTTTATTTGATTTATTAGTTACGTTGTTGTTGTTGGAAAATGTCGTGTAATATGAAGGTCAGTGATTTACAGAAGCTTGTGTTTAGTTCTCTGAGCTTAAGTGAAAAAATTGAATGCAGGGCGGCCACTAGAAATTGAACATAGTACAAGTGCAATCAAAACGTAAAAGTAAGGCACAGTTTACGCGTAAGTTTGACAAAGAAATATAAAATAAAGGATCCTGGATATGCGGTTGTGAGGACAAAAATTCTTTTTTTTTGTTTCGTGTGTCTTTTTTTTGACGGGGATGATAATTGGACTATAAATGGGGTGCAGGACTTAAAACATCTTTCAGAGAAAATAAAAAAAAATTAAAATAGTGCAAAACATCGTCATAATGTGGTAAGTTTTGAGATGTTAGGACAAACTAATATTTTAACTTGTTTAAGTAGTGCTTATGCTGATGAAATTAAAATTCACAACGAGAAAGTTGACAACAGACACGTACTTTTGAAAATAATAGACATTTTAAATTTTTTTTATTTAAAGCCAGCGCCCCCCCCCCCCCCTGACTCGGTAGTCACGAGCCGCCACTGAAATCTACTTACCTCGTAAACTGCGTTAAAGGGTAAAAGAGTATTTCTTTACACTTTCTCTTTGAAAATAATCAAATAATTTTAAAATTAATGCTTGTTCTTTTTCACAATAATTCTGTGACATTTTTGAAATAATGTTGATTAAAAATGTCACTGTCAAAAATGGCAATAAAACTTTTTTGACTGGTAAAATTATACGACATTATTTATTGACGCAAATTTACCATCTCACCTAGTTCACAAATATTAGAAAGTCCTGACGCAACGGTCAGCGGTCATTGAACAGACTTTAGGTCCAACGAAAACGTTTTTCCAATAATTGTATTTCACGGTATCAAATTAGAAAAATATACAAATCGTTCGAAAAAAATTATTTCCTTACTTTCTCTTTAAGAAAATAAATGTCTTTTAACTTTAGATAAATTCCTATGCGAGAACACTAGTCAGGGCTTACAATTTGTTTAATTACTTCGGTATCTTTCTCAGCTTCAAAAGATCTAAACAGGGGCAATAGACTGTATTTTGCGTTCCATTAATGCTATTTATTATTTAGAGTGACATATCTTTAGAAAACATTAACTTTGCAAAATATAATTCAGTTTTAATTTAAATACATACTTATATCTTTTGTAATGGGAACCAATTACATCCCATATTTGTTAATATTGATTGCAATCAAGTTGTAAATACGATCATTTACATGCAATGGCGCTTCTTGTAGCACTCAATTTATACAAACTTCTGACTATTTCTTAAAAACACGCCAATATACCTACTAAAATATTTTATAAAGATGGTGTCGCCCCACCCTTCATAAGGCCAAAGAGCCAATGGAAAGGTGCTTGTAAAATACAGATTATTAAACAGGCTCAGACAGCACTTATTATAGGTTAGGGCAAGTATATAAATATGTATGGTACCTAAATGGCACGCTATACCTTGCATGGATATGTTCATTTTTTATTTTATACAACGTGTATCTATACGAGCATAATGTTTAGTTCGTGGTTTATATAGTCAGCGCCAGATACCTTCCATGATATTATGGTGTGTAATATTTTGTTTCTCTATGAGAGTTCCTATAAGAAAAGATTGATAATTATAACGTAACTTTGAGTTATGGTTATTTGCAATAAGGTTTATCGATTTTTCAAATGAATATTATTGGATTTAAAATTCAGTAGCCTAAAGACGTAATTATACCCATTAGTAATTATGTCATTCTGGTGACCAAAAACGTATGTTCCATCATATTATTAATTAACCTAGACACTAGTGTTTCTTTTATAAATAAAAATAAAAAAAAGTTTATTCAAATATTTTGTATAACATATTAAAGATTAATATATAATTTATTGAATTAACCAAATACCGATTCAGACGTACTCATGAAGTAGATACTTGTAAGTTTATTTTAAAATATTTATTTATATTTATTTTTATTTTTAAAACCAACAATTATTTATAAAAATGCTGAATTATCCTTTTAATTTTAGATCTATTTACCAAATTTCAGATCGATAACACTTAGCTTTTAAGCTCTATTTCAAATCTAAACCTTTTTTATTTTATTTTTTTAAATGAACAATTTAATTTACTTTTACTTGATAATCAACATATTAACCCATATGGCCAAAACTTCTGACAATTTAATTTGTCAATATGAAGGGGTGGGGTAGTTTGGTTTAATATATTTTCATTAATTTAAAACGAATTACCTTGCTTACACATCGAAGCAAAAATTTTACCATGTTGATTACAAATCATTTTAACAATAAACCATAATTATTTTCCAAACCTTATCTAATTTAAAACGTTTATTCTAGAAACATTTGTTTTAAATTGTAACTAACTGTTGAAGAATCAATAGGAAATTACCATGTTACCAAAAAAAAGGCTTTTCGGTTTTTTTTGAGAAAATTTATAGTTTATGAAAAAATGCAAACTGGGGGATTTTTGGTCAGTTCTACCGTGCGAGCAAAAATTATTTGCATCAAAAAGGGCCTAGCCGTAGAGCTTAATACCTGTTGGGTGTCATCAGTAACTACCTGAATTAACAATCAATCAGTTATTCCGTCATCTTTGACAGTCGTTACAAGTAATTTAATTCATCGCTAATTTTTTCAATTTCTTGAACAATTTACACAATGCTTTACGGAACAGCACAAAACATTCATGGTTAAAGCGAATTTTCGAAACGGGGTTAGAGTAAATGGTGAGTGGCAATACAATCCGGGTTTGTGCATGGACGATTTTCACGAACATTTTCCTAACGTTGCTTTTATTGCTGGGGATTTTTATCATTGCCTGAAAAAGAACTTTGGCTGTGTTTAGGAAAACAGGTTCTATCACAAAAAAAAAGGAAGACCATCTGTAAGAACAGAAGAACTTGTTGCAAACGTTCGTGAAATAATGCAAAATACGCCAATAAATTGTATAAGACGCCTGTCCCAAGAAGTGGGAAGATCTTATGGAACATTCTTAAGAAGCAACTATATAAATTTATTGCCTTATAAAGTGCAAGTATTCCAAGAAATACAAGTCGCAGATTTTGAAAGACTCAGGAATTACGCTCAATGGTTTACCCAAAATTTGTTGGAAAGAAATGATTTATTAGACCTGACATTTTTGTCGGATGAAGCCTGGTTACACCTCTCCGGTTATGTGAATTCTCAGAAAACACGCATGTGGGGCAGTGAAAATCCCCATTTTTTTTGTACAGTCCACATTGCACCTTCAAAAAATTAATGTCTGGTTAGCTGTTTCCCGAAGAAGAATTCTTGGTCCTATTTTTTTCCATGACACAGTTACCTACAGCGCAGCGGTATAGAGACAATATTCTGAATCCATTTGTGGAGCAATTACTTGACGACGAACTACGTTTCTGATATTTTAAACAGGACGGTGCAACCGCCCATACAACCGCCGACGACAGATTGATCAGTTTTCGATCAGACATTGAATTCACACCTAGATCACCTTGTTTAACGGTTATGGATTACACTTTGTTTTCCCCATTTAAACACTATTTTTATAACACCAGTTGCAAATTTAGAACAATTACAAGAAAGGATTATCCAAGAATGTGGTAACATTTCTCCAGAGATGCTGGTCAACACTTTCGAAAATATGAAGAGACGTGTGAATTTATGCTTGGAGCATGGCGGTGGCCAATTTCAGCAATTTATGTAATTATTTTTCTTTTTCTTTCTGTATATTCTTACTTTGTTAATTTCGTAAACAACAAAAATAAATTTGTATTTGTCTACTTATTACTACTTATTACTTACTCATTAGTTTGGCATATCATGTCATAATATGAATTTGACAAAATTTGGTTAGATATTATATCGTCCCCATATCATTGTGATCTAAACCAAGTATTTACGTACCAAGTTAATACGTTTTTTGATCCAAGCCCTCTTTAATGGAAATAATTTCTGCTCGCACGGTATAAGAAAACATATAAGTACGTATTGCCTACATAATGATGTAAATATTAGCTTGTCACTTCCTTTGAAAATGGACCCCTCACATCCCTTATGGGAAATGGCTTTCGGCTAAATTTTTTTAATTTTTAGTACTTATTTTGTAGATCCTGACATCCTGAGTAAAAGTGTCCGTGTCCGTAATATAAACTTTGACTAGTTTTTGAGCCTTTTAAAATTGGCATTTTTTAATTTCAGGTTTTTCGTATTGCCTGGAGTTGTCACTTGTTTCTTAAAAACTATGAATTTTTTTCTCCTACTTTATTGGTAGAAAATAAGGCCTTAAGTTTTGTTTCACTTATAAAGAAACAACGTATCTACAAGATATTGATTAATTTATAGGGTAGTCTAAATGCATCATATACAGGACTCAAAATAATTATAATTTAACAATGATATTTTGTCATTTGAAGGGTACAGGGTAAAAAGGATGAATGCCACAAAACACAGTTATCGAGAAAATCGAATTTTAGTGTTTAGAGGCTCCTACACTATTTATATGAAAATATTTCAAATTCTTTTTTTTTTGGCCAATATAGCTTAAGGTCTCCCTTTAATTATTTATAGCTGCATATCTGTAGGTTGATGCAATATTTTTTTTTATGGGTAAAATCTACTTAATTAATGCAAAAACGATGAATGTCACATAACTATTGTGCAAAAGTCGGCAATAAGCGGAACTTCTTGGAAAAGGAAAATAAAAAATAGTTGGATGATAAAAGAGGCCAATCAACAGTGGATCACACACTGGAGTTGGGAGGAAGAGTTGAGGTGGCTGAGCCCTTCTCCCCCTCCCGATAATATGGACATTCATCCTTTTTTCTCTGAACGGTAGGACATTCATCTTTTTTCCCCTGTACTGCGATATTTAATCTTGATGTAGTGTCTATGTCTCATCGTTTTTGCTCGGTTTACATAGTAAATTAAATTCTACCGTTATTAAGCTACACATTCCAGCCTTAGTAGTGAAAGAACAATAACATAATAATGTTAAAAAAAATCTTACCCGAAATTTTTCGCTATACAATTCTCCTAAAATAAGTTATGAAATTCCTTGATATTTTTTAAATATGTCAATTATTACCTATAGAATATCAAGTCGATATTGATTTTATTTAAATTTTCTGTAAAAGCTAGAAAACATAAATAAGTCTACGCGAAATAGGTTATAGATTATAGATTGGCAAGCATGTTGATACCCCCATATTATACTTATTATAATAAAGTTTAAAAAAACTAATAAACACGCTTTAATAATAATTAACAAAACTAAAAAGCGGAAAATAAATATAGTTTAAAATAATTCTTAAAATTCTTAATATTGGCAGAAAATAATAATGAACGATAAACATTAGTATTATTTTGAAAAAAGCGTGGGGTTCTCGATATACGAAAAATATTGCACAAAGCGCCCCACGCTTTTTTTTTTCATAATAATACTAATGTTTATCGTTCATTATTATTTTCTGCCAATATTAAGAATTTTAAGAATTATTTTAAACTATAATTTATTTTCCGCTTTTTAGTTTGATTAATTATTAAAGCGTGTTTTTTAGTTTTTTTAAACTATATTTATTTTTAATTTTTTAGTTTGAGTTATTGTTAAAAAAATTTTTTTTTTTTAATTAGAGATAGTCATAGAGAGGTCCGGAGTAGAGATGGAATACTGTCACTAATTTAACAATGACTTTTTGAAATGGCTAGATTTAAACCAGTGGATCCATTTTTTTTTAAATGGCTAGATTCAAAGCATTGGATCCACAGACCCGAACAAACCCGCTCGGCCAACGGACCAACTGATAGCGAAAGAATGTACCAACACTATTAAGCCGAGTGCTCGAGCCGGAAAGTAGGTAGATAGTACGCATGCGCATACGGTGAGCTCTATCTCTCTCACTCTCATACAAAGGATATGTAAGGAAATGATTTAATTCCGGCGATCCTGATCAGGATAATGAGATAAACTTATCAAATTATTGTATTGTCAGCGGTTGTTGATAAGTCTACAACATTTAAATTAATTCTGACCGTTTAAAGTAGGCCAAAATCGGGTTCAAAAAAGTCGGTTACAAACAAACAAACATACAGGTGAAGCTAATAAAAGAGTATTAAAATACATTCTATTTGGATTTGCCTAGAACCAACCTTTACAAGATTTGTTTATTATATCGTACGTGCAGTCTCATAGGTTGGCAAGTGACATTGATGTAACTACCACAACAGTAAGCACAATTAATGTTCACAGAATCTGTAAAAACTCAACTACAAAACCAGACCCAAGGTTTATTTTAGTTCACATTACTTGTAAGGTTCTTATTAGATTAGATTGATCTATCTGTAAATAGTAACCGCTACTGTTATATTTGTAAATAAATAATTAAAAAAATTAATGAGAGTATATAATAAATAATCCCAAGTAACATTTTTTAGTAATTCTTCGAGTTACGACTTATTTTTGACAAAATTTAACGTTGTCCTGCCGACAAAATTAGTTGCCCAAAAGGGCGTACACTACCCGTCGTTGTATCAACGTCGTATTTACGTAAATACGTTTTAGTTTATCACCAACAACGTTAAATATCGGCAATTTAGGTTCTCGCTTAAAACGTCACCCAAAAAAGACCATTCTCGACGTTAAAATTCCTTAGATTAGAAAACGTAGTACACTTCAACGTTATCAAACGTCACCTGTTGCTACGGAGAAATATCCATCGTACAATAACGTTGTTTAACGTTATAAATGCCAACCACAAGCCAACTAAAAGGACTCTTCTTTTTTCTGTCAGTCAGTGGTTGATTGGTTGTCATTAAAGTCAACTGACAAAAGTGAGGTTTGAAAGGATCTGGCACAGAAGTAGCATCACATTGTTTTGTCCTCGTCTCACTTTTCGTTGGAGGTCAATATAGTACGCTATCCTGTTCCCAAGAATGGGGAACAGGCTTAATTTCATTTAGCTGCGTTATATATAGTACTTTAAAGTTTGGCATATTATTAAATTGTAACGGAAATTGTTAAACTGCCGCATTTTCGAATTTGTAGGGTTATGTTGTTTTCTTTCCTGGATTCTTCTTTTCTTTACAGAAAGAAAGTTTTAATTAGTTGTTAATTTTGACCTTTTTGGGTAGTTTAAGGTTAAGTTTGCACTAGTTAGCGACACCTATTTAAACTTTAAGTTAAAAAAGGTATCAAATAGGTGTAATTTTCCAAACTTTTGAGTCTTAAAGTGTAGACTTTTCAACTTAATGCGTGTTCTTGTTAAAATAGGTGATATTTTAGAATAAACTGCGGACCACTCCATTTTTAATTTATTAAAGGACGGGATCAAAATGTGGCCATTAGTGATGCCGCGAGACGAGACGAGACGAGAATTGGCCCATTCTCGTCTCGTCTCGTGAGGCGAGAATTTTTTTTATCTCGTCTCGACGAGAAACGCGTTTTTCTCGCTCGAGAGTGCCATTGTCTCGTCTCGTCTCGTCTCGTCTCGTCTCGTCTCGTCTCGTCTCGTCTCGTCTCGTCTCGTCTCGTCTCGTCTCGTCTCGTCTCGTCTCGTCTCGTCTCGTCTCGTCTCGTCTCGTCTCGTCTCGTCTCGTCTCGTCTCGTCTCGTCTCGTCTCGTCTCGTCTCGTCTCGTCTCGTCTCGTCTCGTCTCGTCTCGTCTCGTCTCGTCTCGTCTCGTCTCGTCTCGTCTCGTCTCGTCTCGTCTCGTCTCGTCTCGTCTCGTCTCGTCTCGTCTCGTCTCGTCTCGTTTTTTCTCGTGAGTAGGGAATCATAAAAAATATTTTTTTATACGAATCTTAATGGGGGTAAACATTTAAAAGTATCTGGTCGTCTCGCAGAAGGGTTTAATATAAGTCGGTTTGTTAGTCATGTGACTTAGAAACTATTTTTCTTAGATCAACAAAATATTGCAAGCGGCCATAAGACATAATTCACGTAATGTAATAGGCTTGGCACCGAGGTATTTTCAGTCCAAAATATACGGGGTGGTAAAAGATACAGAATAGAAAACGATTTATAATAATAATAATTGATTCATAATGGAACTACCCTTCTTTTATTATTTATTTTTTGGCATAATTCGGGGCATAATTAACTGCAATAGTTTGGAAAATATTCGACTAAATAAAGGGATCAGCCCAGAATGTCATCCGGCGGGGAAAAACCTTAATTTTTTTATTACATTAATAGAAAGTGCAAGAGAAAGAACTTAAAGAAGTATTTTCGAAAATGCTCTATTTGACATATCAAAATTTAAAAATTCACTTTATTTTTTGCTCCTTTTACCCAAAAAATACAAAAATTTATTACGAACAAGCTTAATTTTATGCAATTAGGAAAAATATTGTAAGTAACATGTGCGAAAAGTTCCGTTTCCACACTCACTTAGTGGCATGCCCGGACTTGCTTTGAGCCGTTCGTGCAACTGCCACATCGTGCGGAAAAGTATCATTTACCGCACTTAATAATTATTATTTTTAATAGCCAAATTTATGTCTGAGACCTGTGTAATAAAATGAGGCAAAATAAGGCATACACTTGAATCATTCGTACTGAATGTCACTTTACCTATTATATTAGACTTTTAATTTTTAATTTATTTACTAATGTCATAATTGAGACTTAACTTAATGCTATTGTTTCAATAACACTAGTTTCATGGCCCTCCGTTGTCTTTATCTGTGATTTCCTAATAAAGTTTCGGTTCATATACAGGGTGTTATGAAAGTAATGGCAAATATTAAAACTGGTAAGAGAGATATGAAATGAAATTCACACTTTTATTAATGATTTTTGTGTGAGAAGTTTTTGGCGAATTTCGAATTTTTGATACAAAATTGTTAAATTTAGTCAAAATCTATCGCCTTTCGCATTGTGAATGAAATTTGACTGGGGTCCTTTTCGATATTGTGCTTTCAATCGAAAATGCTTTCTTTCAGATATGGTTAATTATTTTAAAATGTCAACTACTAACCGTAGACAGAAGAAAGAGGCTAGACAATTTGATTCTGTTCTCTTGAATATCTGTTTTAAGGTAAATGCCTTTACAATATGATAGAGTAAGAACGTTAAACACATTATTTTTTTGTCTATACAGTGTGTGAATAAAGTCTGGAAACGGCTTAATAACATCACAATTTACTGGCCGATTTAAACCAAATTTGGTACAGTTGTGTAAGAGGATCTAACGCACCGAATGACGATATTGGCGTTGTTGCCAGCTTTTTAGTTTGTCTGGAATTCGAACGAATTTTATATTTTTAAATATAACACCCAGTATATTTTTACATTTTTAAATTCCACATAAAATTATAATTATTTTTTATAAAATGCATTATTAGTCTATACTTCATAGTTTCCGAGATATTGACTCTCGAAAAGTGACATTTTTGAACTTTGACAGCTTATAACTTTCTAACAGTACGTCTTAGAGCAAAACGGCTTACATGTCCCTATCTTCAATTTTTATTATCTTCCCAAAAAAATCAACTTCCAGTTAAACCGGAACAACTATATTTCCTGCTTTCGAGTTACATCCGGTTTAACCGGAAGTTGATTTTTTTGGGAAGATAATAAAAATTGAAGATAGGGACATGTTAGCCGTTTTGCTCTAAGACGTACTATTAGAAAGTTATAAGCTGTCAAAGTTCAAAAATGTCACTTTTCGAGAGTCAATATCTCGGAAACTGTTAAGTATAGACTAATAATGCATTTAATAAAAAATAATTACAATTTTATGTGGAATTTAAAAATGTAAAAATATACTGGGTGTTATATTTAAAAATATAAAATTCGTTCGAATTCCAGACAAACTAAAAAGCTGGCAACAACGCCAATATCGTCATTCGGTGCGTTAGATCCTCTTACATATCTGTACCAAATTTGGTTTAAATCGGCCAGTAAATTGTGATGTTATTAAGCCGTTTCCAGACTTTATACACACACTGTATATTAGGAGATACCTAAAATTCAGTGTTCTAACAAACGAGAAAAATCGAGAAAATTCGAGAAAAAACGAGAAATTTCTCGACGAGAAACGGTCTTCTCTCGTCTCGTCTCGCGACTTCTCTCGAGAAAAAAATTTCACTCTCGTCTCGTCGAGACGAGACGAGACGAGACGAAACACGAGAATTTCTCGTCTCGGCGGCATCACTAGTGGCCATGTTTGACTACTTTGAAATTTATCAAATTTTAGTGTTGTAACATTGTTTTTAATGCTTTAACCTAATTTAAGTCGACAATAATAAATGTAGATTTATTTTTACTCACAATGTAAACCAAAACGATTAAGTTTTTTTTTTAACTTTTTGCCATTTTTATTAAAAAATCATTATTTTTAGAGCGATTCCTAAATTTTGGAAGTATTATATTAATATTTAACAGGAAAGTGGCCATTGTTGTCATTTTTAATACAATATATCTTTGGCAATTTACTTCATTTAAGCAAAAACTGTAAGTGCAGTAAATAATTATATATTAATAATAATTTTTATAACAAACACTCATTTGCTACACTAATTCCGATGTATAGTTTAATTAAATAAACCTAAAGTTAATAAACAGTTGACGTTAGAAAATTTTAACCTAGGATAGGTAAATCTTAACTGAAAAACTTATTTTAAATTAACTTTAAAAATGGTTTGCAAAATAACCCTAAATAAACTTTAAGACGTGGGGCAACGTCGTAAAAACCCGAATTTTATTCCCCAAACTGGTATAAATAAGGGTCGCAAGGACGTCGTGTTAACGTTGTGCGTTAACGTTAAGTCGACGGCACCGACGTTTGCCCAACGTTAAAATGCTACTTGGGATAACAAACCAAAATATTTAAACATTTTCAAATACAATACAAAAACGATTTTTACAACAAATTCGTATTTCACTATAATAAAAATATAAAAAATTGCTCGGGTCAAGGGGAAAGCAAGTGCCTCCTTGCCCCTTCCCTCATCGCCCTGAGGAGCCGTCTATGTCTACTGGCACCTTGCTCTTCATCCCTTCAAATCGTCAGTGAACGCATTTGTTTCCCTTGTCCCAATCAAGTCTAAATAAGAGCCCTTAATAACACAGTGTGGCGTTGTGTCATTATAAAAAAGTTGTGTGCCGTGTATCATTGCCTCGGCCTGGGATGCTCCTGAAATGATTATAATTAAGTAAAGCAAAGATCGGCCGTCGCCCGCCTATGGCGCCGCTGCGTGAAACCTCCGCTGGCGGATTTTCCTCAATGGACCTTTGTTAATGCCCTTTTCGATTCCGAAATGATTTTGAATGAACTTAAATTGGCTTAAGGGATACATCGTTAAATTTTATTGTTGGAAATAGCACTAAACGGCTTTTTAATGTAGGGCTGCGTGCCGATTAGGTTTAATGTTGCTGACCATCCGAGCGGCAGAATCCCTAAAAAGGGATAAAAAAGGTTAGGTATGTATATATGTGAGAGGGTTTGTATAAGCTATCTATATATGTTGATAAGATAAGGGACAATATAGAAAACTTTTTATTATCGAATAAGTATAGTATGTTTTTTATATACCTGGCTCGTTCTACAGATTGGGGACAATTTGTGAAACTGGCTATTATTGTGTAAGCCAAAAATGCAAGTTTAAAAATACCAGCAATACCAACAAAAAGCTGCGAGAAAGAGAAATAATAATAATAATAATAATTAGAAGATGATATTATAGTGTCCGCGAAAATAATTAAAAAATAATATTGTGGCATATCGGACAAGTGTGTAATTATTTTTTATATTGGAATACACAGGGATCCAAGTTTAATGGATGGATAGAATTGGATCCCTGTGTATTCCAATATAAAAAAAATAGTTACACACTTGTCCGATATGCCACAATATTATCTTTTAATAATAATAATAATAATAATATTAATAATAATAATAATAATAATAATATTAATAATTATTATAATAATAATAATATTAATAGTAATAATAATTATTATTATTAAGTATTATTATTATTATTACTCCCCACAAACCATAATTGAGAATGAATATGCTAAGCTATATTGGGACCTGGGATACAAACAGATAAAACAATAATTCACAATGGACCCGATATCACCCTTCAAGATAAAAATAAGAATATAACTTTATAGATATCGCAGTACCATCCGATCAAAATGTAATTATAAAATACACGGAAAAGAAAAGAAAATATTAGGAACTAGCTATAGAAATGGAAAGAGTCTGGAAACAAAAACAAGTATACATTCTTCCATTCATTATTTCAACAACAGGAATCACCCCTCACTCATTCAGTAAAAATCTAGCGCAGAGAGGCCTAGGAGAGAATGTACATACCCAAGCACAAAAAGCTGTACCTAATACTACAGACATGTAATATGGTGAGATCGTTTCTAAACCAGAAATAGCCTTGATTGACTTGGTATCTAACCCGCCTATCAAGGAAAGAGGACCAGCCTAAGCTGCTGTGAATACAAGGAGAAAGGATAATAATAATAATATTGGAATAGAGGTTAGGTTGGCGACCACGATATGTATAATGGGAATGGGACCAACCACTAAAGAAGAAGAGATAATAGATGCAATCGTAAGGGAAATAAGAATTATGGACTGGACATCGAAATAAAAGGGATTAGAAACAGAAAGTTTGAAGAACAAACAGCTATAGTAGAGCTTTCAATGAGTCAAACTGAAAACTTAATAAGAGAACGAAATATAAAGATATGATGGATAGCCTGTCTAGGGTTAGAGAAAAAATCTTTATAACAAGGTGCTTTAAATGTCTGGAATACGGGCATAAAACCTATAAGGGACAAACAGATAGCAGTGGGGAATGCCTTAAATGTGGACAAAAAGAACACAAAAGCAGGGACTGTACAAATGCCGAACAATGTACCCAATGTGAACAAAAGGACACAGGGCAGACCAAATCAAGTGCCCGTATTTTAAAGGACTAGTAGAAAAAGTAAGAAGGCAAATAATACAGACAGCCGCTGAAATGGAGAGGAACAGGAAAGCAAGCTTTTATGCCCTTTAGAATCTGACAAATAATAAAGTAGGATAAAGAGAAATAGAAGCAAAGGGTTTCATGTTGTTGCCTTCACGAAGAAGATGTCAAATATGTCAAAGGATGAAACGGCTACCTATTTATACACTTAACCTTTATGAAACTAATACATCTTACACTAAAAAAACAATAAATTAAGCTAAACAATAGAAAAAACAAATAGATTTGTGCTTCTGATGACAATAACAATAATTTTATTGATTTTTTAAAAGTTATGATACTTAACTTATCTGAACAAAATTGCGGACTATTTATACACACTAGCGGAACAGTATGAAAAACATTTTTGAAACATGGCTGGTCGGTGCTGAGGAATATAAAGGAAATTTCGTTATCTGATATTAACAGAGTGACAACCCAGCCGCCTTGAGAATCTGGTAAGTAACTTTTTAATTATTCCCCTATCAAAAACATTAAAATAGTTGCTATAAACAACCGCGCCGTAGTTAAGCAAAGATCAAACCAAAGTGTCACAAAGAAGTTTTTTTAGGTTAATATTAAACAATGCATACCAGCTTAAGACAAAGGTAAGCATGCGAAAGCAAGCTTCTGACATGCCGAGTAAATTTTAGTTTACCATCTAAGATTAATAATAAGCTCTTTGCACTATCCTGACGATGCTAGTGCACTATCCTGACGAGGCTAGGCATTGTCTCCAAATTATAGCGGTGAATTCAATAAATGAATTATTTCCGCTCTTGTTGGCGATTATAATGATACTGCACTTAGCTGGGTGAAAAACTAAGTTGTAACCCAGGGATAAATATATGATTGTTTCCAGGTCCAAGTTCTAATTCATACGGGCAGTAGTGAGCAAGATGCTTTAAATGTCTGGAGTACGGGAATAAATTTTACGAATGTAAGGGACAAATAGATCGCAGTAAGGAATGCCTTAAATGTGGACAAAAAGGACAGATGCAATAGCCAGAAAAAAGAAAGTGGTTCTAATCATCATTGGTGATCAAAATAGGATAGTATTCACGGGAAGTGAATGGATAAGGAGTATAAGAAAGAGATTAATATAACAGACAAAAGCAGGGTATAGAGAACTAAAGAAGTAGGAGGAAAGGATCACATGTTACCTTCACCAAGGAGATGCCACATAATAGATGGTTCGGTGCAGTGCAATGGGTTGAATACCTGAGGTGGTTTTTAGTGAGTTAATGAGTCACACACTAGAAAGCAAGTTCTCAGTGCTTATAAAAGATTTTTTACCCGGGAAAATAATAATAGTACTTTTATTTCTTTAATTCAATTAAAAAAGAATGCAATAGTTGATGAGAACGTTAATTATTTTCTAACTATGATTATAAATACAGTTTAAATTTTTTAATGTCCCTTAGCAGGATTCCTTATAATCCCAGGATGCTCAGAAACGTACATATTTCTGCAAGTATGTGCGCTGGAACACCAATTGCATTGCATAATGAATACAGAGTGCATTTGTAACTTGGAATAAATTCAGTAAATTTAGATATTCATCGGCAGAGTGCGCACAATGAAGGGGACAAATTTAATGTATTATTAGCTGTTCCAGAAAACCCTATTATCACCACAGAAAACTTTTTTTTTCTGATAAATCGACGTTTATGTTTACGTAAACCAACAAAGTTATCTTTATTGGTCAGACAAGGTAGAAGAGGACCCTTTGGATGGCCACCCAGGTCTCCAAACGTCACTCCTTTGGACTAATTTTTATAGGGGTACTTAAAAAGCAAAGTTTTTAAGACGATCATCAATTATTGAGGAGTTGAAAGCACGAATAAGACATGAGTGTAGTCTTATTTTCTCCCGAAGTAATTAGAAATGTACAAATCGAGTTTTACTTGCGTTTAGGATATTGCCAAGTATCGGGCATAAACAACGTTTTAAGCATTTATTGATGAAAAAGTATTAAAGAATGATAGAAGGTTTTTTATTTTTCAATTAAATTAATGTTTGTTTAATCTCTAATAAATGACAAGGAATAAAAATTTGAAATATCTCAAAAAAATTATCGATATCGTCATATCACTAATTTGAGACACAATATATCAATTTTTTTTTATAAAAAATGCTACAACTTCAAATACCCGTGTCCAAAAAGTTTTCAAAAAAAAAGAAACTGTGCTGGATTTACTGTATTTTCTTCAAATTATCGTGCGAACAAAAATTATTTGCATCAAAGAGGGTCTTGCATCTAAGGACGTAATGCTTAGCCGTAGAGCTTAATACCTGTTGGGTGTCAGTAACTACCTGAATTAACAATCAGTCAGTTATTCCGTCATCTTTGACAGTCGTTACAAGTAATTTGATTCATCGCTAATTTTTCCAATTTCTTGAACAATTCACACAATGGGCTTTACGGAACAGCACAAAACATTTATGGTTGAAGCATATTTTCGAAACGGGGTTAGAGTAAGTAAGGGGCAATACAATTCGGGTTTGTACATGGACGATTTTCAGGAACATTTTCCTGACGTTGCTTTTATTGCTGGGAATTTTTATCATTGCCTGAAAAGAACCGTGGTTGTGTTTAGAGAAACAGGTTCAATACAACACAAAAAAGGAGCAGGAAGACCATCTGTAATAACAGAAGAACTTGTTGCAAACGTTCGTGAAATAATGCAAAATACGCCAACAAATTGTATAAGACGCATGTCCCAAGAAGTGGGAAGATCTTATGGAACATGCAGGACTATTCTTAACAAGAAGCTAAATTTATTTTCTTATAAAGTGCAAGTATTCCAAGAAATACAAGGCGCAGATTTTGAAAGACGCAGGAATTACTCTCAATGGTTTACCCAAAATTTATTGGAAAGAAGTGCTTTATTAGTCCTGACATTTTTTCGGATGAAGCCTGGTTCCACCTCTCCGGTTATGTGAATTCTCAGAATACACGCATGTGGAGTAGTGAAAATCCCCATTTTTTTGCACCCTCAAAAAATTGGTGTCTGGTTAGCTGTTTCCCGAAGAAGAATTGTTGGTCCTATTTTTTTCCATAAAAGACTTACAGCACAGCGGTATAGAGACAATGAATCCATTTGTGGAGCAATTACTTGACGACGAACTACGTTTTGGATATTTTTAACAGGACGGTACAACCGCCCATACAGCCGCCGAATCTTTTAACTACTTACGCAATTTTTTCGACGACAGATTGATCAGTTTTCGATCAGACATTGAATTCCCACCTAGATCACCTTGTTTAACGGTTATGGATTACTTCGTTTTTCCTTATTTAAAGAACACTATTTTTAAAACACCAGTTGCAAATTTAGAACAATTACAAGAAAGGATTATCCAAGAATGTGGTGAGTGTGTAACATTTCTCCAGAGATGCTGGTCAACACTTTCGAAAATATGAAGAGACGTGTGAATTTATGCTTGGAGCATGGAGGGGGCCAATTTCAACAATTTATGTAATTTTTTTTCCTTTCTGTATATTCTTACTTTGGTAATTTTGTAAACAACAAAAATAAATTTGTATTTGTCTACTTATTTTATTACTCATTAGTTGGGCATATCATGTCACAATATGAATTTGACAAAATTTTAACCTAGATTTGGTTAGATCCATATCATTGTGATCTAAACCAAGCCCTACGTTTTTTAATCCAAGCCTTCTTTGATGCAAATACTTTTTGCTCGCACGGTATAAACTTACGCTGTATGATAATGAGTCTTCGAATAGTATAATGCTTGTAATATAGGTTGGCTACTTTGTTAAGGGCATAACACCCACTATACAAAGTCTTGTACCACAGTTATTCAACGTGACAATTCCACTTTATGCCTTGGTCGAAAATAACTCCCAGCAATTTTGTATCGGAAGACAATGTTAGATAATAATCGCCATTCTTAAATAATAAATGACCCTATTTCCCTTAACAATCAGTTTTGGGGAAAAAATACTAACTTTATTCTTAGACGTATTTAGATTAAGTTTATTTATTCTAGCTTAAAGAATAATACTTAATGCGGCTTCAGTTTATAGCATGTATAAATCCTATATACATTTTAAGCAGTTAGTTACAAAGCTTTTTCAAATAAGACTCACAGATTTAGTAATTATTGTTATTTAATTTGAAGAAATAGTCCATGCTTAAAGTGGTGTTAAAAAAATGAAAAATAAAGAGAAAACCTAAAGTCTTCCTTCACAAAATTTAATAGAATAAATATTCTCTAGGGGTATCTACATGTTTCGAACGTAGAAACGTTCATCATCATGAAACAGAAAATTTATTTAGTACTGATGGTTTTAGCAGAAGAGAAAATGGTGTAGAACCTTAATGGAGCTTCTATGGAATTAAAATTGATGTGTAGAAGAGACAAAATATGAAGAAAATTGATAAAGGTTAAACCATACTGAGTATGTTAAAAAAGTTATTAAATGGGGTCTAAACCAACCAAATAAACTGGGGAAGAAGAAAAAACCAGGCATACATGTATCAAATGTGTTTTCGAGAAAATGTGTTGTCATATTCTACAGTATGAATATACAGGCTGAAAGACCTTTTTATTGACCCTTGATAAAGTTTTAATATAAAACGAAACGCTGGAAGAAATACAATTGTGTCATTTCATTGCCTGCCCTCATTCCCGCTATACCTACTTATTCGAAGCTACTAGTAAGAAGGGCGCTATACTTACCTACCTAACTATCACAATAAAGTTACATTGCAAAAAGTGGTTTGTGGGTTACTTTTTGCAATGTTATTTTATTGTGATATCTTCATAACATGAAAATTTTATCCTTATAATGTCTTACTGACATACACTAGAAAAGTTTTATAAAAAAAAATTTAAATAATCTTAGACACCTCTTTCTTAGGAAGGTTTTTCTTCTTCCCCAGTTTATTTGGTTGGTTTAGACCCCCTTTAATAACTTTTTTAACATACTCAGTATGAAGGTTGGAGACAATGATGTTTCTTGAATGATGAAACTCTCAGTTCTCAGTATTCACCTGAAGACGACTGGAGATACTTACCAGTTGAAACGTTGTGATTTAAAACAAATAAAGACAATGGAAGTCCAAAACTCTTTCATCATTCATACTCAGTATGGTTTAACCTTTATCAATTTTCTTCATATTATGTCTCTTCTACACATCAATTTTTTAATTCCATGAAAGCTCAATTAAGGTTCTACACCATTTTCTCTTCTACTAAAACCATCAGCACTAAATAAATTGTCTGTCTCCTGATGATAACGTTTCTACGTTCGAAACATGTAGAGATCCATAGAGAATTTTGATTCTATTTAATGTTGTGGAGAAAGATTTTAGGATTTTTCTTTCTTTCCCATATTGTTATTTAGATAGAACTCACTGGAACATCTTAATATTTTATATAAAAACGGTTTCGTGTCAGCCATAAATAAAAATACTAGTGAATTCGCTTGATAACTTATTTCCATTTTGACATCAATAAACGACGCAGCCAATATATTTGAAAAAAAAATTATAGAGTATATTAAAGAATGTACTAACATTAAACATCTAAAACAATCCAAAATCAAAAAAGTGCCTGGATAACCAGCGCGCGTATAAAATCATTAAACACAAAATATAAAGTTTATCATGAAAAAAAAAACCTTATTTACAACATTAACAAATATAAACAATATTACCAAAAATAAATATTGCATGATAAAAACGGAAATTTCTAACATATTCGAGAATTATTTTAAAACTGCAGGAAAAAAATTGGCGAAAAAAATAAAACGCTTTGAAGATGAAGGACAGGTCTTGACATAGGGGAAATCGACGAAGGACGCAATGGTTCATTTAACCACGAATATAGAAAGGTTTAGATACCAGTCAACCCGCCATGGCGCGGTCTTCGTCGATTTCGCAAAAGCATTTGACACCGTGGACCACGACCAATTGTTGAACATTTTACCAGAACCATGAATTTCAGAGGATTTCCATATAAGCCTTGATTATCTTACCTGACTAATAGATTACAAAAAGTATGTATACAGGATATCTATAGCAATACTCAAGAGAATGGCGTTCCCCAAGAAACTGTACTAGGCTTGTTGTTATTTAATATTTATTAACAGGATTTATATAACATTCTAAAGGGTGGTGATATAGTGAGTTTTGCTGACGACACTGCACGTCTTTTAAAAGACACAACTCAGAAATATAAAGAAAATGTTATAAATGTTAAAATAGATATTTTAAAATATCAACTTTGATTTTTATTAACGATGTGATTTGCAGACATATATTATTATTAGGTATTTTTTTATTGTGGTAAAATGCTTCAATAACCGAAACTATATTTAAAATTGTAAAAAAATACATAGCTTTACTAGTTATAGCTCATAACTTAAAATTTATATTCATAATTTCTATAGAAATCTAAGAACATAAAGTAAGTCAAATACTTTTTAAAAACAGGACTCAGTAAAGGTAGGATAGATGTGTCAATTTTGAACAGGTCAATATTTTATTTATCAAAGCGATCGGGATTAACCCATACCCAGTCACGCAAATCTATCATTCCCACAAACCAATAATTATTAAAAATTTATACCACAAACGCTTCTTAGATCTGTTGACTTATTTACACATTTTCTTTCCATTCGATTTATTATTTTAAATTGTTTTCTTGGAGGTTGAAACTTGTTTCTCGGCAACTGCTTAGCTATGAAACTAACTACTGTTTATAAAGTCAAATGATTACTAGGAGGCAGTGGCGTGCGGTGAAATTTGGGAGAAGGGAAGCAATTTTTAAAAACTTACCTATTTATAGTGTTATTGGATTCTCCTATCAGTTTTTGCAAACTCGTCTATAACTTCTAATATATTAAAAACAAAACCAATAATCAGCCGTAACTACTGCTTATTCAGTAAGAAAACTATGCTGTGTGCAGAACCACCTGAACAACCACCCGAAAAGCACAACATAATCAGCTGATGTTCAAAACACCCAATAAATCTATGATAATCTATACTAGCCACTGCTTACTCGGTAGTAAAGCGCCCGCAACTTGAACTCTCAACTATTGCAGTTGACCCCGAAATTTGTATATGGAGACCAGTACGCAAAGCAGTGTAAGTATTACATTGTCGGGGTGGTAGGCGGCTTGCCGGCACACGGGTCGCGGCGGTACACGGGTGCGAAGATATTCTTCGATGAGAGGGGGAGAGAGACCAGAAATATACTAGGCTAAGGCCAACTTTTTTAGAGGCTTGCACGAAGTATAATAATTGTTTTATTTATTTAGGATAAAATGAATTTATTAGGATAAAATAAAGATTACGTTTTGGTTTTAGAGGAAGCAATGCTTCCCTTGCTTCCATGGACCGCACGCCCCTAGGAGGCACCAGCCGATTATTTTTAAAAGGTATTTGAGTATAACAATAATATATCTTTTGTGGGAAAATATATACGAAGCATATTGCATATGTTCATATACCGTTCGAGCAAAAATTATTTGCATCAAAGAGGGCTTGGATTAAAAAACGTAGGGCGTGGTTTAGATCACAATGATATGAGGACGATATATCTAACCAAATCTAGGTTAAAATTTTGTCAAATCATATAATGACATGATATGCCAAACTAATGAGTAAAAGAGAGAAAAAAATAAGTAGACAAATACAAATTTATTTTTGTTGTTTACAAAATTAACAAAGTAAGAATATACAGAAAGAAAAAGAAAAATAATTACATAAGTTGCTGAAATTGACCTCCGCCATGCTCCAAGCATACATTTTGGGTAAACCATTGAGTAATTCCTGCGTCTTTCAAAATCTGCGGCTTGTATTTCTTGGAATACTTGCACTTTATAAGGAAATAAATTTAGCTGCTTCTTAAGAATAGTCCTGCATGTTCCATAAGATCTTCCCACTTCTTGGGACAGGCGTCTTATACAATTTGTTGGCGTATTTTGCATTATTACACGAACGTTTGCAACAAGTTCTTCTGTTCTTACAGATGGTCTTCCTGCTCCTTTTTTGTGTTGTATAGAACGTGTTTCCCTAAACACAGCCACGGTTCTTTTCAGGCAGTGATAAAAATCCTCAGCAATAAAAGCAACATTAGGAAAATGTTCGTGAAAATCGTCCATGCACAAATCCTGATTGTATTGCCACTCACCATTTTCCCTAACCCCCCTTTTGAACATACGCTTCAACCATGAATGTTTTGTGCTGTTCCGTAAAGCCCATTGTGTGAATTGTTCAAGAAATTGGAAAATTAGCGATGAATCAAATTACTTGTAACGACTGTCAAAGATGACGGAATAACTAATTGATTGTTAATTCAGATAGTTACTGACACCCAACAGGTATTAAGCTATACGGCTAAGCATTACGTCCTTAGATGCAAGGCCCTCTTTGATGCAAATAATTTTTGCTCGCACGGTATCATATACGAGTATATATTAAATAGATATAATTGGAGACAAATATATCCATAAACCCAGTCCTATATTTTTAGTGCATATTATATTATAGTTGACGATCACTTTTAATTAAGTATAAATTATTTCAATCATGAGTGGCTATAGCAGTGATTACAATTAAGTGAAACTGGAATTGGAAAACTTTGACATTATGAAATTGTTGACTGGACGTTGATTCTACCAAGTGTCTCGCCAGGAGTAAAATTTTTAATTTCTATTTTTCTATTCTATTAAAAATGTAGCTGAAGGATTTACTAATCCTCTGGGTGAGTATTATTTGAAAGTATAGAGCTAAAACGATTGCAACTACGGACATCTTCACTTCTAAAAAAGAGGAACAATTATTTTGTACGGCATATTAAATATTATGGTATTGAAAACACCTATATTGGTGCCGTGGTCTTAAAATAAGTGATTTAAAAATATTTAGGTGTATCATGACATGATCTAATACAACAGATTTGCTAAGGCATCGTTTGTATTAGTAGCTTATTTTTTATTAACCCATATTAAATAAATTGCTAGTGTATCAAACCCGCTTTAGTGTTATATCAATTCCAGATTTATTAGAATTTAGTGTTTATTGGTAGTAATTAGTTCCAGTAGCAGCACAGTCTTGTTGAATAATGAACTACTTTTAATACAGCAATTTTGTTAATAAATAAATTGTATTTTCTCAATGCGACGCATTTTGTTCCCAGTAAAGCGCTTTCTCTATAATTTAGAAAGCAGAACAGCGTCCCCAAAAACGAATTGTATCCGTTAGAACCTATAATCCACAAGACATTCGCCGCGCACCGTAGTATTAGTTTTAACGTATTTTTTGCGCAGGTCACATCGTTGTTCGAAGTCTTCTAGCTGTCCTGTCTGAATTTGAATTTTACCGTACCTGTTTGCCTGTAGCCCGCTCGTCTACAGTGGGCACGGGAACACAGAAAATATCTTTTAGCTCAGTGGCGAAATGTTCTTTTTTCGGACGAAACAAGATTTGGTTTAGTTAGTGATAGTCGGCGACACAGAGTTTGGAGAGGGCTAGGGCGACCAGAAAGACTATCTTTTGCCAGAGAATTCATTCCATACCAAGAAGGAACAGTTATGTTTTAGGGAAGCATAATGCATGGTCGTCGTACTCCGCTTATTCCCATTCCAGACACTATGACAGGGGATCGATATGTTCGAAACATTATTGAACCCATTATTGGTCCTCTCCGAAATAAAATTGGAGCCAATTTCAATGGATGACAATGCTAGTCCCCATCGCACGAGAAGAGTACAAAATGTACTAGAGATTCAGACAATTCAAAGATTACCGTGGCCAGCAAATTCGCCAGACATGAATTCCATTGAGCACATGTGGAATTTCGTTGGACGAGCAATATTAAATAGAATAAATCCTCCAATCACCCTCCAGGAACTTACACTCGCGGCCCAAGAAGAATGAAACAACATCCCAATGGATACCATTAACGCCCTTATTGTTTCCATGCACAGGCGAGTTAACACTTTACTACAGAACAGGGGAGGACATACCCAATATTAATGCATTTTTGATTTCGCTCTAAAGTATTTTTCTTTTATATTTCAAATTCTGGTACTTAATCATTTTATTATGCACTATTTTTCGTTTGTATTTTTTTTTCTTGTTCAGTTAAAATTTAATTCAGCCAATTTGTATTGGATACATAACTAAATTAAATGTACTTTGTAATAAACTTCTTAACTTATAATAATAGTGTCTTATTTTGCCAAACATAAGGGGGTCCAAGAATTTTGTGTGCATGTGTAGTATTAAACAGTTTTTTAGAGTATGTGAATTCTTATAAAGAATAGAAGGTTTTTTTCTCGGTGTAGGAATTGGCTTACGGAGGACAATCTTTTAATATTTAGATGTATAGAAATAAATATCAAGAATTTAAGTTTTGTAAACAACATGACATAGGCCCTACCTACTTATGATCCCCGCAATAAAATTTTTAAAACTAAATAAAATTAATTTTGGTATCTAATTTATATAATTTTATAAAAACAAACATTTAGGTTATTCTGTCCATTTTTTTTTATGTCAAACATACATAGCTACAAGACCAGCCTAATGGAACCCTCCACTGGATTATGACTTGCCTCCGCTGAAGACCAGATAACCAGCTACGTATTAATACATCTTCGATTAATACTAATTTTGACTAAATGTGTAATCTCAATTTGTGCCAGGGAACAGGTCAAGTCATATTTTTTTCGGCCAGGTATTAATTAAATTATTGAAAATTTTGCTATAAAATGTAAAACTTGTTCCATTCATAAAATATATCTTCCAAAAAGAACCCTTAATCTTTGGGATTGGCCCCTTAAAGTGTTTTCTAGAATCCGAAGAAATTTCTTAACAAATATTTTTTGATGTTTTTAGATGCTTATTCTCATTCGAAATGGATAGAGGTAAATAAATAAAAGATTACTTTACGATTTACCATTTCTGCATTTATTCAACATTTATCGAAGTCAATTGTGTCGGATAATGATGGTAATCTTAGTACAAAATTTAAATTTTTTTAGAGCAGTATAATATTAAACAAACTACAATAGCACCATATTTTGCTCGGTAGAATGGAGTCGCGAAAAACGCGGTTAAAATTATTAAAAATGGTCCAGAAAATTGTTTTGGTCGCAGAAAAAAAATGGATATACAGGGTAGCATTGCATCATTTTACAGAATTTACAAAATGGCGCTTCAGTCACCAACCGATGTTTCCTCAACAATGGTCATGTTCGGTCGTAATTTGAGGATTCGCGTTTCTATTTGGAAGCCAGATTTAGAAACAAAAATCAGGAACAACTTTAAAAAAATCATATTAAAAATTGCGGGGTATGCCCAAGCACCAATAACTTTCCCTAAATGCTTTGCTTTGTCGTAGATAAGTGGCATTGTTTATATATTATTATATTTTATATAAACCAACCTGGGGTATATACCTTACCGTCAAAATAATCAGATTTGAGGATGGATTTTTAGAAGCCACATGGCACATAATATTATAACCGAAGCAGTTTATTGGCAGTGGTACGCAATCGGGCATGCGACATTTTGCCTGGATCTTTTCCCACTAAACTGATTTGCAATTTCCACATCAAATTGCATCACAAATTTGATAGAAATACTGTTGGTCAATACTAAGATCATTTAATGCTAGTTTTGGAAGTGTGGTGTCTTACCACCGGCAATTGGACCTAAATAACGATGAGTCTTTAGTTTCACCATCTAAATTTTGTGTTAAATGCCTTAAAGGTAGCTCATTTGTATGAAGAAAACAAATACTCCACCGAAGCGGCCTTTTAATTTCATTTTCCATTAGTGGAATGATACCCCCTTCCATCCCGTATTGACATTTGTCCCATCTCAACCAATCACATTCAAGTTGTTTATATTTATTAGCCACTTGTTTAAACAATAAAAAAGTTTATTGTTAATGTTCGCAGCTGTTGCGAGACAATTTAAAGAAATGTTTAAACAATTTAGCCCTTTTGGGGGCCTTGGGTCCGGTTAGATATTTTTCAATACGGTTCATTTTTGTTTTTATACTTTCTACTTCAATACACAACTTTCTTGTGGTAAAAAACGTTTGTCGGCCCATCCTTGCATACCTACAAATAGCAAACCCAAGCAAAATACCAGGTTAATGCTTAATTCCTATACAAAATTTCGCCATCCCCGTCAGAAAGGCAGACTGGCAGAAAGATGAACGAACAGATAGACATCTATTAGTAATACAGGGTGTTCATCCGAAAGTAGGCGATTCTTTGGCTTATTTCATAAATAAAATTTTATATAAACATGGGACCGAAAAAGCTTCGTATCCGAGATACAGGGTGTTAACATTTTAATTAAAAAAATATTTTTTCATTGCCATTTTCAAACCACTCTAGATATTTTTATGAAATTTGGTACACGTCTTTTGAGCATCGAAAGGCATCTTTTGGTGTAAAATAATTTTTTTAAATTTTAGCAGTGGCGTCCGTGCGGGGCTTGCATTTAATATTTTTGAAAAAAAAAATGGTGCGCCACTGCTTTTTTTTTAATAAAAATTATTTTTGAAATTTTAGTCTAATTTAGAGAAAATTCGGTCTTTTGACTTATTTTCTTACGGTGCAGCGGTTTCGAGTAAAAAATAAAAATCATTTTAATGCACATTCCTGGAAACACATAACCCATTTAATTACCATTAACACCCTGTATCTCGGAAACGAAGCTTTTTCGATCCCATGTTTATATAACATTTTATTTATGAAATAAGCCAAAGAATCGCCTACTTTCGGATGTACCATTAATTTTGTATACTTATATTAATTCTGTATATTATCAAAAAAATTTCGCATCACAATACTATCCTTTGTTGAGAAAGTTAAAATTGAATTTGAATTTGTCTACCCTGGTCCTGGCGAAAACGACATAAAAAAATAGAAAATGAAATTATCAGTACATCTCGACATGCACTTGACCGATCTTTTAAATAATATAATGATAGTTTATTACTACTTATTTAGAAAATATCCATGTGGTTGTTCCAATTACGGACCTGTTTAAAAAATCAAAGCCTTTTAATATTAATGTAGAAAAGTTTTTAACAATAAAAAAGCGTATTTCGTTTTTTGAACAAACTTTGTACGTCTATATATGTTATACCGTAATGGCTTTATGTATCATGCAATGATATAGCAATATCGTATTTTAAAAAAATATGTAGAGATATGTAATTTTCCTCGTAATTATATGATCGCTTATTAATATCCAATAAAGACAAAATTGCTATCGTATTAGCTAAAATAAAATTATTAAGCAGACAAGTACCAATCCATTTTGGATGTAATGACACGTTTTAAATAATTGGTCATTATTATTTATTGTACGAGTTGCGTAGAGAATAAAAAAAACAAGTAAATGTTTATCATCTTAACGTAAGAAAATTTCTTTTTGTAAACCTATTCTAGTCAAGAGAGATAGGGTTTACTTATTTTAAATGGAATTGAATTTACTTCGTAATAATTTTAAAAATCCATTGTAACAGCATGTTTACTTATTTTTAAAGAACATTTTTGTAGATTTATAAACCACAAAATATTTATATACAGTGTGACCAGTAAAGTCCGCATCATATGGGATTTTTTTTTATTTATAGCTTTATTCGAAATTTGACTTTGGCATCAAGTTCTGCTTCAATGGAGATGAAAATTAAGCAAAAAAATAGTAGTCACGTGATTCGCATTATCTGTCAAATTTTAATTTTTTCCAAAAATAATTCAAAAGTGGGGTTATTACTGAAAATATCGAAAAAAGTTGTTAGAAAAAGTTTTTTTAAATGCAGTTTCTAGCCCACATGCAAAATTTCAGCTGCATAAGACAATTTTGATTTTTTACCCCTATTTTGCAAAATAGGACTCAACGCCTACACCTACATAAAACTTCTAAGTTTTGACAATGCTTTATTTCAGATACATTTTCTTTAAAGTAGCGCCATATTAAATGTGTGTTCTTGTACAAAATCAAAATTGGGCTATTAGAATTTGGTCGCATGTGATGCAAAGTTTATTTGTTTTTGACCCTGTATAAGGTAACTTCATAAAATAAGTATTTTTGAAAACGTAGTTTGTGTCTGAAAGTAGTACACCTTAATATTAAGAAAAAAAAACACAATGATATCAGTAAAATGTTTATTAAGTGGAAAATAAATTTTATTTCTGACCGGAATATTATAAGTTTATATCATCATGGTTACGCTATCAATAAAGAGGGATATAACTCACTTGGGATATTAAAGATTCTCTAATTCCCTCTACCTTTTACAGGTTGAAAAATGGGCGTGGCACCCAAAAAATGTTCGTCTGCGGCGCTGTTTTTTTCCCTTAACCCCCCCCCCCCCCCCAAACTGACAGCTGAATACGCGCCTGGTTATAACTCCCTTGGGATATTAGAGATTTTCTAATTCCCTCTACCTTTTACAGGCAAAATAAAACATTAAAACAAACTATTTTTTTCATCATTCTAGAAACTATTTTTTATTCATGTCATTACAACGTCAATGTCATTATTGACGGCACCTGATTCAAATATACCGGAAAGGTAATAAATTGAAACATTTATTCCTGTTTAAAAATGAAGAAAAAATTAAATCGGTCAGAAATTATCTATGTACCACGGGAATTATAAGAGTCTCAATTACCTCGGTCAATTGCTGTCCAACGGGCCGAAGGCCCTCGGGAAGTAAATTTTGCCCTCGGTAATTAAGACCCTTATAATTCCCTTGATACATAAATAACTATTAGTGGTGGATAAAAAATCAAAATTATCTTATGCAGCTGATATTTTACATGTCGGCTAGAAACTGCATTTAAAAAAACTTTTTCTAATAACATTTGAATTATTTTTTGAAAAAAATTAAAATTTGACAGATAATGCGAATCACGTAGCCAGCATAAATGTAGAATAATATACCGTATACCATCTGCCGATTTTTTTAACTGTATGAATGATGTATCTTGCCAACTTCGCCTAAAAGCCCCTTTACTGTATATCCAGGTTTCATCCAGAAAACAGGTTTTAATGGAAATTGAGAGTTGCCGTTATTCCTAAATTCTCTTAAATTTTTACTCGTTTTTGGGCTATATGGGGTTGCTCTATTAAAAAACGCCTGTTTGATACAGTACATTTACGCCATTTGACCTTTAATTTTATTAAACAGTCCGCTAATGAATCAGTGGATATTTCAACACCATAAACTATTTTAAGATTTAGATGTATTGAGCGAATGGTAATGTGTTCACCTGCTCTATATATCCGATAAATACGCTCTCTTATGGTATATTCTTGAATTTCGTGAAGTTGGCCACCACGAGATAACAAAATAGCTACACTTGCAATTCTTAAAATCTATATCCCCCTTTATCCCCTTTGTCTTAACTCGTTGAACACTAAACTCCCAAAGCATCAGAAACTCTCTAAAACAGATAGGTTTTTATAAAAACATTGCCATATATTGTTTATGTTTATTATTTATGTTTTCACAATTTCTGCTTTATTATATAATATCTACTTAGCTCGTAAACTGCGTTAATAAGTTTCAATTGTTAAATTATAAATAAAAGAAATTTCCAACCCAAAAACCAATATATTTTATTTTTCCAAAAACTAAAATTTTGTAAGGCGTCCTGCGGACAGAAGGCATCCATGTATAATTTTGCCCCTCCGGTAACAGAATCTTGCTAGGCCACTTCTGAGCAGCGTGGACCATGTCAATAATGCGGGCAATATAAAGTGCGTTTTAAAAAGTTTGCCACAGTGATCTGGATCCTCCAAGTATCCTAATAAAAATTTAATCTGCCCTCTTTTACACTAGAGAAAATAATATTTTTGGGAACTAGTTTTTGTCTGTTTTTCAAATAAATATGCAGTATATTTAAGTGATTTTAATCTTTACATTAGGACCTTATTCTTGTATCTTATACTTGGACTATACTTACCAAATGTTTCGTAAATTAAATTTCGAACCATTATAATTTTGAATTTTACCAAATTATCGCGTTGGTTCTTCCAATAGAAAATTATATATAGTTATAAACCCCGAAGCAACGAAAAACATACCGCCGTAATTTATAACATCCCAAGGTGTCTGGTGTCAGGTGACATTTTAAAAACTTCTTTACTTACGTTCGGTAGATAATCTTTTATAGCACGAAAGCCATTTCAGATGATAGCTGGTGTGTTAAGCCGACAGCGATGCAGTGTATCACACAGAATAACATTTTAGAATACAAGTTGCATATTAATGTTGTTGTAAAGTTGTTATTTTTAACCAATTTTAATAATATTAATTTTATTTTAATTGTTGTTTTTTTTTCCAATTTTTCCTCTTCGTTCGCTGCCAGGGCCATTCCCGAGGGGACCTACAGTTTAACGTGGGCTCCGAACCACGATCCTCAGTCATTATAACTTAATAGAAGCACCCCCAAGGGCTATCAACACTTGGTTTCGCGCTTTCTATGACCTATCGATTGGGGAGTGTGTTCCTTCCCCGCACCCCACAAGATATCCGATCTCATCCGGCCTGGTTACCGGCGTGAATGGGGTGGGTTTGGCGATGATAAATTTTTTACTCTTCCCTATCAAAGTTGGACTCACGTCAAGACATACCACTAAAATCCACCGGGCTCGAATCAGTTTGCTGGCAGTGGGATACGAACCCACTGATGCCGATTTATTGTAATTAAAAAAAAAATTCTCCAACAACAATAAAATTATATTATAATATTAAGATTACAATAGACTTTTAATACTACAATATTCCACTTATTAGTTTCTTGTGAAAGAATTTTGGATAAGCATTGTGAACTACAATTGACTAGAATAACATGGCTTTGCGCTAACATCAAAAAGCTTACCTAGCAGTGGCATAAGAAGTATGGTAGGAATATATATTTTTTAATAAACTTACCCATTAGAAAATCGTTGATAAAAAGTGTTTTCTTGTTGAAGTTTAAAGTGAAACATTGTTTTTTAATTTACACAAATTTATTAAAATTAAGAAACAGAAATAATTATTTTTTATAAATTAATTCAATATGACAGTTTTTCATCAATACTATCATGATAACATCATCATAGAAAGTAGAATTGCTTTTTAAATCTACATAGAGTTCTTTCTATGACGACCTCCTGGAGCAGCGAAGACGTCAAATACCACCCGCCTATTGCTGTATCCCTCTATCTCTTTTCAGCACACGGCGCTACAATCATGCCTTCAATGTCTTACGCTTATTATCACTATTGGTGCTGCCTCGCATCTTAATATAGTTTTCATATTATCGTAATTGTCCACTTTTTTGTCTTTTCAATGCCCACAGCCTAATCTTGATAAAATTGTCTTAAGACAAAATATAAATGGTAGCATATATAGTCGGATCTGGTCTTATCGTGCGGGTCATACGATTCAAGAAAGACATACTCTCAGTTTTTGTTTTCTTTACTTGCATTTAATTTTACCCTCTAAATAAAATACGTAAGATAAATGAGTAAAATGGTACTTAATCTGATAAACTATTTCGAAAATGGAAGAAAAAGTAGAAATTCGCCAACCAATATTCAGGAAACAGTAGCCAAAGCACTGGGAATTAGTTTAAGGACTGTGCAGAAAATTGTGCATGAAACAAAACATAACATAATACCCAAGAATACTAAAAAGTGTAAACGAAGAAAGCCAAAGACTAAGGATTTAAGCGAAAATATTAAAATGGGAGTTCGAAATGTGATTTACGATTTATACAAATCAAAAACCAATGTAACTCTTCCAGTTTTACAAAAAACATTAAAAATTCGGGGTGTTTTGGAAATTGGACTTGAAGCGTTATCAACATTAATAAAAAAAGTTAGGTTTTCGCTATAAAAAAGACTGTAACCGAAGATTTTTATGTGAGCAGCCACAGATAGTGAGTCAGCGTGTTCAGTTTTTAAAAAAATATACGGACAATTACAAATCGAAATTTAGAAAAGTGGTATTTTTAGATGAAACGTGGATATTTTCGAATGGAAGTGGTTCAAAATCTTGGCAAGATGAGTCTGTAAAAAGTGTTAAAAGGAAAAAGGGGTGCGGTACGGGAAAGCGTTTTATTATTTTCCACGCCGCGCCGGTTCTGCAACAGGATATGTTGCAGGTGCGAGTTTAATTTTTTCTTCAACATCAAAAAGTGCTGACTATCATGATAATATGAATTGCGAAATGTTTGAAAAATGGTTAAAAGTTCAATTAATACCAAATTTGGATACTCCGTCTTTAATTGTATTAGATAATGCATCATATCATTCAAGAATTTTAAATAAACAGCCTACTTCATCTTGGAGGAAAAGTGATATTTATGAGTGGCTGGAAAAACACAACCAAAATCATTTACCAAATATGCTTAAATCGGAACTCCTATCAATAGCAAAGTCTCTTAAAAAACCCAAAATATAGGCGGTAGATGAAATACTGCGTAAATATGGTCATGAGGTTCTACGACTGCCGCCATATCATTGCCAGTTTAACGCAATAGAATTAATATGGGCTGGTGCAAAATCTCATTATGAAAAACATGTAGGTGATGGTCTTAAATCCGACCAAGTACAAATAGTTTGGCAAGATTCGTTAGATCATATTACACAAGAGTACTGGAAGAAATCGGTGGAAACATACAGAAATATTAATAAGGGATTGGTGGCATCGAGAACAAGTACTAGATGTCGAAGTAGCGCCAATGATAATTGCTCCATTCGAAGACGACTTTACATTTTTTAGTATTCTTGGGTATTATATTATGCTTTTTTTTTTCATGCACATTATTCTGCATAGTCCTTAAACTAATTCCCAGTGTTTTCATTACGGTTTCCTGGCATATTGGTTTGCGAATTTCCACTTTTTCTTTCATTATCAAAATAGTTTATCAGACTAAATGCCATTGTATTTTTAGGTTTTAGTAGTAAAATTGTTAAAATAAATTGCACTGTTTATTATTGTCGTTTTTGATTAAAGGGTACAGTAGGCATATAATTAACGATTATATAATTTTTTTGTAACTTTTTCAACTCCCGTGTACATAATTTTTACAAAACTAATAATATTAGGTATATGTGGCTATCTTCGCGATAGCTAAAATAATGAAACTATTTTTCCTTCCTTCGGTATATTTGTAAATAATCTCACAACATTTTGATAGCCTCTGTGTTGTCTGATTTGACGCATATGATCAGTGACCTTTGGACCCGCACGTTAAGACCAGATCTGACTATAGCCGGAGAGCTAGTAACACCCGTTGAAGTGTTTGATGCACTTCAAAATTTTGTGTCATAGTATCTACTGGATAGATGAGCAGGTAAGCAAGTGTTGGCTAGCTCTACCTGGGGACACCAGGTACTGCGCATAGGAGAAAGGTGTCCAAAAATGTTGCCCAAAAAAAGTATTTGTTCAGAGGCCAACAAACAGAAATCAAAATTTAAAATGACACAAAACACTAAAATTAATCAGGCAGACACTTTTGAGGGGGTTAACATTGAATAAAAACGCCCCCAAGTTGTTTTTTTTAAAATACAAAATGAAGTGTTTGATTTACGCTGACATTTTAACAGTGTCTTAATTACATATAATAAAAAATAATTACAAAAAGGCAGAAACTTTTTTTGGGGTTTACAGGGTGTTAACATTTTAATTAAAAAAAAAATTTTATTGCCATTTTCAAACCACTCTAGAGATATTTTTAGGAAATTTGGTACACATCTTTTGAGCATCGAAAGCCATTTTTTGGTGTAAATTTTTTTTTTTATTTTAGCAGTGGCGTCCGTGCGAGGCTTGCATTTAACATTTTTGAAGAAAAAAATGGTGCGCCACTGCTTTTTCTTTAAATAAAAATTATTTTTGAAATTCCCGTCTAATTTACAGCAAATTAGGTCACTTGACTTATTTTCTTAAGGTGCACCATTTTCGAGTAAAAAATAAAAATCATTTTAATGCACATTCCTGGAAACATATAACCCATTTAAATAACAAAGGTAAGTAGGTTTAACAACAGTTTAGAACATTTAGGTTTTAATAATTCTCGGAAATATTCGATGATCATGCAGGTACTACTCTATTTGGATAACGCTCCATGTAAAGACGTCTGGCTTCTCTCGCATTTCCATTTGCAAGACCAGCATAGATAAAATGCATCTCAGCCATTTCAGAATTCGTAAAAATTGCCATGGTAAAACAATACTGTAACGAATATCTAAAACACTTTTGAACCTTACAAACTCTCATTTGTTCACAACTTACGATTTAAAAATTAAAATGGCACGTGTCAGAAATAATAAAAACAAAAGTTATCCAAACAACGCCATATAGCCTACTAGGCCATTTTCAAAAAAATAGGTTTCGTTTAGGTAATTAAATAAATCGTTTTTAAATGAAATAGAAGAACACCCGGAGACCAGCACTAAAAAAAACGCTTCCTTTCCGAAATACAAGGGTGTTAATGGTAATTAAATGGGTTATAATATATAAACGGTGCACCGTAAGAAAATAGGTCAGGAGACCGAATTTGCTTTAAATTAGACGGGAATTTTAAAAATAATTTTTATTTAAAGAAAAAGCAGTGGCGCACCATTTTTTCTTCAAAAATATTAAATGCAAGCCTCGCACGGACACCACTGCTAAAATTTAAAAAAATTATTTTACACCAAAAAATGCTTTTCGATGCTCAAAAGACGTGTACCAAATTTCATAAAAATATCTAGAGTGGTTTGAAAATGGCAATGAAAAAATATTTTTTTTTATTAAAATGTTAACCCCAAAAAAAGTGCCTTTTTGTAATTATTTTTTATTATATGTAATTAAGACACTGTTAAAATGTCAGCGTGAATCAAACACTTCATTTTGTATTTTTAAAAAACAACTTGAGGGTGTTTTTATTAAATGTTAACCCCCTCAAAAGTGTCTGCCTTATTAATTTTTGTGTTTTGTGTCATTTTAAATTTTGATTTCTGTTTGTTGGCCTCTGAAACACACACTTTTTTTGGGCAAAATTTTTGGACACCTTTCTCCTATGCGCAGTACCTGGTGTCCCCAGGTAGAGCCAGCCAACACTTGCTTACCTGCTCATCTATCCAGTAGATACTATGACACAAAATTTTGAAGTGCATCAAACACTTCATGAAACGGGTGTTACTAGCTCTTGGACTAATAGCTCTGTATCTGTATTGATAACCTAGAAGAATTGCCTCTCCAATTTAGGAACGAAATGTACTTTCAACAAGATGGATGCCCGCGCATTTCGCAATTGAAGTGAGGAAATGGCACGTGTCAGAAATAATAAAGACAAAAATTATCCAAACAACGCCATAGCCTACTAGGCCATTTTCAAAGAAATATGTTTCATTTAGGTAATTAAATAAATCGTTTTTAAATGAAATAGAAGAACACCCGGAGACCAGCACTAAAAAAAACGCTTCCTTTCCGAAATACAAGGGTGTTAATGGTAATTAAATGGGTTATGACATTTCCAGGAATGTGCATTAAAATGATTTTTATTTTTTACTCGAAAACGGTGCACCGTAAGAAAATAAGTCAAGAGACCGAATTTGCTCTAAATTAGACGGGAATTTCAAAAATAATTTTTATTTAAAGAAAAAGCAGTGGCGCACCATTTTTTTCTTCAAACATATTAAATGCAAGCCTCGCACGGACACCACTGCTAAAATTTAAAAAAATTATTTTACACCAAAAAATGCTTTTTGATGCTCAAAAGACGTGTACCAAATTTCATAAAAATATCTAGAGTGGTTTGAAAATGGCAATGAAAAAATATTTTTTTTTTTAAATGTTAACCCCAAAAAAAGTGTCTGCCTTTTTGTAATTATTTTTTATTATATGTAATTAAGATACTGTTAAAATGTCAGCGTGAATCAAACACTTCATTTTGTATTTTTAAAAAAACAACTTGGGGATGTTTTTATTAAATGTTAACCCCCTCAAAAGTGTCTGCCTTATTAATTTTTGTGTTTTGTGTAATTTTAAATTTTGATTTCTGTTTGTTGGCCTCTGAAACAAACACTTTTTTTGGGCAAAAATTTTGGACACCTTTCTCCTATGCGCAGTACCTGGTGTCCCCAGGTAGAGCTAGCCAACACTTGCTTACCTGCTCATCTATCCAGTAGATACTATGACAGAAAATTTTGAAGTGCATCAAACACTTCATGAAACGGGTGTTACTAGCTCTTGGACTAATAGCTCTGTAACTGTATTGATAACCTAGAAGAATTGCCTCTCCAATTTAGGAACGAAATGTACTTTCAACAAGATGGATGCCTGCGCATTTCGCAATTGAAGTGAGGAAATGGCTTAATAATACATTTGGCCACAAATGGATTGGTCGGAATGGTCCGGTTCTGTGGCCCCCAAGAAGTCCCGATTTTAGATGCCTACCTTTGGGGGCGCCTCAAACAATTAGTGTACTCCCGTCCAATTGAGAACGACGTACAGCTTCTAAAACAGCGAATTGTCGAAGCTGTTCAAACAATTTCCATTGAAGAAATTCGAAGAAGTTTTGACCACATTCGTTTACAGCTGGAAAAATGTGTTGAATATGGAGGGGAGTGTTTGAATAGCAAATTATGAAATTATTATTTGTTGTTATTTTAAGATTTTTTGTGCTATTTCCGGGGTTAATTCATTTGTAAAATAAAAAATAAATATTTCTGGTAACGCCAAAAATCAGTTTTTGAAACTTTTTGATACCCCTCTGTATTTCGACCGCTAATGCCAAAAAAAAATTATTTTACCTCTAAAAATTAAAAAAATCGAAGATATCTCGAAGTTAAATTACAAACGTTATTCTAAAGAAGTTTTCTAATTGGCATTTGGTCAAAAATGAAAAAAAAGGTAGTTTACTCTTGGAGAAAAATCATGTTTGGAAGTTTTTGCTAACCCTGTATAAAAAAACCAAAATTTTCTCTTCGTGAATTGCATTTTTTTTACAAGCGAAACTTTTTATCTGAAGAATAACTTTTTCCCGAAAAATAAATTTTTTCATTAGTTTGTGCTACTGTAATACCTATCCGCGGACAGTCTGTATAAGAAAAACGTCCGTCCATCGATCGTGTAATCCCTATGTCAGAAAGCATCGCAGAGAGCATTTCGGTTACTCTTCGAGAACTATTTTCGATCAAGTACCTACCACTTAATCATTGGTATTTTTTTGGAATACTCTAAAGCATGTTGAAATTAATAAGGAATAAAATTCTGGTAACATTTGACATTATCATAATTATTACCATTGAATATCAAACTATAAGAAGGCCATATGAACCGATTTCCTAAATCTGCTACGTTATATTCATAGATGGCACAATGAGTTCACCAACAAGAAGCGACTAGCCTTTTCACTGCTAAATTAAAACATTGTTGCCGCCTGTCTGTTTGACTTGCTGCATGAGTTTTTTAAATTTATTTTTATAGCTTATCGTAAAACTTGATTTCACATAGGTACCTACACCTATAAAGTAGCTTACATTTATTTTCCTACCTATAGTATAGTTTAGACTTAAAAATGTCCCTATTTTTAATGGCTTTGTAGCTTATAATATTTTCAACTTTTTGACGTTCCAACGTTAATTACATGAAAACATATTGTCTGCCATGTTTTATATTTTTAACAGAATTAAATGACGACTCTCACTATTCAATAAATACCTAGGATTCAACGTATATGTTGGGTAAAATATGAATGATGTGCGGTTTGTTTGTATAACTTGGTTTTTAATTGCAATTATTACTACTTTTCAAAATGGTTAAAATAAGTAGGTTTTACTTTCTTACTTAAGAAACATCCAGTTTGTTTATATATGTGTAGGGGAGAGATGGGCAAGTTGACATAGGTGGGCAAGATGACACAGTAGCCCTTCCATGGAAACTCCACCGTCATCCGAGCATTTAGCATGCTTAAACAAGTTCGCTCGTTGGCAGTGTCCACTTAGAGGTGTTTGTGGGTGGAAGTTTTTCGCGGTGTTAGAAATATTAACGATTTTAAGTAATTTACGATTTTGTTTTAATGTAAGTATACTATGATAAAGATTATAAAAAAATTACTTGACTGTTTTTCTTATATTTTTTAATTTTGTTTAATAAATTTAGTTTTCAAGTATTCATTTCGCGGTCAATCTTTTTTAGATTTTATTTTAAAACCCATTTTTTAATTTTTTTTAAATTTACGTTCATTGTCGGGCAGGATGGCATACCTTCATACCGAGTATGTCATCTTGCCCGCACTGAAAAGATTTTAGACTAGAAGTGTCGCCAATGGGCTCACGCTGAGTGTGCCGGCCTATCCAAAAAATCAAAACAATTTATTTGTGATTTATATTAACTAATATTTTATATTTATACCTACTTATTTTCGTATGTCAACTTGCCCTATAGGGTAGGGCAAGATGGATTTTTGTATTATTTTTGTTAAAGTGGTATTGTTTGTACAAGGAGTTTATATTTCGTTTCGTTATATATGTAGGTTAAAGACATATAACAACTGTTTTATTTTGCTTACATTTATTAAAAATAAGTCTTGGTTTTTTCTAAGATATTTTTGTTTAAACCTTAGGTATGTCAACTTGCCCACCCCTCCCCTATTACATATTTTGCTATTTTTCGACGAATTAAAACCTATTTTAGTTATACTTGCTGTCGCTTTTTATTTACTTTTATTTGTATAACATTTAACACCCAATGCAACGGTAAAATCATTATGAAAATTGGTCCAATTACCCCGGAGTAATCAGCGTACCTACATATTATTATCAAAAACATACATTCGACTGGAATTGAAAACCTCCTATTTTATTGTCTTAAAAATGCTTAAATCATTTAAAATTCCTATAAAATACGATATGCGGCAACACCACGACATCACATCAGTGAATTTGAGACATCTGTTGCCGAAGCGCTGCATTATAACGACAGATTTAAGGTTAGAGTTACGATCAACTCCACAATGGCGGCCAAACCACCTCCAAGACGTCTAAAACTGGGTTGTCAACTTTTCTCGGACATCCGTCATTCTTATATAGTTTGATATTCAATGTTATTACTGATGTTTTTATTGAGGTATGTATCAAACCCTGGGTTTTTTTTTTTAATTTACTAAAGTTTATTTCTGAATCACATTTAATTGATTCAGCCGATACTAGGTGGAAATCCATAATTATAGTATTATGGGATACAGTAAAACAAAGTTGAACTTGTAAATTTCCACTATATTAACTAGAAAAATTACATGTTTCGCTAACACTGTAGCTTCGTCAGATGACAATGATTTAGTAAAGGTGGAAATTAAAAACTGGGGTGCAATAAAATTAAATTATTATTGAAGATGTAAATAAAACAGTGGAAGGGTTACAATAACGGGAAAATCCAACAGAGGGTGTAAAAATTAAATTAAATTAAATACAATATGGGTAATTTATAAAATCTTAAGTATATGGTCAACAGAATAAATTTAACAAAGGTGAATTATTTAAATCTAGTTGATCATTAGGCCAAGTCAAACAGTTTCTTTATTGGAATAGGTATGTTGATGACGTCTTAACATGTTTTCTTGGTACTGATAGATAGTTAAAAGTCTTTTTAGAATATATTAACATCTTACACAAAAATATCAAGTTTAGGATAGAACACGAAAGTGACCATTCTATAAAATTTCTTGATTTAAATATTAAGAGAGAAAATGATAGACACGTTTTCTCAGTTTTCATTCTCAGTGTTACATTCTTAAGACACTTTTTAGGGAAGAAGATTTCTGTACAAAAAGAAAATGCAGATTGTCTTTTGTTTGTGAGTTACCTACAGTAACTTTGTTATTTCTTATGGCGGCCATCTTGGATTTGTACATAAAACTATTTCTCTTTGAATTACCTTTTAAACGATGTGCCACATGCTACCAAAACTTTGGAAAAATACTCTTAAATTATTAAAAAAACAGTTTTATCGTTAACTTGGCAACAGCGCATGGATCTAACATAGCATGTGGGTACATCCAAAGGTAGTAGTTTAATAACGAAAACATTTTCTGTCCTAAATAATCATTGTTTTCTAGCCAATAAAATAATTAACGCATTTTTTGTCTACGGTCTTAAATAGGTTTGGCAACGCCGCGATAAAAAAAAATCTTAATCGAAATGAACAAAAAAGAATTCAATTAGAAAAAATACGGCTTTCAACTAAAAATCGCGTCTTTTTTGTTTGCAATTATACATTTAAAATATTAGAAAAAATAGATCAGAATAAAAACTTTACAAACAAAAAAAGCAAACCTTTTTTAATTTTGCCAAACCAAGTATTATTACATTAAAATTATTTGGTATAATCATATAATAACGGAAGGATTATTGTTACATGGAAGGCCGTGATATTTTTGCATGGTAAAGGCCATGATATTTTTACATGGTAGGCCATGGTAGGCAATATTAGAAAAAATGAAGTGCCTATTTATTTGCCATTTATTTGCAATCACACCGAAATGCTGAACTAGCTTCTGCTAGATATTTGGAATCGAAAAATACATTTTTAAATTCTTAGATCGTTTATGAATGTGTCTTATCTTGCCATTTTTAAATAACTAAATAAGTTGCAGGACTTGCAGGCTAATGATAAATATTTTTTTTGTTTTAAGTTATCCTACTTGGTTTTGGTTAGGTTAGGTCAGGTTCAGAATTGAAGGATCTTGTATGAAACTGTATTCTAAAAAAATAAAGGTTTAAGAGGTGCTTTAAATGGTTTAATTACTATCTGCTATGTTAGATGCATGCGCTGTTGCCAAGTTAACGATAAAACTGTTTTTTTAATAATTTAAGAGTATTTCTCCAAAATTTTGGTAGCATGTGGCACATCGTTTAAAAGGTAATTCAAAGAGAAAAAAATTTTATGTACAAATCCAAGATGGCCGCCATAAGAAATAACAAAGTTACTGTGGGTAACTCACAAACAAAAGACAATCTGCATTTTCTTTTTGTACAGAAATGTTCTTCCCTAAAAAGTGTCTTAAGAATGTAACACTTTGGGATATGTCAAATTAACCGTTAAGCCCCTATTTAAAAAAAACGAAATGCGCCATTTTTAGTTTTTGTTTAATAAGTGAAAAACTATAAAACTTTTGATTATTTTGAAAAAGGATTCGAGATCGGCATTAAATTCTCTAAAATATTCCCCATTTAACCAACTTTCTATCTCATCTATTAAGCGAGATACCCATATAGAGACTTGAATTTCGGACACACTGTATACTTAAGATTTTATAAATTACCCATATTGTACCTAATTTAATTTAATTTTTAAACCCTCTGTTGGGTTTTCCCGTTGTTGTAACCCTTCCACTGTTTTATTTACATCTTCAATAATTTAATTTCATTGCACTCCAGCTTTTAATTTTCACCTTTATTAAATTATTGTCATCTGACGAAGCTACAGTGTTATCGAAACATGTTATTTGTCTAGTTAATATAGTGGAAATTTACAAGTTCAACTTTGTTGTATTGTATTCCATAATACTATAAATCACTTTTTCTAATTTGGTATCATAACAAATCTATTACGATACGTATTTGCGTATCGTAATGAAGCTATTTCGATACGCGTTTTTTCTTTATTTGATGTTGGTAACATTTAAATGTTTTATTTCATTGACTTGCGCGGCCTTTGTGATTTACGAGAAAACCCATTTTTCGCAGAGGAAAAATAGCTTGATAACCTACTTTTTTATTCTGTGTAAATCTATAAATCAATGTTTTGTAGATGCTTCAAGCTATCATTTTCTGCCAAATCATATCCAAAATTCAATCTACTAACCTTCTAATGTCGATTTTAACTTCAACTTTATTTGAATTTTCCATCTTCCCTATACTAAATTGCAATGCCGTGACGTAAAATCACGTCTTTTGAAATTCGAAAAAAAGTAGCAAAATCTCCCGAATTTCCGAACGCTCTGTATATGTACCGAATGTACAAGGATCACACAACGTATTCCGTCCAATTTCAAATCTCATATCGCTAAAATAACTTTAGAATCTCGTGGTGAAAATGGGTCAATAAATCAAAAAATGACAGTTTGCAAAATAATTTTTGTTGTCCAGAGGCTATGATAAAAAATAGTATTACCAACATAAAATTTAGACATAAAAATTTACAAAATTTGAAGGATTTATTTTCTTTTTAAAATGTCTTTTTCTTAATTATAAAAGGTGAAATAGAAAAAAATGTATAAAGCGCATGTTTCATAAGGCGTTTTAGTGCCCGTGTCAATAAAAAACTCGCCACTTCGTGGCTCGTTTTTTAAAATAGACGCGGGCGCTAAAACCGCTTCTTATGAAACTCGTACTTTAATATACTATTTCTAATTTGGTATCATAACAAATCTATTACGATACGCATTTGCGTATCGCAGAGGAAAAATAGCTTGATAACCTACTTTTTATTCTGTGTGGATAACAGTAATGTATGTTGGTTGCATAAATCTATAAATCAATGTTTTGTAGATGCTTCAAGCTATCATTTTCTGCCAAATCCTATCCAAAATTCAATCTACTAACCTTCCAATGTCGATTTTAACTTCAACGTTATTTGAATTTTCCATCTTCCCTATACTAAATTGCAATGCCGTGACGTAAATTCACGTCTTTTGAAATTCGAGAAAAAGTAGCAAAATCTCACGAATTTTCGAACGCTCTGTATATGTACCGAATGTACAAGGATCACACAACGTATTCCGTCCAATTTCAAATCTCATATCGCTAAAATAACTTTAGAATCTCGTGGTGAAAATGGGTCAATAAATCAAAAAATGACAGTTTGCAAAATAATTTTTGTTGTCCAGAGGCTATGATAAAAAATAGTATTACCAACATAAAATTTAGACATAAAAATTTACAAAATTTGAAGGATTTATTTTCTTTTTAAAATGTCTTTTTCTTAATTATAAAAGGTGAAATAGAAAAAAATGTATAAAGCACATGTTTCATAAGGCGTTTTAGCGCCTGTGTCAATAAAAAACTCGCCACTTCGTGGCTCGTTTTTTAAAATAGACGCGGGCGCTAAAACCGCTTCTTATGAAACTCGTACTTTAATATACTATTTCTAATTTGGTATCATAACAAATCTATTACGATAAGCATTTGCGTATCGCAGAGGAAAAATAGCTTGATAACCTACTTTTTATTCTGTGTGGATAACAGTAATGTATGTTGGTTGCATAAATCTATAAATCAATGTTTTGTAGATGCTTTAAGCTATCATTTTCTGCCAAATCCTATCCAAAATTCAATCTACTAACCTTCCAATGTCGATTTTAATTTCAACGTTATTTGAATTTTCCATCTTCCCTATACTAAATTGCAATGCCGTGATGTATAATCACGTGTTTTGAAATTCGAAAAAAAAGTAGCAAAATCGACCGAATTTCCGAACGCTCTGTATATGTACCGAATGCACAAGGATCGCACAACGTATTCCGTCCAATTTCAAATCTCATATCGCATATCGCTAAAATAACTTTAAAATCTCGTGGTGAAAAGGGGTCAATAAATCAAAAAATGACAGTTCGCAAAATAATTTTTGTTGTCCAGAGGCTACTATGATAAAAAATAGTATTACCAACATAAAATTTAGATATAAAAATTTACAAAATTTGAAGGATTTATTTTCTTTTTAAATATGTGTTTTTTATTGAAAAAACTACAAATTAGAAAAAATAGTATAACGTACGTGTTATATAAAGCAGTTTTAAGCACTTGTCCCGTTATAAAACTCGCCGCAAGCGGCTCGTTTTTTAACATGGACGCGTGCTATAAAAAGATGCTTTATAAAACGTGTACGTTAATATACTATTATAATACAAGTTGCATATTAATATTTATGTTTTGTTATAAAGCTTCTTAGTTTTAACCAATTTTATTGGTAAAAAATAAAAAAATATAACTTCTATGCCAACAACAACACAATGATATTATAATATTAAGATTACCATACATTTTTAATACCGTGCGAGCAAAAATTATTTGCATCAAGGAGGGCCTTACATCTAAGGACGTAATGCTTAGCCGTAGAGGTTAATACCTGTTGGGTGTCAGTAACTACCTGAATTAATAATCAATCAGTTATTCCGTCATCTTTGACAGTCGTTACAAGTAACTTGATTCATCGCTAATTTTTCCAATTTCTTGAACAATTCACACAATGGGCTTTACGGAACAGCACAAAGCATTCATGATTAAAGCGTATTTTCGAAACGGAGTTAGAGTAAATGGTGAGTGGCAATACAAGCCGGGTTTATGCATGGACGATTTTCACGAACATTTTCGTAACGTTGCTTTTAATTGCTGGGGATTTTTATCATTGCCTGAAAAGAACCGTGACTGTGTTTAGGGAAACAGGTTCTATACAACAGAAAAAAAGGAGCAGGAAGACCAGCAGAAGAGCAGTAAGAACTTGTTACAAACGTTCGTGAAATAATGCAAAATACGTCAACAAATTGTCTAAGACGCCTGTCCCAAGATGTGGGAAGATCTTATGGAACATGCAGGACTATTCTTAAGAAGCAGCTAAATTTATTTCCTTATAAAGTGCAAGTATTCCAAGAAATACAAGCGGAAGATTTTGAAAGACGCAGGAATTACTCTCAATGGTTTACCCCAAATTTGTTGAAAAGAAATGATTTATTAGACCTGACATTTTTTTCGGATGAAGCCTGGTTCAACCTCTCAGGTTATGTGCATTCTCAGAATACAAACATGTGGAGTAGTGAAAATCGCCATTTTTTTGTAAAGTCCACATTGCACCCTCAAAAAATTGGTGTCTGGTTAGCTGTTTCCCGAAGAAGAATTGTTGGTCCTTTTTTTTCCATGACACAGTTACAGCACAGCGGTATAGAGACAATATTTTGAATCTATTTGTGGAGCAATTACTTGACGACGAACTACGTTTTGGATATTATCAACAGGACGGTGCAACCGCCCATACAGCCGCCGAAACTGTTAACTACTTACGCAATTTTTTCGACGACAGATTGATCAGTTTTGTATCAGATATTGAATTCCCACCTAGATCACCTTGTTTAACAGTTATGGATTACTTCGTGTTGCTTCATTTAAAGAACACTAGTTTTAAAACACCATCAGTTGCAAATTTAGAACAATTACAAGAAAGGAGTATCCAAGAATGTGGTAACATTTGAGGAGCGATCAGACAAAAGCAGATAAATCCATTTTAAACGAAAATTAGTTTTATACCGGATTCTCAATTTATGGGGTCAGATAAATCCATTGGCGAGATCAGATTCAAGCTAAACCAGATATTTCATATTAAAAATAGCGTTCGAAAGTAGCCAAATCAAGCAAATGCAGATAAATCCAAAAAATCCTGTTTTTAATTCACGTTTCAGGCAAAACAAGATAAATAATTCGTTTTAAAATCAATTATAATGTAAACGTAATAAAGGGAGGTGATCTATTTGCTATAAATAGCATCAGTTCTGGCACCAGCGCAACCACCTGCATGCCGTTTGTCTGCAAGAAATAATATTTTTGGTGAGATTCTATTATGTCTACGAATGTGCATTGGTATACTGATATGAATTTAGTGGAAGAAAATGAAACGGAACAAGATTGCGACTGTCTAGAAGAAGACATCGGGATGCATATCTAACAAATTATTTAAATAAAGGAAGCGTTTTAGAATACCTATTATTTGTAATATAAAAAGTTCATTGTATGTAAATTTGTCAAATAAAATATTTTCGCAATACCAGTAAACATTAAAAAAAACTTACAAAAACACCATTTTTACACACATGTTCATGATCCTAAATATTATAAGGGTGTAATATTTTTATAAAATAAACAATCATACAATAATAGTGTATATCTAAGTTTTTTTAATAAATTGTTTTATTTCGATTCAAGCAAAATAAGTTAAATCCACTTTATTCAAGCAAAACAAGATAAATCCATTTTTTAAATCGCGATAACTCTTACAGAATGCCTATTATTTTTTATATTTTCTTAATTTCAGGTCCTTAACTTAAGCTTTATTGAATGCATTTCTCATTTTTACAATATATCAAAGGGCCGCTAGATTAGCAGTTTTTTATCAATAACTCAAAACTATGTAAAATGGATTTATCTGCTTTTGTCTGATCGCTCCTCATTTCTCCAGAGATGCTGCTCAACACTTTCGAAAATATGAAGAGACGTATGAATTTATGCTTGGAGCATGGCGGTGGCCAATTTCAGCAATTTATGTAATTATTTTTCTTTTTCTTTCTGTATATTCTTACTTTGTTAATTTTGTAAACAACAACAAATAAATTTGTACTTGTCTACTTATTTTATTACTCATTAGTTTGGCATATCATGTCATAATATGAATTTGACAAAATTTTAACCTAGATTTGGTTAGATATATCGTCCCCATATCATTGTGATCTAAACCAAGCCCTACGTTTTTTAATCCAAGCCCTCTTTGATGCAAATAATTTTTGCTCGCACGTGTCCTGTGCGAGTCCATCATACAAGGATCTTCAAGAAAGTCAAATACAATTTTGATGTAAAATTAATAGGGGAGCCAATATTCGGGATAGCAAAATTTACATGGCCACTCTGGTGGTGCATCATCCGGTATAATAGTATAATAGCGAAAGCAGCTTTTTATTATAGGACGGTAAAATTTGTAACAAATCTTTCCTAAATTTACAAAAACTACTATATCTCATTTTTCTCCAAGAGGGCGCAAGCTTTTTGATATTGATTAGACTGATTTTCATGCATGAGGGAACTTTTACACCCTCCGTGATAGGGTGCGCACGCGCCGCATTTGCCAATGGCGACGATTTACCGAGGGTGGCAGAACCTATAGACCGGAAATGTTTTCAGCTTTCAGACTTTCTCGTCCTTCCGCTAAAATGGAAGTCTTTATTACTCGCTTTTGGCTTTTTAGTTTTGGGGATGGACGCGCTCAAGTATAAGTAAGAGGCGGAAAGGCATTGTTTTAGGGGAAGATTGTGCATTTGTGATGTTTATGTGTACTTTTTTTTTATCGGATTACGTGTACGAATGTGGTTTATTCTATCCAAACTAAGATATATATATACAGGGTGTTAATGTGATCATGTTACATAGTTCTAGGGTAGATACCGTGCGAGCAAAAATTATTTGCATCAAAGAGGGCTTGGATTAAAAAACGTAGGGCTTGGTTTAGATCACAATAATAAGGGACGATATATATATAACCAAATCTAGGTTAAAATTTTGTCAAATTCATATTATGACGTGATATGCCAAACTACTGAGTAATAAAATAAGTAGACAAATACAAATTTATTTTTGTTATTTACAAAATTAACAAAGTAAGAATATACAGAAAGAAAAAGAAAAATAATTACATAAATTTCTGAAATTGACCACCGCCTCATGCATTCACACGTCTCTTCATATTTTCGAAAGTGTTGACCAGCATCTCTGGAGAAATGTTACCACATTCTTGAATAATCCTTTCTTGTAATTGTTCTAAATTTGCAACTGGTGTTTTAAAAATAGTGTTCTTTAAATGAGGAAAAACGAAGTAATCCATAACCGGATTAACCGTTAAATAAGGTGATCTAGGTGGGAATTCAATGTCTGATCGAAAACTGATCAATCTGTCGTCGAAAATATTGCGTAAGTAGTTAATAGTTTCGGCGGCTGTATGGGCGGTTGCACCGTCCTGTTGAAAATATCCAAAATGTAGTTCGTCGTCAAGTAATTGCTCCACAAATGGATTCAAAATATTGTCTCTATACCGCTGTGCTGTAACTGTGTCATGGAAAAAAATAGGATCAACAATTCTTCTTCGGGAAACAGCTAACCAGACACCAATTTTTTAAAAGTGCAATGGGGATTTTCACTACTCCACATGCATATATTCTGATAATTCACTTAACCGGAGAGGTGGAACCGGGCTTCATCCGAAAAAATGTCAGGTCTAATAAATCATTTCTTTCCAATAAATTTTGGGTAAACCATTGAGATTAATTCCTGCTTCTTTCAAAATTTGCGACTTGTATTTCTTGGAGTACTTGCACTTTATAAGGAAATACATTTAGCTGATTCTTAAGAACAGTCCTGCATGTTCCATAAGATCTTTCCACTTCTTGGGACAGGCGTCTTATACAATTTTTTGGCGTATTTTGCTTTATTTCACAAACGTTTGCAACAAGTTCTTCTGTTCTTACAGATGGTCTTCCTGCTCCTTTTTTGTGTCGTATAGGACCTGTTCCCTAAACACAGCCACGGATCTTTTCAGGCAATGATAAAAATCCCCAGCAATAAAAGCAACGTTAGGAAAATGTTCGTCAAAATAGTCCATGCACAAACCCGGATTGTATTGCCACTCACCATTTACTCTAACGCCGTTTCGAAAATACGCTTCAACCATGAATGTTTTGTGCTGTTCCGTAAAGCCCATTGTGTGAATTGTTCAAGAAATTGGAAAAATTAGCGATGAATCAAATTATTTGTAAAGACTGTCAAAGATGACGGAATAACTGATTGATTGTTAATTCAGGTAGTTACTGACACCCAACAGCTTTAAGCTCTACGGCTAAGCATTACGTCCTTAGATGCAAGGCCCTCTTTGATGCAAATAATTTTTACTCGCACGGTAGAACACATGAAAAAAAAACTTCATTTGATCATAGGTCCAGAAGCGCTTCCTCAGGGATCTAGAGCCCTTTGAAAATAGCCTTTATGAACTAGTTTTTGTTTTGTAGCTCCAGAACTAAACTGCTGGATAGTTTAAGCGGACCGAGCTAATTATTAGGTGAACTTTGGAGTCAAATAATATATGAACGAATAAAGATATCGATGTGTGATTTTTATAATTTAAAAGAGAATTTAATTCTTAAAATGCTTTTTTTTTTCTGATTTTTTTTTTGGCTTCACACATCTTACTGTCTACAGGGTGCAAAGAATATGTTTTTTTTACCAAAGTTTCTAAGTTCCGGATTTCCACAAAAATATTATTTTGGATGGAATTTTCTTGGTCGCTTTTTTATGAAGAAAAGAATAATTACTCAAATTTTTGATATCCCTCTGCGTTCACGAAATTTCGAATGTTTTCTCAATATACAGTATACAAATAAG